>CM072779.1:150465000-151665000 GCA_036936925.1 Cenchrus fungigraminus
GAATAATTGCAATAGACCAACAAATACAAGGAGATGTGTGCCCAAATGTTACGCCAGGACAATGCCTTGTTGAAAGAAATTGGTGAGATTCTTGACCAGGAGTCAAAAGACCTGGTACTGGACTGGATGGCAAAACCTGAAGAGGAGGCAAGGTCATGGAAGGAAGAATGTGCAAAGGCTAACATCAAGGTTAAAGCAACTACCACTGAGCTGGAAAACATGAAGGGAAAGCTGAAACAGTCCATTCATGCGATGGAAGTGTATAAGTAATCAGTTGAGCAGGTAATTATCGAGACCGAGAAGGAGAAGCAATCGATATAACAGAGTGTTATTTTGATGCAAAAGGAGAAGCAGCAGATACTGCACGAGAAAGATAAAAATAGGTAGTGCTTGATTATTATGAAACTTGTTCCTTGTTGATGTTTAATTACTGGTTGTTGCTCCTGCGCACTTCATAGTGATGAACTGCCATGACATGTAGTGTTATGAAACTTGTTGCTGCTTATGTTTTCTTTAGATCAGCCAAGCGAAAAAGGGATCAACAATGGGAAGGATCCTCAGAAGCTAACATGAAGCTTGAAGCTACTACCGCTGAGCTGCAGAAGGTGACGGGACAACTGCAGGATGGAGCTATAGAAGGAGAATCAACGTCTACAGATGGAAATTGATGATTAGTTCTTATCGTTATGATTACAAATGGGTAGTAATGATTATTGTGAAAATTGTAATGATGATCATCCTATGATGTTTGCTACTTGGTGTTGTGAACTTTGTGGTCATGAGTTGAGAAACTTGTTGCTATCTGATCATAATATGATGTTTGCTGCTCGGTGAACGAGAAAGGTCCGATCTGTTGATGTTTTGCTGGCAGGACCTTCCTGAGTAACGATTGCGTAACAGCTTGTTTCCTACTGTGGTTCCAACTCATCATAAAATTTAATAGGGTCCCACAAGTCAGCCAGATAAAAAACAGAGGAAAAATGAAAGGGTACAATGTCAATAGGAGGGGTCGAACCCGTGACGTTTGATTCTGAAAAGGGTACACAGAACCACGGAGACATAATACATTTTGTGTATATCTAAACAAAGTAGTATACCTAGTTTACTTAGTACGACCAACGAGTATATCTCCAATCGCGTACACTGCAAGGGCTCGCCAGCACGCTTTTGTGGATTGTTGTGGCAAATATCTAGCCTAGAGGTATTGGTGCGCAGATCTACAACCCGCGGTGGGAATGGCGCATCCTCGCATCGAAGGGAGGAGAGTGAGCTACGGTCAGGTCAGTACCCTCTTTTGTGTCTCTGCTTTCCCCTTTCGTTAGAGGAAAGTGATATTTGGAATCAGGGATTTCGGTTGAAGCACGATTGTTGTTACAAGTTGATTGATTTAGAAAGTGCAAAACTAAGCATTAATTTCAAGTTATAATGAATTTTTGTAGCATATGTGTACTCCAGCATCTTCTTCCATTGGTAGTTACTGCTCGGAGACATCTTCCTGCAATAGTAGTCATTGGCATCCTAAAGACAAGTGCAAACACGGGTTGAGAGCTGTGGTGAAGTATGCTTGGACCTTTCTCAACCCTGGCCGCCGGTTTGCTGGCTGCCCAAAGGTAATGGCTAGTTGGCTACCTGCTTATGTGGTTCCTGTGGTCAACGGTGATTGTTAATGGGGCGTTTAATTTGCAGGAAGAAAAAGTGCAATGCGATTACTTCTGCTGGATTGATCCAGAATGGGATGAAAGGTCGTATGCTGTTATGGTGAAGCTCATGAAAAAGAAAGCGAAAGCTGAAGAGGATGCAAAGCAGTGGGAGGAAGAATAGGGAAAAGCTAACTGTGAGCTTAGAGAGATTAGGAATGAGCTCAAGATAGTGCGACAAAAGCTTTAGAAGGCTATTGCCGAGCTGAAGTCAATTGGGAATTATAGGCACAATGTCAAACTCATGCACGTGCTGCTTGCTTTATTTGTTGTTGTCGTGGGTATGGCGGGATTCATGCTCGGTGGGAAGGCTAATTAGATGTATCTGAACATTGTGTCGATCACGTATTCTGCAAGGGTCACTTTGGTATTGTGAACATTGTGTCGATCATGTATTCTGAACATTGTGTCTTATGATTCTGAACATTATACTGATGATGTATTGCCAAAATCCACCAAGAAATGTGCGACAGTTAGTATCCACCACATTGTACTGACCATTTAGTCCGACCTCTTAACATTTCCAATAACGTAATTTCCGTTAGGTTCGCCAACAGTCAGAATGAATTATTATTGTTATACCGAAATCAACAGAGCAGCAGCGACAGTTGTTTTGGTATTGTTATCCCGAAATCAATAGGGCAACATGACGGTTGTTTTGGGTGGCGAAGGAGCGGTGAATTTACTGTAAATGCGGAGAAAGGAGTGGTGGATTTGTTGTAAATGGGGCATCCCTCGACTTCTTCCGCTTGGCGTACATAAAACCTTTTTGCAATTGCATCTCCTCCTCTCGGAAGGAAGATTCGTGAGATTACAGTGCTCTCTTCCTAGTCTCTGTATCAATTTCAATGTGCATTTGAACTGGGATCCTGATGTTTGATCAAACTATTTTCAAGACGCCGGTAGGTCAGTAATCATGCCGTCGAGGCAGTTGCCGCTATCGCTGGTGGCGCTCCATACTGAGGTAAACATTGACATCACCGGCCACCTCGCTGTGACCTCAGGGCGGACCATGGACGATCTCCGCAGCCTACGGGTGACTAGCCGGGATATGTGTCCCGTGTGCAGGAACGCGACCATTGGTCGGTGCGTGGCGCTAGAGCGATTTGCCGTCGAGCTGTAGTGGAATGACCGCAAGGGCTACGATGCCATCCTTGATTTCCTGACCTGCATAAGAAACTCGGAGGCATGTTTCCTCTCCGGGATGGACATCCCGTTCGGGGAAAACTACAACTCCCGGTCATCCATCGCCAAGCTCGAGGAGACCTCCTAGACTGGGCACAATGTGGCGGCCTACGTAGCCGCCATGGTCCTCTACAGGGCCAATGGCGGCACCGGTGATGATTGCGAGGCGGTACATCAGACAGGTCGAGGGCGAGGAAGAATCGGCGGCCGCGACAGCGATGATGATGCGGACGAACAAGGGTTGCCTGCGGTGCCGTGAGGCAGCCTTAGAGGTGATCCAGCGAGTGATGTGGTGCCAACGAGCAACGCTGGTGCCACCAGTTGCGCGCGGCAATCATCAGTGCACAGGCGGCCTGTGCTTCAAGAGGAGCTAGGAAGAATGGTCACATTTTTGTAATGAGGAATGTAGAATTCACGCCGAATGTGATCTGTTCTTTAGCAAAATAACTGGATATCTGCATCAAGAATAATTCTCCGGCCTGTTCATGTATCCTGAACCCAAACATTCGGTCTTGCCCGGGTTGTATTGCATATCCAACCAAGTCTTGGCAAAACAAGGAAAAATGCGGATGGTTGAAACTCTGGGTCCTGGCCGAATTGTTACCAAGCATGCCTCGTCAACAAGGAAAAATGAAGCCATGGTTGAAACTCTGGGTCAGCTTGCTTGTCTTCACGATTCTTTCCTACTAACCAAGTCTTTGAAAAACAAATCTTTGCTAGATGGGGTAGTGTACACTAGATAGAGTAGACACGGTTTTACTGAAAGCTAATTTGTTGCCCATCGCTTCAATTTGCTCTAGCTAAGCCACAGCTTCACGTTTAAATTGTGCACGTATTTGGCTCTCCCTAAGAAGGATGATATCATAGCTCACCTTGTCCAAATTTAAAACAAGCACCTTTTGCCATCAAATGACTAAACATATTTCTCCGGTCTACTCATGGTTCGTAAACCCCAACATCCGACCTCCTTTTGTGCCCTTCTTGTATTGCCTATTTCATAGCAATTGCTTTAGTCCGGTCTGATAATGTTGAGTAAACCAGAATAACTGGTCTCATGGCAACATTCGATCTCATCATGTTCAAGTGAATTAAGTTTGCTCCATTGACTGACACGATCCCCGATGCGACCCTGCGCCTTTTCCTTAGCAAATGAGATCTATTAATATATACTGGAAAATAGTTTTGCATCTCCTCCTCAACGCAAGAAAACCCCATCGGCATCTCCTCCTCTCGTCACAACCGCACAAGAAGACCCCATAGGCATTGCCTCGTATCGGCGCAAGTACCGTCTTCCTCTCTCCCAAATCAATCGATTTCTTTGTTCTTTCGACATTTTCCGCCTATTTGAGCAAACTAATTTCTATGTGCATTTCAGAGTATCTCCCCCATTGGTCGGCAACAATCATCGCGTGCCTCCTGTGGAGCTCGCTCTTCTACCATCCACGCCGGTTAAAGCTCCGGCGGGGCGGAGATGCGGCGACTACGGCAGGACAAAAACGCCTCAATGGAGGGTCGGCCTGATGGGGCCTGGCACGCTCTGCAGCAACTGCGGCAGTCGTCGCTGGCATGCCGAGGAGTGGTGGGGCAGGTGCCGTTCTCACCGGAGCAATAAAGCTAGCGTGCAGTGGGTGGAGTGCCCGAGAGGCCGGCCATTGTGGTAGTCGTGGCCCTCCACTCCGCCATTGATGTCAAGTGCACTCGCCACGTCGATTGTCTCGGAGAGCTCAGGCGCACAGCCGTTCCCGTCCCTGCTCGACAGGCCGCTGGCATTACCAGCCGCTCGACCATTGATGTCAAGTGCGCCCGCCGTGCCGACTGCCCCGGAGAGCTCAGGGGCACGGTCGTTCCCGTCCCTACTCCATAGGCCGGCGGCGTTACCAGCCGCTCGGCCATTGATGTCAAGTGCGCCCGCTACGTCGACTGTCCAGGAGAGCTCAGGCGCACGACCGTTCTCGTCCCTGCTCGACAGGCCGGCGGCATTGCCAGCCGCTCGGCCATGGATGTCGAGTGCGCCCGCCACGCCGACTGTCCCGAAGAGCTCAAGGGCACGGCCGTTCCCGTCCCTACTCCACAGGCCGGCGACGTTACCAGCCGCGCGGCATTGATGTCAAGTGCGCCCGCCGTGCCGACTGTTTTAGAGAGCTCAGGGGCACAACCGTTCCCATCTCTAGTCGAAAGGCCGGCGGTGTTGCCAGCTACTCATCCACTAATGTTGGAGCCGTCCCTGCTCGAGGGCGAGGCGGCGCCTTTGATCCTCGATGAACCAGACTGGATGAAAAGCTAATTGCCAACAATAACATGTGTCACTTTGCTGTAATGCTAATTAATAGTTTTTAATTATGTTTGGTCCCTCCATATTTGATTATGCTGATTGTAAGATCAGAGAACTCTGATTCCTCCTACGGAGTACTTTGGATGGATGTTCGTTCGAAAAATGTGAACCTATTTTGCCAACAAATCAACAAATAATATAGTCCGGTCTTGTCACTTTTTCTGTTTAGTAACTTATGCCCGTTGCCATCCTCGTGCCACAACTTCCTATGGAAGGTGGTTGCCATCATCAAGACATCACAGACGTGTTGGTCATACGGCGCGTGGACCTGCACATCGGCGCCACAACGGTAGAAGATGAATGGAAGCCACTCAAGAGGTGCCCGTTGCTTACCTTCTCACCGAAGTCGCACAACTTCCCAGGCAAGGAGAGTAACTCCACATAAATCGCCATTCCTACCCCCACCATCATCGTCCTCGCCAGCTCCGAACCACTCTACCACTTCCCAAACACTCGCACCTCACTCCTACTACCCGGCTGACGCAATGAAGCGATCAGGCTCCCCGTCACGTCGGCTATCCCCCACCAGCTCACCGTCGCGCCGACTATCCCCCACCGGCTCCCCGTCGCACCGGCTCTCCTCTTCGTGCGCCCGTGACTGGGTGCTGCTGCGTGACGGCCACCACTTCGCACGTGGCGGCTTGCCGACGGATTCCCAGCTTCCTCCACCGTCGTCGTCGCCGCCCTCCGACGCCGCCAACTTCGACCCGCCGTCAATCGCTGACGGTTTGCCAGGAGCAGGTGGTGGCTGGCCGGTGGATATCCAGGCTCCTTCACCGTTGCCGCCTCGGAAACTTACGTTTACAGTTACCCTTCCAGCTGGTGAGTTTGACTCCGACTCCAACTCTGACTCCCAAACTGACACAGACTCGTCTGAGGACCGTCGCCACGGCTACATCCCTCCGGTCCCCCGGGGTGATGCTTTGCGCGTCTTCCTGCGCACCAACGGCACGTATGGGTGCCCTGTTTGCCCCAACTGTATGCACCAGTGGCACAACCTGAATGAGGTCAAGGACCATGTCCTTGGGATGGCTAGGTTTGCGCGCCAGAGGCAGGATTTCAAGAAGAAGTTTAGCCACCACCGCGTTGTGGCCAGGAATGAGGAATGGATGTAGATGGAGTGAGCGAGCCGCGCCGGTGGAAGATCTATGCTGTTATGTTATCTGTGATGTTAATTAGTACCTTTAGATTTCGTTGGAACTTTGTCTTATGTATGTGAACATTGTGATGTTATGTTATCTGTGATGTTAATTAGCATCGTTAGATTTCGTTGGAACATTGTCTTGTGTATGTGTACTCTGTTTCCTACTTTGGGTGGATGTTCGTTCCAATAATGCGATCATATTTTCCTAACAAATCAACGAACCATTTAGTCTGGTTCGGTCACTTTTGCAAATCAGTAAGATACGGCCATTGACATCCTTTTTTGCCCACCAATCAATAAACAATTTAGTCTGGTCTGGTCACCTTTTCTTATCAGTAACATCCGGTCATAGCCTTCCTCGACAGGCCGAGGCGCCCGTTACCTAATTTCCCAGGGAAGCTTGCCACATCGTCCCATGGAAGGTGGTTGCCATCATCAAGAGGTTAGTGACGTGTGGGTATACCCAAATGGTACCCACACGTCAGCCACTCAAAGCTTGAAGATGAATGGCAGCCACTCGATCTAGAGGCCTGCTATTGCTTAGCTTGTCACATAAGCTTGCGCAACTTCTCATGGAAGCTGGCCATTGTATTCCTACCACCATTGGCGTCCTCGCCAGTTCCGAACCACTCTACCCATAGTTCTCTTCCCAAACACTCCTGTTTCAGTCCTACTGCCCGTCCGACGCAATGAAGCAATCAGTCTCCCCCAGACACAGACAGCTCAGGCGCATGGCCGTACTCGTCCCTGATCGTCGGTCCGGCGGCGTTGCCAGCCTCTCGGCCACCGCCTCCTCAGGGCTTGAATCCGGGTCCTAGCTGTCACCGCGCGACCTCCACTTCATTCGCGCCTAGTTAGAGTGGCTAGGACATCAATTCCACGGCACAGAGCCGCCCCGCTGTGCCGCCGCCAACGTCGACCCGCTGATGCTGGGAGCCGCTTGTAGGTCACCGGCGGATTCCCAGCCTCCTCCACCACTTGCAGAGTTGGACTCCTGCTGCAAATCCAACTTCGACACCCAAACTGACGTAGACCATTTGAAGACCGTTGCTCTGCGCGTCTTTCGGTGCACTACCAACACCTACGGGTGCCCTATCTGCCCCAACCGTATGCACCGGTGGAGGAACCTGAATGAGATCAAGGACCACATCCTTGGGATGGCCAGGTCTGAGGCCCTGAGGGAGGACAACATGAAGAAGTGGAGCCACCACCACGTCCTGGCTAGAAACGAGGGATGGATGTAGATGGAGTGAGCGAGCCGCGCTAGTGGAAGATCTATGCCGTTATGTTATCTGTGATGTTAGTTAGTATCTTTAGATTTTGTGGGAACATTGTCTTATGTATGTGAACATTGTGATGTTAATTAGTAACTTTACATTTCCATGAAAGATGGTCTCATGTTTGTCCGGCCTGTTCATGTTTCGTAGACAAGAACATCCGCCCCTATTGGACCTACATGTTGTGATTTTGGTTATCATTTGTTTGTTGATCAATCCCCTTATTTCTGCTCTGTTTCCCTGACCATCTCTCTTCCTTGTCTCCCTATAAATGTTATCATATTTTAGCTCTCTATTGGAAACTATAAAATCTTAGATCACCTTTGCCCAAAATCAAAACAAACATCTTTTACAGGCCCGAAAATATTTGTCCTAGACCCAAACATATGGTCGTGCCTATGGAATTGCATGATCTCATTTGGTCGTTTCCTAGCATGCCACATGAACAAGGAAAAAAACTATGGATGAAACATCGGGTCTACTTGGTTGTCTTGACCATGTCTTGTTCCCATGTAGTGTACGCTAGGTAGAGTAGCCATGGTTACTTCAAACCAATTTGTTGTCTTACTTCATATCCAATAGCAGTGTACTACACCCCTCACATCAACACGCTCTAGCTAAGCCACAACTATGTACGAAGTAGTTGGAATAATGCACGTATCTGTAGAGGTTGAAAATCAATATTGGATGACTAATAAGAAATATCAATGTGATCGTTGGTCACCTTGACCAAATTCAAAACAAGCATCCGGTCTCTTATTGCCAAACATCCGAAATGCTACTGCATCCCAAACCCAAACCATGTTTGTGATTTTGGTTATCGTTTGTTTGTTGATCAATCCCCTTATTTCTGCTCTGTTTCCCTGACCATCTCTCTTCCTTTTCTCCCTATAAATGTTATCCTATTTTAGCTCTTTCTCAGAAACTATGAAATCCTAGATCACGTTTGCCGAAAATCAAAACAAGCATCTTTTACAAGACCAGAAATATTTGTCCTTTCTGTACATTTTTCCTAGACCCAAACATTCGGTCGTGCCTATGGAATTGCATGATCTCATTTGGTCGTTTCCTAGCATGCCACATGAACAAGGAAAAAACTATGGATGAAACACTGGGCCTACTTGGTTGTCTTGACCATGTCTTGTTCCCATGTAGTGTACGCTAGGCAGAGTAGTCATGGTTACTTCAAACCAATTTGTTGTCTTACTTCATATCCAATGGCAGTGTACCACACCCCTCACATCAACACGCTCTAGCTAAGCCATGGCTATGTACGGAGTAGTTGGAATAATGCATGTATCTGGAGAGGTTGAAGATCAATATTGGACTATTAATAAGAAATAGCAATGTGGTCGTTGCTCACCTTTAACAAATTCAAAACAAGTATCCGATCTCTTATTGCCAAACATCTGAAATGCTAATGCATCCCAAACCCAAACCATCTCTCTTTGTTTGTTGATCAATCCCCTTGTTTCTGCTTTGTTTCCCTGACCATCTCTCTTCCTTGTCCCCCTATAAATGTTATCCTATTTTAGCTCTCTCTCATAAACTATGAAATCCTAGATCACCTTTGCCCAAAATAAAAACAAGCATCTTTTACAGGACCAGAAATATTTGTCCTTTCTGTACATTTTTCCTAGACCCAAACATCAGGTCTCCTATTGCCAAACATCCGATCCGTTAATGCATCCCAAACCCAAACATCAGGTTTAATGGTAGTGAAACAGTTCATCTCTGCATGTTGAAGATTACAAATATAGTTTGCTCCAAATTCACTAAGATTACAAATTTACATGGTTCTTTCCTTTGCAAAAGATAGTAACATTATTAGAGATCGAGGCGCCTCCTTCCATTAGCGTGATACAACTCCCGAAGAGACACCCCGCCTTTCCCTGAAATTGAGATCTATTAATATACCAGACTCTCCCAACTCCCTCCATTGCCTTGTCTCAAACTCGCTTCCTCCAGAAAACCACAACCACCATGCCTTCTTCTCCGATTCGACTGCCCGCTTCCCCCTTCCCTTCCAACCCCTCCTCCATCGGGACACCGCCCGACTCCCCCCACCAAACGCATGCTAGCCATCCGAGCCCTCCTCGAGTGAAACTGATGTAGAAGACATGGAAAGGCAGGAGAGCGAGGACAGCGAGGATGAGTACGACTACGTGGAAGAGGATGAAGATGAAGATGATGAGGAAGAGGAAGAGGACGAGGATGAGGTGGAGATGTGGGGGCCATTGAGAAGAAGCGATTGGCGGCAAAGAAGAGGAAGCGGGAGGAGGCCAAGAAGATGAATTGTCACACGAAGGCGTTTGTGAGGCAGCTTTTGAAGGATGACAAGGCCGGTAAGCTTGATGCATTCAAGGACATTCCATGGGTGAAGAAGAAGAAGGGTGCGGAGGAGGAGGAGGTGGACTCGAAGATGACCAAGAAGAAGATGGACGTCGGCACTGGTCCTTCAAATGCCAGCCCCGCCAATCCCGGTCCCGTGGCTCCCCTAGCCATTGAAGCTCCCGCGACGCCAGAGTCATCCGGGAACTCCTCGGAGGGGTCGGCGTAGATTACTCGAATTTGGGTTTTCTTTTTCATGTTCATATAGGTGGTCTTTTGGATGGAAAGATCAATTGTATGTTTTCTTTTGGATGGAAAGATCGATCCCTTGTTTTCCTGCTGTGTGAATCTTGTAGTGGTAGAAAAATCCCCTGTATCCCATGTTATCCATGAAGAACATTGGTGTTCTTCTTTTCCATGATCACCTTCCTTACTTCAGTGTTTTTCCCTGGTCATGATGCGTTGTCATAGTCTGAGATGTAATGTCTTGTTGTTGACGGCTGTTAAGTACCATTTTCATGGCCGTCAACTCCTGCAAATTGGAGCATGAAATGCACATCCACACTAGAATCGGAGCTTAAACTAATACTTTCCACCATTGTCGATGTTTATTCGAATGCAGGTATTTAGCATAGGAAATGAGAAAAATCCATGCACATTTATTCCACTCCAATCCAAGGCACTCAAGTTCTGGCCAATGAGGGGCTGCCACATGGATTCTCCTGGATCCATGATGTCACCAATCCATGTGAAGAGCTCTCAACGAATCACACACTACCACGTCAGCATCACATGGATCCATGGGCTCACTTTGCTAACCAAACCGCCAGGAAACTTGGCATGCACAGAGGATATGCATCAGGGCCCACATGGAAGCGAGCCAGAAGAACCACAGGCTAGGCGGCCACCCTAAGGGGCCGACCGACCCTAGGTTCGGCCGAACCGACCAAGGGTCGGTTGATCCTGGCCCTCCACGTGGCTTCCTCCTATTGTCTCTTGGCTGCATCCCGGGGTGTTTTGGAGCATTTGGAGCCCCGGAGCAAGCCACTCCCTTGCCTATAAATAGAGGGGGAGGGGCCTCATTTCACATACACTTCCAAGCTCTAATGTTCCACTTCTCTCTTGTGTAGCTCTCTCTCCCTCTCTCTAATTCTGCCCATGTGAGGTGATTCTCACCTCTATGTGGTAGAATGGGGTTGAGAAGGGATCTAGACTAGGATTAGTTGATAGATAGAGTAGGAGTGAGGAGTGAGTTGATGTCCTCGTGGATGCTTGTTCTTCATTTAGATCAAAGTGAGTATTTCGACATTTCTTATTTAGACTATAGTGGACATCATGCATGAATGATATGTTCTTGTGTTTTTAGCTCGTTCATAGTTTAGAGGCTTGTGTTCTTTGTGACACAAGGCTTTGATCCTTTAGAGCTAGTTCATTAGTTCAAGTATCTATTTGCATGCTTTGATTATGTTTAGCTGAGTAAGTTTGTTGTATCTCGTTTGCATCCAAACCTTTCTTGTTGCTCCGTAACTTGATGACTAGTATGATTTGATCCGTTCTCTCTCTAGTTTGTGGTCCCGTATTTATATGGGTTGCTATAGTGTTGTTAGCGGGTCAACAGATGTAGCTGTGCTATAGTAGTTATCGGGAGTGCAGATGTGGTGTCTGGACTCTGGTCATCCTACGAAGACCAACTGCATTCGCGTAACGATAGAGGTAGGCCGCAGTGGTGACAGCCTTTTGGACCCTTTGAATCCCTCCGCGCCTATGTACCGAGTTGGGCCCCGTTGCCTGAACATTGGCCTAGCCCTAAAAAGTTAGGATGGGTTGGCGCTCCACGGAGAGGACTAATAGCGGACAGAACCATCTCGAGAGTTAAGCTCCTCAAGAAAGTACTTCTCACATCTCTACCTATCTCAGTAGTAGCTAGGTGTCCTTGGATAGACCTTTGTTCGGTTACTCTCCCGTCCTAGGAACGAAACCCTTTGGGAATACTCATTCTCCGAGGGAGAAGTGCTACAACGGTGTATCCGTGCGCTTGCGGATTCGTTCACACTCGTCAGTGTACCCGGGAGTTTCTTACACGCTCACGCTAGTGCGCCAGTGGTGGTGACATTAAGAAACGCCAACAAGCATTTCTGGCGCTGTTGCCAGGGATGGCTTATGTTAACCTTTCGAACCTGTCTATCCTCGTATCTGTCTTTTTCATTTTCTTCTACCTTCACTCATGCTACCCATCGAGATATCCTTTTTTGTTTGTCTTTACTTCTACCTTTACCCCCGCTATCCATGGAAGGTTATCCTTGTAAACACCTTCCACCTTCGAGGAGTGAACCCTCAGAGCCATCTTTGTCAAGACCCATTCTTACATCTGGCTGTCGGCTTCACCCCTCTCTCATGAAGCTAATTTAGGACTTATCCTTCTCGAGGTTAATTCATGAGAACCCCTTTGATCATGTGAGAGACTACGAGCGTCTGATTAAAACTCAGGGTAAAACCGGAGAATCACCAGATGCTCAGAAAAGAGAGTTTTTCCCGCTACCCCTCTCTGGGAAAGCACGAGATTGGCACTGTTGTTCTAGTAGAGACTAACTTACTTGGTAAAGATAGTTTGGGTCCAAATCTGTGTTATCCTTTTCTTTATCTATCATACAAGTTGGTTGGAGTAAAATCTCTTTGCACAGCTCTTTGACACAACATCACTGTTTTAATCATATCCTGAGCTACAGAACTTTATTTGATGTAAAATCAGATGGGTTAGTTCACAAGTTTTATCAGTGAATTTTTGTCAAAAATTCAGCAGTGAAGGATAAGTATTCACAGAGTTATGTACAAAACTTTGGGGTTATCAGAAACTGTAAAACTCTGCTGACACAGTGACCTTGTTTAATTTATATCTCAAGTTATAGACATCCAATTGAGATGAAACTAGTTGGGTTGGCTTTGCACTTTCATACTACACATGCTGGTAAATTTTCATAATTTTTGGGCAACATCACTGGGAGTTACACATGATTTGTTGAGACTAACAGAATCTGTTTCAAATTAAAAGTTCAAGCATCCTTATCCTTTGAGTATACTCTTTATGCATCATATCAATGTTCTTGTCTGAAATAATTCTTCTAACAATCAGATGGTACAAACCAGGTCAGGAGGAGGTCAAGACGTTCCACCTATTGTCTGTGCTCATATTGCCAATCAACAAAATCAAGCACCACCCCCACTGTTCAACCCAGTGATGGATCCCGCATTGTAGCAATTCCTTGCCGCTCAGACACAACTGTTGCAGAATCTTGCCAACACTGTTCAAAACATGCAAGCTCAACAGAACCAACCAGCACCACCTCCTTCACAGCCGAGGGACAAGCATAAGGAGTTTATGAGCCACCACCCTCCCATCTACTCCCACTCCTCTGATCCGTTGGATGCCAATGACTGGCTGAAGACGGTTACTAAGAAGCTTGAAACCGTTCAATGCACCGACCGTGAAATGGTCCTATATGCTGTAGGCAGACTGACAGGGCAAGCCAGTGATTGGTGGGATGCCTATACGACTGCACATCCTGCTAGAAACACTATCACTTGGCAGGAGTTCCGGGATAGCTTCTGTGCACATCACATTCCTTCGGGAGTGATAAAACTCAAGCAGAGGGAATTTCTTGCACTGAAGTAGGGAAACAAGTCTGTCACAGAATATCTCGACAAGTTTACACACTTGTCCCGTTATGCTCCCGATGAAGTGAACACCGATCCCAAGAGGCATGAAAGATTCTCGGGTGGATTGATTGGACCACTCAACTATCAGCTGCAGAGCCATACATTTCCCAACTTTCAGACGTTGTTGAACAAGGCTATAGGTTTGGAGAACAAACGTATGGAACTTGGTGAACAGAAGCACAAGTTTAAATCTCATGGACAATCCAGCAACACATGCCCCCACTTCAACTCATCTCAGAGTTCTCAGTTTCACTCTGGTGGATCAAGTGGAAATTATACTCAGAATTTACAGTTGTAGCACTCAACTCAATCACCCCAGCATTCCAGCTAGCAGACACCTCATGTTCCAAGTCATCATCAAGATCGCTCAGGAGCACTAGTGAGAAACAACTCCCCGGTTTGTCCTAATGGTTGTTTCAATTGTGGACAATTGGGACATTATGCCAACATCTGTCTGAAGCGCAACATGCAGACTCCACAGAAAGGCAATGGTCAGAGGTTTGGACAACTGTTATCTCAAGCTCGCATCGGGAACTCTACTCCTCGAGGTAACAGAGGCCAACAGAGCTACGCACGTGGTAGAGTGAATCATGTGACAACTGAACAAGCTCAAGACGCTCCTGGTGTTGTGTTGGGTACATTCCTTATCAACTCTGTACCTGCAACAATTTTATTTGATTCCGGAGCATCGCATTCATTCATTACTGAACAATTCGTGGCAAAGCATGATATACCTATGAGTTCTATGAAGACACATTTGCTGGTTAGTTCCCCGAATGGTGAAATGAAATCCACCTATGTATGCCCACGGGTCAATCTTAAAATCAGGGGAATAGATTTTCAAGCTGATCTAGTAGTCCTTACATCTAGTGGAATAGATGTGATACTTGGAATGGATAGATTAGGCGAATGTGATGGAATAATTCTATGTGCCAAGAAGTCAGTGCTCTTAACCAGCCCACAAAGGGATATGATTGAAGTTGTTGCTACTGCCCCATCCAAAGAGGAAGAAAAAGTGAATCAAGATAAAGGAAAATAAGAGACGGAGCTTTGACTGTCGGAAGAACTCAATGTGCAAGATGAGCCAATAGAAGAGTACCCTTAGTTTTTCCAATCTCTCCGAATCTCGGGACGAGATTCTTTTTAAGGGGGGTAGATTTGTGAAGGACCGAATAGGTGACCAGAGAGGGGGGGAGTGAATGGGAGCCGATAAAAAATTCTTTCCAAGAACTCGGCCTATGTCCCAATCGCAACTCCGAGGATCACACACGATCAAGCGGGAGCACAATTAAACCTCTCTCGAACCTTAGGAACAAAGCACGGAAGGCTAGGAAGTAAAGCGGAAGCAAACACGAAAGAGCTCGAGCAACAAAGCAAAAGGCTGAGTCCTACCGGATCATCCTGTCACTTGGGCCGGATCACCCGTTAGCCTCCAGAGCCGGTCCGGGTCACCCGGGCACAAGTAGCCGGATCACCCGGCCCCCTTCGGGTCACCCGGGCACTTGGGCCGGATCACCCGAAACAGCCCAGAAAACAGCCCGCGAAATCGCCTCAAACTTTCGATCGATGGATCTCCCAAACCACTTGGAGTCTTGAGACGAAATTTTGGGGAGATGATGAACACCCTAAGAAGATGTTATGCCCCAAAAATCTCGGCCTCAAACATCCTACAACTCCCGAAATCACGAATCTTGGCCAAGAACACTATGAACTAGGGTTCATCCGAAAATCAACGAATCGAAGTCCAAATCCGGCGTTTGAGGGGTCAAGATCATCCACAAAGAGGCACAAGGCACTCACCCATGATCCCCTCAAAGAAATCCGGAGAGAAACGGCCTCAAATCGACGAATCGAGCGACGAACAAAAACACCCAAAAATAGCTCTGAAAATGACACGAAAATCACAAAGAGCTAGGAGGGGGAAATCATCTCAATGCCGAAAGCTTCCATACATCCAGAGGTCAGATTCTATACAAGAATCTAGCCTAAGGAAATACTGGGAAAAGAAGCAGTCTAAAGCGAGTTCCAGACGATCATCCCTAGCCATCCTCTCTACCATCTATTTATACTAAGTCTCCTGGAGGTGGCAAATGACATAACTACCCCTAGTGCATAAATGTAAGATACACACCCCTCAGGGGCAATTTGGTCCAAGTCAAGCATATTCTCATCGAGCGGACACGCTTCCATCGCGGACTTGCTTACCCTCGACGCAAGCCCTGTGACCACGCCACGTGTCCCCCGCCTCGAAGCTTCCCGAAGCTCCCGGATCACCATCTCCGTCGCCTTAGGCCTCCGGACTTGGTTTTGAGCCCCAAACCAAGAAACCGTCCTCCGATGGTTTTGTGGCCAAACCACCAAACCCCGCGTGCACGGCCCGGCCTCACCTCGCCAAGCATCGAGCTTGCCAAGCCTTTCACCTCCGACGCCCGGACGATCTACTCAGACTTGCCTCGTTCCTTGACTTGGCCGCCACTAATGCACCGACTCCATGTCCCTGACTTCAGCTCGCTCTTCTTGCACCATACGGCTCGCACTTGACCCCATCGGCCACCGGGTCCATCGAACCAAGCCTACTTGTCTCTCCACTCCTCAGAGGCCACACATGCATAGACCTTTCGCGCTTGTTCTTCACCTGCACCAACACGAGTCAAGCCGCAACCTGCACCTGCAATACTCAGCAAAGCATCAGTCCACACAACGTTGTCAATCACTCATCACTAAGGAGCGACCCTCCACTGGTCCTCGGACACACCTGGTCCTCAATCTCCCCCTTGATGAGTGCATTGACAACACCCATAGTAACCATCATAGAGAAAAAGAAAAGAAAACAACCACACATATAAGAGAAGCTCATCAGTGATCCAAAGCCAAAGAACAAGCGAAAATAAGATCACTCGCCAAACCAAGTCTCGGCCCCCTAAGACAAGGGCAACAGCTCGACACAGCCGAGACAAAACAAAGCTCACAAAGAGCACACCACAAAGCACAAAAACTCAGGAAAATCAAAGGAGCTCCCCCTGCACATATGCAAACCCCCCTGAGCAAATGCAACCTCTTCTTCTCAATTTTTCTCCTCACATGCAACAATCTCACAAATGCATACCAATTTTCCATAAAATCTCCCCCTATCGTACATATTCTACCCAAATGCATACAACTTCTCCCCCTTGTTGACAATGCATGAATCAAGGTATATGAAACTCTTCCCCTTGTTTTCATGAAAAATGCATGTCAAAGCATATATACAATCTACCAAGCTTCTCAAATATACAAAGAGCACAACAAAATGCTACACATGAGACATAGAGCAAGCAAAGTAGACATGGTGTAGTTAGCACATTGCCATCAAGAAGGTAGAGACATATAAGCATGTGACATAGCTAAAAGCAATTTTAAGCAATTTTCTCAAAGAAACATTCATCTCATGAGCTAGAACCCATCCATGGCAATTTGAGCACAAATACACTAGATCATCCAAAGTTTATGCAAGATCACAAATTCTCATCACAAGATCATTATAAACGCCCACAAGCTACTCAAGTCATGTTAAAGCCACCGAGCCATGTGTCTACTTCTTAAAATGAGACTTCTCATGGTAGACAACATGCTACGGTTTAGCACCCAAGATATGATTATCATCAAAACATAAAGACATGACTTAGAGCTCATTTTTCAAACATAAGGCAATTCATACACCAATTTCATTTTCAAGTTTAAACATGGTACATGAAGTGCCTTTGCGGCAAAAAGAAGCTTATGCTCCTCCCCAAGCAAGCAAAAGGGCTAAACATTTATAATGACAAAAGGTCTTTGACCCCAAGTAAAAAGAACATGATTCTCAAGCACAAACTAAACATGATATAGGCATTTGAGCACAAATTGAGCATAGACAAACATCTACTCATGAGAGACATCAATTTTAGCATTTTCACAAACATGAAGCTATCTCAACATAAATATATGGCAAAGCCATCAAGAGCATAGCATTCACATCACCATTTACCAAACATGCACATATCACACATATAGCACATCAGTGATCAATGTATATAAGAGAAGCCCATTCCTAGCACAAGTGATCCAAAGATGGCTATCCTACCAGGTTTTGTACAGAAAGTAAAATGCATGCATGGAATGCAACAAAATGATACATATACAACAAAGTGAGCTCCCAAGGACCAAAGAGGCAGAAAGCAAGCAAAACTAGCAAGCTCCCCCTAAACACATGCATAAGGGCCAAAGAGCATAGAAAGCTCACCCAAAGTACATGTCATAGGGTAAAAAACAAGCAAGCTCACAAGCTCCCCCTAAACACATGCATTAGGACCAAAGAGCATACAAAGCTCATCCTAAACACATGCGATAGGGCAAAGCCTCAAACTAAAAAGGGTAACTCACAAAGACCCAAAGAAGCACCAAGAGCGACTAGCTCCAATACATACCTGAAATGCTCCTTCGGTCAACACTCGTCCATTTCCCCAAAAGTGATGTGCTCCAAAGACACCACGGGGATGAGGCTGGAGAACCATCACCTAGCTCCGGTCATGAGACAACCAACTGAAGTCAATCCGCCAAATGTTCTTCGAACCTCCCACCCGCAAAATCAAAATCGAGACCGAGAACGAGCAAACGTCTCAACACTGGGGTTAGCAAAGAAAGAGTCAAACCAGTGTCGAGCTATTTGCTCAAAAGTGGGGTTAGCAACATCACGCCTATCGCGTCCACCAAAGCTACGACCACCACGCTGAACTACCTCACGTCTCACTGGAGGAGTACGGTCACCACGATAGGGAAAACGTGGCCCATAACCAATCTGAGGCTCAAAGCTGCGACGGTCTCTCCCATCCTCATATCGACCAAGAGGTGGAGAACGTCCAGCAACCACACCACGCTCAAACCCAGCACACCTATCCCTCTGAGGAAACTCACCTCCACCACCACGTGTGGGGACTGTACGCACAAACCCATCAGCTATAGGTAGAGGCACAACACGAGGCTTAGGCACACCACGAGAAGGGCGGTACCTATCCTTGTTTGCTATCTCTCTAGCAAATCTCTCATCCTTTCTCTTCCTGAAACAAAACTCCTCCTTATGACCATCCTTCCCACAATAGTCACAATGGAATAGGATTGGACTTGGCTTTGGGTTTCCTCTTGGCAGTGGGTTCTTCTCTTTCTCACACCTCTCACTCGGATGGTTGTTTTGTGGGATGGAGTTGTTTGGTATCTCTCACTCTTTCTTACCACCACTCTCACCAACCTTCCCAAAACCCAAACCATGGCCATCCGCTCTCTTAAACTTAGCCACCAACTTCCCAAGTTGTGGCTCTTGTGACCTCAACCAACTCAACAACGTGTGCAACCCATCATTCTCATTCTGTAGCCGATCAACCATTTATGCAAGCTCTAGATTTTTCTCAGCATGCAAATCACATGTAGCACAAGAAGTAGCAACAGGAGCTTTCAAAGCAGCCTCAAGAGAAACAATTCTAGAATGAGACTCATCTAGTTTATCATGCAAAACAGGGCACGATGTGCAAGCACCTAGCAAGGAATTCCTAGACTTCATCTCATCAAGTTCAGCCCTAAGAACATCTAGTTCCTCCAACTTAGAGGCATGCTTCTCCTTGAGTAAAGTCAAATCAGCCAAGAAAGCATTACAATCAGTGCAGTCAACCTCATCACTAACAATAGGGGAAGCCTTAAGAGCATCCAAAGCTAGCATGTCATCTAGATGCCTAGCCTCTAATGCAGCTACCTTCTCCCTAGCTTCCTCCAAAGAGACTCTAAGTTCTCTCCTCTTCTTCTTAGCCTCTCTAAGCACCTCATCACGGTTATCTAGCAAAGCATTCAACTCAGCATTCTCCTTAAGCAGGAAAGCAAGATCAGGAGTTACCTCTTCCTCTGAGTCGGAGTCGACATCGGACTCATCCTTTCCACTCTTCTTGCTTGACTTGCTGCCGGTGCTATGGCCCATCATACAAAGGCCGGTGAGGTTCCTGAAGGAGCTCTTCTTCTTGCGCTCGCCGTCTTCATCTTCACTACTTGAGCTCGAAGATGTGTCCTCGGAGTCTGAGTCACTTAGATCCTCAATCTTCACTCGAGCTCGTGCCTTCTTCTTGTCACCACCCTTCCTCGATCCCTGCTCGTCCTTGTCCTTGTACTTGTGCTTGTGTTCACGCCTCGAGCGGTGCGTGTTCTCGATCCTTGAGCGGTGCTTGATCTCATTCTTGGGCTCCACCTCCTGTGGGCACTCGGCGATGTAGTGTCCCTTCTTGCCGCACCTGTAGCACGTCCGTGAGATCCTCGTCATGTTCACACGGTCCTCGTGCAGCTTCTCGAACTTCCTGGTCAGCAGCGCTAGCTCATCCTCTCCAAGATCATCAAAATCATCGTCTGGCAAGGACATAAGAGAAGACATAGAATACATCCTGGAGGATGGGTTAGCGTTAGTCCTTGGTCCAGGTCCGGAGACTAGAGCACGACTATGGGAAAAAATCGGTCTCTCATCCTTTGCTCTCAGCCCGCGATCGACCTCTGAAGATCTGAGATTAGAGAACAACTCATCCAGCGTCAAGGTGTCATACACGCTCGACTCCTCAATGGCCTAGACCTTGGCACTCCACACGGACCTATCCAGGGCATGCAAAAGCTTGATAGCTTGATCATGGTCTGTATATGGGAGCACTGTCACATTGGCCCTCATATTGTTTACAATGCTGGTAAAATGCTGAAACATCACATCAGTCGACTCACCGGGGAGATGAGTAAAATTCTCGTACTCTCTCCGGTAAGTGGAAAACAAACGAGCTTGCACCCGAGCATTGCCAACATGTGCATTTCTAAGCTTGAGCCATATTTTTCCGGCCACATCCTCTCCGTACACTCGATCAAACTCCGAGGCACAGAGAGCACGGAACAAGTAATCAACGGCCTTGCTATTGGCCTCAAACATGTCCCGTGTCCTTGGAAGTAGAAAAATTGTCTGGGATGACATAATGAGGATTCTGAGTGACCTCCCAGATCAGAGTTCCCTTCCCTCGCAAAAACGCGCCCGTGCGCCTCTCCCACATCGGGTAATTCTTGCCATCAAAGTGCGGAGGACCCGACCCCTTGTCATAATCACCCATCTTTGGATCTTAGACTAATTAGAATCAAGAAGATCTGTAACCGGCTCTGATACCAATTGAAGGACCGAATAGGCGACCAGAGAGGGGGGAGTGAATGGGAGCTGATAAAAAATTCTTTCCAAGAACTCGGCCTATGTCCCAATCGCAACTCCGAGGATCACACACGATCAAGCGGGAGCACAATTAAACCTCTCTCTAACCTTAGGAACAAAGCACAGAAGGCTAGGAAGTAAAGCGGAAGCAAACACGAAAGAGCTCGAGCAACAAAGCAAAATGCTGAGTCCTACCGGATCATCTTGTCACTTGGTCTGGATCACCCGTTAGCCTCCAGAGCCGGTCCGGGTCACCCGGGCACAAGTAGCCGGATCACCCGGCCCCCTTCGGGTCACCCGAGCACTTGGGTCGGATCACCCGAAACAGCCCAGAAAACAGCCCGCGAAATCGCCTCAAACTTTCGATCGATGGATCTCCCAAACCACTTGGAGTCTTGAGACGAAATTTTGGGGAGATGATGAACACCCTAAGAAGATGTTATGCCCCAAAAATCTCAGCCTCAAACATCCTACAACTCCCGGAATCACGAATCTTGGCCAAGAACACTATGAACTAGGGTTCATCCAAAAATCAACGAATCGAAGCCCAAATCCGGCGTTTGTGTAACACCCCAGGTGTTTATTAAAGATAAATACCTTAATTAGTTGTGTTAATCAAGTTTAATTGACTCCTAAACATGTTTGATATGATTTGGCACACATTTGCACAAAAGACCTTGGTCAAAGTCATAATTCTTGGTCAAACCCCTATAGATCCAAAAAGGCTGATTTGGTTTTCTTGCGCGTTCTCCAAATTTCACTATAGAAGTTCAAAATCGGCCAATATAAAAGTTCTTCATTATCTCCGGGAACACATTTTTTATAATTGGCGGACATTCAAAGTTTGAGCGCAAAGCCGCGTAAACTTGAGATGAAGTTCCTGTGCACAGTAATTACGGGGCCGAGTTTTTCCTGAAGTTCAACACATTTTCCCCCCAAATCCGTTGATCAAAACATATGTCGCCCTTTGGGAAAGTTGTAGGTCTATGGTTCCTCTACAACTTTTAGTTTTGGAGATTTTCGAGTTACATTCAAATTTTTTGAGTTACGCAATTTCGAAAACCGGTAAATAAAATAAAAACTGGGCCGGCCGCCGTCGTCGCGCCGCTCCAGAGCGCGCGCGCACGTACAGCTGTGCCACGCGTCCTCCACCTATCTCCGGCGTACGGATGCCTCGAGCCGTCCATGGTGGACCACGCACGCGCAGTGGGGTATCCGGCCGAGCCAAACGCAGTGAGCCGGGCCTAGCCGCCTATTCCGCGTCGTCCAGGGCCACGCGCCGGTGCGTGCTGCGTCGCGCGTCCCCCGAGCGCATGCAGGCCGCGTCCAGCTGCCCGTCCTGCGTCTTTAGGCTCACCCCCACCTCATCTTCGTCATGCCACACGCACGCAGTTCGTTTACATCGTGCGTCGCAGCTCCTGTCGCCCGTTTCTCCCGTCCGCCTGCACGTCATTGCTGCCACCGCCAAGCACCTTGTCCAGCGCCGTTCCGTCGTCGTGTGAGATCACCACCGTCGTCCTACACCCACACTCAAGCCAACCGGGCCGGCAGCAAGGCTCCACCGCCGGCCACCTCGCCGGAGACGGTGAAGCAACGGCTGCAGATCCGCTGTGCCGTCGTACTACCTCGCCGGCACCTTCTCCGGTCTCTCCAACCCTCGGAATGGAACCCTAGGTAAGCCTAGACCTCTCCCAGGCCCTTTCCCGGCCAAGCCCGGCCTTCCCCTAGCCGGATTCCGGCGATTTCCATCGCTGGCCGCGGCCAGGGACTACATTGCGAAGTCTGAGGTCTTTCTAGGGGCTAGAACGCAAAACCTAGGGACCTGTTTGTAAGAAACCAGTTTTCAGATCTAGGGTGTCCAGGCTGAATCTTGTAAAATCCCTAGAAAATCGTAGAAAAATCAGAAAAATACAAATCCAATTTTGTTGGGTTCCTGGTTAAGAAACCTACCTTTTCTAGAAAGCATGTATAGGGTTTTTTGTGTAGTTTTTGAATTAAAAATTCGAACTCAGTTTGATGTGTTTTTAGTGTAGTTTAAAATATACACATGCTATGGAAGTAAATTTTGGATATGTTGCTCTTTATGTCATGTTTAGATTTATGACCAAAATTGGCATGAGTTTGATGTGTATATTTTCAGTTATGATTTATGTAATCTTTATGCTAGATTAAGCTTGATGCTTTTTATAGCCCTTTTAGTAAACTTTTCTTTAAGCACCAGTGCACCCTAGGGCTTTGTCTTGGTGAATAGTACCTTTGATAGGTTGGAGATGATTTTAGGATGTGCTTTGATTTACGTTTTGGATTTAATCTTGTGTAGGAGTTTAAATTCAAAAGATGAAAAATAATTTGAATCTGCACTTATGCTTTTGTCAGAAGCTTATATTTGGCATACATGACTTGTAGTAGAAAGTTGAGACCAAAAAGGATTGTAAATCTTTTTGAAGGATTTAATGTAGATAAACTATGCTGAAATTTGTCTTTTTCATATAAATTAATTTATAAATGATCTTAATCTATATTTTGGTTTGAGAGCTTAAAATAGGCATATGTTGCTATGTGCAAAAGGTTAGGCTCATTTGAAGTGTTTTTGATTTTATATGGATTTATGGTTGTAAGGCTTGTTTTAATTAATTAATTAAAGAAAGGGTAATTAAGGTGTTACTTTGTGAAAACATGTTTGTTCCTGTTTTTAATAATTTAAACACACCCCCTTACTGTTTGGTGAAGTTAAGTAGCTCAATTTGCTTAGATGTGTACACAATCACCACCAAAGTTCACCTTAATCTAATGCATATGCATGTATACGTGTAGATTTACCGGACGGAACGTACACGCTCACCCAGGAGGAGGAGGGAGCAGCTAGCGGGGAGGTGAACCAGCTTAGTGTGCAGCAAGACCTGGACCAAAGTCCAGAAGAGCCCAAGGCTTTAGCTGACGTAGAGGAAGGCAAGCACTGGTTTCATATAACTTTTTTGGGATAAAATCTCCACTTTTACTTTCAGTATTTATTGTTTACTTGTGCATTTACATTTCAGGAGTTGTTTTGAAACCTAGATGCATGATCCTTAGGTTCCTATGCTCTTATACTAGTAAGTTAAGAACGCTAGTGCCATGCTCTAAGGATACGGTAGAAGTCGAGTAATGACTCATTGCTTGCGAGATATAGGATGCTTATGTTGGAATCATAAGTTGGTTAAATTGACTCGCTCATGTGGTAAGAGCAATGGGTTCGGTCTCGACCGAGTAGCATGGTGCTGGTCTAAGCTATTGAACGTACCAAGTGCTTGTCGGGAATGGGACCGGTAAGCCTAGTACCTAATGAACCAGTGCGGGGACTTTATCGTTACTACTCTTGAGATGCTTCTCCCGGTTTGCTCCCGGTAGTGCAAGTGTGATCCTGGACGTGCCGTGTGAGGGCATTCCAGTAACCTTGTACTTAGGACTGTTGCGCCTGTCCCTAATCTGGGGAATGACGGGAACCGCCTGGTTGGGGTAGACACTGCACTTGGTCTACCTTCTTCCGTGTATCTTGGGTTTACCTTGCAAGGATATAAATCGATCGATCGTCGGTCACTCGCCGTTATCTGAGTCGGCTTGACCACTGGCTACCCCATATTTATTTATGGAACATTTCGGATTAATATTGTTGGATGATTAATCTTGTTTGTACAACCATGCTTGCTTAGCTAGGTGCTTACCTAGAATGGTTAACATACTAGAACTTGAGCTAAAATTTGAAAGTAAGGATCAACTCTTAGTTGCTTTTGGCAAAACAAACTCACCAGCCCAAAAAGCCTTGCATGTCTAGCTGTGTCTTTTATCTTGACGGGTCAGTCTTGCTGAGTATTAGTATACTCAGCCTTGCTTTTGTTGTTGTTTTCAAATAGTCCCATCTGGCCTGGTTCTATTCCAGATGGTTGGGAACTTGAATGGGAGAACGATGATGAGGAGGGATATGCATGGATGGCCTCCTGTGTGTATCATGCGTTTAGTTTAATTTCCGCTGTTTAAACTCTGAACTATGTTTACTTTTATGTACTGAAAAACCTGGATTGTAATATTAAGTACTTATAGACCTTTTATGTAATGTAATGTTGTACTCTGGTCCCGCCTTCGTGTGGGCTTAGCGCATAACTCGATCCTGTATAAGTGATTTACCGGGCATGACCCGGCAGAGGCGACAAAATACTTCTTTATTATTGCTTAATGGCCATGTGGACCGGCTCAGGCGATAATACAGAATTATTTTGGGTGGTTCTGTCACAGTTTGAGGGGTCAAGATCATCCACAAAGAGGCACAAGGCACTCACCCATGATCCCCTCAAAGAAATCCGGAGAGAAACGGCCTCAAATCGACGAATCGAGTGACTAACAAAAACACCCAAAAATAGCTCCGAAAATGACACGAAAATCACAAAGAGCTAGGAGGGGGAAATCATCTCAACGCCGAATGCTTCCATACATCCAGAGGTCAGATTCTATACAAGAATCTAGCCTAAGGAAATACTGGGAAAAGCAGCAGTCTAAAGCGAGTTCCAGACGATCAACCCTAGCCATCCTCTCTACCTTCTATTTACACTAAGTCTCCTGGAGGTGGCAAATGACATAACTACCCCTAGTGCATAAATGTAAGATACACACCCCTCAGGGGCAATTTGGTCCAAGTCAAGCATATTCTCATCGAGTGGACACGCTTCCATCGCGGACTTGCTTACCCTCGACGCAAGCCCTGCGACCACGCCACGTGTCCCCCACCTCGAAGCTTCCCGAAGCTCCCGGATCACCATGTCCGTCGCCTCGGGCCTCCGGACTTGGTTTTGAGGCCCAAACCAAGAAACCGTCCTCCGATGGTTTTGTTGCCAAACCACCAAACCTCGCGTGCACGGCCCGGCCTCACCTCGCCAAGCATCGAGCTCGCCAAGCCTTTCACCTCTGGTGCCCGGACGGTCTACTCAGACTTGCCTCGTTCCTTGACTTGGCCGCCACCAATGCACCGGCTCCATGTCCCTGACTTTAGCTCGCTCTTCTTGCACCATACGGCTCGCACTTGACCCCATTGGCCACCGGGTCCATCGAACCAAGCCTACTTGTCTCTCCACTCCTTAGAGGCCACACAGGCATAGACCTTTCGCGCTTGTTCTTCACCTGCACCAACACGAGTCAAGCCGCAACCTGCACCTGCAATACTCAGCAAAGCATCAGTCCACACAACGTTGTCAATCACTCATCACTAAGGAGCGACCCTCCACTGGTCCTCGGACACACCTGGTCCTCAATTTGTAACACTCTAAAATTCCATCACCAAATTAATGTAAGCAATATGGTGTTTAGATTTAATTTTCTAAGGAAATAAAACAAATTATCAAATAAATTTGGCACTAAAATATTTAAATATCATTTGTATAATTTTAGAAGCAATAAGTGCTTGTGCATCATATTTTGGTTGCATAGTTTTTTGTGTGTTTGTGTGGATTTGAAAAGCATGAAAAATGTTAAAAAAACAAAACCCCTAAACTCTTCCCTCTCTCCCTTCTCTTTCAGCCGGCCCAGCCCTCTCCCTCCCGCGGCCCATCTCCTTCCCTCTTCCTTTTCTTTTTTCTCGTCCGGCCCAGCGAACTCGAGCGGCCCACCAGCTCCTCCGGCCCAACAGATCCTGCCGGCCCATCTCCCCTCCCCTCTCTCACGGTGACTGACAGACGGGGCCCACCCGTCAGCCCCGTCCCCTACCTCTCGCCGCTCCTCCACCCATGGCCGTCGGCCGTTACCACCACGCCTCCCGCGTCTTCCCCTCCTTCAATCCCCCGCATAAAGGCTCAGTGGAGCACCAATGCCACCCCTCCTTTACTCCCCCTTCAGTTTCCTCTCCTAATCAAAGCTCTCTCTTGATTTCTCTTGAAACCGCCGGCCGCCATGGCCATTGATGGCATCTCCGCCTCTGCCGTCGCTCCCTCTCCCTCTCTTGCTCTATAAGAGCCGCGACCGAGTCTCTGCCCCTCCCCTTCTCCCTCGCCCGCTCTCTCTCCTCGCACAGAGCACGTGCTGCCGGAGCCCGGAGCGCCGCCCCGTGCTGCCGGAGTCGACCTCCTCCCCCTCTGCCTCTCCGTCGCCAAGAAGTCTCCCGGAGCTTCGCTCTAAGGTAAGGATGCTTCCCCTTTAGTTTTCAGCGTGCCCATGCCTTCTTCCACCCTCGCGCGCTCGCCGGACTTGAGCCGTCCGCCACCGTGCCGCTACGGCCGCTGCGGTGCCCTCTTCGTCGCCCGAACCACCTCGCAGACGCCCTGGTCGAGTTCGCAAGATCGACCAACACCGGCGAGGCGCCGCCCATCGCCGCCGCTCGCCGCCGCCCATCGCCGCCGCTCGCCGCTGGCTTCCGCCGCGCTCCGCGCCGCCAGCCCCACCGGAACCGCTCCCAGGCGCCAGATCCGCATCCAACGGCCCAGATCCACCGCCTCCCCCAGGTCAAACTGACCAGTAATAGTCAACCCCGGCCAACCTCTGTCGTTTTGCAAAAAGGTCCCTACAGTTTTGAATATCACAACCATACCCTTCCACCAGTGAAAACTCTTGCATTTAAGTCATCTTTCTTCCGTTTAGGTCCCTAAGCTTTTTGTTTTCTCCCCAGCCGTCCATGGCTTGATCTGCGGCTCAGATCGAGTCCTATCCACACAACATACCGGTCAACCGAGTCAACACAATCAAACAGCCACAGTTTTGCAAAAGAAGCCCTGAAGTTTCTAATATCACAGTTATGCCCTTCCACCTTACAAAACCCTTTCAAACAGGTCCTAGTTTTCTCGTTTTAACCCCTGAGCTCTTAGGTTTTCCAACCCGAGGTCCATCTTTGACCTTTTACACTATAAACCTTGAGTTTATACGTGTAATTAGGTTTAGGTCTCTGGTTTCTTACAGATAAGCCCCTGGAAGCCTAGTTTCTTCACAGAAAGGTCCCTTAACCCTGTTTTGGCCATATCTTTTGCGTTTTAGCTCCGTTTTAAGCGTTCTTGGTGTCCATGCGATCGTCTCATCGAGCCCGTTAGTTTTAGCAGCATGTTTTTAGCTTTTAGATCTGTTTGGTGTATTGTTTTATTTATTGAATGTATTCATGTGTGATCGTAGACATCGTGCCGGTTTCAAGTGATCAACCAGTTGGAGTGGATCAAGAGGAGTGGTTTAAGGAAGAAGAAGCACAGTGTGTAGGCAAGGAAGGCAAGTGGATTTCCTCCCCTGCATATTCTATTTTGTCCCACACAACTTGCATAATAACTAAAGTTTATATTTAATTGTTACTATGCATAAATTGATGGGAAAATTACCTTTTTAAGGACATGACTAGATTTTATCCCCTTTACCTTGAACAACCCTTTTAAATAAATGTTTTGGGTAGAAATACTTAGTTGCTATTCCTTGGGATGGTTCAAATGGAATTTTACAAAATGATGAATGATGATCATGATAACTTTGGTGAAAGATGATGCTTTTGGTTAATAACTTGATCATATGTTTTAATTGGAACATGGAGAACCACCCAGGAAAACAGTGCAACCACAGTCCATATGGCTCTGGCTTAGCCAATTAATTAGGTGTGTGGAATTATTTGACAACCTTATTCGAAAGGAGCACAGGGGGCCGGAGTTGAAGGGGTATAGCCCGGTTCTTTTGGGGTAGCAGCCTTTCCTAAGGTGCTGACCACTAGGGAGGGTTATGGTCCGCTCCGCTGCTATAACTATCGCGGGTTGTTGGTCTTCTGCATATCTTTGTAAAAGCTTCGTAGTGGACCCCTAGCCACTCACCTCGGAAGTGTTTAAGGGTCTGATCAACCCGGGCAACATGGGGAACACGAGCTGTGGGTAAAGTGTATGACCTCTGCAGAGTGAAAACTGATCGATCAGTCGTGCTCACAGTCAAGAGCGGCCTGGACCCTCAACTTGAAGATGGAAGTAAATTGTGGTTTTATGTATGGTTTGAGATGGAAAGTTTTCTAAAGTTTAAGTGGGTTGGTATAAACTTACACCTAGTAAATAGGTGCTTGCTAATAAAATTTGACCAACATTAAAATGCTAACCGCTGCAAAACCGTAGCCTCCTTGATAGCCTTGCATTTTCCCCCACTTGCTGAGCTCCAACCATAAGTGTGCTCACCCTTGCTTACCGCTGTTCAGAGGAGAACAATGGTGAGGAGTACTTCAGTGACTTCGATGAGTTCTGAGGCTTGCGTGCCCCGAGTCAAGTGCCTGTGGAAGCTGAAGACGGAGTTGCTTCGTCTAGTTATCATATGTTCGTTTTAAAGACCTTCGAGTCTAACGTCTGAGTGTAATAAAAGATAATGTAATGGTTTAACTCTTGTACGATTTTAATGCTGTTTATGGATATTTCACTCATGACGTCTATCATATGTGTGTAAACTTGATCCTGGCGCACATATGAGATGCATTCGCTTTTCTTCAGAAAATCGGGTGTGACACTCCTCCACCTCTCCTTCCTCAACCCATCGCACCCATGACTGACTTTGGTTTCGCACGCCTCCGTAAGGCGGCCTCACCCTACGCTCCAGGAGCAGGGAGCTCCTCTCGCCCCGTCAACCTCGATGACCTGGGCGAGAAGATGGGATCGCCGGAGACCAAGACTCCCGAAAGGGGCAGGAGTGTGGAGAGCGCTCAAAGGGGACGCACCGACCCCTCGGTTCAGCCATCCCGTCGAGGATCCTCCTCACCACCTTCCTTTCCGACCCGGTCGACCACCATGGGAGGAAAGGCCGCTGCATGCAAGCGTGTCTTGTTTGATGATCCTCCTGGGCCACTGTTGAAGCCTGGAGAATGATACGTCAGCTCCAACTTCAACAGTTATGGAGAGGCCTTATGTCACACGTATGAGCAGGACGTGTGGGATGAGTTTCCACTCCCGCAGACCAGATGCAAGATTTTCAACGTGAAGACTGCAACTGGAGGCTATGGTACACCCTACCACAAGCCGCCTCAGTGGGAGCGAGACATCATCAGGATCCTCGCTGACATCCGAGGGAATGGTTCCAAGAAGACCCCTGCTTTAGTAAAGATGGTGCACGAACTATCTGACCTGTTCATAGAGCATGAAAGGCTAGTTGAAGGACTGGCAAAGCAGAGGGGTGAGTACCAGGAGCTCAAGCTTGAGTATCGTCAGCTAGTGGAGGACATGACTCAGAAGCTGCAGAGGCTGGTAGTTGCTGAGGGGAAGGAGCAGATCCTTTCCGAGTAGTGGGGATTCGCCCCAACTTTAGTCCATTAGGCGCTAGTCTAGGTCTAGGTTCTTTCCCTTCATTTATTTATTTCCCTTTCATTCATTTATTTCCTTTCATAATTGTAAGCGCCTAATATTTTTAATTTAGAACTTTTGGATTTGAATAAAGTTGGCTCGCCGGTCGTGTAACCCGGTCTAGCCACATTTGTGTTATCACTTTGGCCGTTTGCTATAGAAGGACGTCTAGGTTCGAGACAGTGTGGGGGGAGAGCCACGACTCTCCCAACGCAGGCACGACGTATTCGCACGTACCCACTGCGAGCACTCCGCGCTAGACGGTCGATCATCTACAGAGAACCTGAATGGGACCCGCACGAGCTCACTCCTGTGGAGAGCCCCTCACGGTTCAACCTTTATGCATAGCGCCGGTTTGCATCTCGACAACTCACTCTCTCATTTCTGAGTTTTACAAGCCATAACTGTCTATCCCGTATAAAACTCGAATGTTGATGCTAAGATCACCCAGCTTGCTTGATGCCTGAGTTGACTCACATATGTTTTATTCCTCGTTATCTATCTTGATGCTTGTGAACCATAACCGTCTTAAGGACAAGCATATTCATCTAAGTAATTGACAAGTATGATATGGCTTGATGATATGATCTGTTGCTCTGATGACTAAGCTCTCTTGGGTTATTTTTGAAAAACACAAAACCTCTTGGAAAGGATCCTCTTTGATATTCCACCGTCCTACCAAAGCCATATGATGTTTACAGTTGAAAACCTTATACTCATATGCTGCTTGTTATTGCATTGAGCTTTGTCAAAATTCTGTGACCCTTGTGAGAATTCTTTTCGTTACTTTCATGATCAAGATGTATGTGCACACCACCACCATCATTCCCATTGCTAAATCTCTACCTTGGAGATCAGAATTGTACACCCATCCATGATTTAAAACTCTGCCATAAGCATTGATGTTCTCTCCTCTCGAGTCTTCTATAAAGAGGCATGGCTATCTGAAAAAAAATTGGGACACATGAAGGCCCCCTGCTGAAAAAAATGTGGACACATGAAGGTCCACCTAAAGAAGGGTAGTCATGCCCTCACAAGTTTTTATAAGAGAGAGAGAGAGACTCATGGAAAGGAGTTAATCATTTTCCGCATTTCATATGGTAATAACTAGTACCTACTCCGGGGCTAGTGTCCACCTTACCATCACCTCAACTTTCATCATACATGTATGGTAATATCTAGCACCCATTCCGGGCTTAGTATCCACCTTACCATAGTCACCATATCCATACCTGTGAACATCTTGGTCTAATTGTATGATTTGATTTTCTCTATTGGATCCAATTTTTGACTTTGCAATATATGTGATACAAGTATGCTTTATCTTTTATGCTACCCTGAGCTCCACATATAGCCATCATTAGAAGTAGGGTGAAGAAAGGCAATCTAATGCCTTGGTGAGGACATACACACATTGAGCGATCTGAGAGAATCAAATGAGGAAGCTGCCAAGAGCTTTGTTTATGAAAAACCTTGCAAAACCCCAAGGTGTTTATCATCAAGTGCATAAGTGACTTGATTCATAGCCGTTCTACTTTTCAATCACCCAAGGAGACATGATAGCCAATCCACAGAGGTTCACAGGACCAAAGTATGACTTGGAATATCTCTTATGTTTGTCTTACTCTTTCGAATCCATGACCTACTTAGCTTTGTTTTCCCTTCACTCGGGATGAGCAAAGGTCAAGTATGGGGTGTTGTTGTAGGCTGTTAAGTACCATTTTCATGGCCGTCAACTCCTGCAAATTGGAGCATGAAATGCACATCCACACTAGAATAGGAGCTTAAACTAATACTTTCCACCAGTGTCGATGTCTATTCGAATGCAGGTATTTAGCATAGGAAATGAGAAGAATCCATGCACATTTATTCCACTCCAATCCAAGGCACTCAAGTTCTGGCCAATGAGGGGCTGCCACATGGATTCTCCTGGATCCATGATGTCACCAATCCATGTGAAGAGCTCTCAATGAATCACACCCTACGACGTCAGCATCACATGGATCCATGGGCCCACTTTACTAACCAAACTACTAGGAAACTTGGCATGCACGGAGGATATGCATCAGGGCCCACATGGAAGCGAGCCAGAAGAAGCACAGGCCATGCGGCCACCCGAAGGGGCTGGTCGACCATAGGTTCGGCCGAACCGACCTAGGGTCGGTTGATCCTAGCCCTCCACGTGGCTTCCTCCTATTGGCTCTTGGCTGCATCTCGGGGTGTTTTGGAGCATTTGGAGCCCCGGAGCAAGCCACTCCCTTGCCTATAAATAGAGAGGGAGGGGCCTCATTTCACACACACTTCCAAGCTCTCAAGTTCTACTTCTCTCTTGTGTAGCTCTCTCTCCCTCTCTAATTCTGCCCATGTGAGGTGATTCTCACCTCTATGTGGTAGAATGGGGTTGAGAAGGGATCTAGACTAGGATTGGTTGATAGATAGAGTAGGAGTGAGGAGTGAGTTGATGTCCTTGTGGATGCTTGTTCTTCATTTAGATCAAAGTGAGTATTTTGACATTTCTTATTTAGACTATAGTGGACATCATGCATGAATGATATGTTCTTGTGTTTTTGGCTCATTCATAGTTTAGAGGCTTGTGTTTTCGTGACACAAGGCTTCGATCCTTTAGAGCTACAAGTATCTATTTGCATTCTTTGATCCTGTTTAGCTGAGTAAGTTTGTTGTATCTCGTTTGCATCCAAACCTTTCTTGATGACTTGTATGATTTGATCCGTTCTATCTCTAGTTCGTGGTCCCGTATTTATACGGGTTGCTATAGTGTTGTTAGCGGGTTGATAGACGTAACCGTGCTATAGTAGTTATCAGGAGTGCAGACGTGGTGTCTGGACTCTGGTCATCCTACGAAGACCAACTGCATTCGCGTAACGATAGAGGTAGGCCGCAGTGGTGACAGCCTGTTGGACTCTTTGAACCCTCCGCGCCTGTGTACCGAGTTGGGCCTCGTTGCCAGAACATTGGCCTAGCCCTAAAAAGTTAGGATGAGTTGGCACTCCACGGAGAGGACTAATAGCGGACAGATCCATTTCTAGAGTTAGGCTCCTCAAGAAAGTACTTCTCACATCCCTACCTATCTCAGTAATAGCTAGGTGTCCTTGGATAGACCTTCGTTCGATTACTCTCCCATCCTAGGAACGAAACCCTTTGAGAATACTCATTCTCCGAGGGAGAAGTGCTACAACGGTGTATCTATGCGCTTGCGGAGTCGTTCGCACTCGTCAGTGTACCCGGGAGTTTCTTACACGCTCACGCTAGTGTGCTACTGGTGGTGACGTTAAGAAACGCCAACAAGCATTTCTGGCGCTGTTGCCGGGGACGGTTGTTGTTAACTTTTCGAACCCGTCTATCCTCGTATTTGTATTTTTCGTTTTCTTCTACCTTCACCCCCGCTACCCATCAAGATATTCTTTTTGTTTCTCTTTACTTCTAACTTTACCCCAGCTATCCATGGAAGGTTATCCTTGTTAACACCTTCCACCTTCGAGGAGTGAACCCTCAGAGCCATCTTTGTCAAGACCCATTCTTACATCTGGCTGTCGACTTCACCCTTCTCTCATGAAGCTAATTCAGGACTTATCCTTCTCGGGGTTAATTCGTGAGAACCCCTTTGATCATGTGAGAGACTACGAGCGTCAGATTGAAACTCAGGGTAAAACTGGAGAATCACCGGACGCTCGGAAAAGAGAGTTTTTCCCGCTATCCCTCTCTGGGAAAGCACGGGATTGACACCGTTGTTCTGGTAGAGACTACCTTACTTGGGAAAGTTTGAGAGCAGCTTTCTGCTCCCAATTCTTCCCAATACGACGTGTCATCTCGTTAAGGACCAATATTCTCAGTTTCAAGCAATGTGAGGAGGAATCACTAGGAATGGCATGGAATCGTTTCGCCTCTGCGGTGGAAGATTGCCCAGTCCTCTACATTCCCGATCGAATGCTGCTCCAGCACTTCTGGTTTGGATTGCTGAAGGACGATGCCATGAGGCTTAATTCTCTCTCCAGAGGTTCCTTTGTGTACTTGGATGCCGTTGAGGGAAAAGAGATCGTGGAGAATCTCCGGGATTTCAGCTCCCCTTGCATCTCGGTTAGTGAGGTACCCACCTGAGTAAATGTTGAGCCACCTAGATCTATCATCAGTCGAGCCCGAGATTTCATATCCACTATTTCTGAGCTCTGGCTGAAGGTGTCGTTCCTGAATAGCAGGAGTCTAAGGGAAAGGTTTTGTGGCGCGAGATCTACCCTTAGGTTCCCCTCTTGTGCAACTTCTTAGACCTTCTCCCCGATACTTTGTCTCGTGGGAGGATGGAGAGAGTGGTCTGGAAAGAACAATCATTCCCGGCCAGGATGACTTGTTCGATCTTAACTGCTATCTCCTAAGGAGGGTATGAGAGGTTTATCATGTTCCTACGTTGCGGTTTGAGCTGAAGTGCCTAGCACTGACGCTATGTATAAACCAAGACATCGGTCTCTGCTTTATAATCCATTGGATTCATTTATCAGACCGAAGGAGCATGATCACTTACCGATCAAATGGGGGGCATTCACTCCTTATCTTAAGCCCATCGATCGATGCCGGTCAGTCAAGAGAAGCTTAACTTCAGACCTCATGCTTGACTTGATCGATGCCTAATGGGAGTTGTACTTTCCAGCTTATCTATAGCCTCCCATTGGAAGCTTAGGCCAGACCTCGGGATGTTTCGTCGTTCTGATGAGAACATCGGACCCTCTGCCTAAGGCAAGAGCGAGTTAGGTCTCGTTCTTCACCCGAACTTTGGTTCTTGATTGCAGCACTAACCTTGCAGATCAGAGCTTATCATCACATCACATTATCTACAAGAGAGATGGCCATGAGTGAGACAGGAGGTCATGAGATGCCCGCATTCTGAATTTTCTTGGGTCTCATTTATTTTGTTTCCCTAAGAATTATCCTTCGGGTATCTTGTGAACACTGACTATGCAGGAGAAAGAAATTATCAGAGATAAAAAGGAGTAAGGCAAAGGACCACAAGAAGACAACACCATCGTGGCAACATGGTGAACACTTCATGATCCCCGTCAGTGGCTTCTACACTTGTGATGGACCAGGTATGTTGTCAAGGTGAGTTCCCCCAGATTATCTATGGTTATACTATTGGCATAGCCAAGGTTATTATAAAGTAGAGGTTGATTATTCAACCCCGACCTTATCCTAGCCTTAGCCAAAGCCAAGCTTTCCATCTCGGGGTATCCACTTGGGCTTGTGACCTTGAGGCCTGCTTGAGCCCACACGCGAAGGGGGAGGACCAGAGGGGCCCACCTAGGGTCGGCCGAACCCTGGTTCGGCCGAAGCCCAGGTGCCGCCGCCTCCACTGCTCAGGAATCCTGTGACAAGTATAAGGTGGAATATGCAGGTTTTTTCACCGGTAGGCATGCGAAATATTTGGTGGCTACACGGGTGTGCTTTGTCCGGATAAGAACGCAGAAGGAAGATCCTTATATCCACATGACTTAAAAAAATAGACGTGTAGGCATTATAGTGGGAGAAGCAGTTGTTAGGCTTTGTGATCTACGACTGGAAACGCACCCAGTTTCACTGAAGCGTGGGCCTCTTCCAGATATCCATCTGCCGCCTATATTGTACGCCACCGGAATCCCACCCAAACTCGCTGACAATATGGGGCCGCGCTTGCACGGCCCCTCTTGTCAGTGGCCCCATAGCAAGTGCAGCTTACCAAATTTTCATTTCGCGGTCAGCAACTGGAAATTGGGATTTTCAAATTCTGTATTCCCTCACCTCCCCCAAATAATAAATACTCTACTCTATTGCTACCGTATTGCGCCACTAAACTCCCGCCTTCCATTTCCAAAAAGCATCACTCTGCTCAGCTAGATCTGCGGTGGCGGTCTGACCTCGCTGTCGTCGGTGGAGGGGGAGGGGTATCTCAGCGAGATGGTGGGTGGCAGATATCGGTGTTCTGCTTGCGTCTGCTATGCTGGCCAAGTTGAGCAGTTGAGTGAGGATGCGGTGCTAGCACCACCTCCGGATGCCCCCTCAATCCATGGGCCCCTTGTTGACGGTGGAAATTCACCATTTCCAACCCTCAATATTCTCTTATAAATGGAGGCATATGCATTATTTACTAGCATTTAGGTTTGAATAATGTAGTTCCACTTGTCCTTGGAGATTATTTGTATGTAGGTGATTTACCCTTTAAAAGAGATGGAAACTCCACTTCTATGAAGCAATCATGCCAACTCAGCTGAGGAGGTGGCTGCCACCAAGGGAGACATGGCAAGACACGTCATCGATCCAGGGGAGGCACTCACCGACGAATCAGAGGACGCCACATGGACTTCACATGGATCAAAGGGCCCACCTCGGATACCAAATCAAGCCATGCACCGGGGATGGATCATAGGGCCCACAGGGCAGCCACTCAGAGGAAGCACAGGCCAGGGGCCCACCCTAGGGGGCCGGCCGATCCTAGGATGGCCGAACTGCCTTAGGGCCCCCTGATCCTGGCCCTCCACGAGGTTGCTCCTCATTGGTCACTTGCTTCACTCCCGGGTGTTTAGGGGCCATTTGCGCGTCCGAGCAAGCCTTGTCCTTGCTTATAAATAGAAGGGGAGGGCTCCCATTTCTCACACACCACACTCTCATTCTCCTCTCACTTTTAGTTTCCAAGGCTAGGGGGTAGGCTAGAGTAGCTCTTCTTCAGGTTCCAAGTCCTCTTGGAAGTTTAGGTACGAGTTCTCTTTTATCTTTATTTCTTTGTATGACTTTTATCTACTTCAGTTATTCAGCTGTTTCATATAAAAACATGGTAGATCATATTCTTGATATGTTCTTGAGTTCATCCTCTGTTCATCATTTAGAAGCTCGTGTTCTTCGTGAACACTACCTTTTGATCCACTTGAAGGGTGATAAACTCCTTCCTTATGTGTTTGTTCATAAGTTAGAGGCTCGTGTTCTTCACGAACACGACCCTTTGATCCTGTTGATCAGACATAAGAGAGTTCATATCTGTTCGTATGTCTAGCCTTAGTTGATCTTGTTAGATGGCATGAGAGTGTTGCATGGGGTCTGTGTTCAAGCTACGGTACTCGGTCTAGTAGACTAGTCTTCTGGTGGCTCTCACCCTGGGTCACAATAGCCCGGGCCGGGTGAAGTCTAGCAGCAACGTAGGCATGGTGCCTGGGTTGTCTAGCTACGATAGTTATGAGCATACCCCCCGTAACGAGAGGTCGGTCCTCAGGTGGTGACAGCCCTGTTGGATCCTAGGGCAACCTCCGCGTTGGGGTACCTGCTGTAGGAGTCTAAAGTCTAGTTTCGCAGAGTGCTGGTCGTCGCGGGCTAGCTCCCCATTTGTACCTGGGTGCAGAACTATGTTTCCCTCATGCAATACTCATGCCTATCTCTTGTATCTTCTAGCTTTGTATGTTTAGTACATTAGAACCTAGAGCTAACTCGTATGTTCCCCCTAAGCCGTAGTGTGCTAGAGTAGAGGTAGATTTGAGGTGTGTGTGTCACACTACCCCTTTATATCATTTATCTTATCCCTGCATTTGAGTGTGTTGTTCCCTATATCTATCTCTTGGTTTACATTCAGAGCAAAAGCATAAGTCTAAGATATCCGCCATTACCTTCCTTGGATTCGATACCCTTGGAATACTCTCCTTCCTTGGGGAAATGCTACAATGGTTTATCTGTGCGCTTGCGGATTCGTTCATGATCGTTTAGATTAACCAATGGCAACTCTCAATGTTCACGCTAACCTGCGCCATTAGTTGTGACATTGGGAAATGCCAACAGACACTTCTAGCGCTGACGCTAAGGATGGATTCCAAATCTGTTCTTAAGTGATCGACGTTCAGAAGTGTCAACAAGCATTTCTGGCGCTGTTGCCGGGGAAGGCACAGGATTATCTTGACTATGCTTTGCATCTGTTTATAAACTCTGAGTAAGTTAGGACAACCCTCAATGCAGGCTAACCTTGATTGTCTTCTTTTATCTTTGGATGATGAAGACAGGTAGTGTATGACTGGTTTCGACTTACCGGAAAATTTTACTGAAGATCCCGAGTCACTTGTGAGAAAAGCTCGAATTCATTTCGGCTCACCTCGTCGTACTCGTTCGGAGGACGAACCAGCTTCCTTTGTGTCACACTCTGAAATTTCCCAATTTCAGGATGTGAATAAGAAGGAAAATTAAATAATAATTTTCTCATAATTTTAAAATTTTCCAACATTTATTTTCTTTACAGGAAATATAGTGTAGGAAAAAGCCCTTGTTTGATTTTCTAAATTTAATAAAATAGTTATGTGTGTTGCATTCATGCCGATGCATCTTGGTGCTTCTTGAGTGCAAAAGGTTTTAAATTGAGTGTAGGTGTTGACCAAGTCTTTTGAGAGTTCTCCAACTTTTTCTGGAACCAATTCTCATTTTTCCTGGAGCTAAATCTTTTTCTTAGAAGGCTATATAATCTTTCTCACGAGCTTCAAATATTTTATTTGGACTCATCATCGTGTCTGAAACTATCTCTGAACCGTCGTATACTCCTAGTGCCCCCGAAACTTCTACAATTTGGTCGACACCAAATATTCTCCCAAAGAAGACAGACTTCATGCTCAATTTCCTTGTTGTTTCCCGGCCTGTTCTTTTCCTTATTTTTCAGTCCGAGCAGCCAGTTAGTTTTGGCGTTGAGGACTTGAGGTCCAGCTAGCACGCCGGGCCGGAATGCAATCAGTTTGCCTCCTACAAGATACAAGATAAAGGTCCAACTCGACGTCAACTTAGACTCCAAGATAGGCTCATCTTTGTTTGGGTTTTGCACGACCAGGCCATATCTCTCTATATATATACGTACCCAACTTGTATACCTACGTGCGCTTATCCTTCGGCAACAGAACCACGGCGCCTTGCGTACCCTAACCCCTTCGCAAGCTGCCGCCGCTGCCGCACTGTTGTCAAAGCATCTCCAGCTATGTACACCTCCGGCGCCATTGCAAGGGTACGAGGAGGCCTCGTTGTTTCCTTGTGCAGACCGGCAAACCAATCAGTGACACGCCGGCGTTGCCGTCCACTCTCTTGCTCGCCGCCGCAGCCGCTCGAGGAAGTTCCCGTCGACACGAATCAATGCCGAGCCTTCGCCATGGTCTTGGCCGGCTGCGTCGATCGGTTCGCCTCACCGGGTGACTGCCGGACGAAGATGCCGTCACCAGGAGCTTCGTCTCTCCGAGTTGAACCTGTCCAGCGCTACTCGATGCCGACGATGCGAAGGCCATAGTAGGCTGAGCTGCCGCCCATCTATTCCATCCTGATCACTGCTCCGACTCGATCATATTCATCTCGGTGAGAATCTGTCCGTCTTTTCCCTCCAGTTTATCTCTCTCGTTTCTCCATGATGATCGTTGTTGCCGTACTCTGACACCGCTATTCGCTGTCCATCCATGCGGTCGCGCGCCGGAGGCTAAAAATCGTCGTTCCAGAAGTTCCAGCCTGCAGCTCGTCGTCCACCGTCCTTGTACGCAGGCAACCGGTCGATCGAGGAGGACTACTTCACGCTGTTTTTGCAAGACGAGCAGAAGGCAAGGTCGAACCGTAGATGCCATCTCCAAGTTCAATCTGCTGCAGCCGTCGTCGATCGTCCATGTATGTGAACGATCAACCATGCACATACTGTCCTTTACGAGTTCGATCTCTGCTGTCTTCGTTGTTTCCGTTGTCCGACGTTTGCCATAGGTGAGCATACCAGTATACTCTATCATGTTCCTGGCCATCTGTATCATAGTCTCAGCTTTCCCGCTCATCTGTATCCCTCGTCGATTGCAGCGCATATACATGTGCATCTTCTCTTCTTTCTACATGCATGCTACGTGTTTGCTTCGACGTGCATGAGCCTGTTGTGCGATCTGAAGTCCAAAAAGATGAAGCAAAGAAGTCATGGTTCGTGCATGTGTTCTCTTGCCGGTGATGACATCATGGTGATGTCATGCCTATGTAAGTAGAAGCTTTTCTTCCACAGAAAAAATATTTGGAATGCTTGCTAACAATATTTCTTTTCTAGTATATTAAAATCTGCTAATACTTTGTCCTTGGCTATCTTTGATCCATATATATATTAATCCTTTATTTATCTATGAAATCCTTGCTCAGCAAGAACCTGTCTATCTATCATTTCAATTCTTTTCTTGATTATTGCTTCCGTTGTCATCATCCATACACCATGTTCAATGTTCAATAGCTATCTTATTATTCTTTAAACCCATATCTTTTTCAATTCAATTCTGATTTCATTGTTTCTTGAATTCACACATTTCTAAATCGATTCACATCTTGTAGTGCGCTCTTTTAAAGTTTTCTTTTGATTGGTGTATTGTTCTTAGTTGTACTTGTTGCTTTGTATGTTGTGCCCGATGATTGCTACGAGTAGAAGGAACGTTGTTCGTTTGCTTTGAAGATGAAGAGTTCCAAGGAAGCAAGAGATGAAGAGAGAGCAGTAAGAGTAGCTTTTCGTTGGAGAAAGGCAAGTGTCCCTAACCACCTTCTACCTATGCTTATTTACAAGAATACTTTGCATTAATTGGAACATGGAGAACCACCCAGGAAAACAGTGCAACCACAAGACATATGGCTCTGTCTTGGCCAATTAATTAGAAACCTTAGTGTTTGGTATGCTTTACCTGAAAGGGGTTAGGGGGTGCCGGTAGTTGGTGTATAGCCCGACCCTCAGACTGATCTGCTCTATGGTAGCTTCGCAGTCTCGAGAGAGGTTTATGCATTACGCTGTCATGTAACCTAGCGAGCAGCCTGCATTAGGGAATCTTTGTAAAGGCCTCGTAGCGTCCCTATGCAATCACACCTCAGTAGTGTGGTATGGTGCCTTGCAAGCATCGCATGGTTGGGTCCAAAGTTCTTCGGGACTTTTACACGACTTGTGGTGAAAGTGTACAACCTCTGCAGAGTGTAAAACTAATCGATTAGCCGTGCTCACGGTCAAGAGCGGCCTGGACCCTCACATGATAAATTAAACTTAAAGATGGACTTTAAATCGCTTTCTGGTTATTTCTTGTGGCCTTGCTGAGTACCAATCATAAGTGTACTCATCCTTGCTTATCGCTGCTCAGAAGAAAAAGGTGTGAAGCTGTTGAAGATGATGATGCTAGGCATGCGCAGCCCCAGTCGATTGCTTCTGGAGTTGGCGCCTCCGTTTCCAGGATTGAGCTGTATAACTCTGATAGAATAGTAAGTTTTGTTTATGTTCTTTACGTGATACTATTACTGTTATTCACTTATGTCTACTATATGTATGAAATTTGATCCTGGCATACATATAGGTATGCACTTGGTTTGTTTTTCTAAAACCAGGTGTGACACTTTGTACCATCCACGTCCAACGCTATGGCCCAGAAGACACTTCGTGAGTACTCAGCTCCTTCTGCTGACCAGGTGCTGCAAGGCCCTGAGGTAGTAATGGGGACTGAAAATTTCGAGATCAAGACGGGTCTAATCACGATGGTACAGGCTAGCCCATTCTGTGGCAAGCCAAATGAGGATGCCAATGCTCATCTGCAGCAATTCCTAGAGCTGTGCAGCACTTTCGTCATCAGGGTGCGAATATGGATGTTGTTCGTCTATGGCTATTTCCATTCTCCCTCTTGGGGAAAGCTAAGCAATGGTTCTACGCGAACCGGGAATTTATTGACACTTGGAGCAAGTGTTCACAGGCATTCCTCAAGAAGTTCTTCCCATTGGGTAAAACCAATGCTCTTCGTGGAAGGATTTCTGGTTTTCAGCAAGCAGCAAGTGAATCCATTCCAGAGGCTTGGGAGAGGCTTCAGGAGTATGTCCTGGCCTGTCCTCATCATGGGATGGAAGATTGGCTCATTCTTCAAAGCTTTTACAATGGGTTGACTCCGAAAGCCCGAGGCCATATTGATGCTGCTGCTCAAGGAGTATTCTTCTCACTTACTGTTGATAATGCTAAATTACTCATGGAGAAGATGGTTTCCAACCAAGGGTGGAGTGATGAAAGACTCCAACCACGATCGAGGGGTACTCATACTGTCAAGGAAGCAGACATGATTACTACCAAGATGGATCTTCTTATGAAGAGATTGGATGACTACACCAGCGAGAAGGCTGCCATGGCCACTACTTCTCTGCCTATGGACTCTCACATGACTTGTGAAGTCTGTGCCAACACTGGGCACTCAGGCCACTATTGTCCGGAGACTCAGGAGGAAGTAATGTACATGAATGACAATAACAATGGTTATCATCCACCTCAACAAGGAGGCCAATCGTGGAATCAACAACACCCTTATTATCAAGGAGGTAACCAAGGTAACTCGTACAATCCTAACCAACCTTTCTTGAGAGATCTTGTTTTTTGGGCAAGCTAAGATTAATGAAGGTATTAAAAAGAAGCTAGCTGCCCTTGATAAAACTGTGGAAAGTCTCAACATTAAGCTTGATAGCTTTTCTTCTGCCCAGAAGAGTCAGCTGAGTTTCAACAAGATGTTAGAAACTCAGTTCTCAGCTGGCTGCTTTGGTTCCATCTCCTGATAACGGGAGGATCCCGGGGCAACCCGTATCCTCTTGTGAAAATGTTAGTGTAGTGTCAACCAGGTGGGGTAAGCCACCTAGGAGGACACATGCTTCTGACTATGCAGGAAAGCCCATTCAACAAATTCTTGATCCATGGGAGGAATCTGCAGTGTTGCACAAGAAAGATCCAGGCTACCCAACTATCACGTGAACGATCTATTACAAGAAGATCAGGCATGCTCTCTGTGACCTTGGTGCAAGTGTTAATCTCATGTCCAAGTCCATGTTCGAGCAACTAGGATATCCAGCTCTCTCTCCAACAGCCCGGACTATCCAACTCGCAGACTCAACGATCCGATATCCAGAAGGAATTGCTGAGAGTTTATTGGTTAAGGTCAAGAGCTCTTATGTCTTCGCGGATTTCGTGGTCCTTGACATGGATGACGAGGGAGGAATGCCGCTCATTCTTGGGCGACCATTCCTCAGTGATGTCCGAGCTAGAATCAATGTGGGATCCGGCATCATCCGTTTCCGCATTGGGGAGAGGAACTTGAAGTTCAAGTTTCAGGACAAGGAAGAGCAATGCTATTTGGTGCAAGATAGTGTTGAGCAGCTTGGGGGAAGGACGGAGCCTTCACCCCAAGGAAGAAATCTCCGTCAAAAAGACTAAAGCAAATTCGGAAAGAATGGCGGAAGATCGAGATGGCACCAACCTCTACTTCTCAGGAGTGGGGTGCTGAATGGAATTGATTGCTGAGAAGAGTCCCGCTCGTCGGACTAAAAATGATGGGTCCTTTCTACCAAAAAGGTTAAAGCTGGTATTTATCTCATATTTCCCTTTCCAAAATTTTCATTTCCAAAATTGCATATTTGATTTTCCAAAACCTTGCATTTGCATGCTAGATTTATCTAGCCCTTTTCCCTTTCAAAATAAAAATTCTGAAAATCATTTCTGAGTTTGAAAACCCTAGAAAATTTATTTGGGCAATTTCTGGAGTAAACTTTGGCCGGTGCACCATGGCATATCTTGATATAGCCGTTAGTGGCACACCTGCCAAAGGGGGCCAGCACTGGGCCCACCAGTGGGCCGGCCGAACCAGGGTTCGGTCGAACCCTGGTAACGGTCATGTGGGCCCAGCTTTGGCCAACGGCTCCTAGCCGTTGCCCAACGGCTATCCCGCGGTGTGCTGCCCCTTTGCTCTATAAATTGGACCCGAGAGGGGGTGTTCTTCACCCATTCAACTCATTTTCACCCACACTCCCCTCTCTACTCCTTACTCTCTTGGTTTTCTTAGATTTCTTGCTCGAGATTGGATCATCAAGTGATCTCCCTAAGTGTGCTGCTGAAAATATTGCTGTTGGTGGAGCAAACTCGGTAAGAACTTCATTCGATTTTACTAACCCATCACTGAGTTGCTCTTGTTGTTTCTTGTTGTTGTGCTAGCATGAATTGGGCGGCGAACACCCTCCGGAGGGTGACACGCTCACACTCCCGTTCGCGGGCGAGCACGAGTGCATCCACCCCCGCCGAGCCGACACCGAGCCCATCAACGATGGATTATGAAGAAGAGCAAGCCGAGCCACAAGCCGCGGAGGAGGTCGTCGACGACACCCCCTACCTCAGCTTGCGGGGCGATCGAGAGCAGCAAGCCTACACTCTCTTGAAGGACCGAGTCTTCGCCCACACCAGGGACTTCGACCCGACTCTCACGGAGAAGACAGGTATGCATCTCGAGTTCGCTTCTATTTGGAATGGTCTTGGTTGGGAGGAGTTTGCGCTGGTCACAGAGCTTGCCTCTCGGCCCCTCACCATCCAGTTTCTTTGCTCTCTTACCGAGGCCCCGGATGGCATTGAGTTTCGTCTTTTCAGGACCGATTATCGTCTTTCTTGGAAGGATCTTAGTCGTCTTCTTGGTTTTAGTCCTCGTTGTGCTGTCTCTTTGAAGCGAGCTTGTGAGGGTTATGTTCGGGAATCTTTCTGGGCAGATATCTCTGGTCTTGTTTACAGTGGCAAGTTTGTACCTCGGTGCAATGATATTGTGCATCCCACTCTCTGTCTGTGGCACAAGTGGCTCGCCATCACTCTCTTTCCACGAGAGGATGTTCGGCCCGTGCGCAGCGATGAGATGATGCTATTATACGCCGCTGTCAACCAGATCAAGGTCGCTCCCGTTAAAGCAATGATTCGGCAGTGGATGACGAGTTTCAAGATGATAGGTCCTATTGAGTGTACGGCTTTGGTGACTCGTATTGCTCTCAGACTCGGGGTTCTTAGCGGGAATCCCGTACCCTTCATCGGGACGCCCCGAGTTCTCATTGATGAGGCATACTTGATCCAGGGGCATATACTCAAGAGGGGCCCAAATGATTCTTTGACTTTCTTCTTCCCGGGCTATGCAAACCAAATCCCGTTACCTAACCCGGGGTTTGGATTGTATAACTCGGAGTCACTCACTATTCCCCTTGTTACGCAAGAGGAAAGCCATCGTGCTAGTGTTTCAGACAGGTCCACCAGGAGCGCGGTGAAGAGAGCACACATGCAGCAGCAGCAGCAGTCACAGCCGACACCACCACCACAGCCTGAGCCACAGCCTTCCTACACCACCGGTGGCAGGAGGGGCCCCTGCGGGGTACATGTCCGAGGTTACCCCTGGATATGCACCTGGTTGGGATCAGCCCACCTACCAGCCGAGTGCGAGTGGCACGGCTTGGGTGGGCGCGAGCAGAGCTCAGTGGGCCACACCCGCTAGTTCTAGCTCCGGTGGTCCACCTCTGTCTTCGTCCTTCCGACGGCACTCCTCCGCCTCTGCACGCGATGCTCAGCTCGCACAGTAGTTGGGAGAGCTCACCGTTCAGGTCACAGGATTGGAGGAGACGCTGAACACCCACGTCGAGTCTACCTCAGCGTGGCAGCGTCAGGCTGGTGAGAGGATAGCAGCCATGCAGCAGGATCAGCGGCAGTACATGGAGGCGCTGAGGGCTTACCATGCGAGTCAGGGTTTCTTCTACCCTTCTCCGCAGTGAGCCTGAAGCTAGTTTGGGGGAGGACCCCCATCCTGAGGTAACTTGTATCTTCCTTCGTTTTCAGAATATCTTATAAATGAAAATCCAAAAAAAATCTGCAAAATAAATATTTATTTGCTTTCATCATCATCATTTGCTTAGTTTGCTTTGATATGCTTAGTAAGAATGCTTTGCCTCTATGGTTGAAATGATGAATAGTTGCTCTGTTTATTCTCCTCGTATGTCTTGCTTACAACTCTATATCCTACCTAAGTTTTGAGTTTGTTGGCTTGTATGTTCAAACCTTAGCTTGAAAACTGTGGGTAGCAGAAAGCATGATCCTTGCCTAAGTTGTTGTGAGACATGATATGGTAGAATAGAGTGCTATGATCTTGTGCTTAGTGATGCTTGACATCCGGAGTTTTCCTTTTTGAAAAATCAAAACATGATGAGTTTCTCAATGATGAGAATTTCCCATCCAAGGCCATATGTAGATTCTAGTTCTTAGCCTCCACATATGCAGCTTGTTCTCTCATTGAGTTTTGTCAAATTGTTGTGACCCTTGTTAGAACTCATACTCCCCTGATCAAGATCACGTACACGTTCATGCTAAACTTCTACACTGGAAGTTAAGCATTCATCATTTACTCCATACTGCTTATGCATTCTTCCATAAATAAAACTCTATGTATCTTTGCATCATTCGTCCCTCTCCAAATATCTCCAATAGAGACAAAGAGCTAGCTAAAAAAAGAAAGAAAGAAAAAGAGAAAGGCATGCTCAAAAGCATGGCAAAAATAAATAAAGAGAGCTAGCCCAAGTCTCGAAAAATTTCAAAGGAGAAAAAGGGATTGATATGTGCAAGAGAAAGAGTTCCACCATATAGATGGTAATAACTAGTACCTACTTCGGGGCTAGTGTCCACCTTACCATCAATCCCTCATTTCCTCATATAAAACATGGCAATATCTAGCACCCATTTCTTGGCCTAGTATCCACCTTGCCATGCTCATATCCATCACACACATATGCACATCTTGATCAGGATGTATGTTTGTTTCTTCCAAGGATCCGGTTTTTTACTTAGCAAAATATGAGAGACAAGTATGCCACATCTTCCCTACATACAGCTCCACATAAAGCCTATTAGGAGTAGGATGTGAAGAAAGGCAACATTGATGCCTTGGTGAGGAAACATACACCTTTGAGCGATCCGAGAGTATCATTCGAGGAACTCTGATTTTCTTTTGAAAAAATTGCAAAACCTCCGGATTGTTGAGCTGATCAAGGTATGAGTGATTATGCATTCTCTATATAACCATTCTGTCTCTCAACCGCCCAAGGCAGGTGAAGCTATATGCCCCACGTATCAGGCAAAGGTAAGAACATTGCCAACTTGTTCAACTCTTGGTAGAGTACTTTGCTGTATGTTTGCCATAAGTTGAGAATACAACATTGTAGCAACTTCTGATCAACCAACCTAAGTCTCTAATGTCTTGCTTCGAGACGAGCAAGAGGTTAGCTTGGGGGAGTTTGTTGACGGTGGAAATTCACCATTTCCAACCCTCAATATTCTCATATAAATGGAGGCATATGCATTATTTACTAGCATTTAGGTTTGAATAATGTAGTTCCACTTGTCCTTGGAGATTATTTGTATGTAGGTGATTTACCCTTTAAAAGAGATGGAAACTCCACTTCTATGAAGCAACCATGCCAACTCAGCTGAGGAGGTGGCTGCCACCAAGGGAGACATGGCAAGACACGTCATCGATCTAGGGGAGGAACTCACCGACGAATCAGAGGACGCCACATGGACTTCACATGGATCAAAGGGCCCACCTCGGATACCAAATCAAGCCATGCACCGGGGATGGATCATAGGGCCCACAGGGCAGCCACTCAGAGCAAGCACAGGCCAGGGGCCCACCCTAGGGGGCCGGCCGATCCTAGGATGGCCGAACCGCCTTAGGGCCCCCTGATCCTGGCCCTCCACGTGGTTGCTCCTCATTGGTCACTTGCTTCACTCCCGGGTGTTTAGGGGCCATTTGGGCATCCGAGCAAGCCTTGTCCTTGCCTATAAATAGAAGGGGAGGGCTCCCATTTCTCACACACCACTCTCTTATTCTCCTCTCACTTTTAGTTTCCAAGGCTAGGGGGTAGGCTAGAGTAGCTCTTCTTCAGGTTCCAAGTCCTCTTGGAAGTTTAGGTATGAGTTCTCTTTTATCTTTATTTCTTTGTATGACTTTGATCTATTTCAGTTATTCAGCTATTTCATATAAAGTCATGGTAGATCATATTCTTGATATGTTCTTGAGTTCATCCTCTGTTCATCATTTAGAGGCTCGTGTTCTTCGTGAACACTACCTTTTGATCCACTTGAAGGGTGATAAACTCCTTCCTTATGTGTTTGTTCATAAGTTAGAGGCTCGTGTTCTTCACGAACACGACCCTTTGATCCTGTTGATCAGACATAAGAGAGTTCATATCTGTTCGTATGTCTAGCCTTAGTTGATCTTGTTAGATGGCATGAGAGTGTTGCATGGGGTCTGTGTTCAAGCTACGGTACTCGATCTAGTTGACCAGTCTTCTGGTGGCTCTCACCCTGGGTCACAATAGCCCGGGCCGGGTGAGGTCTAGCAGCAACGTAGGCATGGTGCCTAGGTTGTCTGGCTACGATAGTTATGAGCATACCCCCCGTAACGAGAGGTCGGTCCTCAGGTGGTGACAGCCCTGTTGGATCCTAGGGCAACCTCCGCGTTGGGGTACCTGCTGTAGGAGTCTAAAGTCTAGTTTCGCATAGTGCTGGTCGTCGCGGGCTAGCTCCCCGTTTGTACCTGGGTGCTGAACCATGTTTCCCTCATGCAATACTCATGCCTATCTCTTGTATCTTCTAGCTTTGTATGTTTAGTACATTAGAACCTAGAGCTAACTCGTATGTTCCCCCTAAGCCGTAGTGTGCTAGAGTTGAGGTAGATTTGAGGTGTGTGTGTCACACTACCCCTTTATATCATTTATCTTATCCCTGCGTTTGAGTGTGTTGTTCCCTATATCTATCTCTTGGTTTACATTCAGAGCAAAAGCATAAGTCTAAGATATCCGCCATTGCCTTCCTTGGATTCGATACCCTTGGAATACTCTCCTTCCTTGGGGAAATGCTACAATGGTTTATCTGTGCGCTTGCGGATTCGTTCATGATCGTTTAGATTAACCAATGGCAACTCTCGATGTTCACGCTAACCTGCGCCATTAGTTGTGACATTGGGAAATGCCAACAGACACTTCTAGCGCTGACGCTAAGGATGGTTTCAAATATGTTCTTAAGTGATCGACATTCAGAAGTGTCAACACCCCTAAATCTTGGAGCTTCACAAGTGAGAATCTCATTTCCTTTTCTCTCTAGTCCCCTAGGAGTATTTTCATTGGCTTAGAAAGTATATTGCTTTGTGTATTGTGTTAGTTTTGAGATTCTTCTCTTACCTTTGCCGCTCTAGATCCAGTCACTGATTTGTAACACAAGTTAATCATTGAGCCATCTCAGAAAGTAAATTGCTTTGTGTATTTTGTTAGATTTGAGATTCTTCTCTTACCTTGGCTGCTCTAGATCCAGTTACTGATTTGTAACACAACTTAATCGATGAGCCATGCTTAGAAAGTAATTTGCTTTGTTTATTATGTTAGATTTGAGATCCTTCTCTTACCTTGACCGCCGTAGATCTAGTTCCTGATTTGTAACACAAGTTAGGAGGGGGCCATTAGTTCTCATATGTTGTTTCGTGAACTCATTTTTCAATTTCTAAGCATCAATTTGTAGATGGTCAATACTCCTTGCAATTGACAGCTGACCAGTGTCTAGATCTATTTGCAAGTCTACTAATGGTCACGGTACACTCTATTCCAGATATCTAAGGCAACTGACCTAATACTTATTGTGCAGGGCCTAGCATCCCGCTCCTGCATTGCTGAGATTCAATCACATGTCGTGGTATGTAACATAACGCATGACTATCCTGCTACTTTATTCTTAGGATTATTCTTAAGTTTATTTGCTTGCTTTGTTTAAGGTTCAAGTTTGACTTCTCCTTTCATTTTTAGGCTGAAATATTGAGGACAATCCTTGCAGTTCAAATATCAAATTCCTGTCCCTCCATTGTCAAGTCAAAGCCATTCATTGATTACATGCCTCGAGATTATCCAGCTGTCGCTACATGGTCAAGACCTGAAGTTTCTTTGGGAGGGCTAGATGAAGCTGCTGACCTTGGTGAAATCTTTGTTGAACAGGACCAAGTTTTGACAGACTTGAAGATCAAGGCACAAACTTCAGATGTAGCAATGAAAGTGCAGACTAATGAGATTGAGAGGTTGAAGAAACAAGTAGAAACTACTGAGACCCTCCTTCGTCAACTACTAAGCTCGCGCCTTGGGTAAGGCCACTATGTTTCTTAGTCTTCTGCTTGTGTCCTCCCAGCTAGTTGTGCTGGTTTGTGAGTACTGAGCTTTGTTATCTTAGTGGGTTCTATTTCAAGACCAGCTTTATTTGTGAGCAGGGAGATATCATGTGTATTGGTTTGTGAGCTCCTACTGAAAATCTGCTTGTGGTTGTTCTGTGTTCCTTGATAATAATGTGTCATGTGTGATCCGAAGCATTTATTTGTATCAGTGGTATGGAAAGATTCTTTGCCGTGTGTCGGAAAATAAAACGCACGGCAAAGATTCTTTGCCGTGCGTTTTATTTCTTGACACACAGCAAACATTTTTCTCCCACCGGCCATTAACGACTATTAGCCAGCAAGTGCAGGAGAAGTGCATTTGCCGTGCGTTTTTGGTATGACGCACGGCAAAGTTTTTTTTTCTATATATATGGCTCCTAAACCCCAAATCTAATAGCCCCTCAAAACAAATTCTCCTCACTTTGAAATTTTTTCTACTCTATAGATACAACATGTGATACCTCATGGTAAAATTGGTAGATTTTTGTATTAATTTGCTATATTTAACTAATTAATTGCATTTCAAGCAATTTTTTCAAAGATGCCAAATTTGAACTACAAGTGATTCAAATAATAGAATAAAATGAGTGAAAAAATAATATTCATGTTATTTAGCCCAATTTAAGACATCTTCCATGAAATCAAAAGAAATTTTGAACATCTTGACTAGGAAACACGACCATGATCGTGTGTCCAAATGATTTAAAAATTCAAAAAAATGCAAATGAAGTCTGAAAATTATAAGATTTGTCAAGGGCTCATGATATCATACGTGGAGGCTGTAGTAAAAATTTGAACAAGTTTTGAACATTTTGTCATGTACGGTGGTTACAAATCGAAACATCTCCGAAGAAGTTTCAGAGAGTTGAGAAGTAGATGGTTAGGTTTGAATGAAAAGCAAAGATCAAATTTGAATTTGAATTCAATTTGTTTCTATACACAATAGACAATATAAGTTGTTCTATGTAAAATTTTAGTGTTTTTCCGAAGCCATTTGATAATTTTAGTGTTTTTCTATGTAAAATTTAGACTTTATTAAAAAAGTCTTTGTCGTACGTTTTTGCTTCGAGGACGACGACGTGACGTCAGCGAGGCGGGGGTGTTGGGCTGCCGCTGGGCCAGAATGGGCTGCGGTGGGTCGCGCACGTGACCGGAGGGAGAGGAAGGCAGGTTGGGCCGATTGTTCTACTAGGCTGAAAAGGGTGGTGTTGGCCCAGCTAGGGTTAAAAAGAGTTTGCCTATTATTTGAGCTAATGTTTGAATTCAAATTTGAATTCGAATTTCAAATTTGAATGAACCATGGTATGTCAGTGTTCTAAAAATTCCTTAGGAATATTTAGAAAAGAACTTTGGGGTGAGAAGAGAGGTTAGCCACCCAAAATGCACATGCATCCTAAGGTTTAATTCAAAAGGTGTAGTGCAAATAAATTAAAATGGGAGGGCTTGTAAAATTGCTATATGCTTTGAAAAAATTTTAGGGGCTAACACCAAGAACACCTCTTCCCGGAACTCCAAAGAAAATCCCAAATCGAGCACTTTTACCCACGGATTTAGAAGGGGGATCACCAAGAAAAGAACCACAAGGGCTCATGTGTGAATCCCGCAACAAATCTACAAAGGAAAGGCCTCAAATCCACCAAGAGAAAATCGCCAAGAAAAAACTCCGAAAATCACCAAAAATTAAAACGGGAGAGACAACCAAAAACACTAGAGGAATCACGCCGAACCTTCTATACATCAAAGGAAAGATTCATACAAGGTCTAGCTTGCCTCCCTAGCATCCAACCCTCTCTAAAGATCTCACCATGAAGCTCTCAAGCTAGTCTAGAGAAAATAGGTAGCTAAAAAGAGAAAATACTAAGAGCAAATGAAAACCATAAAGCCCAAGAGATGGCTGCCAACACCCATCCACCTAGTTTATATATGAGGTCCATCGGTGGGGGCGAAAGACTAAAATGCCCTTAGGCGATACAACCCCTTGAAGGCAAATTAGGAAACTTGACAACTTTTCCATTGAACGGACGCCCAGCAACCAACCTCGCGTAGCCTTGACACCAAGCCTGCGATCCCGACGGGTGTCCTCCGCTTCGAGTCACCCGACGCTCGGCTGCCATCGGTCAGACCGGCCTAGTGCAGTCTTGAGCAGCCGACCACTCGGACTTGGCATTGAGGATCAGCCAAGGAACCCAGTGGTTTTCTGATGAACCACTGCAAACCCCGCGAGCTTGGTGCAGCCTCTACGCCGAGCTCCTCGACTTGACCGCCACGTCCGCTCCGACTCGATGTTGGCTTTCGGATCAACCAACGAACCCACTATCCGACTTCGACTTGCTCTTCTCGCACCATGTGACTCGCACTCGATCTCGTATGGTCACCGGGTCCATTGAACCAAGCCTACTTGTCCCTCCAGTCCTTCGGAGGCCCCGTAGGGCTAAGACCTTTCACGCTTGTTCTTCACCTGCACCAACGCAAATCAAGCCACAGCCTACATCCACAAGACAAAGCACATCGTCAGTCCACACAACGTTGTCAATCACTCATCACTAAGGAGTGGTCATCCACCGGCCGTCGGACACTCCGGTCCTCATTCTTGAGTGAGGAAGGCCACTCCATCAAAAGATTTTGACTCTTGATTGAAAGTTCTCCGATTCGATTGTTTCCGAATCTCCGCATCTTCAGTTTCAACCGGAGAAGCATCTTCATTACATTTGCCAGGGTTAACACTTCATTTTATAGCAACTTATCTCAACCACCACGGTTGCCGTGTACTCCCTTGGTTTCAAAAAATTTGTCATTCTGGCTTTTCTAGATACATTTTCTTTATTTATAATAAAGGGAATGTATCTAGAAAAACCAGAATGACAAGTATTTTGAAATGGAGGGAGTACTAAATTTTGTAGAAAATTAACCTAAATCAGCTTAATATCTTTACGGCTTTACCGAGGCGGGGTGCAGCAATTTGAATTATCACTACTAGAGAAAAGCTCATTTGTACCGGTGCACAACCCCCTTTAGTACCGGTTTTGCAAACCGGTATTATTCAATCGGTACTAATGTGAAAGAACATTTATACCGGGGCAGCAAACCGGTACTAATGTGCTTCTGCCGTCAGAGTCCGTCCGTCCCCGTCCCCTATCCCCGTCCATTAATTTTTTTTCTTTCCCTTTTCTTCTTTTATGTTCTTCTTTTTTCCTTTATTTTCTTCATCAATTCTTCTTCAATTAATCACACAAGATTCACACACACATATGGATTCAACAAAATCATCAAATTACAACATCAATTGATTCAACCGAATCATTCACATAAGATTCACAGATTACAGCATTTGATAAAAAAAATCACAAGAATCATCACAAGAACACATTCATGAATCGAAAATCTGTGAAAAAAAGAACCCTAGCTCGATTTGGGTCGTTCCCTGCCTGTACCGCGCCGGGAGACCGCCACACCGGCCTGCAGGCCGCGCCGGCCGCGAGCCAGGGCCGCCGCTGCCCTTGGCCGCACCGAGACGCCGGCCGCGGGCGCGCCGGCCGCGAGCCAGGGCCGCCGCCGCCCTAGGCCGCGCCGGGACGGCGGCCGCAGGCGCGTCTCCGCGCCGGCCTGCAGGCCGCACCGCCGCGAGCCAGGGGCGCCGGCCGCAGGAGCCTCCGCGCCGGGACGTCGGCCGCGCCGCCGCGAGCCAGGGGCGCCGGCCGCGGGAGCCTCCGCGCCGGGACGCCGGCCGCGCCGGCCGCGGGCGTGCCTCCCTGGCCGTGCCACCCAGGCCGTGTCGGGAGGGCCGCGGGAGGCCACGCCATAGGCCGGGAGGGGCGCCGCGCGCCGGGAGCCTCCGCGCCGGGGACCCCTGCGGCAAAGCAACAAGAAGCAGATCGAGTAGTTAGAGGAGGGAGAAGATGAAAAGAAAAGAGAGGAGAAGAGAATAAGAAAGAGAGAGAGAGCGGGTGAGGAAGAAGAGCTTCCGGGTGAGAATAAATGAGAAGGGGGACGGAGCGCGGACGAATTTTTCTAAGTCCCCACGGCGTCACGGAACGGCGGCAGCGGTACTCACATTAGTACCGGTGTTTGTTTTGCCCCGGTACTGATGCCTCCACATTAATACCGGTGCTAGTTCCCACCCGGTACTACACATTAGTACCGGGTGGGAACTAGCACCGGTATTAATGTGGAGGCATCAGTACCGGTGCGTAATACTGCCCGGTACTAATGTGGGTCATTCGGAGGCTCCGCCGGACTCTTTCGTCGCACGGGACATTAGTACCGGTGCTTGTAACATTAGTACCGGGGGGCAAACAAAATCGGTACTAATGTTATTTTTGCCCTGGACGAAAGCCTCTTTCCCTAGTAGTGTATCGTGGATGCTTCTCCGAAGGCGCTACGGTTCGGAGCAAGATGTGTATGTACTGTGTAAGTGTGGATCAAGATTCCAGTTGATGATACCACAAGCTAATTAAAGATTCTCGAGGTTCTTGCATAGTAGTGTTTCTTTACCGTGTAAGTGTGGATCAAGAACCCAAGTTGATACCACGAGCTAACGGTTCTCGAGCTTCTTACATGTAGTGTTTCTTTCAAGTTGATAAAAAAATAAACTTTCAATCTCAGTGGATATAATATGGTTGGTGGTAACCTGTAAACCTTGTCGTGACTGAGAGAGGCCATGTGGGTACGTGCATATGCATCAAGAGTTCAAGACCAACCTATATATACATAAACGTTTGGTTGGTGGTACCTGTAAATCTTGTCGTGACTCGTGAGTGTGTGATGGAGGAAGGCTCTACTAGGAGACCATACATACGGTACACACGACAGACGGCAGACACAGGAACAACTGAAGCTGTGTAACACTACATGTATAAGAGGAGCGTCGACAAGGCTGGGCATGCTTCATCTGCCATGCTTTGTAAGACTCCCTTTCAATTCTCTTCTCCTGTTTGGTCTCTGCGACTCGATCGGAGCAACCATTAACAATATATGTTTGTCTCCGGACATTACTCCTAGCTGAGATGAATTACTAGGTAGTAGTTTCCCCCTATATATATATATATGATCTGTTTGTAGCTAGCTCTTCTTTAACATTCCATTTCCAGTTTTGCTTACAGTATGTACTTGTTGCAGCAGATACTCTTTCAGATGGCCGATTGGAGCATGGAACCACCTGCAGCATCATCAGTACTACCTTGCGGCATTCAGGCGATGGCCGATTGGACGACCATGGAAGAACCCACTGCAGTATGGGCTCCTGGCCTCCCTATGGCGCCTGCGTCCACTGAGATATTTGATAACTGCCCCCAGATAACATCTGTCCCTAGCATTAGGGGAGGGCAGCTGTTTGAGTATGCAGCAACGCAGGGCATGTTTGAGGTCGATTCATTGCACAACACACAGATGAAGATCCATAATGACCGTAGTTCTATTCGTGTGTTCGAGGAAAATGCACATGAATTTAAGGTTGACATGGACATGATGAAATTGAGAATGCACAGGTACCCTCCAAGCATTCAAGCACTCGGTGCATCGCATACCGTGCCGAGGCTTGTGTCCATCGGGCCGTACCACCACGGCCGAGACCAGCTCAAGAAGGCGGAGAAGGCAAAGCATGTTGCTGCCTACCACTGCATCAAGGAATCAGGCCGGTCGGTGCAGGAGATGTACGACGCCGTCGTCTCGGTGGCGTACGATATCCGACGCCTGTACGACGACGACGCCATGGCAGGTATCGGCGACGACGACTTCCTTCCTATGATGTTCTACGACGCGTGCTTCCTGGTGCAGTACCTGCTCATGCGTACGGCGGGTGACTCCGAGCAGAAGATGGACCCGACATTGCGCAGTTTCTTTGACTTCAACAGTAAAGCCATCCATCGTGATGTCATGCTCCTCGAGAACCAGCTCCCCTGGCGGCTGGTCAGGACCGTGATGAGCTTCATCAGGCCCGTGATGAGCTTGGAGAAGCTAATTGCTTTTTGGAGACGCTATCTGCAGGACCGCAAGGTCGTTGCCGAACAAAAGCCTGCTAGTAGTCTTGCCTTGGACAATGGCTACGAACCACCGCATCTCCTTGCCCTCTTCCGGTATCATGTTGTAGGAAGTAGCAGCATCACCAAGCTGCCCAGTGTAGGGAATAAAATATCCATGTCAGTTAGTGCCATCGAGCTTGCCGAGATCGGCATCACTCTCAAAGCCAACTTAGAAACAACAGATCTAGCTCACATGGGCCTCAGCAAGAGATCAGGGGCCTTCTTCACCGAGCTCTCCCTGGCACCGCTGTCTCTCACCGCTGGACGTGTAAGCCGGCTCATCAACATGGCGGCTCTCGAGCTATGCACGACCTCAAGGTTTCTACAGGCTAGAGCTGAAGACTCCGCCGTATGCTCGTACCTGCGCCTCCTCGCAATGTTGGTGAATAGGGAGGACGACGTCCATGAGCTGCGAACCAAGGGTATCCTGCAAGGAGGATCGGGGCTCAGTAACAAGGAGGCTCTCGACTTCTTCACTAAACTTCAGAGCCGCCTGCCTTATGGACCGTGCTATGTCCGCACCATGGTACAGATTGAGAATTACAGGGTCAATAGGAGGATGCGGCTCAAGGTGTATGCATTCGTTTACAAGAATATAAAGACCATAGTCACCGTCATCACCGCCACTGCTGCACTTGTCGGCATCTTTGGGACCCTCTTGTCTCTCAAGGCCCGTACGCACTAAAATGCTGTCTCCATCATAATAACTAATCTTCTAAGTTCTCATTATATAGCGTGTGGTACCTAGTATATCAGTGGTGTCCATGCATTTTGTTGTCCTTTGACCATGTAATTTGCAAATTAAATTAACTGTAATGTAGCAACATGTTCTATATATCTATATGTTCTTGCAGAGGCCGGAATAAAATTCATTTATCTAAAAATATATCTGTTAGTTCGATCTCCCTCCGCCACGGCCCAAAGACCGCGACGGACTCGGTCTAGCGCCCTGGTCGGGGGCGCCCAACCAATCGATGGTTGGTGGGCCTCTGCTCGCACAGTGCTATATTAAGGGGGTGGGGGCCACGGGGGCAGATCACGAGGTTCACCTGCGCTGCCGCCACCCACCCCACAAACCCTAGCCGACTAAGGGAGCACTGAAGCGGCGGGATTCCCCATCGACGCCGCCAACCTCCGGGTGGATCCGCAAGACTCGCTACCACCGCCCTCTGCTCCACCACGATCCCGCTGCCGCCGTCGTCACCGAACCGGCGGATCCCCTTCCTCAGCTCGCTCAAGCCGCGGCCGCCCCAGCGACCGCCGTCGCTACCATGTCGGCCGAAGGACCTCCCCAAGCGTCCATGGACGGTCTGCCTACACTATCCCTCCTCTGTTTCCTTCATGTTCTAGAGTAGTTGTTCTAGGTCTAGATCTAAGTCAAGTGTATACCTCCTCTGTTTCCTTCATGTTCTAGAGTAGTTGTTCTAGGTCTAGATCTAAGTCAAGTGTATCTGTCTAAGTTAAGTTGTCACCCGTCTAGATCTATTGCTAGTATTGATGTTTAAGCATAACAATGGTATCAGTTAGCCGGATTAGTTGTAGATCCTAGATTCGGGGTAATGAAGTCGAAGTCAGTGTAGCATGTAGAATGAGAGGATCCCGGATCATGTGATCGGGGGGGAAGAAACACTGACAGTATGAAATTCGAACTCAAGAAGTGAAACCCTAACCCTAGATCTCTCGGGTTAGGGGAAAGAAATGTCAAATCAAACTAAGAACGCAACCCTAACCCTAGATCTACTCGGGTTAGGGGAAGAATCGAATCGAAACCAGTGAAACCCTAAACCCAGATTGGCAACACCGAAGGAGAGGAAGTGGACCTACCTCGCCGTCGGGATGAACACCGCTGCCTTGCGGGTTTGGACCACCGCCGTGCGGGAATGGAACTAGCCGCCGCGACCTGCCGCCGCGCGGGGAAAGATCGGGCGCCACCCTTGACCCGCTCGACGGCAACGCGCTCACCCTGCGGGTGCACGCGTGCGCCGACGAGGGGGCCAGGGGCGGCGGCGCCTTTCTCCAAACCGTCAAGATTGTACTATCTCTCTCTTTCTCTCGATCTGGTGATACGGGTGGAGGAGATGGGGAAGGGCTAGAAAGGAGGAGAAGGGGGTGCTGGCTGCGAAACTTCACCGGGTGGCACCGCCTCTCACCACCGCTGGCGGGTTCGCCGGTCGCGGGGAAGATCGAGCTCGCCGCCGCTGCGGCTGTGCTGGAGACGGGGGAAGGAAAATGAAATTAGGGTTTGGGAGTCGCTGGTTCGGAGCCTTTATACCGTCCGGTTTCGACGGGTTGAACCTGGACCGTCGATCTGGAGATCAACGGATCATAGCGGCCGGCGCATTTCTTGGGCCAAATACGGCCCAGGCGGGTTGCGGCCGTGGGCTGCTTCGCCGGCCTGGTCGTCGGCTGCCAGGCTAGGAGCCCAGGCGCGCGGGCACTCGCAGGCCGCGGGCCGAAAGTGGTGCTGGGCCGGTGGTTAAGGCTATGCACAGTAGCGTTTTTCTATTGAGTTTCTGAATTTCAGAGGCATTTTTGTTTTGTGCTTTATGTTTTTTAATTATGTTAATATCTTTGTTAAGTTTTGTGTGATTGGATAAAATTTTACAGAGAGTAAGATGCTTCTGAAATTAAGTTTTCCTGTTTTAGTCTTGGTTTTCCGCTGCGTTTAATAATCTCTAGTTAAATTGAACCAAAGGGATATTTAATTAGAGGAGAAGTTTTTCATTATGAGTAATTTATGATATTGTCATTTTTATGTCCAAAGTTGATAATTACAATATTATGAACTATTAAACTAAAGTTTTCATGCATTAGTTCTATTTTTTTGCCCAAAGGTGATATAGAATTAATGTAGATGTGTGTTGTATGTATTAATTTTGACCAAAGTTAAATTGATGCATGCAATACTTATTGTTAAATGTTCTCACCCATTTCTGAATTTTAATTTTCAGCACAAGCTGGCTATGTTGGTCAGATCCCTGAGTTGACTGGCAACAACTATAAGGTGTGGCGCAAGCTGTTGAAACTGGCATTTCTGATGCTGGGTATGGAGTATGTGATGACCTCAGATCGTCCTAAGGCCCCTGAGGCACCAGTCAAAGGTGCAGATGAGACTGATGCTGCTTGGGAAGCACGGGAAAGCGTCCATATTAAGGCAAAAAGTGAGCATCAACTCGCAAAGGCGAGGTGGGATCTAGACAACAAAAGGTGTCTAGCGATTACATAGACAAAGATGAATGAGGCAATTAAGGCGTCTATTCCTGAGAAGGATGAAGACGGAGCTTTATACACTGCTGCTGAATATTTGGCAATAGTGGACAGACAGCACTCTCACCACACTAAGACATATGCCAGTACCACTATTGGTAGTTTGGTTTCAATGAAGTATACTGGTGGTGGTATTAGGGACCACATTCTTAAGATGAGTAACATGAATGGCAAACTTGCTGAGATGGGAATGGTCCTACCCACTGAGTTTTTCATTCACTTGGTATTTAAGTCCCTACCTCCAGAGTTCTCAGCTTTTGAGGTTAACTATAACACTATTCTAGATAAGTGGGACATGCATAAGCTCATTGCTATGTCTGTCCAAGAGGAGGAGAGGCTTAAGGCTCAAGGTGGTGGTTTTGTTAACTATGTGAATCATGGTAAGAAGCCACAGAAGAGAAGCTTTCCGAGTAAGAATTTCCAACCTAAGAATCAAGCGGAGAGTGGACCTTCCAATGCACCAAGCAAGCCTCATGGTAAAGCCCCAGTCCAGAATGATCAGTCTCAGAAAGCTCCACCCCAGACAGAGTTTGCTCCAAACTAGTGTCACTGGTGCAAGCAGGCAGGACACTGGAGGAGGCAATGCCCTCAATGTCTGAAGCACATGTGGTCTAAAGGTGAGGACATTATTACGTTTGTAGATGAAGCTCTATACTTAAGTTATGATAAATCGACTTGGTGGATTGATTCAGGTGCAACTACTCATGTTGGTATTCTATGCAGGGTATGCATACCAGGAGGATCCTAGCAAGAGGAGAAAGAAAAATTAAAGTCGCGAACGACGTCGAGGCAGAAGTGGAGGCGGTTGGAGATCTCCCCATTAAGTTGAAGGACAGCTTCACACTTTGCCTACATGATGTTCTTTACGTTCCTTCTTTAAGTCGTAATTTGATATCAGTATCATGTTTAGCGGATAAAGGATCTGAGTGCCAGTTTAGTGCACAACAATGTTTGATTGAGTTTAATGAAGTTTGTGTGGGTCTTGCCATCCGACAAGACAAACTTTATATATTGGCTATTCATGATGTTTCCACTGAATGCATTGAGAATGTATGCGAGATTGAGAATGTTTCATCATCTACAAGTGTAAGCAAGAAGCGGAAGCGAATTGATAGCGTATCTTCGAAATTATGGCACTATCGTTTAGGCCATATTTTGAGGGGAAGGATGGAACGCTTAGTTAAGGAATCAATTCTTCCGCCTTTAAAATTTACCGATTTTGAACAATGTATCGATTGCATTAAAGGCAAGTTTGTTAAGCAAATAAAGAAAGGCGCAAAGCGAAGTACAGGAGTGTTGGAGATAATCCACACAGACATTTGTGGTCCTTTTCCTGTGGTATCTGTGGATGGTTTTGATTCGTTCATTACATTCATAGATGATTATTCTAGATATGGGTATATCTATCCAATCAAAGAGAAGTCGGAAGCACTAGATAAGTTTAAGATTTTTAAGGCTGAAGTTGAAAATCAGCACAACCTAAAGATAAAGGTGGTGAGGTCGGACCAAGGAGGGGAGTACTACGGTCGACACACCCCGTATGGCCAAGTTCCTGGACCTTTTGCAAGGTTCTTACAGGAAAATGGCATAATTGCCCAGTATAGTACACCAGGTGAACCTCAGCAGAATGGAGTAGCTGAAAGAAGGAATCGTAGCTTGATGGATATGGTTACGAGCATGTTAAGCTACTCAACACTACCAGTTAGTCTGTGGATGGAGGCATTAGAAACCGCCACTCACATTCTAAATAAAGTACCTAGTAAGTCAGTACCTACAACGCCGTATGAGTTGTGGACAGGTAGGGAACCCTCCCTACGATATATGCGTGTGTGGGGATGTCCAGCAGAGGCTAAAGTTTTCAACCCAAATATTAGGAAGTTAGAGCCCAAAACAGTAAGTTGCCATTTCATTGGCTATACAGAAAAGTCTAAAGGTTATCATTTCTACTGTCCTAACATACATACAAAGTTTGTGGAAACGAGACATGCTATCTTTCTAGAGAATGAAATGATTAGAGGGAGCAAGGCAGCTCGAAAGATTGATCTTGAAGAAAAGCGGGTGTGTGCACCGACTCCAATGGTTGAAGAACCATATTTTGAGTTGCCTACTGTTCTGACAGCTATAGTGCAACCCACTGTGGTGCCGCAACGTGTTGTTAGTACTCCTATGCAACCAGTGGAAGCAAATGAGGAAATTGTTCATCAGGATCCTATAGAAACAACTGATGCACAGGAAGAACCACAACAGCCCCAAGTACAGGAGGAGCCAGCCATAGAGGCCCCAAGAAGGTCTCCAAGGGTTAGAAAGCCAGCTATCCCTGATGACTATGAAGTTTATGATTGTGAAGAAATTCACATAGAAGGTGATCCTTCTTCTTTTGAAGAAGCCATGAGTCGTCCTAATGCATCCAAGTGGCTGGAAGCCATGGAAGATGAAATGAAGTCAATGAGTACCAATAGAGTTTGGGACTTAGAAGAAATTCCTAAAGGAGCTAAGACAGTAGGCTGTAAATGGGTCTACAAAATTAAGTATGACTCCAAAGGGAATATTGAAAAGTATAAGGGACAGCTTGTGGCTAAGGGTTACACACAAAGAGAAGGGATAGATTACAATGAGACGTTTTCTCCAGTCTCGTGTAAGGATTCCTTTAGGATCATAATGGCTTTAGTGGCTCACTATGAATTGGAATTACATAAGATGGATGTAAAGACAACATTCCTGAATGAAGATTTATATGAAGATGTTTACATGACTCAACCCAAAGGTTTTGTTGCGAAAGGAAAAGAGCATATGGGATGTCATTTAAGAAAGTCCATTTATGGATTAAAGCAAGCCTCTAGACAATGGGACTTAAAGTTCGATGAAACAATTACGAAGTTTGGTTTTAAGGCAAATGTTGAGGACAACTGTGTTTACGCAAAGTTTAAGGATGGAAATTTATTTTCCTGATATTGTATGTGGATGATATCCTACTTGCTAGTAGTGATGTCAAACTGCTGCAGGAAACGAAAAAGTTTTTGTCCTCAAAATTGGATATGAAAGATCTTGGTGAAACCTCATATGTTTTAGGCATTGAGATTCATCGAGACAGAAGGAATGGGGTTTTAGGTTTATCACAAAAGGCATATTTGGAAAAGATCCTTAAGAAATATAATATGCATGTGAGTAGGGCCACACCTGCTCCCATAATTAAGGGCGATAAGTTTGGACTTTATCAATGTCCAAGGAACCAATATGAGATCGATCAAATGAAAATGGCTCCATATGCTTCAGTAGTTGGTAGCTTACAGTATGCACAAGTGTGCACTCGCCCTGATTTGGCATTTGTTACGGGAGTACTTGGTAGATATCAATCTAATCCAGGCAAAGAGCATCGGATGATGGTAAAGAAGGCTTTTCGATATCTCCAAGGCACGAAAGATATGATGCTAACATATAGAAGGTCTGATTCCCTAGAGATAGTAAGGTATTCAGACGCTGATTATGCAGGAGATAGAGATGATAGAAAATCCACGTCAGGATATGTCTTCACTCTAGCAGGGGGAGCTATCTCATGGAGAAGCTCTAAGCAAGAATTGGTTGCAACATCCACGATGTATGCAGAGTTTATAGCCTGTTATGAGGCAACGAGACAGGTGATGTGGCTAAAGAAGTTTGTGCCCGACTTGAGAGGGGTAGATTGTATTCATAGACCACTAAAGTTATACTGTGATAATGCTCCAGTAGTATTTTACGCTCACAACAACAAGTCGAGTAATGCTACCAAACCGATAGAAATAAAGTTCTATGTGGTGAAAGATAGAGTCCGGGATGAAACTATAAGTCTGAAGCATTTAAGTACTAAAGAGATGATCGCAGATCCGCCTACAAAAGGCTTACCACCCAATGTGTTTAAGGAACACATTACCGGTATGGGTTTAAGGGAAAGCCTATGATTCCTGGACTGGGCCCAAGTTAAGATCCTTTTAGAATGGATGATTGTATTGTGGCTGGTTAATCTGGTTGTGATTACTATTAAGATGACCCATGCTCGATATGTTCTATTCGTGATGAAGAGGATACCAATTAAGGGACTCGAGATTAAGTAAAGGTAGTAAGTGAGATCAAGAGGGAGAATGTTAGTTCGATCTGGCCCAAAGGCCGCGACGGACTCGGTCTAGCACCCTGGTCGGGGGCACCTAACCAATCGATGGTTGGTGGGCCCCTGCTCGCACAGTGCTATATTAAGGGGGTGGGGGCCACGGGGGCGGATCACGAGGTTCACCTATGCCGCCGCCACCCACCCCACAAACCCTAGCCGACTAAGGGAGCACTGGAGCGGCGAGATTCCCCACTGCCGCCGCCTACAACCGGGTGGATACACCGGACCTGCTGCCACCGTCCACTTCTCCGCCACGATCCCGCCGCCGCCGTCGTCACCGAGCCGGCGGATCCCCTTCTTCAGCTCCCTCAAGCCGCGGCCGTCCCAACGACCGCCGCCGCCACCATGTCGACCGAAGGAGCTCCCCAAGCGTCCATGGATGGTCTGCCTACCCTATCCCTCCTCTGTTTCCTTCATGTTCTAGAATAGTTGTTCTAGGTCTAGATCTGAGTCAAGTGTATCTGTCTAAGTTAAGTTGTCACCCGTCTAGATCTATTGCTAGTATTGATGTTTAAGCATAACAGTATCTATATGTTCTATCTTAGTCCTGTGAATCTCTCTCCTTCTATGCTTGCATTGGATCGGTCAGGATGGGAGCACATGGGAAGCTCGTGCCATTGCCGATTTCTTGCAGCTTTTGTCCTACCAACATAGATCTACAGGAGTTTACTATATTATCGTTTCGATCATGTTGTTCGTATGAACGGATGTATGATCCGGCTGTTCAAGTATTTGGTGAGTACCATATCAGAATGAGAGGTGCTGTAAAGTGATGGATGGAATGAAAATGACAGAAGTGAAAATGGATGATTGATTGATTGGAGAGGGGGTGGACCCCACTATTTATGTACAATGAAGATGCACGCAGGCACCCTTTCGGGGGGATGAAGCCCCTCCGATGAGGCGGCAGTTGCCTCTCTAATTACATCATTAATTAATATACTAATTACATATTAAGTTAATTGATCATTAACTAATATTTCATAACACTCCCCCTTGATCAATTGCTTCATATGATCTTGATGCAATTTCTTCTCCAATCTTCCTTGAATATTATCTTGTAAAAACTCCTCCAAAAACCCTTTGGGAAAAATCTTGAGGAGAAACCAATCTGTGAGTATATGCCACTAAAAACTTCTTTTAAACCCAGTGGGAAAAATTAAGGAGAAAAGTGATATGACATATTTGATTATTGTCTCATTTGATACTTATATGAGAAAATCCTTTGAGAAGGAAAACTCATAAGTTTAGGGAGCAATGTTGTTATGATCTAAGGATCATATTTGAATATCCTTCTCCAAAAACCTGATGGAAAAATTGTCAGACCTGTTTTTCCAAAGAAAACCAAGTGCAAACCTATATGCATGCCAGGATCAAGTTCCATGCATATAGTTGACATAAGTGAATAACAGAAACAATATCACATAAGGAAAACAAAGATTATCAAAGATTTACGCTTTATCCTGGGAATGAAGGCACCAAACTTCACAGGCAGACGACTGGGGGTTGCTAACGCCTAGCATCAACTCCATCTTCAACAACTTCACACATCTTCTCTTTCTGAGTAGCAGTTTAGCAAGGTTGAGTACACTTATGGTTGGTACTCAGCAAGGCCACAAGAAATAACCAAAATTCAATTTAAAGTCCATCTTTAAGTATATTATTAATCATGTGAGGGTCCAGGCCGCTCTTGACCGTGGGCACGGCTAATCGATTAGTTTTAAACTCTGCAGAGGTTGTACACTTTCTCCACAAGTCGCGTAAAAGTTCAGAAGAACTTTGGACCCAACCATGCTGTGCAAAAGTAGGCCCAATACCACACTACCTAGGTGTGATTGCATAGGGATGCTACGAGGCCTTTACAAAGATTCCCAAATGTGAAGCAACCCGCGAAGGATCCGAGTCGTTGCAGAGTATAAAGTCCCCTAGTAGGTACCGTGTCTTAGCCAAGCCCAACTCCCTACTAGAGCGAGTCTATACCCCACTGGCGATCCCCCTTGCCCTTATCAAGTAAGGCCACCCCAACATCAAGATTTCTAATTATTCAGCCAAGACAGAGCCATATGTCTTGTGGTTGCACTGTTTTCCTGGGTGGTCGCTCCATGTTCCGATTAAAGCATAATATTCATATAAACAAAGCATAGGTAGAAGGATGGTTAGGGATCTTGCCTTTCTCCAACGAAAAGCTACTCTTACTGCTCTTCAGCTCGTGCTTTCTTGGAACTCTTTATCTTCAAAGCAAACGAACAATGATCTTCTATTCGAAGCAATCATCGGAAACAAACATACAAAGCAAACATACAAGTACAACTAAGAACAATGCACCAACCAAAAGAAAAGCATTAACAGAGCGTGCTAAAGGATAGGCTCGGTTCTATGGTTACGCAACGTTGAAAACGTAACTAAGGTTGAAGAGACAAAAGCTATTGAGGAACTTTTATCAAACAATAGACTATGAGCTAGGTTTATTTTAATTAACAAAGTATATGTAAAGGATATTTCATAAAGAAAATACCTTAAGTTGGAATTAATGCAGCATTATATTTTATTTGCAAAAGACCGGAGTAAAGAACTAGTCAAATTTTATTAATAAAGATTCATATATAAATTATGCCAATTAAACATTTAATTTAGAAAAACTAAACTATATGAATTCTCTAATCGAAACTTTATGATTCGAGTAAACTAATAAAGTTATAATTAAAAACTCATTCATGTTGATATTAAACAAATTAACATTTGTTTATAAAAAGTCGGTGTAAAAGCCTATCAACTTTTAATTAGAAAAGTTTAATTAAACATTAAACAAATTAACATTTGATATATGAAAAACTGGGTAAAAGATCTAATTAGATTTTATGTATAAAAGCATGTGGAATAATCATTAATCAAATTAATATTGATTATGAAAAACGGTGTATAGCTCTATATAGATTTTATTTAGAAAAGGCATGTTTATTAAGCATTAATCAAAATTAATATTAAATTTATTTTCAGAAAACAAAACATGATCAAAAGTCACCACTAACGTGTATTTCATGTCATTATGAACCTAACACAACTTGAACGGATTAAAACGGAGCTAAAACGTGAAAACTATGGAGAAAACAAGGTGCAGGGACCTACTGGCAAGGTTTAGAAACTTCTAGGGGCTTTACTGCGAAAACTCGAGGGCATATACATAATTATGTATATAAACCCGAGGACTTTTATGCAAGATCTTCAGGGCGGACGGAATCTAGGGAATCTATTACATCCAGGGGGTTTTCTACAAGATTGTCAAGACACATAGATTAGATCTGAGAATTTACAGATTCTTCAGGGGGCCAGGTGCAAAGCGTCCACCTTCTTCTACCTCCGTCCACGAACTGACAGCAGACAGGGGAGCACTGGGCGTTGGTGTCACCGGCGGTCTGAGCCACGAGAGCCTCGGGCGAGAGGGGGAAAAGGAAGTGGAGAACGAGGGGAACACGTGGAGGTCCTCACCTTGGACAGAGACGGATGGCAGCGGCTCAACGGCGGGATGCAGCGGCGGCCGACGGCGGCTCCCGGCGACGGCTACGCTCCGGCGGTCTTCTAGCGACGTGAAGGAGCGGCGGACGTGCGGCTTGCCACGGCGGAGCTCTTGGCGGCCTTGGTTTGCCCCGGTCGAGTTCGACTCCGGCGGACGGCGAGCTCGTCGTCACGATCCGGCGAGCGGCTTGCGACGCAGCGCAGGCGACGGCACAGAGCTGCGGCTTGCGCGAGACGGCGGAGCGGTGCGGAACGAGGAGGAGACAGGGACCGCGGCCTCGGGCTCCGCCCTTTTATAGGGGCGCGCGGCCTTAGTGTCCCGAGCACGCACGCCGGGACGAGTCCGGCGGCGCACCGGCGTGCTCCACCGTGTCCGGGGCGGACAGCAATGCCGGGCCCGGATGGGCTTCGGCCGGGCATGGGCTGGGTTAGCTGGGCCAGATTAGGTTGGGCCGGGATGGGAAGCGAACAGCAAGAGGAAACAAAGGGGCATGAGCAGACTCCTAGAGATTGGGCTGAAAGTGGCCACGGGCCGAAAGTGGAGGAAGAAAAGAGTGAAAAACAAATGATTTTCTTTTTATTTTCAGAATATATTTTCGTGGAAAGAATATCCAGAAATAGCTAGATAATTCATTAAAGCCACGAAAAATATTCTAAAAATCCCAAAAAATCCAGAAAAATTCCCAGAGACAGATTGAGACACGAACAATCCAAATAAAATATTTGGAGCTCATGAAAAAGATTTTAGAGCCTTCTAATAAATAGAATAAGCTCGGAGAAAATGAGAAGTAATTCCAGAAAAATCTAGAAAATTCTCGAAAGGATTTGGTCAGCACCTAAGCGCGTTTTAAAAGCTTTTGCACTCATGAAACACTAGATGCATCATCATGAATGCAACACTCACACAATCCTTTTATTTAATTTCTGAAAAACAAACAATGGTTTTCCTATACTATATTTCCTGTAAAGAAAATAAATGTTGGAAAATTTTAAAATTGAGAGAAAAATTTTATTTAATTATTATTCCTATTCACATCCTGAAATTGGAAATTTCAGGGTGTGACAAATCTACCCCCCTTAAACGGAATCTCGTCTCGAGATTTGAAGAGAGAAGAAACAAGGAGTTGGTAGACAGACAAGATTATTGATGCTGAGGTAGGAAAGCGGTCATCCTCTTTTGTCTTCAGGGTGTAAGATCTTCAGCATCCGTCTTTCTTAGTCGTTGGGGTCTTCATCAGAGTGAGAGTAGGTAGAAGAGCAAGCAACAAGGTCGCAGGGAACTAGAGTAGAATCTTCTTTTCTTCAACTTGCGTTGAACGAGGCGGTGATGGTGACAATTGTTTTTGCTTATTGAGGTTGATGTTGTCTTCAACTTTCTTCTTGACTTTCTCCATTTGTAAGAGCAGAAAAGAGTGCAGGGCAAGGATAAGGAAGATTGAAAAAAAGAACCCAACTAGGCAACTGATGTTATTGCAGATATAAGACCCACAATACACCAACACTCATTAAAAAGAGCCAACTCAAACATTGCCATAAATAATCATGATCATGCAAGCACTGAATTCCATCAATCAAGACACAGTCAAAGGAACGATGCTACACGTTGTTAATAGAGTCAGAGGGTATCCTCCTAATAGATTAGATGTAGCTACCAGTAAGAACATCCATAGATAATGAATTTCTCACTAATCATGGAGTACGAGATTATGAGTTCATCCCAACTGGAATCACCTCAAGCAGAGGTTTAGAACCCGGAATATAGATGAATCAAGATGGCTATTTCAGCAGTGTTGACAGATTCTGAATGCTTTACTAATTCATGTGTATCTCCCTTGATACAGAACGAATACTACTGAAATTTTGACAGAAATTGACCCATGAAATTCTGGAACTAACCCAACTGATTTCATGTCAATCGGAGTTCTGTAGCTTGAGATAAAATTAAAATAGTAACGATGTGTCAAAGAGCTGCGCGAACAAAAAGAATATCAAGGGTAACAATTCCACCAATAAATCAAGGGGGTGTCATTGCTTGAGAAAATGCACAGGCGAGATCGAAGAAGTGTTCAAGGAGAGTGAAGATAAATATACAAGAATTCAGAAGATAAGAAGATGGTTAAGATGTGAGATCATTCATCAGAGAGGTCAAGGATAAGGTAAGAATAGATTTTAGATCAAAAGAGGCCTTAGGAAACATCCATTGCTAACTAGGCTTACGTCCTACAGTCGATACAGCTCTGAAACCACTCTATTACACCTGTTTTTCCAAAGAAAACCAAGTGCAAACCTATATGCATGCCAGGATCAAGTTCCATGCATATAGTTGACATAAGTGAATAACAGAATATCACATAAGGAAAACAAAGATTATCAGAGATTTATGCTTTATCCTGGGAATGAAGGCACTAAACTTCACAGGCAGACGACTGGGGGTTGCGTACGCCTAGCATCAACTCCATCTTCAACAGCTTCACACATCTTCTCCTTCTGAGCAGCAGTTTAGCAAGGTTGAGTACACTTATGGTTGGTACTCAGCAAGGCCACAAGAAATAACCAAAATTCAATTTAAAGTCCATCTTTAAGTATATTAATCATGTGAGGGTCCAGGCCGCTCTTGACTGTAAGCACGGGTAATCGATTAGTTTTAAACTCTGCAGAGGTTGTACACTTTCTCCACAAGTCACGTAAAAGTTCAGAAGAACTTTGGACCCAACCATGCTGTGCAAAAGTAGGCACAATACCACACTACCTAGGTGTGATTGCATAGGGACGCTACGAGGCCTTTAAAAAGATTTCCAAATGTGAAGCAACCCGCGAAGGATCCGAGTCGTTGCAGAGTATAAAGTCCCCTAGTAGGTACCGTGTCTTAGCCAAGCCCAACTCCCTGCTAGAGCGAGTCTATACCCCACTGGCGCTCCCCCTTGCCCTTATCAGGTAAGGCCACCCCAACATCAAGGTTTCTAATTATTCAGCCAGAGCCATATGTCTTGTGGTTGCACTATTTTCCTAGGTGGTCGCTCCATGTTCCGATTAAAGCATAATATTCTTATAAACAAAGCATAGGTAGAAGGATGGTTAGGGACACTTGCCTTTCTCTAACGAAAAGCTACTCTTACTGCTCTTCAACTCGTGCTTTCTTGGAACTCTTTATCTTCAAAGCAAACGAACAACGATCTTCTATTCGAAGCAATCATCGGAAACAAACATACAAAGCAAACATATAAGTACAACTAAGAACAATGCACCAATCAAAAGAAAAGCATTAAAAGAGCGTACTAAAGGATAGGCTCGGTTCTATGGTTACGCAACGTTGAAAACAAAACTAAGCTTGAAGAGACAAAAGCTATCGAGGAACTTTTATCAAACAATAGACTATGAGCTAGGTTTATTTTAATTAACAAAGTATATGTAAAGGATATTTCATAAAGAAAATACCTTAAGTTGGAATTAATGCAGCATTATATTTTATTTGCAAAAGACCGGAGTAAAGAACTAGTCAAATTTTATTAATAAAGATTCATATATAAATTATGCCAATTAAACATTTAATTTAGAAAAACTAAACTATATGAATTCTATAATCGAAACTTTATGATTCGAGTAAACTAATAAAGTTATAATTAAAAACTCATTCATGTTGATATTAAACAAATTAACATTTGTTTATAAAAAGTCGGTGTAAAAGCCTATCAACTTTTAATTAGAAAAGTTTAATTAAACATTAAACAAATTAACTATTGACGGTCAATATTTGCCATTTTCATGGCCGTCAACTCCTGCAAATTGGAACATGAATTGCACATCCACACTAGAATAGGTGCTTAAACTCATACTTTCCACTAGTGTCGATGTCTATTCGAATGCAGGTACTTACCATAAGAAATGGGAGGAATCCAAACACTTTCACTCCACTCCAATCCAAGGCACTCAAACGCTGGCCAATCAGGGGCTGCCACATGGATTCTCATGGATCCATGATGTCACCAATCCATGTGAAGGACTCTCGACGAATAATACGCTGCCACGTCAGCATCACATGGATCCATGGGCCCACTTTGCCAACTAAACCGCCAGGAAATGTGCCATGCACGGAGGGGAGGCATCAGGGCCCACATGGAAGCGAGCCAGAGGAAGCACGGACCAAGGGGCCACCCGAGGGGGCCGGCCGACCCTAGGTTCGGCCGAACCGACCTAGGGTCAGTTCATCCTGGCCCTCCACGTGTTGTCCTCCCATTGGCTCCTGGCTGCATTCCCGGGCATTTAGGGGCACTTTGAGCCCCGGAGCAAGCCTCCTCCTTGTCTATAAATAGGAGGGGAGGGGCTCCATTTCTCACACACCACCAAGCTCTCAAGTTCCACTTCTCTCTTGTGTAGCTCCCTCTCCCTCTCTCCAATTCTGCCCATGAGAGGTGATTCTCACCTCTTTGTGGTAGAATGGTGATGAGGAGAGATCTAGATTAGGATTAGTGAGGGGTAGAGGAGGGGTAAGGAGTGAGTTGATGTCCTCGTGGATGCTTGTTCTTCATTTAGATCAAACTGAGTATTTTAGCATTTCTTATTTAGACTATAGTAGACATCATGCATGATTGATTTGTTCTTGTGTTCGTGGCTCATTCATAAGTTAGAGGCTTGTGTTCTTCATGACACAAGACTTCGATCCTTCAGAGCCAGAGTTGTAGTTCATTTACATGTTTGCATGCTCTGATCCTGTTTAGTTAAGTAAGTTCGCTGTATCTCGTTCAGCTGCATCCATAGCTTCCTTTCTGCTCCCAGTTCAATGATATGATCTGATTTCGATCTTTCCCTTGTTCGTGGGACCGTATTTATACGGTTGCTATAGTGTAGTTAGCGGGCTAGCATACGCCGCACTATAGTATTTATCTGGGGTACAGACGTGGTGTCTGGACCTTGGTTTTCCTACGAAGACCACGTACGATCGTAGCGTAGAGGTAGGCCGCAGTGGTGACAGCCTGTTGGACCCTTTATCAACCCTCTTACGTCGCGTACCGAGTTGGGCTCGCTTGCCAGCACCTTGGAGTGTTGTCGCCCCGCGGGGATGACTAAGATCTGACAGAAATACATCTTGAGAGCTAAGTCCCTTAAGGAAGTGCTTCTTGTATCCCGACCTATCCCAGCGAAAGCTGGTGTCCTTGGATAGATCCTCTCTGGTTACTCTCCGTCCTTTGGGAACGATACCCTAAGGGAATACTCATTCTCCTAGGGGAAGTGCTACAACGGTGTATCCGTGCGCTTGCGGATTCGTTCGCACTCGTCAGTGTACCCGGGAGTTTCTTACACGCTCACGCTGTCACGGTGCCCAGTGGTGACGTTAGGAAACGCCAACAAGCATTTCTGGCGCCGTTGCCGAGGACGGCTGTTGTTAACCTTCGAGCCCGTCTATCCACGTATTTATCTTTTTTCTTTTTCTTCTACCTTCACCCCCGTTACCCTTTTTGAGATATCCCTTTTTGTTTTCTTTACTTCTACCTCTACCCCCGCTACCCATGGAAGGTTATCCTTGTAAACACCTTCCGCCCTCGAGGAGTGAACCCTCAGAGCCAACTTCGTCAAGATCCACTCTTACATCTGGCCTTTGGATTCGTCCCTCTCTCATGAAGCTAATTCAGGACCTATCCTTCTCGGGGTTAAGTCATGAGAACCCCTTTGACTATGTGAGAGACTACAAGCATCTGATTGAAACTCAGGGTAAAACCGGAGAATCACCAAATGCTCGGAAAAGAGAGTTTTTCCTGCTATCCCTCTCCGGGGAAGCTCGGGATTGGCACTGTTGTTTTGGTAGAGACTACCTTACTTGGGAAAGGTTGAGAGCAGCTTTTTGCTCCCACTTCTTCCCAATACGACATGTCATCTCGTTAAGGGCGAGGATTCTCTGTTTCAAGCAATGTGAGGAGGAATCACTAGGAATGGCATGGAATCATTTCGCCTCAGCGGTGGAAGATTGCCCAGTCCTCCACATTCCTGATTGGATGTTGCTTCAGCACTTCTGGTTTGGATTGCGGAAGGATGCTGCCATGAGGCTTAATACTCTCTTCAGAGGATCCTTTGTGCACCTAGGTGCTGTCGAGGGAAAAGAGATCCTGGATAATCTCCGAGATTTCAGCTCCCCTTGCATCCCGGTCAATGAGGCACCCACCAGAGGAATTGTTGAGCCACCTAGAACCATCGTCAGCCGAGTCCGAGGTTTCATATCCATTCTTTCTAAGCTCTGGCTGAAGATGTCATTCCTGAATAGCAGGAATCTAAGAGAAAGATTTCATGGCGCGAGATCTGCCCTTGGGTTCCCCTCTCGTGCATCTTCTTAGACCTTCTCCCCGAGACTTTGTCTCGTGGGAGGACGGAGAGAGTAGTTCGGAGAGAACGACCATTCCCGGCCAGGATGACTTGTTCGATCCTCACTACTATCTCCTAAGGAGGGAATGAGAGGCCTATCGTGTTTCTACGTCAAGGTTTGAGCTGAAGTGCTTTGCACTGAAGTTTCGTATAAACCGAGACATCGGTCTCTGCTTTATAATCCATTGGATTCATCCATCAGACCGAAGGAGCACGATCATTTACCGATCGAATGGAGTGCACTCACTTTCCATCTCAAGCACATCGATCGATGCCGATCAGTCAGAGCACTTCTTATGCCTGACTTGACCGATGCCCAATGGGAGGTGCACTTTCCAGCTTATCCATAACCCCCCATTGGAAGCTTAGGCCAGACTTCGGAATGTTGTCATCACCTCGATGAGAACATCGAACCCTCTGCCTAAGGTAAGAGCGAGTTAAATCTTGCTCTTCGTCCGAACTCTAGTTTCTGATCGTACACCGGCCTCTGGAAGTCCATGCTCTATCCTCTTGAGGGCCGAGTGTCTTTCCGAGCTTGAGTTCACTCGGAGATCGGTGCATATTGATGAAGCACCAGCCTCAGTGCTCGATCTTTTCATCTCAGAGTTCCGCGACCCTAGTGCTATAGTCCTCGAGTCCCATGACCACCTCAAGGAATGCCTTGGCCTCCCTGGGATGATCATGCTTGCCCTCAACCTCGATGTATCCTTTTTGGGCTCGAGTTCGTATACGCACTACCCTTGCAGAGCAGAGCTTATCATCATATCAACATCATCTGCAAGGAGACGGTCATAAGTTGAGACAGGAGATCACAAGACACCCACACCCTGAGTACTCCTGGGACTCATCTCGTTTCCCTAGGAAGAATTATCCTTCGGGTATCTTGTGGACCGTGGTCATGCAGGAGAAAAAGTTGCCAAGATTAAGAGAAGTAGGCAAAGGACCACAGGAAGGCAGCACCATTGTGGCGACCCGAACACTTCGTGACTACCGCCGGAAGTGCCTACACTTCTGACGAACCCAGTGTGTCGCCAAGGTGATATCCCCCAGATTCTCTATGGATATATCATGGTCTGGCCAAGGTCGGTATATAGTTGAGGATGAATTTTCAACCTCAACCTTATCTTAGCCTTAAGCCTAAGCCAATCTTTCCATCTCGGGGAATCCACCTGGGCCGTCGATCCTGAGACTTGCTAGAGCCCACACGAGAAAGGGGAGGACCAGAGGGGCCCACAGGGGGCTGGTCGAACCCTGGTTCGGCCGAAACCCTGGTGCCGCCTCTCCCCTTCTTCTTTCGCGTGTGCTCTCATTCTCCTCCAGAAACATTCTCCCTGCCGCCCGATGAGTTTTCGCATCGCGAAATCCACCTCCTCCACCTCACCATCCTTTGCTCATCGCCGCATTCATGGCCGGAAGGAGTGTTGTCCCCTTCGATGGCTCCACCTCGTCCACCAGCCCCGGGGTAGGAGGCAACCCCTCCATCGCTGCCGCCCCCGCTGTGGACCTCGCAATGGTGGCTGGTGTCCTGGATATTCCTCCGCTCGCCACCATCCCGCCGGGCGGGAGGATTCCAGGCACGCCGCCCTCAAGGTGCTCCGCCTCGCCTGGGAAGAGGCACATGAGACGGACGGCCAGCCCCTACCGCAGACCGACCACGGCTCAGCTTCGCCCCAGGGGGTTGCCGCTCACTCCACCTAGTGCACCTGGATCATCGCTAGCTGGAGGGCAGACAAGCTCAGCACAGTCCGCTCCTTCACCGCAGCCGCCGGTGACCATAAAGCCGGCACTGCCCAAGGAGAAGGCTCCTGCAGCACGTCCAGCTCCAGTTCTGCCAGAAGAGGAGGAGGACGTTGGCCTGGACGATGGGTTGCCACCGCCGCCCTACACTAGGAGGTCCAGGGAGAGGACTCGGGCAACCGAGCAGCTCCCTAGGCTCTCCTCAGTGGCCAAGCTGACCCCGCTGATGGAAGAATTGGAGGCCAGCAACGAGAAGCTCAGGACTGCTTACTCAGAGCAGAAGTTGGACCTGGCCGAGCTCAGAGACGACATCCGTGACCTTCGCCGCGGACTTTGTGTGAAGATGAGGAGGCTGTTCTCGGCTACAGGGCATGCAACTCTCTATGATGCCGAGTAGTGGGGATTAGCCCCAGCTTTAGTTCATTAGGCGCTAGTCTAGGTCTAGGTTTGATTTCCCTTTGTTTCCCTTCATTCCATTTATTTCGTTTGCATGTGTGTAAGCGCCTAATCTTTTCATTTAAAACATTTGGATTTGAATAAAGTGGCTCACCGGTCATGTAACCCGGTTTAGCCACCCTCTGTGTCATTACTTTGGTCTCTGTTATTTAGAGGACATCTAGGTTCGAGACAGTGTGGGGGAAGAGCCATGACTCTCCCAATGCAGGCACGACATTTCCGTACGTACCCACTGCGAGCACTCCGCGCTAGCCGATCGATCACCTACCGAGAACCCGAACAGGACCCGCACGAGTTCACTCCTGTGGAGAGCCTCATACTGTTCATCTCTCATGCATAGCGCCGGTTTGCATCTCGACAACTCACTCTCTTTCATTCCTGAGTTTTATAAGCTATATCTGTCTATCTCTAAACTAAAACTCGAATGATGATGCTAAAGATCACCCAGCTCATTTGTACCTGAGTAGACTTACATATGTTTTATTCCTTGTTACCTGCCTGATGTTTGTGAACCATAATCTTCTTAAGGACAAGCATGTTCACCTAAAGTAATTGATGAGTATGATATGGCTGGATGATATGATCTGTTGCTCTGATGACTAACTCTCTTGGGGAATTTATTTTTGAAAACTCAAAACCTCTTGGAAAGGCTTCTCTTTGATATGCCTCCATCCCATTAGAGCCATATGATCTCTGTAGGTAAAAACCTTCGATTCATATGCTGCCTTGTTATTACTTTGAGCTTTGTCAAATTATGTGACCCTTGTGAGAATTCTTTTCATTACTTTCATGATCAAGATTTATGTGCACCCCACCTATTTCCCCTTGCTATGCTTCTACACTGGAAGTTAGCATTGTATCATTTATCCATTCCATAAGAATAAATCTCCATATGTGGTGTGACATCTCTCTCCAGAAGTGTCCTTCAAAAAGAGACATGGGCTATGAAAAAAAGAGAGAAAAATACATGCTCAAGGCATGATTAAAAAAAAGAAAAAAGAGAGAGAGAGAGAAAAGAAAAATAGCCCATGTCCAAAATAAAGGAGGAATAGGAGAGAGATGAGATAATGCAAAAAGGAGTTCCATAATTTTGATGGTAATAACTAGTGTCCATTCCGGGGCTAGTGTCCACCTTACCATCAACACGCAGTTCTCACCTTATATATGTATGGTAATATCTAGCACCCATTCCGGGCCTAGTATCCACCTTACCATACACACCATAGCCATACCGGTGCACATCTTGATCTGATAGTATGATTTGATTTTCTCTGTGGATCCAGTCTTTGACTTTGCAAAATATGTGATGCATGTATGCTTTCTCTTTATCCTACCCTGAGCTCCACATATAGCCATCATTAGAAGTAGGATGAAGAAAGGCAAATGCCTTAGTGAGGACATATACACATTGAGCGATTTGAGAGAATCAAATGAGAAAGGCACCAAGAGTTTTGTTTATGAAAATCTTGCAAAACCCCAAGGTGTTTATCATCAGGTGCATAAGTGACTTGATTCACAGCTGTTCTACTTTTCCTTCACCCAAGGGAACATCATAGCCACTACACAGAGGTTCACAAGAGCAAGGTATGACTTGGAATATCTCTTATGTCTGTCTTACTTTTCGGTATTTATGACCCGCTCGGCTTTGTTTCCCCTTCACTCGGGACAAGCAAAGGTCAAGTGTGGGGGTGTTGTTGATGGTCAATATTTGCCATTTTCAAGGCCGTCAACTCCTGCAAATTGGAACATGAATTCCACATCCACACTAGAAGAGGTGCTTAAACTCATACTTTCCACCAGTGTCGATGTCTATTCGAATGCAGGTACTTAACATAAGAAATGGGAGGAATCCAAGCACTTTCACTGCACTCCAATCCAAGGCACTCAAATGCTGGCCAATCAGGGGCTGCCACATGGATTCTCATGGATCTATGATGTCACCAATCCATGTGAAGGACTCTCGACGAATCATACGCTGCCACGTCAGCATCACATGGATCCATGGGCCCACTTTGCCAACTAAACTGCCAGGAAACGTGTCATGCACGGAGGGGAGGCATCAGGGCCCACATGGAAGTGAGCCAGAGGAAGCACGGGCCAGGGGGCCACCCGAGGGGGCCGGCCGACCCTAGGTTCGGCCGAACTGACCTAGGGTCGGTTCATCTTGGCCCTCCACGTGTTGTCCTCCCATTGGCTCCTGGCTGCATTCATGGGCGTTTAGGGGCACTTTGAGCCCCGGAGCAAGCCTCCTCCTTGTCTATAAATAGGAGGGGAGGGGCTCCATTTCTCACACACCACCAAGCTCTCAAGTTCCACTTCTCTCTTGTGTAGCTCCCTCTCCCTCTCTCCAATTCTGCCCATGAGAGGTGATTCTCACCTCTTTGTGGTAGAATAGTGATGAGGAGAGATCTAGATTAGGATTAGTGAGAGGTAGAGGAGGGGTAAGGAGTGAGTTGATGTCCTCGTGGATGCTTGTTCTTCATTTAGATCAAACTGAGTATTTCAGCATTTCTTATTTAGACTATAGTGGACATCATGCATGATTGATTTGTTCTTGTGTTCGTGGCTCGTTCATAAGTTAGAGGCTTGTGTTCTTCATGACACAAGGCTTCGATCCTTTAGAGCCAGAGCCGTAGTTCATTTACATGTTTGCATGTTCTGATCCTGTTTAGTTAAGTAAGTTCGTTGTATCTCGTTCAGCTGCATCCATAGCTTCCTTTCTGCTCCCAGTTCAATGATATGATCTGATTCTGATATTTCCCTTGTTCGTAGGACCGTATTTATATGGTTGCTATAGTGTAGTTAGCGGGCTAGCATACGCCGCACTATAGTATTTATCTGGGGTACAGACGTGGTGTCTGGACCTTGGTTTTCCTACGAAGACCACGTACGATCGTAGCGTAGAGGTAGGCCGTAGTGGTGACAGCCTGTTGGACCCTTTGTCAACCCTCTTACGTCACGTACCGAGTTGGGCTCGCTTGCCAGCACCTTGGAGTGTTGTCGCCCCGCGGGGATGACTAAGATCTGACAGAAATACATCTTGAGAGCTAAGTCCATTAAGGAAGTGCTTCTTGTATCCCGACCTATCCCAGCGAAAGCTGGTGTCCTTGGATAGATCCTCTCTGGTTACTCTCCGTCCTTTGGGAATGATACCCTAAGGGAATACTCATTCTCCCAGGGGAAGTGCTACAACGGTGTATCCGTGCGCTTGCGGATTCGTTCGCACTCGTCAGTGTACCCAGGAGTTTCTTACACGCTCACGCTGCCACGGCGCCCAGTGGTGACGTTAGGAAACGCCAACATTAACATTTGATATATGAAAAACCGGGTAAAAGATCTAATTAGATTTTATGTATAAAAGCATGTGGAATAATCATTAATCAAATTAATATTGATTATTATAAATGGTGTATAGCTCTATATATATTTTATTTAGAAAAGGCATGTTTAATAAGCATTAATCAAAATTAATATTAAATTTATTTTTTGAAAACAAAACATGATCAAAAGTTACCACTAACGTGTATTTCATGTCATTATGAACCTAACGCAACTTGAACGGATTAAAACGGAGCTAAAACGTGAAAACTATGGAGAAAACAAGGTGCAGGGACCTACTGGCAAGGTTTAGAAACTTCTAGGGGCTTTACTGCGAAAACTCGAGGGCATATACATAATTATGTCCATAAACCCGAGGACTTTTATGCAAGATCTTTAGGGCGGACGGAATCTAGGGAATCTATTACATCCAGGGGGTTTTCTACAAGATTGTCAAGACACATAGATTAGATCTGAGAATTTACAGATTCTTCAGGGGGCCAGGTGCAAAGCGTCCACCTTCTTCTACCTCCGTCCACGAACGGACAGCAGACAGGGGAGCACTGGGCGTTGGTGTCGCCGGCGGTCTGAGCCGCGAGAGCCTCGGGCGAGAGGGGGAAAAGGAAGTGGAGAACGAGGGGAACAAGTGGATGTCGTCACCTTGGACGGAGACGGATGGCAGCGGCTCGACGGCGGGATGCAGCGGCGGCCGGCGGCGGCTCCCGGCGACGGCTACGCTCCGGCGGTCTTCTGGCGACCTGAGGGAGCGGCGGACGTGCGGCTTGCCACGACGGAGCTCTGGCGGCCTTGGTTTGCCCCGGTCGAGTTCGGCTCCGGCGGACGGCGAGCTCGTCGTCACGGTCCGGCGAGCGGCTTGCGACGCGGCGCAGGCGACGGCACGGAGCTGCGGCTTGCGCGAGACGGTGGAGCGGTGCGGAACGAGGAGACAGGGACCGCGGCCTTGGGCTCCGCCCTTTTATAGGGGCGCGCGGCCTTGGTGTCCCGGGCACGCACGCCGGGACGAGTCCGGCGGCGCACCGGCGTGCTCCACCGTGTCCGGGGCGGACAACAATGCCGGGCTCGGATGGGCTTCGGCCGGGCCTGGGCTGGGTTAGCTGCGCCAGATTAGGTTGGGCCGGGATGGGAAGCGAACAGCAAGAGGAAACAAAGGGGCATGAGCAGACTCCTAGAGATTGGGCTGAAAGTGGCCACGGGCCGAAAGTGGAGGAAGAAAAGAGTTAAAAAGAAATGATTTTCTTTTTATTTTTAGAATATATTTTCGTGAAAAGAATATCCAGAAATAGCTAGATAATTCATTAAAGCCACGAAAAATATTCTAAAAATCCCAAAAATTTCAGGAAAATTCCCAGAGATAGATTGAGATACGAACAATCCAAATAAAATATTTGGAGCTCATGAAAAATATTTTAGAGCCTTCTAATAAATATAGAATAAGCTCGGAGAAAATGAGAACTAATTCCAGAAAAATCCAGAAAATTCTCGAAAGGATTTAGTCAGCACCTAAGCGTGTTTCAAAAGCTTTTGCACTCATGAAACACTAGATGCATCATCATGAATGCAACATTCACACGATCCTTTTATTTAATTTCCGAAAAACAAACAATGGTTTTTCCTATACTATATTTCCTGTAAAGAAAATAAATGTTGGAAAATTTTAAAATTGAGAGAAAATTATTATTTAATTATTATTCCTATTCACATCCTGAAATTGGAAATTTCAGGGTGTGACAAAAATATGAGAAGGTTTTATTATATTACCATTAAAACCTTTAGAGGAAAAATAAGGTAATCCTGTATTGATATTGCCTCATTAAAACCTTTATAAGGAAAAACTCATATAGGGAAAAGAGTACAATATTCATAATTAGAAGATTATGTATAGGTTATATTTAAAGGGAATCTCTCCCTGATTCTTGCAAATCTTTAATTTGTCACATACCAATTCCGGAAACATATTTCTGGAATAATGATGTTGGTACTGACTTTGTGAATAAATCTGCAAGATTATCACATGATTTAGTTTGCAAGATTTCTATCTCTCCTTTCTTTTGTAATTCATGAGGATAGAATAGTTTAGGACCCATATGTTTTGATACGTTGCTTTTTATATAACCTGCTCTCATTTGTGCAATACAAGCAGCATTATCTTCATACATCATGGTAGGATTCATGATTGAACTTATACCACATGATTGTTGTACGTATTTAATCATTCTGCGAAGCCATACACATTCATGTGATGCTTCAAATAATACAATTATTTTAGAATGATTTGTGGATGTGGCTACTAGAGTCTGTTTTTGTCACTTCCATGATATAGTCGTTCCACCATGTAGAAATACAAAGCCTGTTTGAGATCTGGCTTCATGGGGATCAGATAAATAGCCAGCATCAGAATATCCAATCAATGTTTTATCTTGGTTGAATTTTTAAAATAAGCCAAGATCTATAGTGCCAATGAGATTCTGAAGATATTCTTAACTCCCGCCCAGTGGCGTTGTGTTGGAGCAGCGTTGTATCGTGCTAGCAAGTTTACCGCAAAGGCAATGTCAGGCATTGTGCAATTTGTGATATACATTAGCACTCCAATGGCACTGAGATATGGAACCTCTAATCCCAATACCTCTTCATCTTCACCTTTAGGTCTGAATTGATCTTTATCAACTTCAAGAGAGCAAACGACCATAGGTATTTTAGATGGATATCATTTATCCATATTGAATTTATGCAGAACTTTTTGGATACAAGCAGACTGATGTACTAAAATCCCTGTTGGGAGGTGCTCAAGTTGTAAACCTAAGCAAAATTTGGTTTGACCTAAATCTTTCATTTCAAATTCCGTCTTAAGATGGTTGCGTGCTTCATCTATATCTTGTCGAGTCCCAATGATATTGAGACCATCGACATACACAGATATAATGCAAAATCCAGTTGAGGATTTCTTGATGAATACACATGGGAAATCATCATTGTTGGAAAATCCATTCCGGAGAAGGAATTCCTTTAGTCGGTTGTACCACATTCTTCCCGACTACTTTAAGCCATATAATGACTTTTGAAGTTTTACACAATACATGTTGCGTGAATGATTCTTGTTCGGGATATCAATTACTTCCGGAACTTTCATGTAGATATCCGAATCTAGTGACCCATAAAGATATGTTGTCACTACGTCCATGAGATGCATGGATAGACCTTTTGGAGCTGCCAATGATATTAGACATCAGAATGTTATACCACTCATAACTGGAGAATATGTTTCATCGAAATCGATGCCGGGTTTCTGCGTGAACCCTTGTGCTACAAGTCTCACTTTGTATCTCACCACCTCATTATTTTCATTCCTTTTATGGACGAAAATCCATTTTGATCCTACAGGAAAAATGTGACGAGGAGTAGGCATCACTGCGGAGAATACCTCTCGTTTCTTGAGCGAGTCTAATTCTGCCTTGATTGCTTCCTTACATTTGACCCAGTTGGAGCGCTTGATGCACTCTGCCATGGACTTAGGTTCTAGATCAATACGAAGGCCATTTGCAATCTTTGTGGCAAAGTAAATGTCGACATGTGTAGTCTTTCTGTTGTATGATTCTCCAAAATCAATATAATTAATGGAAATTTCTTGTACCCCTAGTGACTCATCTTGATTTCCCCCAATGATTGAGTCCGGGTCTTCCGATGTCCTAGCTCTTATATTATTTTGTGCACTTGTGCTAGGTATGTGATGTATCTGTTGAACATCCATATTGTTTGGATTTTCATTATCCAATTGGTGTCTATCAACTTGATGTTGATCTGCATTTACCGTTTTGGAAGTGACCTTCCTTGTTTTTCGCGGAGGCTTTGGTGTAGCCTTATCCTTTGTAATAGTACCTCTCCCCCTCTTATTTTGATTTGGGAGTTCTCGAGTAGGAATTGCTACTCTTTCTGGTACATTTACTGCAGGATTATGTGATTTAGTGACACCTTTGTAGTCAGTAAATGCTTCTGGCAGATTATTTGCAATGTTTTGCAAATTGATGATCTTCTGAACCTCACGTTCAGATTCTATAGTATGTGGATCATAGGACTGAATACCCGTGCTATTCCAATTTATTTCTTGGCATTCTGTTTGGTACTAGTCTCCCCCTAATGCCGGGAAATTGTCCTCATCAAAGATGCAATCAGCATACCGGGTAGTGAATAAATCCCCTGCAAGATGTTTGAGGTACTTGATGATTGACGGTGATTTGTACCCAATATATATCCCTAATTTCCTATGGGGGCCCATTGATGTACACTGCAATGGTGAAATCGGTACGTATACAGCGCAACCGAATTTTCGCAGATGGGAAATACTTGGTTGATTTCCATGTACTAACTGCAACGAGGAAACCGTATTGTATGCAGTAGGTCTTATTTGAATCAAATCAGTGGCGTGTAAGACCGCGTGACCCCAACATGATGTTGGTAGATTCCAATTATGTAGTAATGGTCTAGCAATTAACTTTATTCTCTTGATAAGAGATTCAGCTAATCCATTTTGTGTATGTACATAAGGAACAAAATGTTCCACATTTATGCCTAGAGCCATGCAATAGTCATTGAAGGCATGTGAAGAAAATTCAGCGGCATTGTCCATCCTGATAGTCTTGATAGCATATTTAGGGTGATGTGATCTTAATTTGATAATTTGAGTAATGAACCTTGCAAAAGCATGGTTTCTTGTGGACAATAAACATACGTGGGACCATCTAGTAGATGCATCAATAAGTACCATGAAGTACCTAAATGGTCCGGTTGATGGATGAATAGGACCACAAATATCTCCTTGAATGCGTTCAAGGAATTGTAGTGGTTCAGCCTTTATTTTAAGATAACAGGGTCTTAAAATTAATTCCCCTGTGGCACATGCAGTGCACACAAAGTCTGATGGTTTGGGAAATTTTGAAGTATTTAATTTGTGACCAATTGAATTGCCGATAATTTTTCTCATCATCCCAATATCGGGATGACCAAGGCGATCAAGCCAAATCTTGAAGACATCAAGATTTTGAAAAATTACCTTGTATGCAACATGTTGTACGGGTTTGATGTATGTGTAATACAATCCAGATGATAGTGAAGGAATTTTCTGAAGCAGTCGCTTGTTATATCCGTCATTTTTAATGATGAATAGATATTCATCTTTGTTGTCACTATTTGTCTCCACATGGAAACCATTGCGACGGATGTCTTTGTAACTCAGTAGGGTACGAGTTGAATCGGGATACGGGAGTGCATCCTCAATTACTATTTGAGTACCCATAGGGAGAACAATTGTGGCCCGTCCGGAACCAACAATTATAGCATCGCGGCCCGCGATAGTTGTAATATTTCCTTTACTCTTTTTGAGAGTTTGGAAATATTTAAGTTCTCTAAGTATGGTGTTAGTTGTGCAACTATCCACCAAACAAAGTTCTTCCTCCATTTGGATTGTCCCCGTAGGATAATCTAGAATGAGTAATTAAATTATAACATTTTGACTCATAGATTATATAATACATACTTTATTCAATAGGTATCATAAGTAGCATATGTCTTACAATACTTTGTGACAACAAATATTTCCAACACAATTATTACATAAATATGGCTATAGAACGAAGTTCTTGAACGAAGTTCTTGTTCAGGAGCGTAGAGACTAAGACATGTCTCCAGACATGTCATTGGATGGTCCATCCACAAGCATGTTGTCAGTGTTGTCGATGCTATCGATCATCATGTCGTCAGTGCCGAAGAATTCATCCACTTGCATGGGATCCTTCTCCTTGTTGTGTTCCGCGGGAACATCCTTGGAGCAACTGGTGCCCGGAGTAAGAGTAGTGAAGTGCACTTCAAACTTGTTTCCATGAACTTGCTTTGCAGCATACTTTTGGTAGAGATCAACCAAATACTTAGCGGTGTGACACTTTCTAGTTGTGTGGTTGTGACAACCACACCTTTAACAAACTTGAGAGTTTTCATTGTTGCTAGATTTCTTGAAAGTGTCCTTTCCTTTGTGAGAACCCTTGCCTTTCTTGAAATTCGGCTTCTTCCCTTTTCCCTTGAAATTCCTTTTGAATTTCTTACCACCAAATCTTTTATTGTTACTCTGAGCATTGAAATGAACTTTAGGCAGAGGGGTTGCACCCATAGGGTGCATTTGATGGTTCTTTGTTAAGAGATCATCATGCTTTTCTGCTTGAAGTAAATCATATATTAAGTCAAAGTATTTGTTGTAGTTGTGGCGGCGATATTGCTGTTGCAATATCCTATTAGCAGGGAAGAATGTAGATAGAGTTTTCTCTATCATTTCTTCATCATCCAAAGGTTGATTACAGAAACGAAGCTTGGTGGAAATCATGTGAACTGCAGAATTGTATTCTGCAACAAGTTTGAAATCCATCAGACGGAGTAGAGACCACTCCCGTCTTGCTTCGGGCAGAATAACACTTTGTTGTTGATCGTAGCGTTCTTTGAGAGAATCCCAAAGTTTCTTAGGATCATCTTCCATGATGTACTCAGCTTTGAGATCGTGATGATGGTGATGCCTTAGAAAGTGCAAGGTTGCTTACTTTTGATTGGTCGGGATAGGATTTTGGGGATTAGGTTCATTAATTGTGTTAATGAAACCTTTGGCTGTAAGCACAATTTTCACATCCATAGCCCAAGTCAGATAGTTGCTACCATCTGCTGCAAGTTTAGTGAAGTCTTTGTTGTTTAATTTAGCCATTTTCCTACATGAAGAACCATATAGGATTAATTTACGGAGGTAAATTTTTGATGTAAATTCAGCAAAATAATGTATGTAAGGTGAGTCTTACAAAAATTAAGGTATAGGACATTTTAATTCCTGTAGGAATTATTTGACTTGATAGTCATTTAATATTTTGTCCATATATATGAAATTTGGATATACACATTGAAGGTAATCATCATAAAGATGTAGACCTCTCAGTGATGAGCAAAAGCTGCCTAAAAGCGCGGATCTCAGGGCAAATAAGCTCTTATAAAGAACTTATCTCAGCCAGCGTCTAGGTCGCATCACCTTGTGTTATTTTCAAATCATATGTATAGGCCTTAATTTTACTTTTGCTTTATTTTCTATTCAACGTAGAAAAATTGATCAAGTAATTATGTAAGATAAAATAAATTACATATGTAAAAATTGTTCTAACGCCTAAAAATGATCTGCGGATCATAAATATGCATAAGTACTGCGGTAATTATAACATTCAAATTACATAGGTGTGAATACCGGAGGGTACATATCACAATATGTTTGACAACACATATTTACAGAATAATTCAGGGTCTAAAACGTAAAAATACAGAACTGATAATTCTGAAAATGTAAATAGGTAAAAGCTTGAGGGCTAATTTAAAGTTCAGGGGGGTAAGTTAAACTTTTCAGAAGTTGGAGGGGGTTCGTGGACTTTTCTGAAAATTCGAGGGGGTCTGGAGGACTTCTGCGGCTTGGAGAACTCGAGAAGGCCTCATCCGGCCTATGGGTCGACAGCGGCCCGCAGCCCAGCCTGCGGCGGAGGCCTTGTAGGCCAGCTGGCCCATGCGACCTGAGGCTTGCTAGGCCAGCCGGCCCCTGCGCCTCCTCCCTGGGAACCTTCGCCGCCTCCTGGTGCAGATGCCGGCGCCGGCGGTGGCCGATCGGCCGGCGGTGCGCGGATCCCTCTTCCTCCAGTGCTACATGTGATAGCTGGATAGCCAGGGTCTCTTATGTGTACAACTGCTAATTCCTCCCATGGATCTAGAATTTGTTGTATGGGTTTCCCTGCATAGTTAGGAGCATACGACTTCCTAGGTGGCTTACCCCACCTAGTCGACACTATACTAACATTTTCACAAGAGGACACGGGTTGCCCCGGGATCCTCTGGTTATCAGCAGACGGAACCAAAGCAGCTAACTGAGTTTCTAACATTTTGTTAAAACTTAGCTGGCTCTTCTGAGCAGAAGAAAAACTTTCAAGCTTAACGTTGAGACTTTCCAATGTTTTATCAAGAGCAGCTAACTTTTTATTAACACCTTCATTAACTTTAACCTGCCCGAAAACAAGATCTCTCAAGAAGGGCTGGTTAGAATTGTAAGTGTTACCTTGGTTACCTCCTTGATAATAAGGGCGTTGTTGATTCCACGTTTGGCCTCTTTGTTGATGTGGACGATAACCATTATTATTGCTATTCATGTACATCACTTCCTCCTGAGTTTCAGGACAGTAGTTTCCCGAATGCCCAGTGTTGCCACAGACTTCACAAGTCATATGAGAATCCATAGGCAGAGTAGTGGTGGCCATGACAGTCTTCTCGCTGGTGTAGTCATCCAATCTTTTCATAAGAAGGTCCAGCTTGGCAGTAATCATATCTGCTTCCTTGACAGTATGAGTACCCCTCGGACGTGGCTGGAGTCTTTCATCACTCCACCCTTGGTTGGATACCATCTTCTCAATAAGTAGTTTAGCATTATCAACAGTGAGTGAGAAGAATGCTCCCTGAGCAGCAGCATCAATATGGCCTTAGGCTGTCGGAGTCAGCCCATTATAAAAGCTTTGAAGAATTAGCCAATCCTCCATCCAATGGTGAGGACAAGCCAGGACGTACTCCTGAAGCCTTTCCCAAGCCTCTGGAATAGATTCACTTGCTGCTTGCTGAAAACTAGAAATTCTTCCACGAAGAGCATTGATTTTACCCAATGAAAAGAACTTCTTGAGGAATGCTTTCGAACACTTGTCCCAAGTATTGATAGAATCACGATTCGCATAGAACCATTGTTTGGCTTTCCCTAGGAGAGAAAAAGGAAATAGTCGGAGACGAACTGCATCCATATTTGCACCCCTGATGATGAAAGTGCTGCATAGCTCTAGGAATTGCTGCAAATGGGCATTAGCATCCTCATTTGGCTTGCCACAGAATGGACTAGCCTGTACCATCGTGATTAGACCTGTCTTGATCTCAATGTTTTCAGACCCCATTGCCACCTCAGGGCCTTGCAGCACCTGGTCGGCAGAAGGAGCTGAGTACTCACGAAGCGTCTTCTGGGTCATAGTGTTTGACGTGGATGGTACAAAGGAAGTTGGATCGCCTTCCAGACGAGTACGACGAGGTGAGTCGAAATGAATTCGAGCTCTCATCACTAGTGACTCGGGATCTTCAGTGAAATTCTCCGGTAAGTCGAAACCAGTCATACACTACCTGTCTTCATCATCCAAAGATAAAAGAAGACAATCAAGGTTAGCCTGCATTGAGAGTTACTCTAACCTACTCGTGATTTATAAACAGATGCGAAGCATAGTCATGATAATCCTGTGCCTTCCCCGGCAACGGCGCCAGAAATGCCTGTTGACATTTCGTAGCGCAATCACCTAAGAACAGATTTAGAATCCATCCTTGGCGACAGCACCAGAAATGCTTGTTGGCATTTCTTAACGTCACTACTAACGACGCTGAGTTAGCGTAAGCATCAAGACTTGCCAAAGGTAAATCTAATGATCATGAACGAATCCGCAAGCGCACAGATAAACTATTGAAGCATTTCCCTAGGGAAGGAGAGTATTCCAAGGTATCGTATCCGTGGAAGGCAATGGCGGATATCAAGACTTATGCTTTTGCACTGAATGTAAACCAAGAGACTGATATAGAAGACAACAGCTCAAAGACAGGGGTAAGAGAAATGATATGATAGGGTAGTGTGACACACACTCTCATCTACCTCTACTCTAGTACACTACAGCTTAGGGGGGACATACGAGTTAGCTCTAGGTTCTAAGGTACTAAACATACAGAGCTAGAAGATACAAGAGATAAGCATAAAGCATTACATGAAAGGGTAAGGTTCAGCACCTAGGTACAAACGGGGAGATAGCCCGCGACGACCAGCACTCTGCGAAACTATCCTTTAGACTCCTACAGCAATACCCCAACGCGGAGGGTTTCAAAGGGTCCAACAGCTGTCACCACTGCGGCCTACCTCAATCGTTACGGGGGGCATGCTCATAACTAATGTAGCCACACAACCCAGACATCATGCCTGCGTTGCTGCTAGACTTCACCCGGCCCGGGCTATTGTGACCTAGGGTGAGAGCCACCAGAAGACTGGTCAACTTAGACCGAGTACCGTAGCTTGAACACAAACTTCATGCAACACATACATGCTATCTCACAAGATCAAACTAGGGCTAGTCATACGAACGAATACGAACTCTCTTATGTCTAGTCAACAAGATCAAAGGGTCGTGTTCGTGAAGAACACGAGCCTCTAACTTATGAACAAACGCATAAGGAATGCATAAATCATCCTTCAAGTGGATCAAAAGGTAGTGTTCACGAAGAACACGAGCCTCTAAATGATGAACAAGAGATGAACTCAAGAACATATCAATCATATGATCTACCACTACTTTATATGAAATAGCTGAATAACTGAAGTAGATCAAAGTCATATAAAGAAATAAAGATACAAGAGAACTCATACTTAGACTCCAAAGTAGACTTGGAACCTGAATAAGAGCTACTCTAGCCTACCCCGTAGCCTTAGAAACTAAAAGTGGGAGGAGAATGGAGAGAGTGGTGTGTGAGAAATGGAGCCCCTCCCCTTCTATTTATAGGCAAGGACCAGGCTTGCTTCGGGCACCAAATGGCCTCAAATCACCCGGGGATGCAGCAATGGACCAATAGGGAGCAACCACGTGGAGGGACACGATGAAAGGAGGCAGAGGCGGTTCGGCCGATCCTAGGATCGGCCGGCCCCTTCAGCCCTCCTTTCGAGGTGTGTTTCCTCTGGGTAGCTGCCCTGTAGGTCCTTTGATCACTCCCCCGTGCATGCCTCCTTTTGGAATCCTAGGTGGGCCCGTGGATCCTTGTGAAGTCCATGTGTCGCTCTCTGATTCGACGGTGAGTGCCTCCCTTGGATCAGTGACGTGGACTGCCACGTGTTTCCTTGGTGGCAGCCACCTCCTCAGCTGAGTTGGCATGGATCTTCCATAGAAGGTGAGTTTCCATCTCTTTTCATGCTTATTTCACCTACATACAAATAATCTCTAAGGACAAGTGGAACTACATTATTCAAACTAAAATGCAAGTAATAAATGTATATACCTCCATTTATGTGAGAATATTGATGGCTGAAAGTAGTACTTAACAGCCGTCAACAGAGGGTCCGGCGAGGCCGGGAGACATGGCGGCGGCCGTGAAGGAGCGGATGGCCGGTGGACCGGCCTGAGGGCCGATGCCGGCATTGTCGGCGTCGCCGGCCGTCTCCCCCGTCGCCGATGCAGGTAAGTTCATGTCGGGGATGACCCCAACACCCTCAATGTTTGTTCCAGGGCGGCGGATGTGAAGCACCAATGGGCGGCGGGGTTGCTCCACTGGTGGCGTCAGCGTCGGAAGGCGCGCCGTCACCGGAGCAAAGCGAGGGACCAGACCGGTGGTGTACAGCGGTGTGGAGGTCCTGGTGCGCTCGGAGGAGCGGTTGCTACTCATCGCCAGCGAGGCAAAGCGTGGTGGTGGAGAATGGCGTCCCCGGCGGCCATAGAAGCGGCGGCCACAACCACCACGGTGACGGAACTGGCGTCGGCCATAGTGTGCACCACGAGTGCAGAAGAAACATCGTCCTCGATGGGTTCCGATGGGGATCAGAAGGTAGGTAGCCATAGAGGTCTCGATGAAACGGAGATGAGGATCCATGTCTCACCCTGGGAGGGAGGCCGGCGGCGTCGCCGGTGAGGCCTTCTGGCCTCTGTTTTTCTTCTTGCGTGCGTGTGTGTCAGAGCAGAGTACTGATGACGTGTTGTAAAGTGACGGATAGAATGAAAATGACAGGAGTGAAAATGGATGATTGATTGATTGGAGAGGAGGTGGACCCCACTATTTATGTACAATGAAGGGGCACGCAGACACCCTTTCGGGGGGATGAAACCCCTCCGATGAGGCGGCAGTTACCTCTCTAATTACATCATTAATTAATACACTAATTACATATTAAGTTAATTGATCATTAACTAATATTTCATAACAAGAGGGATGCTGATGGGTTGGTATACCAGTATCCAAAAAAAGCTCAGGTCTTTGGATGTTTTAGTGGAAATGTTTTTGGTAGTTCTTTCACCTTTTGTACTGCTTCAAATGCTAGCCTGAATCGCTGGAATGGGTCGATTTCGGTCCTAATCAAGTAGTTTGATAGATCGCAATTCTGGTTAGGATTAGGAATCATTTTGGTCAAATGTCGATGGCTTTTGGGAGTAGCCATCAAATTGGATCCGATTGGTTACAATTAGTATTCACTAGTCCATCAGCCAGTGCTCCCTCATGCGCTATATTTTATAAATCATAACACACACCATTTGTGTATACCTTAATTATTATATCATATGCCAATAGTTTAAGAAATAGAAGATTATTTTAGAATCATATTTTAATTCTGCTGGCTAAGTCAAGTAGGAAAACTGCCAACAGTTTATCTGAATAATCCATCCATAACTCAAATTCCTAAATTCAGAACTTAATTATTTTCTAGCTCGGCCCGTGCAAACACTGAAATAAAAAAAAGTTCTCAGGGTAAAAAAGAACAATATTTGGCTACTTAAAATATTAAATCTTTACATTTAAAAATCCTGCACTGAATAGCTAGTTGCAAGCGAATAACCATTCTGATGATGATGACCATATATGGACGCAAAAGAGAAAGTACCTGGACCTGGATGGCTGGATGCACACTTGCTCAAACCCAAAGTTTAACTCTGTGCTGCAATCTAGCTATACTATTCCCTAAGTCCTCTGTCTCCGTTCTATCTCTTGTTCTGTATGTAGTTCTGCTCATCAATCATTATTGGACGTACGTGTTTAGATTCCTTTCAAAAAGTTTTTGGAAAAAAAATCTTGTATGCATGAAGTACTAAATGAAGTTTATTTACAAAACATTTTCACAGATAAGTGCAATTTTACGTGATGAATCTAATAAGCATAATTAATTAATGATTTGCTACAGTAATGCTACGGTAACCATCCTCTAATCGGTGGTCAAAGCTCTCATTAGACTCATCTTGAAAATTTACGTAGAGGTGTGGAGATAGTTTTATAAACTGTTTTTATTTAATACCCTTAATTTAATTAATGGTCAAAGTCGTATTTAATAAAAAAAACTTTTATGTAAACACGGAGGTTCTCCACCAGGCACCAGAGGTTAGTAGGAGAGCCCCTGCCACTGCCGGTCAGGAGTTCTCGAAGATCTTCCACATTGACTGCTCCAAGTGGGAGAGCAGGAGAGCTATGCAGAGGATGATCGTCGAGCAACTTGAGCTTCCCACTTGGGTGAGGGACATTCTCGATGCACAAAATGAGGAGGACGATTACCAAGGCATAGCCAAGGGCTCCCGCACCGAGATACCACAGGTCGCTGGGGAGACAGGTCAACACATATAGTGATTTTTCACAACGGGAGCAACGAGGAGATCGACTTTGACAGCTTCGGTTTCCCTCTGTCTGGATACTCGGGAAACAAGGTGCTGTGGTCATTCTAAGGCAGTCCCAACCCATGAAGTCTTCACCTGATGTCTAAGTTGTCAAATCAGCAAGACATCATACATGGACGTCGTACCTCCCAACCCTTCGTTTTCTCGGGCGGGCCAACAATCAATTCTATAGGCTCCTCTCTCTCCTTCCTCCCGTGATCCCCTTTCATCTATCTTCTCTCACAACCAATTTCTCAGATCCTCACGACGGGCCACCGCAGGCCGGCAGTTGATGGGCTCCGCGCGCATGGCAGGTCTGAGAGTCGGGGAGCGAGCGGCGGAGGGGTCCGCCCGGGTGGCCGCAACGCCGAGCTGGGCGGGCAGTGGTGGCGGCCATGCAGGGCGCGGTGCGGTGGCTGCAAAGATGCTAGCTAGGCGTGGGGCCGTCGGCGAGCTCCAGGCGGCCGAGCTAAATCCACCCCAGAAGCATCAGCTGTTGTCTTTCCCCAAATCAAATCATCGAGAAAGCATATGCAAGACAAAGCATTTTTCTATTCGAGATGCAAATTGCAGATTGTCCATCCTTTCTGAATCAACACCTGCAGAGCGTGCGTTGAGCCGGCAAGCGATGGCAAGCCAATCAACAATATGTCGACGTCGTGGCCGGCGGCACCCGCCGGCAGCTGCTTGAAGCGCGTGTGCTAGCGATTGCTGCTGACGCAGACGGCGGCGGTGGTATATTAAGCGGGCGGAGGGGCAGCGCTTGGGAGCTAGCGGCCATGGATGGGGACGAGCTGGGGGATGGGGTCGCGCCTCAGAGCTGTTTGTTCATCGGATTACGAGCCGACACCGGGTCGTGCATGCGACACCGGGTCTTGCATTTTTCTCCTCTCTCCTCAATAACTCTTCTGCCACATCAGTATTTTGCTTACATGGCACCATATTTAATACTATGGACACCAGCTGAGGTGGAGGGTTGGGACTGCCCTAAGGCTAGTCTCAGTGAGAAGTGTCATGAGAGGGTCATGAGCATTAAATTTTTTGCCACATCAGCAAATTTATGAGGAGAGAGGATGAGAAGTGTCATGAAATGAGAGAGGAGGGTCATCACCATGACCCCAGGGTCATCACCATGACCCTCCGTTGGCACAGTTCTTAAGGTTCCAGTCTTGGTACCTATACGATGACCCTCTCCATTGAGACTGGCCTAAGGAAGGTTCCGGTTCTACCCTAGGATGAAGGTTGACAGTGCCCTGGAGAGCACAAGAGCGACAGATGTTATTCTCTCAGCAAACCCGGCCTATTTTAACCCGGCCCATTACCCGGAGGACATTTTTAGGCACGAGGCTGAAGACATCAATATTGTTAAGAATGCACATTATTGACCTCTTTAAGGAAGAATACCAAGAGGTAGCACACCATGGTTTAAGACCATGAAACTTCTCCACTAGAAGGAGAAGTAATAGCCATGATGGTTGAGGATATGAATTAGTGTTATTGCTACAAATTCATTGTCTACACTTATGTAGAGACTCATCATCTTCCATGTAATCTCCCTATAAAATGGGACTCTGAGATCAATGAGAATGACCCTAATTCACTATTCCTTTGTCTCCATATTTTTACTTCACAACACGTTATCAACAGCTCTTCTACTAAGCAACAGACAAGAGCACCAGCGATCTAACGAATTGTTACGGGAGTCAATTCAATGGAAGAAGAAATCTGCCTAGTGGATAGTTGTACCACTAACACTATACTTAGGGAAGTCAAAATTTTCCAAACTCTCACAAAGAAAGAAGGACAAGTTTTTACCATCGCGGGACGCGATGCTATGATAGTTGGTTCTGGTAGAGCCACCATCGTACTTCCAATGGGTACACAAATTGATATTGAGGAGGCATTATTGTATCCCGATTCAACACGTACCCTACTAAGTTATAGAGATATCCGGAAAAATGGGATTCATGTGGAAACACATGAGGAGTTCCTCCTCTTGACCAAAGATACCGGATATGGCAAACAAACACTTGAAAAAGTGGCTTCTCTCCCGTCTGGATTGTACTACACATACATCAAACCCGTACCACATGTTGCTTACAAAGTGATTTTTCAGAATGTGGATGCATTCAAAACTTGACATGAACGCCTTGGCCATCCTGGCATCGGGATGATGAGAAAAATCATGAGCAATTCCAGTGGACATGGTATGAGTGACAGAAAATTTCCAGAATCCTCAGATTTTATGTGCACCTCATGTGCAACTGGGAAATTAATTTTGAGACCATCACATCTCAAAATACAGGCTGAACCATTAAAGTTTCTTGAACGTATTCAAGGTAACATTTGTGGCCCCATTCAACCTTTGTGTGGACCGTTTAGGTACTTCATGGTTCTAATTGACGCATCCACGAGATGGTCTCATGTGTGTCTTTTATCGACACGGAACCATGCTTTTGCAAAATTGATCGCACAAGTCATCAGACTTAGAGCGAGTCACCTTGAACACCAGATAAAATCAATCAGACTGGACAATGCAGCAGAATTTTCTTCCAAAGCCTTCAATGATTATTGTATGGCCTTAGGAATTAAAGTACAACATTCTGTACCATATGTTCACACACAAAATGGTTTAGCTAAATCTCTCATCAAGAGAATAAAGCTCATTGCTAGACCACTATTGCAAAATTGTAACCTACCAACCTCAAGTTGGGGTCACACAGTCTTACACACTGGTGACTTAATACAATTGCGTCCAACTGCATACCATACAGCTTCCCCACTGCAATTGGTTCGTGGTGATCCTCCTAGTATTTCCCATCTGCGGATATTCAGTTGCGCTGTATACGTACCAATCTCACCACCAAACCGTACATCAATGGGCCCTCACAGGAAAATGAGGATCTACGTGGAGTATTTATCTCCGTCGATCATTAAATACCTGGAGCCCCTTACAGGGGATTTGCTCACAGCCCAGTAAGCTGATTGTATCTTCAATGAAGAATATTTCCCAGCATTAGGGGGAGAATTCAAGTATCACACTGAATGCCCGGAAATAAATTGGGATGCCATAGGCACCCAAAAGGAGGATCCTCGTACTAAAGAATCCGAACTTCAAGTTCAAAGGATTATAAATTTGCAAAATACTGCAAATAATTTGCCAGACTCATTTACTGTGAGTAGAAGTGTCACAAAATCATACATTCCCGCAAGGAATGTGCCGGAAAGAATAGATGTACCAAATAAAACTATTCAACTCCCTTCCTCGAAAGAGAGTGGAAGAAGTACGGCAAATCCTCGCAATCGCATAAGGAAACAAAGGGATGACCCTTTGGGCACAGTAAATGAAACTCAACCTCAAGTTGAGAGACACCGAGTGGATTTACACAATCCACCTCCCACATCAATAGTGCACTCAATTTCTGATGTGGGACATTGGAACGCCCCGGCGCTGTCGTATTGGGAAATACCGAGCCGTCATTTGGGGTAAATGAAATTTCCATAAACAATATTGATTCTGGAGAATCATTCGATCGTAAGACTACAATTGTCGACATATACTTTGCCTCATCAGTTGCCGAAACCATCCAAAATCCATGGTAGAGTGCAAGAAGCGCTCGGACTGGAACAAATGGAAGGAAGCAATTGAAGCAGAGTTAGCCTCCCTCAAGAAAAGAGAGGTATTCTCGTCAGTAATACCTACACCTTCAAGAACCTTCCCTGTAGGTTTCAAATGGGTTTTCATCCGGAAGCGGAATGAGAACAATGAGGTGGTGAGATATAAGGCAAGGCTTGTAGCACAAGGGTTCACGCAGAGACCCGGCATTGATTTCAATGAAACATATTCTCCAGTAATGAGTGGAATTATGTTCCGATATTTGATATCTCTGGCAATTCAAAATCATCTATCTATGCAGTTGATGGATGTCGTGGCAGCATACTTATATGGGTCACTAGATTCAGATATATATATATATATATATATATGAAGGTCCCCGATGGAATTCCTATACCGAATAAAAGAGCAAATCGCAACATGTATTGTGTAAAACTCAAAAGATCACTCTATGGTCTTAAACAGTCGGGTAGAATGTGGTACAACCGACTGAGTGAGTACCTTCTACAGAAGGGTTACTCAAATAATGATGATTGCCCATGCGTCTTCATCAAAAGGTCCTCTACAGGATTTTGTATTATATCGGTGTATGTAGATGATTTGAATATCATTGGTCATGCACAAGATATTGATGAAGCTTGTGATCATCTTAAGACGGAATTTGAGATGAAGGATTTGGGTAAAATCAGATTTTGCTTAGGTTTGCAAATCGAGCACCTTCACTCAGGAATTTTAGTGCACCAATCTGCTTATGTCCAGAAAATATTGGAGAAATTCAATATGGACAAAGCACATCCAATCAAAACTCCCATGGTCGTTCGATATCTTGATCTAGAAAAGGATGTTTTCCGACCACGAGAGGAAGGAGAGGAGATATTGGGATCAGAATTCCCATATCTCAGTCTCATTGGAGCGCTTATGTACCTTGCAAATAGTACCAGGCCTGACATTGCATTTGTAGTGAATTTATTGGCAAGACATAGTGCTACTCCAACAAGGTGCCATTGGACCGGAGGAAAACAAATCCTTAGGTACTTAAATGGCACTAAGGATCTTGAATTATTTTTCCAAAAAACTAATGATCCTAACTTGGTTGGATATGCTGATGCTGGTTATATGTCTGATCCCCACAATGCCAGATCACAAACAGATTTTGTATTCCTTCATGGAGGAACAACTATATCATGGAAGTCATCTAAACAGACTTTAGTGGCTACCTCCACAAATCATTCTGAAATTATAGCACTATATGAAGCATCACGTGAATGCGTATGGCTTCGCAGAATGATAAATCACATTGAGCAATCATGTGGAATAGGTTCCTCAGATTCACCTACCATTATCTATGAAGATAATGCTGCTTGTATTTCACAGATGCAAACAGGCTACATCAAGAGCAATATCACGAAACATATTGCCCTTAAGTTGTTTTATCCACATGAGCTTCAGCTAAGTGGAGAAATAAGCATCTTACCGACAAAGTCTTGTGATAATCTGGCAGATCTCTTTACCAAGTCCCTACCTGCTTCCTCATTCGAGAAATGTGTTAAGGGAACTGGCATGAGACGACTTAGAGAATTGCAAGCTTTAGGGGGAGACCTCCTGAATGATGGACCTAGTTAAACGCATCACATTGTACTCTTTTCTTTTATGAGTTTTTACCATCAGGTTTTTCTCATATAAAGTTTTTAATGAGACAATGTTTTGATACAAGCATATGCCTTATCTCATGTTTTCCCCACCAGGGTTTTCTAGAGATAAATTAAGGCATAGGGTTACTCCTTAAACCTTGCAGGTTTATGGTAGAGTAATCATCTAGCAATTTATTCCTTTTTTTTTTGCCACAGGGTTTTTCAAAGGAATTCAAGAACATATTTGATCTCAAGATTGACTCGGTCAAAAGGGGAGTGTTAGGAATGCACATTATTGACCTACTTAAGGAAGAATACCAAGAGGTAGCACACCATGGTTTAAGACTATGAAACTTCTCCACTAGAAGGAGAAGTAATAGCCATGATGGTTGAGGATATGAATTAGTGTTATTGCTACAAATTCATTGTCTACACTTATGTAGAGACTCATCATCTTCCATGTAATCTCCCTATAAAATGGGACTCTGAGATCAATGAGAATGACCCTAATTCACTATTCCTTTGTCTCCATATTTTTACTTCACAACAAATATTAGCGGCATCAACTGCACTGCAAAAGTCAAGTGCTTCTTGTACATGATGAAGCTTTGTCGTATGGGTAATGGCTTTGAGGCTTCAACTACTGTACATGTGATGGCATCATGCAGCTACAACAGGATGATGTTGGCACTGCTGATGACGATGGTGCTGATAGATTGTGGCTCTCTTCTGATGCCCTGCAGCATGAGATGCGACATTGCGACTGGATGCGGACTACTACAAAAATCCAAATTTGGTATCTCTGGCGGCACCATATTTGCCTTTATCCCATCGTATACCATACTGGACTTCACCAACCTACGGGTTCATGTTGATCCCGGTGGATCGGGACGGACACGGCAACATTCCTAAAGGCATGTTCCAACAGTTCAACAGTGTCCGTGTGCTCAAGCTATCAGCATGCAAATTCAGCTTCACATCGTCTCCCGCCCTGTTCGTCTGGCTTATCAGCCACCAGCCAGCAGTACTTTCCTCTCGGAACAAATCAGCCACCAGCCACCAGTCCGTTCCTCTGCTACCACAGCCTCAGGTTTCTCTGGCTTGACAGCTGCCATGATAATAGCAGCACAGATGATGTAGTGAATGAGGACATCCACCGGTGCCTACAAAGGCTGTGGGTGTTGGACATGCGCTTGTCAAGCTCTACACTCCTGTCTGCAAAGATGATGCGTTTCATGACTCAACTCAGGGAGCTAAATGTGACGGGACAATCTATTGACGACGGGGATGCATTATTCCGGCTGCACAACGTTCGTAAGCTCCGAGAGTCTTTTGCTTCTACCACTGGTGACAGACTGGGCAGTGACCCGAAAATCTTGTTCTCTGGGAGGGACAAGATGGAATTTCTTGACTTCTCAGAATATAGGAGTAAAAGGAAGAGGTTCTTTGCAGTACACAGTTGCTGCAGCCTTGAAACTCTCATTATTAATGGATCTTGTTGTTTAGAAGAGATCTACTTGGAAAGATGTGCTAAACTGAAGAATCCACTCATCAGTGGGGCTTTTGCAGAGCTCCGCAGATTACATCTCCCTTGTTGTGAAGCAGTGGAAATACTAGCTCTCAGTGCAGTGGCAGCCCAAAAGCTCGATGAGCTTGTTCTAATCAACTGTGGGAAGCTTTGTGCAATCCCATGGCCACCAGCAGCTGAAGACAAGACAAAAAAAAGTACCTGAGTAAGCTGAGCATTGGCAATACTGCAAGGGATATAGAAAGATCACCTAACAGATTTGATTGGCATATTTGTATCAGAGATGCAAGGCTTCTTAGGTCACTTGAGCCCGTAAAAGGTCCCAACCATGCAAGTGTGGAGATTTCAACACTTGCAGCATCCTGTGCTGAAGATGACAGAATCAAGAAAAGCAGAAGGCAGCAAGTCCAGCGACTTCAAGATAATGCAACAATAATTGTATACAAGGACTTTGCCGCTACCTTTAACAAGGAAGCCAGCATGCAGAATCAGGAAGCTAATGAAGTCAACTGTGATCCCTGGGCGTTCATGTATGTATGTCCTTTGCCCCCAAATCTGACACCACGCGACTGCTACGTGCACATAGATGACCAGATGATGAGGACAAAGCAGTCACAAACTGCAGGCCATATCGCAGGATTCATATGTGATGGTGCCAAGATCCTGGATGTGCACGATAGCTTGTTCATCACCAATATCCTTGCCGCTCCGGTAGGTTGGAGATGGAATCAGCTGGAGTGGTGCCGAGTTGAGCGGTGCCCCAAGCTGGAGTGTGTCTTCGGTCCCGGATCCGGATCTAATGGAGGACCAGAAAAAAACAGTGGTCCCGTGGGTGCCTTCAGTAAACTGAGGACAATCTGGGCGTCACGTCTCCCAAACACACGCTGCATCATGGAGCCTAGCAGCATAGGAGAGCTGACTGAAGGTACATCAATACTTGGGGACCTGACGCTGTTGCACCTGCACTGCTGTCCAAGAATGGAATATGGTGTCTCATTGTCTTCAGGCACCAAATCCTTGGGGAATTTGAAGGCCCTTGAAATCATGTGGTGTGCTGATCTCACCTGGGTCTTTTGCATACCTGATTTCGTAACAAATTTTGGTGGTACCTTGTGCCTTCCCAGTCTGAAATGCATCCACCTGCATGAGCTTCCCATGCTGCAGGGCATCTGCGGTGGCTGGAGTACTTTCGCCCCATCTCTCGAGACCATCAAGATAAGGGGCTGCTGGAGCCTCAGGACTCTGCCTGAGGTCGGCGGCAAGAACATCATGGAGTGTGACTGCGAGAAGGAATGGTGGGACACACTGGAGTGGAGCGCCAAGGTGCAGAAACATCACTACAAGCCGATCCACCCGCGGTACTACAAGAAGAGTATGCTTAGGGGCTCCCCCCCTCAGGTGATGTTACACACACACACGTTCCAACATTTCAATAAATTATTTTGGGTTTTGACCAAGGAACAGGTAATTATAAATAGGTTGTGTCACGCAATAGTCCTACGATGACATGCGGTCGTGTTTGTTTTCCTTTAATCGATCTTCGTTAACAGAGGTCAATCAAAGCCGAACCAAACAGAGTGGCATGATTTGCATACCGGTCTAGTCTAACAACCAATCACATTTATCTGATTCTCTTGCTCTCCTCTCCTGCAGGTAAGGGCTGGTCCGACCTGCCCTTGGAGTTGCTAAGGCTGCCTGTCGCTTCCTGCTGGTGTCTCTGCTTCTCACCATGTGCCTGCTCCTGCCTTCCACTTCTGCTTGCTTGGTTTGTGTGTGCACTGCTTCCTCATCCATCTGCACTGACATGGTGTGGCTGTGAGTCGTCGACCACTTGGTCTTGGCTTGCCCTGCACTTTCTTCAGTTTCATTGAGCCGATTTGTCTGTCGTCTACTGTGTGAATTTGAGAAATAAAGAGGAGAGCATTCAGCAGCTGAGCTCCTTTGAGCTTATGCCGCTACAGCAGCAGCTACAGCATGAGTCTACCAGGTACCAGCCTTGTGCTCATGCAGGCTAGCTACTGCTAATTGCACCTGTGCTCCAGCCTCTCGTGTGTGATGTTTGCTTGCTCTGTGCGCGCACGCATGCTGTGGGGTGTGATTTATCATCTGTGTGTGTGGGGTCCTCTTGTGTGGATTTGATCACTATTATCGTTACACATCTTATATGTCTTTACATAAATATTTAAAGAACTATCTGTGGTTTGTTTGTGCAACAATTGTGGGTAAAGGCCCTTCCTTATTTGGCATGCCATAGATAGTTATGTGTGTTGACTAGTGAAAAACAAAACAGCATCACGGTCCCCAGAGCTAGATGACGGGATTGGTTCCACAGCATTAAGATAAAGATGCTGCCGAATAAATCTTAAATAGCTATATACCCCACTAAACAAGGTATTCAAATCTCAGTGAATTTGGGTGGTACAGCCCTGATCAGTCCAAAGGAAACTTGACATTTGAGCACCCTGGTGGTGTTTTTTCAGATGGGGGTAGTGTACCTAACCAACAGCCTCCGTGGCACTGAACGGCCATATAGGAATTCAACTTTGTTGTATTGTTCTGAACATTTGCTATGTGAAAAATAGATGAACTAATATTCAAGGACTTGAAATATATTTTATCAAAAATGTAATTGACTTGCTTTCACTCTTCAGGGTGATTATCTGGTAACCACTAAATTTTGGCCAGTTACCTGTTGAAAATAATAAAACAAAATGGCCAGTTTTTTTATGCAGATCTGGTATTTTATGTTCAGTATTTGAATCCACGCACAGCTGAATAAACTAACTGCAGAAGAAACCAAGCAATCCAAAACAACATATATACCATATAAAGTGATGAAAGCAATACCTTATCAGCAGGAGTGCAATGAAGAAACCAGAGGCAAGCTCAGGGACAGCAGGCTCTAAGTCCTTATATCACACAGCAGAAGATGAAGCAGCACTGCTGCAACCTTAGAAAACCACACAGAAGAAAATCCTACAAACACCATCAATCCCCAGGGCAGCAACTTTAGGTCCACACTAAACATATTCACCGACCTCATGTATGCCAAACCTATTTTGTGATAATCATACAAATTTGCCAAAATCATTAAGCTGCATGTTATGTAAAATTAGTTTACAGTTACACTAGTTTTTTTTTCTCAAACACACTAGACAGAATTACAGAACTGCATCTGTGCCACTAAACATACACACAAGCTACAGCCTAAACTAATCCAGCCAGAGGGCTATTAAACAAATAAACATGCACTATTGATTCAGCATTTGAAGAAGAGCAGATAGATGGAGGTTAGCCTTCATTTAAGAAACAAATGGGAAAACAAAGATCAATATGCATCAACTCAATTGTGATTAACTGATTATGTCTATTTTACTAAATTGCACAAGATTGGTGGATTGTCAGAGCTTTTAGACAAAAATACAAAACTTCTTTGCAACCTCATGCCTGTCCATCAGCACAGCTATGTGTTTAGGTATCACATAGTCTTTCATTGGTATAGAATTTGAAAAATAAATGTTGTGAGACAAGGTATTACTCAAAGAGAAGATTATTTTCTCACCAACTCCAAAAGAATTAAAGAACCAAATAAAAACGGTTAACAAACAGGTTCTGTACTATGTTGCTACATCTGCATTTTGTGACCGCATACCGTTGTCCATCCAACATGGGGCAGCTCTGTTCTGAATCAAATCGATAGCCTTCAACCATCCAAAAGAGGAAACAGTTAGTATAATGCTTCACGTAATTTACACTGTAAGTTGAGGACACAAGCTGCTGTATAATAGTGAGCATAAGAAATTTATTTGAAATTATAAAACTATAATTACCTTCTGTTGGAAATTTGAATACTCATAGTCGCCGAGAGTTCATTCCAACACCTCAAAACATTTTCACCTCAAACCAATATGATGAAAGGTGAAGTTTAAACCATGGAAGGATCACTTCCTGCACATATACGGAGCTGTTACCATCTGGCAACTAGAGGTCATGAGTGCATCAGCCTGCAAGGCTGCGCCAAGTAGTAATCATGTGCATCAGCCCTCGTTCACTGATCCTCAATAAGCATTTGGGTTTGAGGGTGACATGGGCACAAGGCTTGCTGCGCACTTTAACATTCCCAGCCTATGGTGCATCCAATAACTGATTTATAGGAGCAGCACCTTTATAGAAGTATCTCAGTTCTGGTTACCTTCTTGTAGGGCATGATGCACTGATCAACTAGTTAGGTGCTTCATCATCCATCTCCGTAAAGGATAATCTATTCAGTCTTCACTGAATTGTCCATTTGAAAGGAGCATCCAGTCAGGTTGCGGATCTTGTTTCCTTGGACTAAGACCGCAACAGCCTAGACATATATAATGCTGATCGGACTTTCCTCAAATCATTTTTAAATCCTGCACTGCGAAGCCCGGAAATGACAGCACGCTTTGCAGATGCTAGAACATTGTTCCCTTCATGCAAGCAGATCCTCAAGAATTTGGATGCCATATGGTACCTACCCACCTTACATAGGCCATGGACAAGTGAAGTGTAAGTAAAGTCATCCTTTAGCTTCATGCTGTGCAGTACTTTGACGGCTGTATCCACCTCGTGAGATTTGCATAGTGCGTCAATCAAGCAATTGTATGCCACCACATTTGATTGCATGCCCATCATCTCCATCGACCATATCTGCTTCTCTGCAGCCTCAATGTGCCCCATCTTGCACAGACCATTGACCAAAATTGAGAATGTGTACTCATCGCTCTCCAGGCCACCTTCTTCCATCATGTTTAACAGCTCAAACGCATCATCCATCTTCCCTTCTTGGCATCGCAAGTGAATCAGCGTGTTGTAACACGCATTGTCAAGAGTGGAGCCACATTGTATCATGAGCTCACAATAGGTATTGGCTTCCTGCATCCGGCCCTTCTTGACAAGCGCGCTGATAACCGTCGTGTACGGGAAGGCGTCTGAAATGTACCCTCCTTCAAGCAGGGACAAAAAGGTCTCCACACCCTGCTCAAACCTGCCATACTTAAAGCAGCATTTCATAACCGTCGTGTATGTGATGGCATTCGGAGCATGCTCGGTCCTCCCCAGCTCCTTAAGGACCATGCGAGCATAGCCCACCTTGCCTGACTTGCACAGCCCGTTGATCATTGTGTTGTAAGTGACAATGCCAATGGGGAGAGCCGCCCTCTGCAGGTACCTGAACATCCTGTACGCGTTCGTCGCATGGCCGGTCCTGAACAGCCCGTCGAGCATCGTGTTGTAAGTCGTGGCACATGGCGCGACGCCCTTCTCCGCCATATCCGCGAACACCCTGTAGGCGTCCTCCGGGTGGCCGGACCGGAACAGGCAGTGCATGAGCGCGTTGTAGCTCCACGAGTCGGGGGCGACGCCCGAGCGGAGCATTTCGTCGAACAGGTCGAGGGCGCGGACCGTGAGCCCGCGGCGCGCCGCGCCCGAGATGAGGGAGTTGTAGGTGACGGCGTCGGGGCTCACCCCGGCCTCCCGCATCCGGTGCACGATGGCGAGCGCCGCGTCGAGCCCCGCGGCCCGGCAGTGCGCGGCGAGGAGGGTGTTGTAGGTGACGACGTCGGGGGGCAGGCCGAGGCGGATGGCGTCGACGAGGACGGACTCCGCGCGGTCGAGGCAGCCGCCGCGGCAGAGCGCGGCGAGGGCGACGTTCATCAGCCGCGTGGAGAGGTGCCGCAGCGCCCAGGATCGGGCCATGGTTCCGCTCCCTCCTCCTCCCCGCCGACGAGATGCTCTCTTCCGGTTCCGGGCTCGGCTGCGCTCCGCTTGCTCCCTCGACTCCCATACAGCTCCCTCGCTGTCTGACGGCTCGCTATGAGCAAGGCGGACGCCTTGTCATGGAGAGGCAGCAGCTCGGCTGCACGCGTCAGCGGTTCGGTGGCGGCGCCGCCGCAGCCGGGTCTGGGGAGAGGTGTGGGAAACAGGGGATGCGCAAACTGCGCAAGAGAGGGACTGCTAGCGGGGCCCACATGTCATTGAAGTTTACAATTACACTGTCCCCAATAGGCCACCAGTCACTAGAAAGGACCTTTTCTTCTCAAAAAAACTCGTCAGTGTATGGATTATTGTACCGTTATTAAGTTTCATTTATTTCACAACATACACGAGAGAAATCCTTCAGTTATAAGACACATTTCATTCATATAAAAAAAATGGGAAGTCAATGATATCTCTACTCTTATACAAGTGATCTTCACACCGAAGCTTAAAATGCTATGTTACAAAAAAAAAGTCCTGCTCGTAGTACAACAATATCTGCGAATACAATGAACAAATCAGCGACCACGGCGGCAGTACACCAGTGAGCGAAGTAAGCAGCATACATACGCAAAAAAAAAAAGAACAAAAAAAAGAACAAAAAAAATAATACAAAAATTATACAGGCGTGCAAGATACACACAATCCAAATGGATCTCACTGCGCTTTCATGGCTTTCTCCTTGCACAGCTGGTGCCACTCCTGCAGCACGGCGGCCTGGAGGGCGCGGTGCTCGGCTTCCTCCGCGGTGAGCTTGGAGAGCGTTGAGGGGCCCTTGGGGTTCCCGAACCCGTCCAGTTCCTCGCTCTGCTTCCGCTCCTCTTCCTCCTCTTCCTCGGTCTTGGCGGGCGGGACCTTTGGCTTGGCTGCCTTGAGCAGGGCGATCCTCTCCATGGAGATCTTTAGCCGCTCAGCAGCGGCGCTCTTCACCTCATCCTCAGGCATGTATTCCACAGCGCCATCTGTGATATCATCCAACCATCCCTGGAGGTCAGCTTCGATCTCTCTTGTGATGGATTCATCAGATGCACGCATGACAAATTTGCAGATCATTGTGGTGGTCTCATCACCCAGGTCGACGTTCCGACTGACTTCACTTGCGCCAAAGATCATCATGCCCACAAACCCACCAAACCAAGTCTTTGCAGCATAACACAACTGTAGGGTATTCAAATGATAAGTTTTCAAACGAAATGTTTGCTGAACACATACAGGATAGGAACTAGACACTGGCATTGCACCATCTAAGTATGCTTAAGTGATACAGCATATCAAAGCTTACCTGAAATCCAGCCACTGTTCGGATGAAATGTGAACAGACTTGATGGAAAGGTTTCGAGGATATTGACTTCAATCCACTGAGGAAAGGAGAACTATCGTACTGCTGAGCAGCGGTGGCCTTGAAACCACTGCCTTCATATGTGTATGTGCCAGTGCACTCCACCATGGCTGGCAGGCTAGGCCACAGCCGGAAATACTCAACTGGAGAGCATTCTAATGGTAGTAGAAGCTCGGCGAGAGGGAATTTGTAGGGTTGGCACCGCAAAACAACTGGCTCCCCAAGCTCTGGCCGAAGCGAGCGCTTCTGCCTCATCATCTGTGAATCCTCTTCTGCATAATCTCCTTCATAGTCCGCAGATCCTCTGCTTCCATAGAATGGATAATACAAGACTTGAACCCAGAGTGAGCATCTCTCAAAATGTGAAACTCCAACAGTCACACTACTTTGGACGGGATCCTGCAGAATTGAAAATGCATAAGTTGATCATGTTGCCAGTGTTTATCCAAGCATACAATATTATGATAAGTTTTAAATATGTTAATAGACCACTGTGCATTAGACACTAGTTGTAAATAGAAGAATGAGAAACAAATATTAGAGAAAGTGCTGTCAGATTTCTCAACTGACATTTTCAATTGGGTTGCCTCAGTGTATAAGGCAGAAAAGAGATGGCAAAGTTTACTAGCACTTTCAGACCATTTTTTTCATAAAGAAACTGATGTCTAGAGTATAGACACAAATTTGTAGAAGCACCTGGGAAACAAGATTACGAAGGTGCCGAACAGTGCGAGAGAAGCCATCCATATAGTACAGTGCTCCAGAGAGACCAACACGGATGTCCACCCTGTTGAGTTCCAGTTCAGTCAAATTTAAAATCTGCAACAACACACATCAGTCAAAAGACATGATAAATTCCAAATCAAACAACTTCAACTTGTGAAAAAGTCATGCATAGTTTTTTTTAACTAATCTACCAGATGGCAAGTGCCCTTAACCCCTTGTACTAAATGCTGCAGCCAAAAATGAAATCTCATCACTAATCAGAGTGAAGACTAATGCAATATGTGAACAATAACCTTAATGCTAAGAAACCTTGCAAATGGAAACATCAATGCCCCTATCTTTTCAAATTTGCATACTTGTACACGAACATCAAGTGTGGCCACATTTTCAGTAGTTTGTCTATTTATATAAGAATCTTGGTTCCTGGCACAGCTAATGAAGTAGCAAGTAAATGCTAGAAGAAAATACTAAATAACTTTATTTAAGAAAATTCCCTTGATGCTATAGTCAAACATTAATATAATTAAATTCATTCCTAGAATGTGAAGTCCCAAAGCAGTATTAGCAGTAAACATGACTGAAAAGTACATTTCAACAAAGATATTCTTAATCAAACAGAGAAAAGAAGCATCAATCAAGCCGTACCTTTAGATGTAGGGTGATTCTGCCATCAGTTGGATCTGCTAAATGATATGCTTCAATGTAGCATGGATCACTGCTACCAGTAAGAGTACAGGCTTTTGGAAGCTCTTTGTGCAAGGCACCATTTCCCTTTGTTTGTAGGAGAGTTAACTGACTAGGATTTGGCCTCCAAAGCTCCCGAATGGCCTTATGAACTAATCCCTCCAATTTCCTATCTTGGGCAGCAGATGCCTCTGAAAATTGAACAGTAAGTTTGTGGTGGCTAAACGGATAATCCCCTGTAGCATCACCTACACCAACCCACCTGAAACATTGAAACGGATAATCAGTCCAAATACATGTAACTGTAGAACTTATATTCAGGTAAAGTATTCTTATATATTTATACAGATGCTATAGCAGTATTAGTATAGCACACAAGTGACACAATTAGTTAAGTTCCAAAATGCACTCACCGGTTATCTGGATGGTTTGTTACATATTTTATTACTTGCAAGACATAACGTGACTGATGCTTGGTGACAGAATCAGCCGAAGTACTTGCCCGAAATTCTTCCAGTTCTTTACTGATAAGTTGGCCTGCTCTTGCATTTCTTGCTCCCAAACGTTGAGCACATATTAGGACAGCCTGCACATCTTGTATCCTATTTGATGTAGTAGCAGATGAATCGGTGTTGAATAATATCTTATGCATGTTAGATATGATAATATTCAACGGATCCTCTGGGTCATCAGCTAAAAGGGGATCCAGACCTTCAAGATCGAAGTGTTCAGAAATTGCCCATATCAAGCGTGAAGATATTCGTGGAGTATGAACCTGGAAGACACAGTTAACCAAATTTAATAATCTTATAGGCCATTCTGGAAAAGAAAACAAAGATCATGGATTATATTGCTATTGGTCTTTTATTCACAGTTTAAAATCAGATGCATAATCAGCGCACGCACACTAGGTGCCACCTGACTACCAGCTTAGTACCTAGCACTCTTTTAAACACTGCTTTTATTAACATCCCAAAGTAGGAAAGCTTCTTTAAGAAAGGATGCAGTTAAGTATACAGTTTTACAAGGATCGATCAATAAGAGTGTGAAAAGAAAACATAGTGAAATAGGCATAATCAGATCTAAACAAAGGTAAAGCTTTAGCAGAGCACAAGCATTTCTCTGTTCATATACTAAATAAGATCTAGATCTTGTTTACAAAAAGGGAAAGATATCTGGGGCTTCAAGTTTTACAAGAGTAGATAATATGCAACAAGTAAAACAGTAGATGCTAGTGAAAAAGATATATCAGAGATGTTAATAGAAAAGAGCACTATATGTAATTCAAAATTTTCATTTGCAAGAGAAACAACATTGGATGTTCCCATGAGAGGGAAATAGATGAACCAGAAGTTCTTTATTTGGTTGATAAGACAACAGATAATTAATTAAGTGCGAGGTAAGATACATCCATGCCATTGAGTCATGTCCCAGAGCTAAATAAACACACACTTAGATTTCAACTGGTATTTAACAACATAGGAAGATATAGTTAAACATTGACATTCAAGAAAAGTAAAAAAAAAAAGGATAATAACCTCGCGAAGATCCCTGATAAGCTGTAGCTGCAAATTTCTAAGCCGTGTCTCATTCAGAATCTGATCTTGAGATGCACCAGCTTTAATTGTCTTCACACCACCTCTAGTGTCATATATATGACAAAGCCTTACAAGCAACTTTAGATAGCAGTCGATTGCATATGTACGACCATCGCAGTCCCAAAGAACACATGGCCTGCAAACTTCCACCACATCCAAAGCAGGTTCCGTCCAATTCAGTGCACCATAACCAGTTCCATAGGCTAATGCTCCTATAACTCTGCTCTCTGTCCCAGAATTCTTCAACTCAGGTAGTGGAAGAGATAGCTGGAAACAACTTTCAACCAGGGAGGCCACCAGCTCTTCTCTAAACAAGTTTTTGCTTGTTACACTATTCAGATCTTCCTTCACCCTCACATCCTCGAAAAGTGATATCACATCGGTTCCTGGAACAGGCTTCTGACCTCTTCGAACACTCTCCTTTGCAAAAAGATCAACACAAAGAGCAGTCCGACATATACATGCCAATGCGTGCATACGATCCGATTCTGCTCTCAAGTTTCTCACCATCTGAAGCAATCTTTTGAACAGAGAGACCTGTGTCATAGCACATGCGCTCATAAATCCATCTTGAACATAAATTCAAAACTTATAGCTAAAACAAATATTATTCCTTCACCACAATAATATATCCAAAAGTTATCCAGTGGTAATGCAGAGAGGCAAGACAACTGGTTGAATCATCAGTGGCTTTAGCTTTTGCATAGTCCAATTTAAGCATAATTATTGACATCATTGAGGGAATATTCAAATTATGAATGCACAGGGCACAAGTGTCAAACATGTAAATTAATTCAATGCAAGGGCAAAAGCAAAACATTATAATATTTATTGGCTCAAGCTGCAGGACTGATCTAAGACCAAGTAACCTAATTACAGATAATGAACAGACTACAAGATATTCAAGTGCAAAGTAAGTGTATCCAGCCATGGTTGCTTATACTGCAACTACAATGAAACATTAGAAATAAACAGAATTACACAATAACATCTAATTTATGATAAGCAAAAAACTACATAAATAATTAATTTGTGCGGACAAACTGTATTTGATTGTACAGTTAGAATTTGGAAACCCAGACAAGACATAGACTGCTGGTATTTGCTACTCCACAATTAAGTATGAAAGATGATCACTGCATGATGCATATTTTAATGGGTTATACAAAAGGTGTAACATTTGCCAACATCTCAGGAAATCAAGTCTAGTTCAGATAGATGGACAACAATAAGTGCATGAAGGCCACAAACGAATTAATTTGTCATTTGCCAATTCCATACACTGCTGCAGAAAATAAGGAAATGAACTTTTTAAACATTCAAATAAGATTGAGATGATACTGCCCTTCGGTTGTTAATATAAGTAATTCAAGATATGTGTTAGTCAGATTTTTCCAACTGTGTACATTAAGAACATATCATATCATCCAAGCTCATCATTTAAAAACTTTTCAACGTATTCACTTTATTTCAAATAACATGTTTTCTGAGAACTAGTTGCCATCCTGGAGAACATGTCAGTGTCCTAAACGACATTCGCAAACAGGAGATAGTGTGTTATAGCATGATTACATATATCTGGTCATTTCAAGCAGTATATATATTAGAACTACAACCTAGAAAGCACTAAACCCTGGTAATATTGAGAATTCAGATTACAAATCGAGTTCAATTCAAGCTCATGTAGTTTTGCTTTGGCACACTCAAAACGAACACTACATTGTCAGACTACAAGCTACTGGAACAAGTTTGCAAACCCTGAAAAGTAAGACTTTATTGTCAAATTGTTATCCAAGGGCAGGCTATGATTTAACTACAAGTTAGAATAGCTACAAGTGAGGACAGTAAATCACTGTATTTGCCGAATGTACTGCCTCTATTACTTTATACAAAGCAGCTACAGCTACCAGCAAGTAACAGCAAGAACTTAAACACACTTTACAGGATCCTTTGTGTTACAGTTGACACGGCACTAAAAATGTGATAACTAAATTTACCATGGACACGTTGCTAAGGTAATAATCAAAAGTGATATGCCAAATGATACGTTAAAGCAATTAATCTGGTACCTGCATTCCAAGATCCAGCAAATGGAGATTGGTCACAACAGCCCTGACAATCGTCTCCCTCATCGACGAGAATTCCTGCCGGTCCCATAGTGTCAGGATTGCAATAATAGCAGCTGAAGCCCACTCTGGCTTGCCTCCGGGCGCATCTGCCAGCGCCAGCATATTGATCCCCACCTCAAACACCAGTGGTGGATCAAGTGAGCTAAGGAACGGCAACAAGTGTGAGACAATGTCTGACACCCCCACCAATTTCTCTGCACTCGACTCCACGCTATCAGCAATTGAAGTGTCCCCTGGCTTGGCAATCCGCCGCAGAGTGTTTACAACACCAGAAGCAACCATCTTCGCTGCGTGCACCAGAGGGAACACAGTCACCCGGAAGCTCTCCACAGGCATCACCATGGTGCGCGCAATCAGCATGTTGCGCCTGGACCAAATGAAGTCGATGGCATCAGCCGCCCACTGGGCGCGCACTGCAAGCGCACCCTCTCCGTCGACAAGCTTGTCACCAGCGAGCCGGCTCATGCGGCGCCCCTCAAGCTCCTGGAACAACCGTGCAAGTGCCTCGAACGCGCCGGCGGAAACGGCGTCCGCAGAGTCAAGCGCAAGTTCGGCCAGGCGGCCCCACCACGTGGTGGCGTGCGCCATGAGGGAGGGGTTGGTGGAGCACATGAGCGCGAGGTCATCGCGCGGCAGGAGAGAGGACAGAGATGTGACGGCGGCGAGGCGCAGCGACTCAGCGGGCGAGGAGAGAGCAGCAGCGATGTCGGCATGGGCGGAGGAGAGGAGCGAAGGGAGCAGGTGGGAGGGGAGGGATGGGAACGAGGCGATGGAGGAGGCGGCGACGTCGGGGTCCGGAAAGGAGAGGTCGGAGCGGAGGGAGGAGAGGAGGAGCGGGTCGAGGAGGTCGGGCGGCAGCGGGAGCGCGCGGAGGAGGTCGAGCGCAAGGCGCTTGCAGACGGCGGAGGAGGGCGCCGACAGGATCTCGGTTGCGGCGGTGCGGGCGAGCGCGGAGACGTCCCGCCCCGCGGCGCACTGCTGAAGTGCCTGCAGCAGCGCGGAGGACTGCCGGAGCGCGTCCGAGGAGCGGAGGTCAGTGGTGATCTGCGCGATGAGGAGGTCCATCGCGCCCCCGAGGTGGAGGGGCTCCGGCGATCGCCGGAGCTGGGGGGAGGGGTGGTGGCCTAGATCTGAGGGAGGGAGACGAGTGAGCCTGAGAAGGATCGACTTTGTTTGGGAGCTTTTGGTTAGTGTGATGATGCGGGCGGTCGTTGGGGGAGCTTGGGCCGGTTTTTTTTTTAGCCAGGGGGGAGCTTGGCCGGTTGATAGGCCGGCTTGGGCCGAGAAAGAAATTGCCCTTTTGCCGGTCTTAAAACTCTATCAGCTTCAAGTTCTCGTATATAAAACACTTTGAAGTTCGGAAAACAAATGAATTTTTCACAAAACTGTAAATAAAGGATTTAATAAATTTTATTGGAAACTTAAATTTTCAGGCAGTTTCGATTATAACACATGTCCTTTATGAAGGAAAATAAGTGGCGGGACCCGTCTAGCAACTTGCAAGCCATCCATCAGGCATTGTAGTCGTTCGGAAAAGGAAATCAAGCCACACGTCCACACGACAGCATAATAAATAATATGTCACAATTTACCAAAGTTACGCATGAAGTTATATAGCTGCACGACGCATACACAAAGTCTGCTACATAATCCAATAATTTAAATGATAGACACATAGATAATTAGTTCCCGGTTGAATCATAATGAGAATTGCTCCGGCCACTCGCTCTTGCAGCGGATCAGCAGCGGCACGACTTGTGAAATGTCATGCAATCTTGGGCTTAACACTACGGAAACTGCTGTTCATGATGTTGTTGCTTCCAGGGTACAGACCGTTACTTCCAAGACGCTGCATCTCCAGCAACATTCTCAGGGACGACTCTGCTTCTGCTTTGCTTTCATTTGGCTTGACTGCTGGCAGTCCTAGCTTCATCCTGTAGACAGCCGAGACATAGGCGCCACGAAAAGGTTACATGAGATCATGATATTTCCATACATCCTTGCAGCTTTCTTCCATATTTCGATACAGAGAAGATAGCTGATGAATGAGGTCTAGATCCAAAACTAATACTGCACAGAGCTGAAAAGATGAAAAGCCAAAAAAAAAAAAAAGTGCCCTTGGCATGCACTTCTAGTTCCATCAAACACTAGAACTTTGAATTAATCAGTATGTTTCTGGTAGCTCCCATGTTATTCTTTTCAGCCAATGGCCTCCTGAATACTCCCTCCGTCCTTAAATATATGACGTTTAGGAAAAAAAATTAGTTCATTTAATCAATTTATGCATTGACACGAATTTTCAAGTACAAATAGGAACTCATGATACGTATAGCAAAAGTCAGTTTCTATATACCTCAACAAAAGAATAGCTAGTCTTATAGTCGATTTTTTTCAGACAAAATAATTTTACATAGGTACTATAAGGGAGGATTGTCTATTTGCCGGGGATATGCAGAGGATTGTCTATTTGTCGGGGATAGGCAGAGGAGGGTCGAGGTCTATTTGCCTCGGCTGCTCATCAGTCATCACTTGTTGAGAGTTGGGGAGGAGATTAGAATTAATTCTTCTTTATTGATTACTTGATTTAAAGGAGATACAATCTCATCCTTATATAGATGAGAAGACTTGATCCTTAAGAAATTAATCTGACTTGACCCTCAAGAAACTAATCTCTAATCTTATCTTAACAAACTAATCCTCATCCCGAGTACCGGGCACAAGCTACAGGTGGGTCCAGGCCTAGCTGGTCCCACTCCCATTACAAGGATAATATAAGGATTTGAGAGCTGCTGAAACGATAGATAACACAAAGTAATCCCAGTTCATGTGTTTCACAGTACTGTCAGTGCTGAGTTGAGAAAAGAGGCAATCGGTATAGCATTCAAGCAACTTACAACTCAAGTAAGGTGGATCTATCAGGTACAAAATCATATCTATGACACAAACCTGCCATATTGAATTTTTTTAAGACGTGCAAAGCACATTTTTCATTAAGAGAGCAGAAAAAGTACGCTGTTTTAGTTTACAGACAGACACAAAGCCAAACGAGAAGAAAGCGAGGGTACAAAGGTTACACCACCCTCACCGGGCGAACACCTAACAGCTGAGCAAGCGGAAGGAAGCCCGCACGCGCCCAAGACCTAGCCTCCTCCAGAATCGCCGGCACAAGTGCCACCAGCATGAGAGCTTTCTTGTCGTGGACGCGCCTGTTTCGCTCCTTCCACCACGACCAAGCGACCAGTCAAATGAAGGAGTCGAAACATTTTCTTCGCACCTTAGCGACCTACTTCCTAGCGGAGCACCACCAATCTGCGAACTTCACCGGGCGGTCCGGAGCTAGGTTCTGGAGGAGAATATGTCTGAGTGTCGAGAACCAGGTCTCTCTGCTGAAGACACTGAGGAACCAAGTTGAGATGTGCCTTGGTTTGTATGTGATGAGTGATTGACCGGATGATTTGAGGCTTTGTGTGTAGCGTCGTGTTGTGTGTGATGTGTCGTGTGTGTAATGTGTTATGTGTGTTTACCATGTTGATTTAGTGGTGTGTTGTCAATGCACTCATGAGGAGTGGTTGACAACGTTGTGTGGACTGACTCTTAGCCTAGTATTGCAGGTGTTGGTTGCGGCTTGGTTTGCGTTGGTGCAGGTGAAGAACAAGCATGAAAGGTCTATGCCTGTGTGGCCTCCGAGGAGTGGAGAGACAAGTAGGCTTGGTTCGAGGGACCCGGTGGCCGACGGGATCAAGTGCGGGCCGCATGGTGGCAAGAAGAGCAAGACGAAGTTGTGGACATGGAGCCGGTGCAAGGTAGCGACTAACGACCGAAGCTTGCATGCAGGGTTTGTTGGTTTGGCCACAAAACCAACACCGAGCCGGTGCAAGGTAGCGGCTAACGACCGAAGCTTGTACGCGGGGTTTGCTGGTTTGACCACAAAACCATCAGGAGGAGGGTTCCTCGGTTTGGGCCTCAAAACCGAGCCTGAGGGCCTGACGTGACGGAGACGGTATCCGGGTGCGTCGGGAAGCTTCAAAGCAGGCGATACGCGGCATGATCGAGGTGCTTGCATCGGGAGGACGCGAAGGCCCGATAGATGCGCGGCCGTCTGATGGAGAACTTCATGTGTTGACCAAAATGCCCTTGTGAGGGCTTGTGTTGTATCTCCTAGTGTAGGGGCACTTCGGTCTTTTCCGGAGGGCCTATATATAGAAGGAGGGGGCTGAATTTTCAGCTAACTCTTTGGCTAGTGGTGCGAGTACTCTTTCATTTTGGGGTGCTCTTGGGAGATAAGGAAAGAGGAGAGAGTTTGCTCTTTGTTTGAGTTTTTTGCCATCCAAAATTTGGAATTTTTAAGAGTGACTTGTAACCAGATATGGCTTGAAGAGTCATAGTGAAATCCATCTCTTAATCTTGTGTCAAATCATTTGCTCCCGGTGTTTTTCTTTTTCTGTGATTTTTGGAGGTATTTTTGGAGGATTTTCGTTCGTCGCTCGATTCGTCGATTTGAGGGTGTTTCTCTCCGGATTTTTTTGAGGAGATTATGGGTGAGTGCCTTGTGCCTCTTTGTGGATGATCTTGACTCCTCAAACGCCGGGAATCGGCCTCGATTTGATGAGGATTGGATGAACTCGTGTTCATGGCTCCCGTGACTTAGATTTGCGATTCCTCGAGTTTGAGTTGGTTTGAGGCTCCAAAATTTTAGGCATAGCTTCTCCTAGAGACGCTTATCATCTACCTAAATTTTGGGCTCAATCCACCTAGCGATTTAGGAGATCCGTCAATTGGAAGTTTAGAGTTGACCCGCGGGTTGCACGAACTCATTTCTGCAGCTTTTGGCGGACAGTCCGTGAGGCCACTACGGACGGTACGTGAAGCTCGTGTGTGTGCGTCGGAAGTTTCTGTAATTCTCGGTATCGTTTTGCGGACAGTCCGTATGTGAATCACGGACAGTCCGTGAGGGAGCAGACGCGCCGTTTCTTTTTCTCTGTGCAGGTGCTGATGCGTATGCGGCACAGGCGTGCAGCAGGCAGCAAGAGGCAGCTGTGACAGCAGGCCATTGACTCACGCACGCGGCGCAGAGCAGGCCAGTAGCTGCAGTGCGTTGACCAGCTGCTGATCCACGTCCATCCGGCCGGCAACGCAGTCCAGTCCAGGTAGGAGGCGTCCCAGGCAGTCAAGCACGCTGCACACAGGAGCCGCAGCACAGGACGGCGTGTGCCTGGACGAAGGTTACCAGGCACTGCAGCAACGCTGTCCAGCAGTTCGTCAGGCCATTCAGGTACTAGGTGCTGGTCGCATGGAGTAAGGCCCCGTTTATTTCGCGAACCGAAAATTTTGGGTCATCTTTCAAGGTCTATTAGGAGTATTAAACGTAGATTATTTACAAAAATAATTACACGAATGGACCAGAAATTGCGAGACGAATCCATTAAGTCTAATTAATCTGTCATTAGAGATTGTTTACTGCAGCACGATATTGTCTAATCATGACATAATTAGGCTCGTTAGATTCGTCTCGAAAATTAAGGTAGGGGTCGTGGAATGGGTTTTGTCATTAATCTACTTTTAATACTCCAAATTAGTGGAAAGAAGATTGATGTGACGGGTTATTGGTGAAAATTTGGTGAAGTAAACGGACCCTAAGGTGAATGATTTTAATCCTTTGTAATCATTGAGCTAATCATTGCACTCATTACTGTTCAGCTAGTTTATTTTGGCCGGCAGTATTTGTAGAGCTTGTAAGTATTAATCTTTAATTTACCATGTGTATGCTTAGTGAGCAATGATTTAATTGTGACTTAGCTTTTCTTGTGCAAGCTTTTCCTGCCTCGATTTGTGTTGGCTTCCGCTACACTTTGAGCGTGTCGAATTGTTCCTAGGGTGAGCGTGTCACTAGTCGACTCGTGTCATCTTGGTAATTAGACACGTGGTGCGTTTTGGAGTGGCAATCGGGATATAGGCCGAGTTCTTTCAAGGAGAGAATTTTTATCGGCTCCCATTCACTCCCCCCCTCTGGTCGCCAATCCGGTCCTTCAGACACAGTCCACAATCAGGTGATCCAGCGTTTCAGACTCCTGTGCGCATAGCGCGCAGACATCTGAATCCCTGAGCCCATGACGGTGGAGTCTGTCAGAGGTCCAGCAATGGCTGTGCAAGACCAGCCAGGCGAAGAACTTGCACTTCCCCGGCATATGAGCCTTCCAGATCTGGCGCGCTCCGAGGATCTCAACGCGACCAAAAAAGAGGGCGGAGTAGGCCGAAGCCGTAGAGTAGACCCCGCTAGGCGACCACTTCCATATGAATCTGTCAGGCTCTGTCGTGAGCCTAACCTGCTGCACCAGGTCCCAGACAGTAAGGTACTGCAGAAGCACCTGCACAGTCCTGGCGTGGGTGACGTCCGCAACCCAGCGCACCCTTACCGCCCCCACCTGCAGGGCCTCCGCGACCGTGCGGGACCGCGGCACAAAGGTTGGGTGCCAAGGACTTGACGGAGCACCCAGAGATCCAGTTGTCCTCCCAGAACAGTGCGCGAACACCGTCCCCCACTTCCATAGAGATCGAGGCGTCGAAGAATGCCTGTGAGGTCCGGTCAACTGGGAATCGGAACGCCGCCCACGTCCGGTCCGGGTCTGTTCGCGCAAGCCAAAGCCAGCGCAGACGTAGTGTCGTACCAAAGGCGCAGAGGTTGGGCAGTTCGAGACCCCCGCAGCGCGTGGGGCAGGTGACATTCACCCAGGCGACCAGATAGCGACCACCCGAGGCCACCTCTGTGCCAGACCAGAGGAAGCCGCGGATGAGAGTTTCGACCGCGCGCAGTGCCCAGGGGGAGATTGAAATCGCCATCGAGATATGCACCGGGATGGCAAAGAGGGTGGACTTAGCGAGGACGAGGCGACCATTGCGGCTCAACAGTCTACCCTGCCAGGGAGGTAGGCGTCTGACAACCTTATCGACCAGTGGCTGCAAGGCAGTTTTGGGTAGCCTTCTAATAGAGAGAGGTACCCCAAGGTAAGTGTAAGGGAAGTCGGCGATGGTGCAGGAGAGGATAGAGCGAACCAAGGATAAGTGGTCCTCGGAGCAGTTGATGGGGTAGACCTGGCTCTTGGAGCAATTGGCTGCCAAGCTAGAAGCGCTCTCGAAGAGCGACAGAACCACCTTGACTACCCAAAGGTCCAGCTCGACCGGAGAGAAGAAAGCGACCACATCATCTGCGTAGAGAGAGGCGCGAAAACGGATGTTCCTCCCTTAGGCTCAGAAGGAGACCATGGGATTCCGCTTTACGAAAAAGGACATGAAGCATTCCATGACCAGCACGAAAAGCATGCCATATTGAATTTGATTTCACTGACATGCATTAATGAATTGTAAACGACCAGATTTGGGGAGGGGGATACTCATCATTTGACGCCATGCCTTAAGGTAATTGAAGTCTTAAAAAAGAGGAAAGTGTATAAAACTAACTTGTAAATGCACATGACTGGGTGAATAATAAAAGAGCATTGGCCTGTAATGAGGATAAATTTAGTCCTGTAAAAATCTCTAAATATGTCTCCATGTCAAGAAATATCTTTGAATTCAATATTCCATTACTAAGCAAATACCCACAATATGCCAATATGTTATCTGACTTTATTAGAACAGCAATGCTAGATACAGATACAACAATACAATCAGGTTGCTATGTGTGCTCTGCAGCTTTTCAATGCTTATTTTCATAAATAAAAATTTAGGAAACTCTGCCCAAACAAATCCACGGTTGATAGAGGGGGCTTAACTAATTATTTTTTCTTGAACACGCAGGAGAGCTACTACATCGGTTCTTAAATATATGACACCATTAACTTTTTTCGTTCGTTTGACTATTCGTCTTTTCTACAATTTTTTTTTGAAAATCGATAAATCAACAAGTTAAATCTAAGGCTTCGTTTGGATGTCTTGGAGGGCATGGCATTGAATTGGTTTGAATGCCAAATCACCCATAGTATTAAAATGGCTCCAAGTCAAAATTTATTGTTTGGATGACCATTGCATTGCCTTTTTAGAATCCAGGAAGCAGCCTAATTCAGATATATGTTTGGACGTACAAAACAATGGAATTGGAATTTGTTCTATACTCTACAAACTCCATCTGCTTCAAACTCGTCGTACCGCCTGGTGGCCCGCACCTTCTTCTCCAATGCATCCCACCGCCTCCCTTGTTGCGCAATGCCATCACAGAGGTGGGGTCGAGGAGGGCAAATTCGTTGACCATGCCCCCACCAATCTCAAATCCTTGCCGGCAGAGGAAACGAGAGCTGAGGCACGGGGCACAGCCGTGACGGCAGCGAACTGGACTGGAGCGGAGGAGAGGAGTGGCGTCGACTGGGTCTCGCTGGCGGAGGAGAGGAGCAGCAATGGCCGGGGCCATGCTGACGGAGGAGAGGAGCAGCGCCGGCCGGGGCCACGCCGGTGGAGGAGAGGAAGCAGCACGGGTCGAGCCTCGCGGCAGGAACAGAGGAGCAGCGTCGGCTGGGGCCACGCAGGCGAAGGAGAGGAAACGACACAGGTTGGGCCTCGCGGGCGGGCCGAGCCTCGCAGGCAAAGGAGAGGAGCGACGCCGGCCAGGGTCTCACCGATAGAGGATAGGAGCGGCGCCGTCCGGGGTCTCGCCGACGGAGGAGTGAAGCGGCGCCGGCCGGGCCTCAACGGGCGGAGGAGGAACGGGGATGCGCCGATGCGGAAGGGAGACGATGAAACGCGAATGCAGAGTGATACCGAGCGGGTTGAAGTTAGCCAATACCAATTCCCAATTCCAGGCCCCAATACCAACATCCAAACACTACCTAAAGTACATTTGATAATAGATATAATGATATACATTTTACTTTAGCTAACTACTTTGTTTAATATATATTGGTAGTCAAAGTTGGGGTAAAAAGTCAACGGTGTCATATATTTAAGAATGGAGGGAGTATGTATCAATATATTAAAAAGAAAAAAAGGGGTTTACGAAACCCCAAAGGTACAGGCAGGTTTTTTCCTTTAAAATCTGAGCAGAAAAACGACCACATTACACAGTACTAATCACCTGCTACCCTAGAAAGACCAGACCAAAAACACAAAACAAAGCTAAGATGACAAGGCGAGGAGATGGGAAACTCCTCTAGCACCAGCAAAACTTCACAAAAGCATCTCTTCTTTTATAACTGCCATAACCCCATTTAGACTTGGATAAATCCCATCGAAGACACATCGATTGCGATGCTTCCAAATATACTAGCTCCAAGAATATCTTAACTGATTATAGGTGGCACCATGGTTGGGATTGCTCAAGGGGTGGCTGTAGTACAACAATTGGCTTGATGATGTTGATGGCATAGCAGTGCAAGTGCGGCACAGAGGCAGTAGCAAGTACTTGAGCACAAACTAATAACAAAGTGAGGGGTAACAGAAAGTGGTCTGGGTGAAACCTTGCCTCAGGGTATCCATGAATTGCGTCGTGCTCCTTTGGTTACGGGTGGTGGAGGTACCAGAAATCTGGAGGCAGCAGTCACCAGATGTATGAGGAACGGCCTGCAGGGACTGGTAGTGGAAGATGGGAAAATCAAAGCCGCCATGTGCTATGTGCATGGTTTTTTAAGCGGTAAGGCAAGGTGGGGCGGCATGACAGCACTCAAATGCCGAGGCGGATCTAGGCTGGGTCCAACCATGCTTCTTCGAGGCGCCACAACATGTGATCTGCATGCTTCTCGGATAAGGCATATTCTGAAACAGGTAGCTAGAGAAGGAGGAGAGATGTTTGTATCATGCTGGTCAGCTGGTGGCGCTTATGGCAGAGCACCAGAGCCTTGCCTATTCATGCGGCCACCGAGCCGGTGCAAAGGACGATGCACGATGAGAATAGGCTCTCCTAGAGTCCTCAAGCATCGGTAGCCGGAAGGCGGGTGATGCGAGGAGGAGCGGAGAGCTAGCATAGTTTCGTGTGGAGATGATGACGGCTTTGGAACCCACGTGCCACGTTGGGGAAACACTTGCTCAACCATGCCCGATGTACGCTGCCTAGGATCCAACGGCTGGTAATTTTAGGTGACGTGGCCCATTTCTTGCTCGAAAACTGTCCTCCGGTTAAAGATGGGTGTGTTGATGAGGAAGCACAGAAGAGCAATATCATGATTACATAAAGCTTGGGCCATGCATCTCCATAATCAGGAATCAGGAGGTTCAAACTCAAATTTGAATGTTTCAGTTCTATATATATAAGTGACCATCAGCAATTCAACTAACTTTTTGTCAGGTTTGTTACTCAATGCAAGTATTCTCATGCAAAGCAAGAGAGTTCGCTAAAATAAACAAGAATGGCAAGTGTGTAACCCTTTGCACAGTTAACACAAATAAACAAAAGCATCAAGTATGTAATCATTTGCATAGTAAAAAAGGAATTGGAAGTACATATACCTCAGCCTGAACATGACGTGAATACAGATGCTATAGCCAAAAAATCCGGAAAGGCCAAGCATAAGAGGCCATGTGAAAACCATCGACCAGATAGTACCCATGACCATCCCACACCAAAGGCACAGCAAATTCATCAAGAACAAGTAGGTGATAAGTAGTGAACAGCCTATGTCCGCAATAAGAGCTCCTTGCAGTAGCATCGAGCCCACGTAAGTGATCCATAAGAATACTACAACTGAGAGTGGAAGGAAGACCGACAGGATCACATCCTCCACAGCATATTCAGCTGCATGGCACACCACCCACCCCACGCCGATGGCAAATCCAATCGTGATCAAGCCGAAGTACGCTCCACCGAGAATCTGGGCGCCGAAGAGTGTGTTGGCCTTCTTCTCATCAGATGGAATGCAAACTGTCGTAGCAGACAGCTCTGCGCCGTCGTGCTGGCGACGCTCAGCGAGAGCATAGCCCATCATACTCGCAGCAAGATGTGAGTTCAAATGGACCATGAGTATTCCAATCTTGGGGTCCAGGGCCGCGTCCACATACAGAGCTAAAGCCAACACTAAAGCGATGCGGAGAAACACGGTCTGCGCTGACATAGTGATGGCGAGTAGACCTGTCCAGATACCACAGAACGAGCACAGCAGGAGTGAGAGACGCCAAACCAGGATCAGAGGATGCCCAGACGAGCGCCACGCCTCGAACGGCATGGCCACCAGGAGGAGGAGCGAGACGAGCAGCAGGCAGCTCCGGTTGGCCCTCTCAACGTCGAGCGGCACGGCGGCGTGGTGCTTGGCTCGGCTCTTGTTCTTGTTCTTGTCCGTGTCGTCATCGCCCTCCAACTCCAACTCGTGATCATTAGCGTCCTCGTCCAGAGCTTGGCGCCCGCCATCTATCCTGAAGGCACCGGTTTCAGGGGAGCTCCCAGAATCGCCGGCCGCCACGGTGTGGTTACCGCCGTGGATCTTGTCGACGGGGTCGCCGGGGGAGCCCTCCCTCTCAGCGGTGGTCATCTGACACCGCAGGAGACTAGGTGGCGGAAGTTGCTGGGTGGAAGCAGGGACGACGGTAGAAATTTCGGCGGCGGCGGCGGGGTCGGGGGCCGCGGGACGCAGCAGGTTATGGCTTTTTCTGTTTCCCTATTTGCCCCCGGTCGCGAAATATAATATAATAAGACTTTTAAGGCTACTTTGGGAGCCCTGGATCCCGACCCTTTCCCCGGACAGGCGACCCTTGTGGAAAGTGAGGCACGGGTCAAAACTCCTCACCGTTTGGAAGCCCATACCGCGGGGCTGGCCGACCCATTCCCCTCCACTTCCCCGGGGTAGGTCCTCCCCACCTCTCGGGTCCGGACGCCGCAGCCCCGTCTGCTCTCCGACGCGACGCCTCCCGTCCGCTACTTCCGCTCTCCGATGCGACGGGACACCAGGCAGCGCTGCCTCCCTATCCGCTCCGCCGCGCCGCCTCTCCGACCAAGCGCCGTCGTCCAGGCACTCCTCCCCTCTTCCGCGTCCTCGTCCTCATCCCCGACCAGGCGTGGATGTATCGACCTATCGCGCATCACCTCCGTGGCACTATCCTTCACCGCCTCAGCATCAGGCGAGTCGGCCTCCTCCCGCTTCTCCCTGCTGTTATAGGGATTCTTCTCTCCTCGATCTCTTCGTACCTTTTCTTGTAGATCTTGGGGAAGACGAGCTGCGGCTAAGAATGGAGATTTCAGCCTGTGCAAGAATTTCAGCCAGGAGACACTCCTTCTGGTTGCTATTTCTTTTTATTTTTGATTCTTGACATATGGGAATATCCACAATTTGAATCAGTGGTTTAAGGAAGTGTGGAGTCAATTCATCCGATTTTTTTACTGCAAATTAGATCCATTTTTCCTCTTACTCACTTCCCTGGACCTCTTCATTACACATATTAACATATAGCTACAAGGCATAACTAATAATGAGTGTGCTTTCAGTAGTTCTGCATTCGGCAAGTTAGGCAGTTCTTGTGGTATAACAATGCAATCTGTTATTAGCCCTGAAATTTTCGGTTTATGATGAGCTGCTTGGTTGTCAGTTGATTGTCAATTTCATAGGGAAGTTCAGTTCAATTTTGTTCAGTCAGAGATGAGTTTACAAGAAAATTTGAGTGGAACGTAGGTCACAATTGAATGGATGAAATTGGCTCGAAGCCTCGTAAAGATAAGTGCTGGCTCTTTTTTACTTTCTGTTTTGAGTGTGCCAGTGCTTCCATGCACTTCCTTTTTTACTTTCTGTAGTCATGACGTCCAATGGCTTGGAAGGTAATCTGCAAAAGCTTGGTTAAATGCTGGTCAAACAAGTATATGCATACTTGTAATTATAAGCTATCTTTGTGTTGTTGGTTAGTGGTTTTATATAGAGAATTCCCTAAGTAGCACTGAGAAAAAAACTTATTCCTTCAATGGCACTGGAAAGTTTTCTTATCCCTATTTAGCACCTAAAATTTTTATACACTCACACTCACTATATTGTCAAACAAGTTCTATCTTAGTTAACTCTGAACATGAATGATTAGCATGCATATATGTTCCATATTTACATTTTTTTGTTACTTACAGGTAACTCAGGAGGTTCACTTATTGACTCATATGGTGTTAATACAGCTACATTCACACGTAAAGGTATTTCTTCAGCATCAATTCATAGATGGCTCATGACAATTCGTATGTATTCTTTTATCCTCTGTGAGAGAGTACCACTTTCTCTTTTGTCAGTTCATAGCATGTTGTAAGCACATCTGAGAGAGTATACTTTAGTCTTTGGGAAAACTCTCTTCTTTTGGCAGGAGAAAACTTTCACTTGGAAGAAACGAAATAGAACTTTTGAAGGATGAAAGGAACTACAGTTCCAACAGAACCTGGTTGCATCTCCTCAACACTGTTCTCAATTTTTGTTTTATTGTTTACTATTTGACAAAACTAATAAACTTACATTTCATAGCCTGACAACCAGGACCTAGTGAGTGATGCGCAACCAGGACCTAATTTCTGAAACTGTGACTAATTCAACGAACCTGATGATATATCAATTCATGTATTCTAGTTGACATCCCAATCTTGCATTTACAATCAATATATGATCTTTCCCTCTATTGTTAGTTTTGGAGTCCAATGATGGGAGGATCTCAGTTGCTTCAGCATTTGCTGGTCATCAGGAAGGTGGCATTGCTATTTCCTCACCCATCAGACTCTCTTTTGTCTTGTCTGCTGCATCTGTTGCTGCCTGCTCTTGGTGGTGTGCTTGGGAATACAAAAAAAAATGGTGCATGTACATTTATGTCTCAGTATTAAGTAAACTCAGTAGAGGTATTTTCCTGACCTGGTTCAGTTTAGTTCAGTTTTAATGCTTAACTACTAAGTAAAATGCTTACATCGGTTCAAAGCTGAAGAGTACACCTAATAGTACTATTAATATGTATGTACCACTAAGATATTGTTCCTAACTGTTGACCTAGATATGATGTATTGGATGCATGGCTGGCTTAACTCACTCTTATCATGGGACTATTTAGCTCCTGGCTGTGCTGCTTTTGCGCTGTATGTTTAGCACGGTAGTGGTGATGGCTGGTTTGTGTATGGTCAGCAATGGATTAATAAAAATAGTATATTCAGTTTTCATTTACAACTTTTCAATGTTGACTAGTTTTTTATTGTTTTTTCAGAACCAGAGAGCAGTGAAATGTTGAAGAACATGAATACGAGAAATGATGTTGTAGGGAAGCTCCTTATCTTATTTTACTAGTAATCTCTTGTACAATAATTGGATTATGGAGAAATAATGTTGTAGGGAAGGTCCTTAGCTTATTTTACTAGCAAATCTCTTGTATAATAATTAGATTATGTGGCAGCAATTGAGTTGAAAGCATTGCAGCTAATTAAGTAGATGTTTAAAACATGTAAAGAACATATGTTTATTTATTCCAGCTGGATGTGAATGTAATAACATGGTGCTTGATGTTGCTTTTTGATCTTGTAGACATGTTACCTATTTTATTTCTCAAATTGCTATTTTTTTCTGATTTTCTAGATTTTTTTCGATTTTAGTTATTTTTTGAATTACGGACCATTTTTCTGCATGTGCACAACCGGAGGCGGATGTCCCCTGCCTCCCTCCCTCCCAAACAGTGACATCAGGAGAGGGCTGTGTCTCCCCCTGTTGGGGAGGGATGCGTATGCCCCAGGGGTTTCCCTGCGGGGGATGTGCTGCTCGGGGCTTGGCCCCCCTGTGCTGCCAAAGGAAGCCTTAGGCAGGCGCCGCAGGCCGGTGCGCCACGAGATGGACATGAAAAGTCCATGCTTGGGCGATCAGGTAGACCGCGCCGGCCGCGCCTTCCACACCACCATCGGCGTAGCCTCTCACGGGACATGCATGGCCGGCCATACCATACCATACCACCATCCGGTTCTGCCCACCGGGGCCCGGCGAGGCGCCATGGCCGCCGCCCTCGAGCGGCGCAGAAAGGGCGAAATAAAGGCTAGTACGTACCACGAGTCGTCGCGTCGCGCGGCACCTCTCTGATGGATGCATGTCCCGTTGGCGGTTGCCTGGATGGATGCATGTATCCAATGGTCCTGTCGTCGTGTGATTCGTGATTGCACCTTATTGCCTCCTGCCGATCGATCAATGCAACTAGTAGTTCTATTCACTGTCATCTGGATGCGCCATCTGAGTTCTGACTAGTCAACCGGCCAACTCTCTGGCCTGCTTGCTTCTTGTACAGTGCGTGGCATCTGAGTTCTTGAGCTCGATCCATCGCCTCTTCCGTGATCAATACAACCACACGTACGAACAAAAAAAAAATACAACCACACGTACTTTGACACACATTTTTCCATCCAAACCTTGGATACCACACTGCAGCATACACTACTAGAAAAACAATTTTTAGTACCGGAACCAAATTAGTACCGGTTTTGGAACCGGTACGGGCGGACGGGCCAGGCGGTACTAATGTGGCCTCCCACATCAGTACCGGTTCACTTTACCCGGTACTAATGTGGTGCACACGTCCCTCAGTCGTCCACCGTCTCCGTCTTCGTCTGTTCCTCTTTTTTCTTTTTATCTTTCCTTTCTTTTATCCAATGCATCTCAATCACATATTCACAGATTCACTGTCACAGATATTCTCAATCACACATTCACACAGATCCATAATCATATATTGACAATCACAAATCTTACAACAAGTACATCAAGAATCACAACAATACACATCAAGAATGGGTGCAAATTTGCAGAGTTCGTTGCCAGAATACACATCGAGATCGATCGAAACTACCTGCCCAGGCAAGAATACACATCAAGACTGAAAGAGAGAAAAGGGGAAGAAGAGAGGAACCCTAGATCTTGCCCGCCGCTGCCCAGACCGCTGCGCCGCTGCCCGCCGCGCCGCGCTGCCCAGGAGCGCCACGCGCTCGCGTCCCTGTGCCGCCGCCGGCCCGGAGCACCACGCCGCCCGCCGCACCGGCTCTGCGCCGCGCTGCCCAGGAGCGGCGCCACGCGCTCGCGTCCTTGTGCCGCTGCTGCCCGTCCGCCGGGCGCCCGCGTTCCTGCGCCACCGCCGGCCCGGAACACCACGCCGCCCGCCGTGCCGGCTCGCGCCCGCGCCTCCGCCCGTGGAGGGGGTGCTGCCTGCCGTGCCTCCGCCCGCGAGGGCTGCGCTGGCTCGCACCGCGTGCCTCACGGCCGCGAAGGTCAGGCCGCCCACCGGCTGCTCCCCTGTGCTGCAGAGAAGAAGAGAGAGGGTGAGTTAGAGGATATAAGATGGATGAGAGGAGATGAAGAAGAGAGGGAGGATGAGAGGCTTAACGGGGAGAGAGGGAGGATGAGAGGCTTAACGGGGAGAGAGGGACGGAATGGGAGAGGGACGGACTGGCCGCGGGGAAGCACTTAACGCCTCCGCACGTGCACGTGGATGCGCTCGGGATTTAGTACCAGGTCACAATCCGCACGGGTACTAATGCGGGCTCACATTAGTACCGGGTGGTGTTATGGCCCGGTACTAATGTGTGGTTGTCACATTAGTACCAGACCCTGTTGATGGTTCAAAACCGTGTTGAAGTTCACCGCAAGCACACGGGTGACTTGGTGCCTTTTTCACCAAGGGGGGATCCCCAAGGTTCTTGTCAATCCGCGGAGCAAGGGATATACTAGCGTTTAATCAAGTACTAATCTAGTTGATTGGAAAGCCTTTGAAAGAGATATTAATCTAAAGACAAAGCAATCTAACCTATGTTGATCTAAGGCTAAACTAGATGGCAAAGGTTGGTACAAGAGAGAGAGAGATTAAAGTAGATAAGTGTTCCCTCCCTAGGGTCTAGGATCACAAAGACATGCATCTACTACATGAAAGAGGTGTTGCCTTCTCTAACTTCACGGCGGTTATGCGGTCGCTAGGCCTTTTCCCTTCTCTCGTACATGTCACTACGCGAAGGTAATAGATCACTTCGCTAATGCATCTACATCTAAGCATCCATAGAGTTAAGCTAATCACCACGATTACCACAAACCCTACGAAGATCACATGTTGTGCACACATATGTAAATCAAGCATTTGCAAAGATATAGACGTTACCCCATCATCTTACAGGGCCATATCTCCTAGCTCCCTGATCCGAATTGGACCTTCCATATGTTCAAATCGAAGCTCTCAACAAGGCCAACAACTTTGGTATTCAACGTTTTGCCATTGGAGGCCGTTTAAGTCCCCGAATCTTCATCGGAAGATCATGCTGTTCTGGGCTCCGCGAATATCAGGTTGAGTTGATCTCATGGGTATCTCCAAATCTCAAGGGCTTGGGCCCCTGGCCCACTCCGGCTCATCTTCCTCCTCGTGGCATTTCTCGATATTTTGACTTTTTGCTCCTTCGCATGTGGGTTTTAGACGTCATTATCCCCGTGATCAAGATAAGGGGTCTTCTCGCATGAAGTTCGATCTTTACGTCTTAGTCCTCGGGGGATGATCCACCTTGGTCCTTGCCACCTTTGGGAGTGATTTCACCTTGCACTTGAACACGAATGGAACTCCTCATTTGATCCTTTGAACTCGTTGTATCTTCATCCCTTTTGTCCATGTTTTCCTGCAAAAACACAACACTTCCAAATGCACATACAGAGTTGAACTTGTTATATCATTAGTGTGCCTAGTGGCGGGTTAGTTCCATAATCAAGCTCAAACCAAAGTGTAATGAATGCTCTAGGTTGACGGAAATCGACCGCCAACATCCCCCCATGCTTAAACCTTGCTCGTCCTCGAGTAAGTAATCCTTGCTTAAAGGGGAATCAGTGTTGTCTTCCAATGTTGTCCCTGCACTTAGTCGTTCATGACAAGACATATTGCTCTCTCTTAAGAATTTAGTTTTAAAGTTCAAGTTGTGACCGGCTTCTTTTCATTATGGAAGATAGACTAACAATAAAGAACAGACCACAATTAATAAATATGATGCTCTCAAACTTAAGTGAATTTCAAACCGTTACCTTGTTCCATCGAAGAATTTTCAAAAAGATGCGTATCCAACATAGGTGAAAATCTCTTGCAAAAGCTCATGGGAATGCTCATCTCATCAAGTCACTCAAGCCTATACTAGATTATTTTCAACCTATTCTACTCATATGTGATAGTGGAAGGCTTATGTGGAACTTGGTAGGTCAAAACAATCCTAGCAAAACATACATCCGAAATATTGTTAAATTAAGAGAGAGATCTACTGGAATTACCGAGACTCGTCAAAAAGGCCATGGAAAATAAATGTTGGAAAGAGAGAGGGATGAAACACACACATTTAGATAGGTGTACATGTGCAAGTGGCAAATGGATGATCACAAGGCACAAGTGAAGTCCTCATTATCGGATTGCACATGGTTGGAAGATTTGAGTATGGATTTGTCTTTGAGGCACTTGAGAACTTATGAAGCAAAAAGAACCGAGGAGCATCTTTATATTTTTTCATTTCCTCTTTTTCTCTTTTTTTTAATCTCCTCCTTTTTTCATCTCTTTTTTTCTTCTTTTTCCCTTTTTTTCTTTTCTCATCATATATATATATTTCCTTTTTGCTCCTCAGAACTTTTGCAACATAATACTTACTCAGCATTTTTCAGAGATGATGCGATGACACCTCCCCCCATGCTTGAATGATGCTCGTCCTCGAGCATAAGAGAGAGAGGAAGGGACTACTGAAGTAAGCATGAATACATAATCTTTGCGAAATATCTGAATTTCCGTCGTGAATTTTACTCCATACTCAAAATTGGGTTGTGGACAAGGAGGAAATCACAAAAACATGTTTTTGGTTTAGGGTGGATGCCCAGCGAGGTTTGTGAAATTTTCGATGTGAAAACCCACAATGCATGGACAAAAAAGCTAGCATGAAAAAGTTACACAAAGGAATGACCAGCTTCTTAGTCTCGAACCATAGAAATCAATCCTAATCCAACTCATCAAAACATATGTTTGCAATCTAAAGGTTTCATCATGATAGAACATATATGTATATGGCTTTGGTAGGTAGAACTTTGCAAGAGCATCACAAATATGTAGATAGCATGAAAGTTAAGTTTTCATAAAAATAACAAGTTATCCGGCTATCCGTAAACTTAAATCAAAGATCAAAGATATATATGTGGGTCTAGAATATAGTCATTTAACCTCCACAAATAAAAGAGCCGGTATTAAAATTAATTTTAGATCACATTATAGAGAGCAATTAGCCAAGACATGTATAACTTCATGTAGGTAAAACCAAGCGGCAACATTCATCATTTTTCCATAAGCATAGGTATTATAAAACATCGAGGTGAACACATGGTCATGCTTATTTATTGAAAATAAAAATAAATCTAGGTTGTCCTCCTAGTAGCCATGTTATTGTTGAAGAGAGTAAACAAAAAGTTGCACCTAGGGTTGAAGGCATACTTACAAGCATTTATTTTCGGAAAAGAGAAGGTTCATGGAGGTGTTACCATCTTTTGTAGTTCTTCGGAATCTTCTCCCGACTTCTCCATGTATCGAATGTGGCTTTGCTTTTGTCCAATGCTTCTATACTTCTGAATTTGATCATGTATGCTTAATGGAGCCAATGGTCACCCTTCTCTTCAATGTTGTCATCACCATCTCCTCTTTCTTGTTCTCATCATCTCCTTATTGTCTCTTCTTCATGGATTTACCCTCTGTCCAAAACAGAACATATATCGAAATATAGATCTATTGAAAAGTTTATGAAATTACCTTTCCAACGTGTGGTTATTCATTGAAAACAAAGTTCAAACAAGGGAGCTATGTCCGTTTTACTTCAGCGTTGCGTGCTGTCCAAAGCTGATTTCAGGACGTGATGCGCTCGGTGATTGGGCCATAACTGCTTGTAGGAACCTCCGATTGTCTTGATTCTTAATTTGTTGGAATCATAACTTCATGGGGCTTCTAAATATCCAAAAGTATTCAGTGTCTTCCCTTCGAGATCACGCGGAATTTTGATGAGATCGGTGGCTTCTTGCGCATCGATCCAGAGAAGTTGATGGTCTTGATCATTCTATCTGCTAGAGCGTCATGTTGCACTTCCGTGTTGAAGATTCAGGGCCTCCCCCATGCTTAGTATTTTGCTAGGCATGGAAGAAGAAGACAAAACATTTTTATCTTAACCATCCTTCAACTTTCTTGTCGTGAGAGTCTTTATCTTGCCTGCAAAATATTTTAAGTGCACATTCTACCCCCAAGGTGACGGTTGGGAGTAGATAAATTGCCAACAATCCAAACATTTTCCAAGACTCTTAACTTGTGGCATAATTAGTCTAATGAGGAATAAAAACCTAATGGGTGTACGTGGTGCAAAGTGTGTATGCACATGAGAGGAAAGCATATAAACAAAGACAATGATTTCACCTAGTTCTAAACACTATGTTTACAACTAGGTTGCCGAATTTCTCCATAGCCATAAAGATTTATTCATCTAGGGTTAAAACACCATGTCTATCCTTAGATAAACAATTTCTTATAGCACAAGAAAAATAAAGCACAAAGCAATGTTTATAAACCAACCAATGCAACATGAAAACATATGAAAAGCAAGCAAGGCTTAAAGAACTTAACGATGATGGTCCGTAATCATGTTTAAACACCACATTTACACAAGATCACAAAAGGAAAAACGCCCAGGTGGAGTGTTAAGAAATGAAGCATACATCATTAAGTCTTAAAACTACCAAGCCAACTATATGCAAAACATGTATATGAAAAGAAACAAACATCACGTTGACGGCATAGTGCAAAGCATGCAAATAAATAAAATATGATCATGAACATGATGGTGGTTCTAGAAAGAAAATTAAACTTAGATTAATTAGCCACAAGTTAATCATCAAAGGATGGTGCCATTTATTCTCTATAGGTAAAAAAAATAAAAACACAAAGGAACGGGTTGCCTCCCGAAAAGCGCTTCATTTAAAGTCATAGAGCTCGACTTTCTCACATACCTTCTTTTCGTCACATAGCCATGACCCTTCATGCAAGAAGAAAAGGTGCTAATGCAGCTTTAATTCACTTCCCATGTTGTGCTTGATCACTTATAGGAGACTTGCCCAAGCTATCTGACATCATCGCTTTCTCCTTCTTTGTCGCCCTTTGGTGCTACCTTTACTTCACAAATTTTTCTTTAATGCCCAGAACAGAATGTGTACCCAAACTCTATTCCATTGCACAGTGCACAATTTTTCCTTTCCAACAAGTCTTTATTTGCTCAAATCGGACTCCGAACAAGAGAGTTACGTTCGTTTTACTCTGGTGATGAAATCTGTCCTGAAATTTTCAGAACGCGCAACGCTCAACATTCTCTCCATAACTCTTTGCACGGGTCTCCAAATTCATTGGTTCTTGATGCGTTGGAATGGAAACTTGAACATATCATTTTCTTCATTTATACACCTCTGAACAAGTGCACAAATTGATGAAGACAGCAGCATCTATCACGAGATTTGGAAAGGTTGATGATTTATCTTGCAACTCTTTGTGCATGACTTCTCTTTTCATCATTCAAGCCATTGTATTCCTGCATGGTTAGTGAAAATCGGGCCTTCTCCCAACATATGCTTCTTTAAGATCGTTAGCTTGACCAAACGCAAAGCATGATCGAGATTTACAAAACTTATTGTAAACATACGCGTCCATATTCAACACCATATGCAAATTGTAGCAATAAGTCAAGGTGTAATTAAAAGAAGCATATGTTTCATGCAAAACACTTAGCTCATTATTAGGCAAAGGTCCTTTAGGTGTGAGATTAATTGGTTCAAACATAAACATTACCTCATCATCATTCTCAAGAAATTCTAGCCTATCAATATGATCATCATTGGAACAAGGCATAGAATTTAAACTATTAATCATACTATTGGTCCAACATGAATATTTGAATATATCATCATCCAAACCAATAATATCTTAAGATTTCAGCGTGTACCTTAGCCTCGGAGCTTTCTCAACAAGAGTGATCTTTGGTTCGTCTTGTAGCGTTGAAAGCAAATCAATCTCGACGAGTGGAGGTGTCTCTTTGTTACCTTTTGGCATCCCCTTCATCTCATCATGTGGAACACATAATCCTTTAGCAATGTATGCATTTGTATCCACTTTGAAGTCTTCATTATCATCACAATTTTTATCTTCAAAGTCTTGTGCGTTACTTTCTTTATCTTCCGTGTACCATATGTTGTCAAGATTGCTCATCGTTGATTCACTCTTTTCTTCATCCTTGAGCACTTTCATGTCTTGATTTGCTAGTGTGTAGGCTTCAATAGCACACAAGCTATAACCTTGTGGAGAGGGGCCTTCTTAGAGTATTTGCTTTATGTCATCTACTTCCCATTCATCTTCTAGCTTGAGTCCTATTTTCTCCATTTATCCTTTGAGTCACTAGCTCTTCTTTTCATTTTCCTCGTCTCCCTAGCAATGAATTCTTGCCCATGGTTGAACGGCCACGACCAATCAATCTCTTCTTCTTCAATTGGTGTGCATGGTGTTGTGGAGAGGGAACTTTTAGGCTCATCACGGTTGTACTCTTCTCCTTCTTCATTATGAATCTTCGAGTTGTCATATTGATCGACCCATCCTTCATCTTCTACGTCTCTTTCTTCTTCAAACATATTTTGGATCAATTCTCCACTCATTTCTTGATCAAATATATCTTCAACTTGTTTGGCAACGTGTCGGTGTTCATCCTTCCTTCGGTGGTTGATTAGGGGGGCAAAATCAATTTGAATCCAATCGGATTGATTGAATCCCGTCAATGGTCTAGCATTCTCCATGCTTCGGCCTACATTCATGTTAGTTTCAACATTTTTATCATGCGAAATGGCTTTGCTTACCTTATGAAGTGGTTTTTCAATTTCTTGTATGATTGGTTCATCTTCCTTGACCCTCCGGTTCATCTTTTTCAAAAATTTCAGCAAGCATCTCGGGCTTGCTTTTGTCATTTTGCTCCTCCCGACAACGTCTTTGCCAATCTCTTTGCGTTCTTTTTCCATTACTTATCCTTTGTAAGATTTGTGCAGCTTCACTAATTGTTTTATCCATTAAATCACCACCTACACACATGCTTACAAAATGAGCAGAGTTAGGCGTTAGTGAAAAATAAAAGGTATGCAACATCAATTCACCGGAAAATCTCAAGTTCGGACCTTGCTCAAGTAGTTCATTAAAACGGTCCCATGCTTCATCAATTCCTTCATCCTGTCCTTGCTTGAAAGTGAGCACTTGCCTCCTTAATTATTGGACCTTGCTTATGGGAAAGAACTTCAAAAGAAACTCCTTCACTAGCTCATCCCAATTTTCTTTTGCTTCAACGGACGCAAGTGTGTACCATCTTCGGGCTTCATCCTCGAGAGAGAATGGAAAAAGATTCCACTTGAACGAAGCGGTTGAAACTCCTTGTTGCACTATGTTGCATATCCTCGTGAATTGCTTAATGTGTCTATATGGGTTGTCATCCTCTAATCCTCTAAAGGGGTTTGTCGCCACTAACTTGATGATTCTAGACTTCACTTCGTAGTGGGTTGTAGCAAGCGTCAAATCTGAATTTCGCATCTCGATGTCCTCCATTGACGGCATTGCTAGCTCCCTTAGCGACATCTCTTTGCCTTCCAATGGTGAGGTGAATAAATCCATCTAGGCACTGAAAAAAAGGAAAAACACGAAAAGGATTTTTTCTAGAAAACGGGGGTTAGATGTTAGCAATCAACAAAATTAATACAAGATAAAACGTAGCAAACTGGCTTGCTCCCCGGCAACAGCGCCAGAAAAAGGGCTTGTTGATGGTTCAAAACCGTGTTGAAGTTCACCGCAAACACACGGGTGACTTGGTGCCTTTTTCACCAAGGGGGGATCCCCAAGGTTCTTGTCAATCCGCGGAGTAAGGGATATACTAGCGTTTAATCAAGCACTAATCTAGTTGATTGGAAAGCCTTTGAAAGAGATATTAATCTAAAGACAAAGCAATCTAACCTATGTTGAGATAAGGCTAAACTAAATGGCAAAAGTTGGTACAAGAGAGAGATTAAAGTAGATAAGTGTTCCCTCGCTAGGGTCTAGGATCACAAAGACATGCATCTACTACATGAAAGAGGTGTTGCCTTCTCTAACTACACGGCGGTTATGCGGTCGCTAGGCCTTTTTCCTTCTCTCGTACATGTCACTACGCGAAGGTAATAGATCACTTCGCTAACGCATCTACATCTATGCATCCATAGAGTTAAGCTAATCACCACGATTACCACAAACCCTACTAAGATCACATATTGTGCACACATACGTAAATCAAGCATTTGCAAAGACATAGACTGTGAAGCATCAAGGCATAGGGTTCATGTAGCGATTACATATCAAAGATCCATCGAACCCTAGGGATGAACGGAGACGTTACCCCATCATCTTACAAGGATTGAAGCACATAGGGGTGATGGAGACTCCGGAGAACGTCGTCGATGAAGATAGCGATGTGGAGGCTTAGGAACACCCCTAGGCCAATGGCTTGGAGTCCTCCTCTTGCTTCCTTCCCTCCACCGGCGTTGATCCTCGTGACGAACTCATCTAACTCTATCCCTCATCTTGCGGCTGCGGCTATCGAGTGAATGGGCGTTGATGGAATGATTGGATGGATGAATCCCCCTTCCTTGGACGTCCAGGGGGTTTTACTTATGCTTTTGGAGAGCTTTGGGGCGTGCTCTACCTTTCCTTGCACGGGATCTTGCTTAGGAGCAATGCAAAATTTGTTTCCATAAAATCAGCCTCGTCCAGAATTTCCTGTTTCTCAATCCTTCCTTACCGACATCATATCTCCCGCGTCCGAACTCCAAATAATGCAAATTTGGTGTCTAGATTGTGTGGCACAAAATTATCTCCAACTTTGGTATTCATTGCTTTCCTTAGAAACGAAGATAAGATCCCAAAACGGCTTCGGAAGATAATCTGTCTTATTTCGGACTTGTCTGCGCAGCAGGTATTTCGAGGGCCATATCTCCTAGCTCCCTGATCCGAATTGGGCCTTCCATATGTTCAAATCGAAGCTCTCAACAAGGCCAACAACTTTGGTATTCAACGTTTTGCCATTAGAGGCCGTTTAAGTCTCCGAATCTTCATCGGAAGATCATGCTGTTCTGGGCTGCGCGAATATCAGGTTGAGTTGATCTCATGGGTATCTCCAAATCTCAAGGGCTTGGGCCCCTGGCCCACTACGGCCCATCTTCCTCCTCGTGGCATTTCTCTATATTTTGACTTTTTGCTCTTTCGCATGTGGGTTTTAGACGTCATTATCCCTGTGATCAAGATAAGGGATCATCTCGCATGAAGTCCGATCTTTACGCCTTAGTCCTCGGGGATGATCCGTCGTAGCACCTTGGTCCTTGCCACCTTTGGGAGTGATTTCACTTTGCACTTGAACACGAACGGAACTCCTCATTTGCTCCTTTGAACTCGTTGTATCTCCGTCCCTTTTGTTCATGTTTTCCTGCAAAAACACAACACTTCCAAATGCACATACAGAGTTGAACTTGTTATATCGTTAGTGTGCCTAGTGGCAGATTAGTTCCATAATCAAGCTCAAACAAAAGTGTAACGAATGCTCTAGGTTGACGGAAATCGACCGCCAACAGACCCCAACACGGCCTGGTACTAATGTAACACATTAGGACCGGCTCCAGCCCTGGGCCAGTACTAATGTGTGCTACCGGTTGTAAAAAAAACCGGTACTAATGTGAAATCATCTCCAGAACCAAAAGTTGATTTCTTAGTAGTCATAACATAGGAGATCCTAGCATCGGTGAAAGTACGTAGCAGATACCTCGGTGCTTGATTTGGAAGGAAAGTATATGGCCCCACTTGTAGTTGTAGGTGACCAAAAGGATAAAAGAGGGGTTATGACACATGACATGATAAAGTGGTACATTTAAGTTGGCGTCTACATACATTGATTTTGGCCCTGTAGGATACTCAGTTTCTAACTCTAACTTTAGCTCTAAACTAACTCTAGCTCTAGAGGTGTTTGGATGGAATGGTTAGAATGACATTAAATATACTTTTTTAATCATTAGGTGTGGGTGGAGGGAGAGAGAAAAGTCACTTTTTGGTGGACTCAACATGAACTAGCTCTAATAAGCACCTCTTGGTTGGGATAGTTTTTTGAGTAGGTTAGATGCAAACTAGCTCAATCTAACCTTCATGTTTGGATCCTTTGTGGCTAGTTGAGCTCCAACTAGTTAAAACTAACTCTAGTTCATGGATCCAAACAGAGCCTTTGATTTAACACGCTAGATGCTCTTACACAATACAATCTATATCCGATCAGCCTTCAAATAAAAGATGTCTTGTTTTTTCCTGTCTCCTATTCTACTCTTACATCTTCATATATAGTTTTGCTGGCACGGGTTCATAGCTTGTCTAGTTGGCAATACTTAGCTCTTTCTTTTCATTAATCCTTTTCCCCCTTTTCTAACATCATCCCCAACCCGCCATGGCACCATAGTTGTGCGTCGACCCAAGAATTATCTCATGTTTTGCATCAGATACAGCATCACTAACAATTCTCCAATAATTCTTATTCCGTAACTACCTAATAGAGATGTCTCAATATCTTTTTCAAAATTATAGGGAGAGTAGCATACAATCCAAACTAAGACCTTGTTTGATTCCCATAAGTCAGTCCTGTTTGGTTGTAGTGACTTATAAGTCAGTGGGCTCCACTCGAGGTAGGAGAGGAAAAAGGTGCAAATAAATCGCTTTAAGTAAGGGTGGAACAACTTGTGAGACTTGTAAGTCAGGGGACTTAAAGTGCAATAAGTCAAAGCTGTTTGGTTCACACAAATAGCTTATTTGTAATTTTTGTACTTTAAATCAGGTGACTTGTGAGCAGGGTTAGCCAAACCGCGAACCGGCCGGTTTTGAAAACTAAAAAAACCGGGCCGGTAACCGGCCGAACCGCGCGGTTAGCCAAGAGGCGCGGTTTGCTAGGGTCGGTTTGGTCCGGTTAACAGTGGTTTTTTAGCAACTGTGCCGCAGCGGTTCGCGCGGTAACCGCGGTAAACCGCGCGGTTACGGTCGGTTTGACGAACTCTGCTTGTGAGAACTAAACAGGACCTAATATTAAGAGAGTCACAATGCCCCTATCTATTTTGCGGTTGGCTGGGTGGACTGTTGGTTGGTCCAAATAATTATTAGGGAGAGGAAAAAAGTAAGGAGGATTTGCTGAAGCACTATTTTTTTACTAACTCTTCGAATAGGATAGTTGGATTGGGGAATATAATGCGGATCTGGTGGAGATGCTCTTAGGATAATTTCTTCAAAGTGGCTAGAACCGGTCCAAAATTAATTACATTGTTTATTTTAATACTTTATATGGTCATTTAGTTAGGAATGCTCTATTAAAACTCATGGAATTTGCCCCTCCTCAAGGTCAGTAATTGTTACACAGTTTTTGGTTGTACCTCCATGTGAAGAATTAGGAAGATCAACATATGGACATGGTTAGTGCACTACTCGAGAATCAGGCATTTGTCTCTGACCCCAAATCACATTTGTACCGGGTATTTTTGCACCCGGTATAAATGTGGGCATTTGTACTGGGTGGGGAGTGAGAGCCCTGGCACGCCCCCATGTAAGCCACATTTGTATCGGGGCGTATCCCCACCCGGTACAAATGAGTCACATTTGTACTGGGTCGTTTCACACCTCCGTACAAATGTGCTGGCCTCACATTTGTACCGGGGTGTGAAACGGCTCGGTACAAATGTGGCTCACATTTGTACCAGGCAACATAACCACCCGGTACAAATCGCTCCCCCCTGCGCACGCCCCTGGCCTTGCTCTCTCTCTCTCTCGCATCCTCTCATCGTTATCTCTTAGCTTCGGTCCCTCTGCCTCTCATCCTCTCATTCTCTTATCCTTCATCTCTCTCACTCATCTCTTCTCCTCTCCCATCTGCAGGGGTGGTGCGGTGTTGGTGGCTCAAAAGCATGCCAAGTTTCGATCCGCAAGCGCACGGGTTGGTTGTCGCTCTTCTCTTAGAGTAATCCGCCAAGATTTATCAATTCGTGGAACAAGTGAGATGTTGACTTTTACCTTGTATTAATCTTACTAACTAGGCAAGTAATGTGGTTGTGTAGAGAAAAACTAAACTAGACTAATCTAAGGTTAAACTAGATGGCAAAGGTTGATACAAGAGAGAGATTAAGTGAAAGGATCATGATGGCAAAGGTTGATACAAGAGAGAGTTTTGTCCGGATACTCTGAAAAGTCCGGAGTCTCTGAAAAAATCTCCGGAGTATCTGGACAAGCACCTGCGCAACAGAATATGCACACTGCCCAAAATTGGTGCCACTGGGTTTGCCTGGCAGTATCTCCCATCTGAACTTCCTCTTGCTTGCTTGCTTGTAACTGAAGTCCACTTGGTGAGTGAGCTAAGGAATGTTTCTTAGATGACAAACAAAGTACCTACACTCCAAAAACACTAACAACCAAGTAGATCACAAATATTCCAAAGACAAGCTTAGGAGAGCAAAACAAGGTTAAGAAAAGTGCATAAGAGGTAAACCAACAAGAGGCACGAGGATTTGTTTTACCAAAGTTCGGATTCACCACCGTGTGAATCCTAGTCTCCGTTGGGTGCTTCTCCTACCAAAGCCGGGTTGCATTCAACCCTTTTCCCGATCCACTAGATGGCTTCTTCCCTTTTGGAGGTGAAGCAAGACCTTCACAAACTGCCCCACAGCTCATCACACCTTGGAAACTTGTGGGCAACGCCTAGCCGTCTAGGAGGCTTGACCTCCAAGAGTAACAAATGCCATGAAGATCTCTTGCTATGAACTCGAGTGCTCAAGGATGGATTAGTTCAAGTTTCACTCAATCTTTCAATCCCTCACCCAAATCTCTTCTCTTCTCAAATCTCTTGCAATACTAGAGTGGGAAGGGCTCAGGAGGGCTGTGGATAGATGTTTTTTCATGTGGGGAACCAGCAGCCCCAAATGGGAGAGGGTGAGGGGTATTTATACCCATCCTCCAAAAACTAGCTGTTGGCTGTTAAGTCCCGGAATCTCCGAAAAACCCCCGGATACTCTGGAATCCCCAAAACTAGCCGTTAGATTCAAAATATTCGAAAACTCCGCATAATTTTTCAGAATTTCCGGAGTATCCAGAAAATTCCTCGGAATCTCCGAAATACCACAGGACAGCACAGGTCACCTCGGAGAGTAAGGCATAACTTTTTACTCCGGACTCCGAATTCGATGATCTTGGACTCTATGGAAAGCTTATTCAGAGGAGAATTCATTCCAACTAAAAAAAGCTCCAAAACCACCAGGTGCATGTGTGTGGTAAGTGTTTCTCTCATGATAGCACTTGGGAGGTTAGGTTTGAGCACCAAGACATAAGCAAAGCTATCCACGTTGCATCCCTCTTGATAGTACGACATACCTATACTCAAGATCAAATATAAATGCAATATTAGAACTCTTGAGTTTCATCTTCATGAATCGACATACTTGAACAATATATCCACTTGAGAGATTCATCCATCAATGTCTCATTGATTTGACCACTTCACCCTTGAGCTAGTGACTTGGATCAATATTCAACATATATGAATGAAATCCACTTTTAGATGCCAAGTCACCCTTCACATGATCCAAACAATGTTTGATGCATCCTCATTGCTTCACTCGATTAGGCTCGACTTGATACCTCGAAATTCTCCAAGCTATAGTCACTTCACCCTAGCCAAGCACATGGTCCAAGTCACTACTTGGCTAACCTTAGCTTAGTACCTTGTTGCTAATCCCTTGCTTGTTTTGTTCATCCATTCGTTGCTAATTGAGTTTACCTTGATTCAACAACAAGAGTGAAATTCAATTGAGATCATGCCTTCCTTTGATTTTGATATCCCTTTTATTCATAACAAGCTTCTTCCATTAATGAGAGACTATCCAATATTCCAATTATCAATATGCCTCTATCTTCACCTTCATTAGCTTGTCATATACAATCTATATGCTTCATGGGATCATACATACAAAATATCATGACATTCAACAGAGTCAAGCCATTTCACAATATGAAGCTAAAACCATGCCTCAACTTATCTTGTGTACACATAGCTTGTTTTCATCATGAAGATAGCCAATGTCATACAATATGCTTTGTTTTTCATATGCCAACCTACTCACATGCTTAACAAAGACATTAGACTTTTAATCTAGTTGTCATTCAATACACCAAAACCCACTTAGGGCTAAGATGACTTTCATTAAGATAGATAAGTGTTCCCTCCCTAGGATCTAGGGTCACAAAGATATGCATCTACTACATGAAAGAGGTATTGCCCTTGTTAGCATCATGGCGGTTATGCGGTCGCTAGGCCTTTTCCCTGCATCATACTGTCACTATGCAAGGTAATCAATCTCTTTGCTAACGCAGCTATATCTAAGCATCCATAGAGTTAAGATAATCACCACGATTACCACAAACCCTACTAAAATCACATGTTGTACACACATATGTAAATAAAACATTTGCAAAGATGACATAGACTGTGAAGCATCGACAGGCATAAGATTCATGTAGCGATCACATATCAAGGACCCATAAAACCCTAGGGATCAACAGAGGCATTACCCCATCATTTTACATAGATTGAAGCACATAGGGGTGATGGAGACTCTGGAGAACGTCATCGATGAAGATGGCGGCGATGAAGCTTGGAAAACACCCCTGGGCCGATGGTTAGGAGTCCTCCTCTTGCTTCCTTCCCTCTGCTGGCATTGATCCTTGCGACGAACTCATCTAACTCTATCCCTCATCTTGCGGCGACAACTTTCTGGTGAATGGATGTCAATGGATTGATTGGATGCGACGAACGTCGGGGGCAGGAAGTCTTTATAGCCCGAGGAGACCCTAGGTAAAAGGGGAGTACAAACCGGGCCAAAAAAGGGGTGGGTCGGCCGGCCTGGGCCGGGTGGCCTAGGCCCTTTCTAGCCTAGTTCGGGCCCGTCTTCCTCAACGTGGCTTTTCTTGATATTTTGACTTTTTTCACCTTTGCATGTGGCCTTTAGACGTCATTATCCCAGCGATCAAGATAAGGGGTCTTATCGCATGAACTTCAATCTTTTGTCTTGGTCTTCGGGAATATTTTCATTATTGTATCTTGGTCCTTGCCGCCTTTGGAGGTAAGTTCATACACGAACTGAGCTCCTTGATTCTCGTGCAAAGCACCCTCTGAACTTGATACAAATTTATCCATTAAGCGCACGATTTCCTGCATAAACATTACACTTCGAAAAGCACATGCACATATGAACTTGTTACACCATTAGTATGCCTAGTGGCGGGTTAATTCCAAATCAAAGCTCAAACCAAAGTGTAACAAGTGTCCTAGGAGTACCAAAATTGACCGCCAACACCCCCCATGCTTAAACCTTGCTCGTCCTCGAGTAAGTGATCCTTGCTTAGAGGGAAATCAGCGTTGCCTTCCAATGTCATCCCTGCACTTAGTCATCCATGACAAGACATATTGCTCTCTCTTAAGAATTTAGTTTTAAAGTTCAAGTTGTGATCGGCTTCTTTTTCATTATGGAAGATAGACTAACAATAAAGAACAAGACACAATTAAGAAATAAATACAATGCTCTCAAACTTAAGTGAACTTCAAACCGTTACCTTGTTCCATCGAAGAAGTTTCAAAAAGATGCATATCCAACATAAGTGAAATTCTCTTGCAAAAGCTCATGGAAACACTCATCTCATCAAGTCACTCAAGCCTATACTAGATTATTTTCAACCTATTATATTCATAAGTGATAGTGGAAGGCTTATGTGGAGCTTGGTAGGTCAAAACAATCCTAGCAAAACATACATCCGTAATACTATCAAACTAAGAGAGAGATCTACTGGAATTACCGAGACTCGTCAAAAAGGCCATTAAAATAAATATTGGAAAGAGAGAGGGATGAAACACACACATTTAGATAGGTGGACATGTGCAAGTGGCAAATGGATGATCCCGAGGCACAAGTGAAGTCTTTGTTATCAGATTGCACATGGTTGTAAGATTTGAGTATGGATTTGTCTTCGAGGCACTTGAGAACTTATGAAGCAAAAAGAATCGAGGAGCATATTTATTTATTTGTTTGTTTTTTCATTTCATTTTCCCTCTTTTTTCATCTTTTTTCTTCCTCTTTTTTTATTTTCTCATCATTTTTTCTTTTTGCTCCTCAGAACTTTTACAACATAATACTTACTCAGCATTTGTTAGATGATGTGATGACTCCTCCCCCCATGCTTGAATGATGCTCATCCTCAAGCATAAAAGACAGGGGAAAACGACTGTTGAAATAAGCATAAATACATAATCTTTGCGGAATATCTGAATTTCTGTTGGGAATTTTACTCCATACTCACAAGTGGGTTGTGGACAAGGAGGTAATCACAAAAAGATGTTTTTGGTTTAGGGTTGATGCCCAGCGAGGTGTATGAAATTTTCGATGTGAAAACCCACAATGCATGGATAAAAAGGCTAGCATGAAAAAGTTACACATAGGAATGACCAGCTTCTTAGTCTCGAACCATAGAAATCAATCCTAATCCAACTCATCAAAACATATGTTTGCAATCTACGGGTTTCATCATCATAGAACATATATGTATATGGCTTTGGTAGGTAGAACCTTGCAAGTTCATCACAAATGTAGATAGCATAAAAGTTAAGTTTTCAATAAAAACAATACAAGTTATCCGGCCATCCGTAAACTTAAATCAAAGAGCAAAGGTATGTATGTGGGTCCAGAGTGTAGTCATTTCACCTCCACAAATAAAAGAGACGGTATTTAAATTAATTTCAGATCATGTTATAGAGAGCAATTATTCAAAGCATGTATAACTTCATGTAGGTAAAACAAAGTGTCAACTTTCATCATTTTTCCATAAGCATAGGCATTATAAAACATCAAGGTGAACACAGTCATGCCTATTTTATTAAAAATAAAAATAAATCTAGGTTGTCCTCCTAGTAGCCATGTTATTATCAAGAAATAAAAACAAAAGTTGCACCAAGTTGAAGGTTGAAGGCATACTTACAAGCATTTGTGTTCGGAAAAGAGAAGGTCCATGGAGGTGTTACTGTCTTTTATAGTTCTTCGTGATCTTCTCCTGACATCTCCATGTATTGAATGTGTCTTGCTCGTGTCTTGATCTTCCAATGCTCCTAAACTTTTGAATTTGATCATGTATGCTTAATGGAACCAATGATCGCCCTTCTCTTCAATGTTGTCATCGCCATCTCCTCTTTCTCGTTCTCATCATCTTCTTATTGTCTCTTCTTCATGGATTTCCCCTCTGTCCAGAACAGAAAATATATCGAAATATAGATCTATTGAAAAGTTTATGAAATTAACTTTCCAATGTGTGGTCATTCATCGAAAATGGAGTTCAAACAAGAGAATTATGTCCGTTTTACTTCAGCACCGCGTGCTGTCTAGAATTGATTTCAGGACGTGCGGTGTTTGATGATTCAACCATAACCGCTTGTAGGAAACTCCGATTGCCTTCTTGATTTGTTGGAATCATAACTTCATGGGGTTTCTAAATATCCATAGGTATTGTTGACGGTCGAAAAGTGCTACTTTTACACCGTCAATACCTGCATAATATAATGGTAAAAGGATCATCAACACTAGAATAGGGCTTGATACTGATGATTTCCACAAGTGTTAGTGTTTCTAGCTTTTGTTGCAGGGTGCACCGAAATGTGTGCCAAATGGTACAATTGAGAGCAAGTAGTCCAATGGCTATTAAAGGACGTCATCATAAACAACCTCAAATGCCAATTTGGACTGCACCATTGCGATGGGCTCATCGAGACGATCGAAATGGACATATTATATGCCTACATCGGAGTTCGTATGCGCAAGATATGAAAAAGACAAAACAACTGACGTCACCCGGGGCCCACAGCTGGTAGGTCCACGCATACATGTGCAACACGTGGCAGCACCTGGTTGGGTTTTGACCTTTCCCAGGAATTGCCGCGGGGCGCAGGGCTGAGCAGCATCAGGTGGCGCACGTGGCGGCCAGGGATTGGCCCACGACTGTCCCTGCGGATTGATGACGCAGGCGATAGGCGGGCGCAGGATTTCCCCCGGGGACACGCGTCACTGCGCGGGGGGTCAGCCGCCGCTTCCCAGGATCACGCGCGTGGGAATGTTTTGTCCGCTCAGGCCGGTACACGTGTTGGCTTCTGGTTGGAGCGGCGCAAGGCGGTAGACCGGCTCCGTGCAGCGGAAGACAGCGCTGGGACAGATGTCGTGCGGGGAAAGGAGGCCGCGCGGCCCGCGCTGGGTCGCCCACGGTCCGCCACCGGTCTGCCCCCGGTCCGCCCCGAGAAGTCCATTTTTAGTACCACTCAGCGCATAGGATGCCAAGGAATGTCCGGTTCTCCACAGAATATTCCGGTTTTCGCCCGATTCTTCCTGCCACGTGTCAGCATACTATTGGAGGCGCCCAAGGCAGCTAAAAAATAGGAAGCACTTGGATCCCAAAGGCAAGCCACCCCTCCTCTATAAATAGGAGGGGAGGGGCTCTCATTTGGCACACACTCTTCTCCTCCTCCTCTTCATTTTGGCTTGGAGCCTCTCTCTTTAGGAGAGGAGAGCTCTTTGTATAGGATTAGTGCTAGGAAGTGAGGTGGGAGGCTTGGGGCCATGTCATGTTCATGACATCTTCCTCAAGAACGATCCTCAGCGGTGCCTTTGTTCTTCAACTAGACTAAAGTGAGTATTTCGATATTTCCTATTTAGACTAAAGTTGTATGCATGCTTAGAATGTTGTGTTCTTGTGTTCTTCGTTTGTTCTTGGTTTAGAGGCTTGTGTTCTTCAGACACAACCCCTTTTGATCCATTAGAACTTAGATCATAAGTTGCATCTAGTTTGCCTACCTGTCTAATTAGAGTAAAGTGAAGCTCCTGCATGTGTCTAGTTAGATCAAAGTGCATTCGTGATCTTGCATGAGTGATAGAGCATACCTTGAGCTAGTGCCAGTATCTCCCTCGCGGATTCGTAGGAATAGTGAGTGGTATAGACGAGGTGTCTGGACCATAAGCTACCCTTCGGAGGCCACGTACGATCGTAGCATAGAGGTAGGCCGCAGTGGTGACAGCCTGTTGGACCCTTTGCAACCCTCTTACGTCGCGTACCGAGTTGGGCTCGAGCCTGCACAAAGGCCGTGTGCCTGGTGCCCGAAGTGAGTGTTATACCCGAGTGAACGTTACTAGACTCTGCGCTCGGTCCGAGCAGATCCTTTCTACCTATCCTATCCATAGAGTTGTGTCCTTGGATCATCTATACTAGAAGTAGAAAGTAGTGCACACCGTTCCTTGGATTCGATACCCTTGGAATACTCTCCTTCCTTGGGGAAGTGCTACAACGGTATTTCCGTGCGCTTGCAGTATACCCGGTCATTCTTATTCACTCCCTCTAGGTGTACAACTAGTGGTGATGTTAAGAAACGCCAACAAGCATTTCTGGCGCCGTTGCCGGGGAACGGTTGCTGTATCTATCTTCGAACCTAGTGGTCCTCGTAGTTACCTTTTTCGTTTTCTTCTACCTTCACCCCTATTACCCATCGAGATATCCTTTTTGTTTCTTTTCTTCTACCTTTACCCCCGCTACCCTTTGAGATGCCTTCCTGTCAAAGTCTCTCTACCCCTAGGGGCGAGTTCGTCTTAGAGCAACCATCAACTTCCTCATCTTGCTGCGAGCTTCGTCCCAGCTTTATAGCCATGGTTCGGAATCGACCTTTCTCTGGAGCAATCAGTGATGATCCTAATGTTCATTTAGAGGAGTTCGAGGACTTGTGTTCGTGCTTGGTAATTCCAGGCATGACACAAGAAACTTTGAGGTGGAAATTGTTCCCTTTCTCTCTCGTAGATAGAGCGGAGCAATGGTACACCCACACAGCAGAGCATGTGAATAATTGGGGAGAACTACGAGAAAACTTTTGTGACTCATTCTCACTTTATGAACGCATAGAGCTCTTGCCGTGTGAACTCCTTGACTTTGAGCAATTAGAGGGTGAGTCCATAGGTGCAGCTTGGGCTAGGTTCCAACATTTTATGACATCTAGCCCAGACATGTCTATACCTGATGATATAGCGACGTATACCTTTTATACTCGTATAGACATGGAATCTGCACGAGAGCTCAACCTTTTAGCTAGAGGTTCGTTCAAAAACCAAACTCTAGTGGAAAGAAGAGAGATCCTAGAGTTCTTCTTAGAAACCTCTTCTTCCCATATCGTTTACAACGAACCCCATCTGGAGTTCGAGTTGGTCCATGAGAGTCTCTCAATAGCCGAATCTGAGCTTTCATTCTCTGAATTCGTTGATTCCTCTGTTGAGTCCTCTCCCGAACCACGAACATCGAAGGAAGAAGAAATTCAACCTTCGGAGTTCTCTTCCCGATTTGAGGATGATCCTTCTCGAAACATCAGAAACACCTCAGATCACTCTTGGCACGAGAAGCCTACGACATCGTTGGACCCTTATGAGGTCCTCGATGAAGTTTGGAATCATGGGACGATAATGGATTGGTCACCTCAGAAGCGTACATCCGAAGCAATTCGGGTTGGCTCGACTTCCACGATCATCCATTGTTCAATGAGAGGAAACATCGTAGATGCTATCCATGACCCTACTGCTGGGGCGTGCATCATACCAGAGGCCCTTTTGGATACTCTGGTGGGTGACATGCCCTTGATCCCGACTGATGGACTTTTCCATAGCCCTAGGTGGCACTGTGTTTTTCCATGTAAAGGGATTGCTAGGGACGTGCTGATCACCATTGATGACATAGAGGTGCAGTTAGATTTCCACATCTATGACATCATGAATTTTGATCTTCTCCTAGGTTTCCCCTTAGAAAAACTTCTCGATAAATCTCAAGGAAACCCAGAAGAAGAGATTCGGGAAACAGTTTCTGTCCATGCTGAACCATCTAGACATCCTCTGACAGAGCCTTTCCCTAGACCTACGGTATCTCCTTTGCCTCCCGATCCTCCTAATGAAGCATTTCCTGAGGAGACCATGAAGAAGGAATGGCCAGATGGAGCGATATGCTTTTCCGAAGCATTTTGGGATAGTACACCCTCTCTGGTTATTCCTTGTTCTGTTGGAGGGATTGCCGTAGAGGCCCATTGTGACCCCATCATGGAGGTTAACATCATGCCATGGCACTTAGCGGAAACTCTTTTGGGAAAAGTTCCACTAGCACCATCCGACATGCTCCTCAAGACTTGTCCCTTTGGGCATGTTCTTGAATGTCGGGGGATCGCAAGTGCTATGCCGCTCATCATAGACAGGATCGAAGCTAGCTTAGACTTTCACATCTTCAATGTCCTCGATCCTGATCTACTCCTAGGCTCCCCACTAGAGAAATTATTTGAGGAATCCATAGGGAGCCTAGATGGTAATCTTGGGGAAGCCACTTCCACCACTGCTACCCCTTGTTTGGGACACCCTATGGTGGAGCCTCCTCCCCAGCAAAACCCGCTCAAGAAGATGACTCGTACATCTCCGTTCGCATCATCTGAGCCCATTCACATTGAGGTTGTAGAATGTTCTACCCCTCGTGAGGATGACTCAAAAGACTCTCTTCACCTTTGTGAAGGCGAACGATCGTCACCACTCTCGACCGAGTTTCAGCCTCTTCCCGCTGGCCTGTATCATGTTGCTTTCAATCTTGATCAAGAGTCAACATCGAGCTTCCATGATGACTCTCTTGAGATGGAGAATTCATGGGCCATGGAACCTTTCGAGGCATTGACTCTGGAGTCCGGAGGAAAGGATTCCACGTGCGAGCATGGTGGCTTCATTCTTGATTCACCATACAGACCCTGCTCGCATCATGTCCCTCCAGAGTCAGACTTGCTTAGTGCGCTGAGCACACGTGAGGGCTGCAACCACCTTATGGTCCTCTTTTGCAAAAAGTTCAGAAGGCTGGTTGTAGATGCATATCTCTACCATAAGCCTATCAGATTTCGTGTGTGCACTGTGGCACTAACCTTGCAGCTGAAGCTTCACTGATACATCAAGGATTAGTGGTGAGACGGGAACGACACCACCAACGATAGCTGCAAGATGAAGTTCCCATGGTCGAGCTTATGACCTTAAATAAACAAAGCACTCCCAGGAGATAGCCTGGATTAGGTTAGGTTTTATTTCCCTTTTCAAATAAAAGCAAGAACATGTTTGTTAGGGTGATTTGTCCTTCGGGTATTTTTGGTCACTAACCTTTCAGGTGGAGATTGAAAAGAAAAATGGACAGGTGATGCCTATGAGTATGTGGGCCACATCAGCTGCAACACCTAGATCAGCTCTGGTGAGGGAACGTTTACAAAAGGAAACTTGATCTCCACACACTTGAGTTTTGTTGCCTAGCAATGCAAACTTCAAGTGTGGGGGAGGTATATGAGCATTCTGAGTAAAGTTCCTCCTCTACCAAATCTTGTCCTGGTGTGGCGATGATGTCAGCTCTTGCATCTTGCCCACTAGCTAGGTAAATCCTGCTTTTGACATTAAACAAAGCCCTTCCGGGAGGTTCCCGAGGTTCACCGTCCTATGCTCATGCTTATGTCCCTTGTTGATGATAGCTTGATCATGCTTTCATGCTTCCTTTATCTTTGCTTATATGCTCTGGTTTGAATGTGTGCAATATCATACGTTCATAGATTGTTTTAAATTAAGCATGGTGCTTAGGTTAAAATTGTCTTCTTCAATCAAAACAAGACATGGTGTCGAGTTTTGATTGATGAACCTTAAAGTATATCTTCATAGATCTTGGTTGCATATATGCTGACTAACCCCTGCAGAGAATTGTAAAATTTGAATGGGTAAGTCATTGAGCTAAAACTCAAATGGGAAGGTAAGTTGAGGTGTCAGATTCATGTTGCACATCGTGCAAAGGTGGTACATATGACCTCTCAAAGGTCCAAGGTAAGTATATTCCCCTTCGTGTATAATGTGTAACCTTGGTCTAACCCTTCTTGAGCAAATGACATGGTGACAATAAAAAAAACCCCCAAAAAATATTTGAATTTGAATAAAGGCTCTATGGTTCTTGAACCAGTAGAGTCCCTCTTTTGTTTCCACTTTTTGTTTGAAGAACAGCACCAGGATCAACTACCAGTGTGGGGGAGTTCTCTCGAGCTCATCATCGACATATCCGCTCGAGAACTCCCACATAGGCGCTGCACAACATCGACTACGCCTTCATGACAGAGGAAGGTAAACTTGAGTGATATGGCTGTCCTCTGGTCAGCCAAATCACCATTGGTTTTCCTTGATCTCTTATCCTTCAGAAGCGATGGTATGTGCACCCTTTATCTCGCTCTATCCTATCCATGAGTTTGTTTGAATTTCAATTCATATCCTTTATATCAAACTCAGTAATTGGTGCTATGCTTGCTCTGCATGATTCCTGTAGTTGGCTTGCATATGTTTTATTCCTTACTTATCATCTTGATGCTTGTGAACAAATATCATTAGGGAACTCATGCTTATCTAAGTAGTTGACGTTTGTGATATGGTTTGATGATATGATCTTCGCTCCTTATGTTCGAGTGCTTGGGAATTTTATTTGAAAATCATAAAAACCCTTTGCAAAGCTCCTCTTTGATATGCCACCGTCCCACTAGAGCCATATGATATTCATAGTTGAAAACCTTCTACTCATATGCTGCTTGTTATTGCATTGAGCTTTGTCAAATTCTGTGACCCTTGTGAGAATTCCTTTCACTGCTTTCATGATCAAGATTCATGTGCACACCACCTATTTCCCCTTGCTATGCTTCTACACTAGAAGTTAGCATTGTATCATCCATCCCATTCCATAAAAATAAAGCTCCATGTGTGGTGTGACATCTCTCTCCAAAAGTATCATTCAAAAGAGACATGGGTTATGAAAAAAAGAAAAGAAAAAGAAAAGAGAAAAGACATGCTCAAAAAGCATGATGAAAAAAAAGAGAGAAAAAAATAACCCATGTCCAAAATAAAGGAGAAATAGGGGAGAGATGAGATCATGCAAAAAGGTGTTCCATATTTTTGATGGTAATAACTAGTGTCCATTCCGGGGCTAGTGTCCACCTTACCATCAACCCACTTTCATCATATATGTATGGTAATATCTAGCACCCATTCCGGGCCTAGTATCCACCTTACCATACTCACCATATCCATACACGTGCACATCTTGATCTGATCGTATGAATTGATTTTCTCTGTGAATCCAGTTTTTGACTTTGCAATATATGTGATGCAAGTATGCCTTATCCTTTATCCTACCCTGAGCTCCACATATAGCCATCATTAGAAGTAGGGTGAAGAAAGGCAATCTAATGCCTTGGTGAGGACATATACACATTGAGCGATCTGAGAGAATCAAATGAGGAGCTAAGCAAGGTTTGTTTTGAAAATTTATTGCAAAACCCCAAGTGCTTAACATGATGAGCAGGAGTAACTTGATTCATGACTGTTCCATTCCTCAACTGCCCAAGATAGCATGATAGACACTTCAGAGTTCACAAGTACAAGGTATGGTTTGGAATATCTCTTATGCTTGTTTCATACCTTTGGATATCATGTCTCACCTTGACCTGACTCCCTTTACTCGGGACGAGCAAAGGTCAAGTGTGGGGGTGTTGTTGACGGTCGAAAAGTGCTACTTTTACACCATCAATACCTGCATAATATAATGGTAAAAGGATCATCAACACTAGAATAGGGCTTGATACTGATGATTTCCACAAGTATTGGTGTTTCTAGCTTTTGTTGCAGGATGCACCGAAATGCGTGCCAAATGGTACAATTGAGAGCAAGTAGTCCAATGGCTATTAAAGGATATCATCATAAACAACCTCAAATGCCAATTTGGACTGCACCATTGCGACGGGCTCGTCGAGACGATCGAAATGGACATATTATATGCCTACATCGGAGTTCGTATGCGCAAGATATGAAAAAGACAAAACAGCTGACGTCACCCGGGGCCCACAGCTGGCAGGTCCACGCATACATGTGCAACATGTGGCAGCACCTGGTTGGGTTTCGACCTTTCCCAGGAATTGCCGCGGGGTGCAGGGCTGAGCAGCAGGAGGTGGCGCACGTGGCGGCCAGGGATTGGCCCACGGCTGTCCCAGCGGATTGATGATGCAGGCGACAGGCGGGCGCAGGATTTCCCCCGGGGACACACGTCACTGCGCGGGGGGTCAGCCGCCGCTTCCTAGGATCACGTGCGTGGGAACGTTTCGTCTGCTCAGGCCGGTACACGTGTTGGCTTCTGGTTGGAGCGGCGCAAGGCGGTAGACCGGCTCCGTGCAGCGGAAGACAGCGTCGGGACAGATGTCGCGCGGGGAAAGGAGGCCACGCGGCCCGCGCTGGCTCGCCCATGATCCGCCGCCGGTCTGCCCCCGGTCCGCCCCGAGAAGTCCATTTTTAGTACCACTCAGCGCATAGGATGCCAAGGAATGTCCGGTTCTCCACAGAATATTCCGGTTTTCGCCCGATTCTTCCTGCCACGTGTCAGCATACTATTGGAGGCGCCCAAGGCAGCTGAAAAATAGGAAGCACTTGGAGCCCAAAGGCAAGCCACCCCCTCCTCTATAAATAGGAGGGGAGGGGCTCTCATTTGGCACACACTCTTCTCCTCCTCCTCTTCATTTTGGCTTGGAGCCTCTCTCTTTAGGAGAGGAGAGCTCTTTGTATAGGATTAGTGCTAGGAAGTGAGGTGGGAGGCTTGGGGCCATGTCATGTTCATGACATCTTCCTTAAGAACGATCCTCAGCGGTGCCTTTGTTCTTCAACTAGACTAAAGTGAGTATTTCGATATTTCCTATTTAGACTAAAGTTGTATGCATGCTTATAATGTTGTGTTCTTCGTTTGTTCTTGGTTTAGAGGCTTGTGTTCTTCAGACACAACCCCTTTTGATCCATTAGAACTTAGATCATAAGTTGCATCTAGTTTGCCTACCTGTCTAATTAGAGTAAAGTGAAGCTCCTGCATGTGTCTAGTTAGATCAAAGTGCATTCGTGATCTTGCATGAGTGATAGAGCATACCTTGAGTTAGTGCCAGTATCTCCCTCGCAGATTCGTAGGAATAGTGAGCGGTATAGACGAGGTGTCTGGACCATAAGCTACCCTTCTGAGGCCACGTACGATTGTAGCATAGAGGTAGGCCGCAGTGGTGACAGCCTGTTGGACCCTTTGCAACCCTCTTACGTCGCGTACCGAGTTGGTCTCGAGCCAGCACAAAGGCCGTGTGCCTGGTGCCCGAAGTGAGTGTTATACCCGAGAGAACGTTACTAGACTCTACGCTCGGTCCGAGCAGATCCTTTCTACCTATCCTATCCATAGAGTTCTGTCCTTGGATCATCTATACTAGAAGTAGAAAGTAGTGCACACCGTTCCTTGGATTCGATACCCTTGGAATACTCTCCTTCCTTGGGGAAGTGCTACAGCGGTATTTTCGTGCGCTTGCGGTATCCCCGGTCGTTCTTATACGCTCCCTCTAGGTGTATAACTAGTGGTGACATTAAGAAACGCCAACAGGTATTCAGTGTTTCCCCTTTGAGACCGTGCAAAATTTTGATGAGATCAGTGACTTCTTGTGCATTGATCCGGAGATGTTGATGATCTTGGTCTTTTTATCTTCTAGAGAGTCATGTTGCACTTCTGTGTTGAAGGTTCGGAGCCTCCCCCATGCTTAACATTTTGCTAGGCATGGAAGAAGAAGACAAAGTATTTTTATCTTAGTCGTCCTTCAATTTCCTTGTCTGAGTTTTAATCTTGCCTGCAAAACATTTTAAGCCCACATTCTACCCCTAAGGTGACGGTTGGGAGTAGACAAAATTGCCAACAATCCAACAATATTTCCTAAGACTCTTAACTGTGGCATAATTAGTCCAATGAGGAATTTACAGCCTAATGGGTGTTGTAGTGCAAAGTGTGTATGCGCATGAGAGGAAAGCATATAAACAAAGATAATGTTTACACCTAGTTCTAAACACCATGTTTACAACTAGGTTGCCGAATTTCTCCATAGCCATAAAAAATTATTTATCCAAGGTTAAAACACCATGTCTATCCCAAGATAAATAATTCTTTATAGCACAAGTAAAATAAAGCTCATTGCAAAGTTTATAAACCAACCAATACAACATGAAAATAACATGAAAAGCTAGCAATGTTTATTGAACTAAATGATGATGGTCTGCAATTATGTTTAGACACCACGTTTACGGAAGATTGCAAAATCGAAAATGCCCTATAAAAGCATTAACATGAAAAATTATGTATTCATTATTAAGCCTTATAAAACAACCACGCCAACTATATGCAAAATATGTATATGCAAAGAAACAAACATCACGTCAATGACAAAATGCAATGCATGCAAATAAATACGAGCATGAACATGATGGTGGTTCTAAAAAGAAAATGAATCTTAGATTATTAGCCACAAGTTAATCATCATTGTATGGTGCCATTTATTCTCTCTAAGGAAGAAATAAAAACACAAAGAAATGGGTTGCCTCCCGAAAAGCGCTTCATTTAAAGTCATAGAGCTCGACTTTCTCACATATCTTCTCATTATCGCAAAGCCATGGTCCTTCATGCAAGAAGAAAAGGTTCCCATGCATATTTAATTCTCTTCCCATGTTGTACTTGATCACTTATAGAAGACTTGTCCAAGCTATCTGACATCATCGCTTTCTCCTTCTTTGTCACCCTTCGATGCTGCCTTCACTTCACAAATTTTTCTTTAATGTCCAGAATAGAAAGTGTACCCAAACTCTACTCCATTGCATAGTGCACAGAATATCATTTCCAATAAGTCTTTATTTTCCCAAATTGGACTCCAAACGAGAAAGTTATGCCCACTTTACTCCGGCGATGCAATATGTCCCGAAATTTCAGAACGCGCAACGCTCAATGTTTTCGCCATAACTCCTTGCACGGGTCTTCAAACTCGTTGGTTCTTGATGCGTTAGAATGGAAACTTGATGGAGCTTTTAAATATCTAATTTTCTTTATTTGTATACCTCTGAACAAGTGCACAAAATTGATGAAGACAACAACATCTATCGCAAGATTTGGTGAGGTTGATGATTTATCTTGCAACTCTTTTGGCATGACTTCTCTTCACATTATTCAAGCCATTATATTCCTGCATGGTTAGTGAAAATCAGGCCTTCTCCCAACATGTGTTTCTTTACATTCATTAGCTTGACCAAGCGCAAAGCATGATCGAGATTTATAGAACTTATTGTAGACATATGCGTCCATAATTAACACCATATGCAAATTATAGCAACAAGTAAAGGTGTAATTAAAAGAAGTATATGTTTCACGCATAGTACTTAGCTCATCTTTGGGCATAAAATTAATTAGTTCAAACTCAAACACTGCCACATTATCAATCTCAAGAAATTCTAGCCTATCAACATGATAATCATTGGAGCAAGGCATAGAATTTAAACTATCATTCATACTATTGGTTGAACATGAGCATTTAAATATATCATCATCAATACCAATAATATCTTGATATTTCAATGTGTACCTTAGCCTTGGAGCTTTTTCAACAAGTGTGATTCTTGGTTTGTCTAGTAGCATTGAAAGCAGTCAATCTCAACAAATGGAATTGTCTCTTTGTTACCTTTTTGCATCTCCTCCATCTCATCATGTGGAACTTGTAATCCATAAGCAATGTATGCATTCATCTCTTCTTTGAAATTTCCATTATCATCCAAAGCTTCATCTTCAAAGTCTTGTACGTTGCTTTCTTTATCCTCTATGTACCACATGTCGTCAAGATTGCTCATCGTTGATTCACTCTTTTCTTCATCCTTGAGTACTTCCATGTCTTGATTTGCTAGTGTGTAACTTTCAATAGCACACAAGCTATAATCTTGTGGAGAGGGGCCTTCATGGAGTGTTTGCTTTACACTATTTTCCTCCCACATATCTTCTAGCTTGAGTCCTATTTTCTTCCATTCATGCTTCGAGTCACTAGCTCTTCTCTTTATTTTCCTCGTCTCCTTAGCAATAAACTCTTGCCCATGATTGAATGGCAGCGACCAATTGTTGACGGTGGAAATTCACCATTTCCAACCATCAATATTCTCACATAAATGGAGGCATATGCATTATTTACTAGCATTTAGGTATGAATAATGTAGTTCCACTTGTCCTTGGAGATTATTTGTATGTAGGTGATTTACCCTTTAAAAGAGATGGAAACTCCACTCTTATGAAGAAACCATGCCAACTCAGCTGAGGAGGTGGCTGCCACCAAAGGAAATATGGCAAGACACGTCATCGATCCAGGGGAGGCACTCACCGACAAATCAGAGGACGCCACATGGACTTCACATGGATTAAAGGGCCCACCTCGGATACCAAATCAAGCCATGCACCGGGGATGGATCAGAGGGCCCACAAGGTAGTCTACCAGAGGAAGCACACCAGGTGGGGCCGCCCTAGGGGGTCGGCCGATCCTAGGATCGGCCGAACCGCCTTAGTGGCATCCCATCCTGGCCTTCCACATGGTTGCTCCCTATTGGTCACTTGCTGCAGTCCCGGGTGTTTAGGGGCCATTTGGGCGTCCGAGCAAGCCTTGTCTCCCTCTATAAATGGGAGGGGAGGGGCTCCCATTTCTCACACACCACTCTCTCATTCTCCTCTCACTTTTAGTTTCCAAGGCTAGGGGGTAGGCTAGAGTAGCTCTTCTTCAGGTTCCAAGTCCTCTTGGAAGTTTAGGTATGAGTTCTCTTTTATCTTTATTTCTTTGTATGACTTTGATCTACTTCAGTTATTCAGCTATTTCATATAAAGTCATGGTAGATCATATTCTTGATGTGTTCTTGAGTTCATCCTCTGTTCATCATTTAGAGGCTCGTGTTCTTCGTGAACACTACCTTTTGATCCACTTGAAGGATGATAAACTCCTTCCTTATGTGTTTGTTCATAAGTTAGAGGCTTGTGTTCTTCACGAACACGACCCTTTGATCTTGTTGATTAGACATAAGAGAGTTCATATCTGTTCGTATGTCAAGCCTTAGTAGATCTTGTTAGATGGCATGAGAGTGTTGCATGGGGTCTGTGTTCAAGCTACGGTACTCGGTCTAGTTGACCAGTCTTCTGGTGGCTCTCACCCTGGGTCACAATAGCCCGGGCCGGGTGAAGTCTAGCAGCAACGTAGGCATGGTGCCTGGGTTGTCTGGCTACGATAGTTATGAGCATACCCCCCGTAACGAGAGGTCGGTCCTCAGGTGGTGACAGCCCTGTTGGATCCTAGGGCAACCTCCGCGTTGGGGTACCTGCTGTAGGAGTCTAAAGTCTAGTTTCGCAGAGTGCTGGTCGTCACGGGCTAGCTCCCCGTTTGTACCTGGGTGCTGAACCATGTTTCCCTCATGCAATACTCATGCCTATCTCTTGTATCTTCTAGCTTTGTATGTTTAGTACATTAGAACCTAGAGCTAACTTGTATGTTCCCCCTAAGCCATAGTGTGCTAGAGTAGAGGTAGATTTGAGGTGTGTGTGTCACACTACCCCTTTATATCATTTATCTTACTCCTACTTTTGAGTGTGTTGTTCCCTATATCTATCTCTTGGTTTACATTCAGAGCAAAAGCATAAGTCTAAGATATCCGCCATTGCCTTCCACGGATTCGATACCCTTGGAATATTGTCCTTCCTTGGGGAAATGCTACAATGGTTTATCTGTGTGCTTGCGGATTCGTTCATGATCGTTTATATTAAACCTATGACAACTCTCAATGTTCACGCTAATATGCGCCAGTTAGTTGTGACATTGGGAAATGCCAACAGACGCTTCTAGCGCTGACACTAAGGATGGATCCCAAATCTGTTCTTAAGTGATCGACATTCAGAAGTGTCAACAAGCATTTCTGGTGTCGTTGCCGGGGAAGGCACATAATTATCTTGACTATGCTTTGCATCTGTTTATAAACTCTGAGTAGGTTAGGACAACCCTCAATACAGGCTAACCTTGATTGTCTTCTTTTATCTTTGGATGATGAAGACAGGTAGTGTATGACTGGTTTCGACCTACCAGGAAATTTTACTGAAGATCCCGAGTCTCTTGTGAGGAAAGCTCGAATTCATTTCGGCTCACCTCATCGTACTCGTCCGGAGGACAAACCAGCTTCCTTTGTACCATCCACGTCCAACGCTATGGCCCAGAAGACACTTCATGAGTACTCAGCTCCTTCTGCTGACCAGGTGCTGCAAGGCCCTGAGGTGGCAATGGGGACTGAAAACTTTGAGATCAAGATAGGTCTAATCACGATGGTACAGGCTAGCCCATTCTGTGGCAAGCCAAATAAGGATGCCAATGCTCATCTGCAGCAATTCCTAGAGCTGTGTAGCACTTTCGTCATCAGGGGTGCAAATATGGATGTTGTTCGTCTACGGCTATTTCCATTCTCCCTCTTGGGAAAGGCTAAGCAATGGTTCTACGCGAACCGGGAATCTATTGACACTTGGAGCAAGTGTTCACGGGCATTTCTCAAGAAGTTCTTCCCATTAGGTAAAACCAATGCTCTTCGTGGAAGGATTTCTGGTTTTCAGCAAGCAGCAAGTGAATCTATCCCAGAGGCTTCAGGAATATGTCCTGGCCTATCCTCATCATGGGATGGAAGATTGGCTCATTCTTCAAAGTTTTTATAATGGGTTGACTCCGACAGCCCGAGGCCATATTGATGCTGCTGCTCAAGGAGCATTCTTCTCACTTACTATTGATAATGCTAAATTGCTCATGGAGAAGATGGTCTCCAACCAAGGGTGGAGTGATGAAAGACTCCAACCACGACCGAGGGGTACTCATACTGTCAAGGAAGCAGATATGATTACTGCCAAGATGGATCTTCTTATGAAGAGACTGGATGACTACACCAGCGAGAAGGCTGCCATGGCCACTACTTCTCTACCTATGGACTCTCACATGACTTGTGAAGTCTGTGGTAACACTGGGCATTCTGGCAATTATTGTCCGGAAACTCAGGAGGAAGTGATGTACATGAACGGCAATAACAACGGTTATCGTCCACCTCAACAAGGAGGCAAATCATGGAATCAACAATGCCCTTATTATCAAGGAGGTAACCAAGGTAATTCTTACAATCCTAACCAACCTTCCTTGAGAGATCTTGTTTTTGGGCAAGCTAAGATTAATGAAGGTATTAACAAAAAGCTAGCTGCCCTTGATAAAACTATGGAAAGTCTCAATGTTAAGCTTGATAGTTTTTCTTCTGCTCAGAAGAGTCAGCTGAGTTTCAACAAGATGTTAGAAACCCAGTTGGCTCAGCTGGCTGCTTTGGTTCCATCTCCTGATAACGGGAGGATCCCGGGGCAACCCGTATCCTCTTGTGAAAATGTTAGTGTAGTGTCAACCAGGTGGGGTAAGCCACCTAGGAGGACACATGCTTCTGACTATGCAGAAAAGCCCATTCAACAAATCCTTGATCCATGGGAGGAATCAGCAGTATTGCACAAGAAAGACCCAGGCTACACAACTATCACATGCACAATCTATTACAAGAACATCAGGCATGCTCTCTGCGACCTTGGTGCAAGTGTTAATCTCATGTCCAAGGCCATGTTCGAGCAACTGGGATATCCGGCTCTCTCTCCAACAGCACGGACTATCCAACTCGCCGATTCAACGATCCGATATCCAGAAGGAGTCGCTGAGAGTTTATTGGTTAAGGTCAAGAACTCTTATGTCTTCGCGGATTTTGTGGTCCTGGATATGGATGATGAAGGAGGAATGCCGCTCATCTTTGGGCGACCATTCCTCAGTGATGTCCGAGCTCGAATCAATGTGGGATCCAGCATCATCCGTTTCCGCATTGGGGAGAGGAACCTGAAGTTCAAGTTTCAGGACAAGGAAGAGCAATGCTATTTGGTGCAAGATAGTGTTGAGCAGCTTGGGGGAAGGACGGAGCCTTCACCCCCAAGGAAGAAATCTCCGTCAAGAAGGGTAAAGAAAATTCGGAAAGAATGGCGGAAGATTGAGATGGCACCAACCTCTACTTCTCAGGAGTGGGGTGCTGAATGGAATTGACCGCTGAGAAGAGTCCCACTCGTCGGACTAAAAATGATGGGTCCTTTCTACCAAAAAGGTTAAAGCTGGTATTTATCTCATATTTCTCTTTCCAAAATTTTCATTTCCAAAATTGCATATTTGATTTTCCAAAACCTTGCATTTGCATGCTAGATTTATCTAGCCTTTTTCCCTTTTCAAAATAAAATTTCTGAAAATCATTTCTGAGTTTGAAAACCATAGAAAATTTATTTGGGCAATTTTTGGAGTAAACTTTGGCCGGTGCACCTTGGCATATCTTCATATAGCCGTTGGTGACACACCTGCCAAAGGGGGCCAGCACCGGGCCCACCAGTGGGCCGGCCGAACCAGGGTTCGGCCGAACCCTGGCAACGGTCAAGTGGGCCCAGCCTTGGCCAACGGCTCCTAGCCGTTGCCCAACGGCTATCCCGCGGTGTGCTGCCCCTTTGCTCTATAAATTGGACCCGAGAGGGGGTGTTCTTCATCCATTCACTCACACTCCCCTCTCAACTCCTTGCTCTCTTGGTTTTCTTGGATTTCTTGCTCGAGATTGGATCATCAAGTGATCTCCCTAAGCGTGTTGCTGAACATATTGCTATTGGTGGAGCAAGCCCGGTAAGAACTTCATTCGATTTCACTAACCCATCACCGAGTTGCTCTTGTTGTTTCTTGTTATTGTGCTAGCATGAATTGGGCGGCGAACACTCTCCGAAGGGTGAAACGCTCACGCTCCCGTTCACGGGCAAGCACGAGTGCATCCACCCCCGCCGAGCCGACGCCGAGCCCATCAACGATGGACTATGAAGAAGAGCCAGAGGAGCAAGCCGAGCCACAAGCCACGGAGGCGGTCATTGATGACACCCCCTACCTCAGCTTGCGGGGCGATCGAGAGCAGCAAGCCTATGCTCTCCTGAAGGACCGAGTCTTCGCCCACACCAGGGACTTCGACCTGGCTCTCATGGAGAAAACAGGTATGAATCTCGAGTTCGCTTCTATTTGGAATGCTCTTGGTTGGGAGGAGTTTGTGCCAGTCACAGAGCTTGGCTCTCGGCCCCTCACCATCCAGTTTCTTTGCTCTCTTGCCGAGACCCCGGATGGCGTTGAGTTTCGTCTTTTCGGGACCGATTATCGTCTTTCTTGGAAGAATCTTAGTCGTCTTCTTGGTTTTAGTCCTCGTTGTGCTGTCTCTTCGAAGCGAGCTTGTGAAGGTTCTGTTCGGGAATCTTTTTGGGCAGATATCTCTGGTCTTGTTTACAGTGGCAAGTTTGTACCTCGGTGCAACGATATCGTGCATCCCACTCTCCGCCTGTGGCACAAGTGGCTCGCCATCACTCTCTTTCCACGAGAGGATGTTCGGCCCGTGCGCAGCGATGAGATGATGCTTTTATATGCCGCTGTCAACTAGATCAAGGTCCCTCCCGTTAAAGCAATGATTCGGCAGTGGATGACAAATTTCAAGATGATAGGCCCTATTGAGTGTACGGCTTTGGTGACTCGTATTGCTCTCAGACTCGGGGTTCTTAGCGGGAATCCCGTACCCTTCATCGAGACGTCCTGAGTCCTCATTGATGAGGCATACTTGATCCAGGGGCATATACTCAAGAGGGGCCCAAATGATTCTTTGACTTTCTTCTTTCCGGGCTATGCAAACCAAATCCCGTTACCTAACCCGGGGTTTGGATTGTATAACTCGGAGTCACTCACCATTCCCCTTGTTACACAAGAGGAAAGCCGTCGTGCTAGTATTTCAGGCAGATCCACTAGGAGCGCAGCGAAGAGAGCGCACATGCTCTTGCAGCAGTGCTGTGGTCTCTTTGGACCACCAGAAACAGAGTGGCTATCGAGGGGGTGTACTTAAACAAGCCGACTGACATCTTCTACAAAAAACTCAATTGCTTGAAGAAGTGGCGGACGAGGCTGCGGTGTATTGATCAGGACTTGCAGGCGGAGTGGTCGGCGCTGGTACGGGCTTGGGTGGAAGAATTTAGGGAGAAGTTGAAGACCGCCCACCGGAGGATGATCTGCTCTAATAGTAGTTCAAGCTTTTTTTGTTCTCTTTCCTATTTCCTCGTTTGTGTTAGCAAGTTTTGGATGCTAGGGGTCTGGGGACTGCGTTCCCCCTAGCCTGGGGACTGAGTTCTCCTTAGTTTGAGTTTGTACGGCAAAGCTTAGCTGGCATCCCCAACAATGCTGACGGTGTAAAAACAACCTTTTTGGCTTTCTATAAAAGCTGGGTAAACCCTTTCTCAAAAAAAAGATGGTACGTAGGATCACTTGGGCCACCTAAGGTGGAGGATGAGGAGTGCAATGTACACAATTGGACATCAAAGCTGGCTCAACGGAGGGAGCTATGGATGTCACTGCAAAGCAGAGCAGGACCAGTGATAGATGGTAGTGAGTGTTGGGTTAAGAGGGCTAGAGCTCTCCATCTGCCCGACCCTATGATATGATCAATTATGATAAATTGATAATACTGACACAGAGAGACTCACCCAATGCATCAATAAGCTCGTATCTGTCACATAAGGCTTGAGTGACTCCCAAGACCAGGACGAGTAGAGAGACGTCACAATGGCAATGAGGATTGCCATTGTCTTGAAAGCAGCTACAGAGGCCTCGTCACCAACAGCCTCACTTGAAGACTACTGTCAGAAATAAGTATAAGTTATATCCAAAGCACTGTGATAAAAAATGGCAGCAACGAAGAAAAGGTAAGATGACTCACACAAAGGATAATCAGTCGCCGGACTGATTGCCATAGTTGCACAGCTATGATTATGATGATTAGGGCTGTGCTTAGGTACTCCCTTTACCTGGTAGGAGGTAAGACCTCGGAACAAATCAGAACCATACATTTTTATAGAATCGGTAAACATTTAGATAATTAAAATATAGTAATTAAAATAGCACGTCAACCACGCCTCCTTCCCCTATCGGTTTGTCTTTGTCGCGGCCGCACCCACGCCGCCTCCCTGCCTATCTGTTCCTCTTAGTCACGGATGCATCCCCCATGGTGCCGGTTAGGGATGAAAGTGGTACGGATATTATCAGTCCGACCGACCGACCGAAAGGGTCAGACACTCAAATGGTAAGACCGTATTCGAATCCGGACATTTAATATCCGTAACTATCCGTACTACATTAGTATCCGGAAATTCAAAGTTGAATTTCTATGATCCAAATATGATGAATATCACTATTCGAAAAAAATATATATTGTCCGTATCCGTATTCGATCCGAGAATTCAGTCCGAGAAAGAAAAATTATCTGTATCTGTATCCGTAGTATCCGTCCGTATCCGATCCGTTTTCATCCCTAGTGCCGGTCTTCCTCATGCCAGGAAACGAACTTGAACCATGTCTGACCGAGGGTCCGATTCGTTTTCCCGGCCGATCCATTGTACTTTTTCTTCTCCAGACCGGCGATCACCTCGGCACAAGCAGGAATGCCTCCAAAGCCACCATAGTAGGGTTGTTGATCCAACTCCGACGGGCCAGCAGGAAGCAGGCTTCCGTCGTCAGTTGCCGCTTGGTAAAACTGCTCCAGGATGCCGGTGCCGCCATCTTCACCAGGGACGACCGGATGTTCCCCAAATGACCGCGGATTTAACATGTTTGCAACTTCGTTGTCTCGGTGACCGGGCAGGCCGTCGTCGTTGTGTGGTGTCTCGGCACCACGGCCGCCGCTGGCGAGTTCAGTGCGTGGCTGGTGAGTTACATGCAGATGCGTTAAGTTTGCTGATGGGCGTGTAGTAGTTCGATGTGTCGTGCTCGCACACGCTGCTGGAAAGCATCGAAATCACTCCAGGATTCCTCGCCCATACCTGATTGATGGCACCAATAACGCAAGGCACCATGGATTTTCAGATGGTGTCCGGATCTCAGCGGTCGCTGGACGTGGGTGCAAGTGTGTGTGTGTGAGGGCAGTTAGGATTCTATCAAAATTTCTGATTTTAAAATATATAACAACAATTAAAACTATTACCTCCTAGGAGGTAATATGTCTTTAGATCAACGGTCCACAGTCATTTGGGAGTACCTGATGGATACGGACGGATACTACGGATACAGATACAGATAATTTTTCTTTCTCGGACTGAATTCGGATACGGACGGATACTATGGATTCGACGACAACGCCGGCAAGATGGCGGAGCCGGGCAGCCGGCACTGGCCGCGAGTGCCGCCACCACACCACATGTGCCCGCGCCATGGAGCGGCGGCCCCGGTGCGGCGCGGGTGTCCGCCGCGCCCGCGCGCAACAGCGGGCGCGAGCGTGGAGCTGAACTGGAACGCGCCCTGGCAGGGGGAGCTCGGAGCGGGCGGGACGGTGGGTACCGCGTCCGGCGGCGGCGGCGCAGCTGGCCGGTCAGCTCCCCCCGGAGCTCGGCCTGCACCACGCCACGTGGGGCGCGCGTCGTGCCGGAGGTCTGTAGCGAACATGGCCTCATATGCCATTAGTTTGAGTATGATTTTGGTGATTCATGACAACATGATCAATGAGACTAACCATATTGTCTAGCATGTCCTTGTAGGCATTTATAGGTCCCATGGATGTAACCACAATTAAAGCCAAAATACCACATGCCAAATTCAGAAGATGGCTCCAAGAGGTGGCAAGTTGAACCAAAGTCAAAGACGCAAGAAAACAGGAAATGGCACCATCGGATGAACCAACGGTACCCTAGAGGTGAGCGTCGGTGTACTTGGTACACTGCGTAGAAGGCCAACTGAATTGGCACCGTCGGATGAACCGACGGCCCACATTCTAGTTGCGTCGGACGAATTGCAGAGCTGAAGCCGCGAAGACAGAAGCGCCGGATGAAACGACGGTCCATTGGACCGAACCGTCGGTCTATCCGATGACTAAGTTTGAACAAGACAGAGACGCGCCAAGACGAACTCTTCAGCACCGAATGAACCGACGCCTTGGTCAAGTGGAAGCATCGGTCTATCCGACGGTCACGAAGCAGCATACAGAGACGTTTTGGCCGCGAGGTCTTCAGCACCGGATGAACCGACGCACCGTCGGTGTATAGCGTCGGAACAGTTGTGTCAGCAGAGCTGCAACGGCTAAGTGACGTGGAGGGCACCGGATGAACCAACGCCCTGGAAAAGCATAGCATCGGTTCATCCGACGCTACCTTTTTCAGTGGCCGTTAGCCAATGGCTAGCTGAGTGCCTTGGGCTATTTATACCCCCTCCACTCACGCATTTGAGAAGGCTGGATTTTGTGGAAGTGCAGAGGAGTGCAAGACACCTAGAAGATCATATCCAATCCATCCAAGTGCTTAATTGCTCATCCATAGACTTGCATGTGCTTAGTGTATGTGCTTAGTGCTAGGCTTAGCTTAGAGCTGAGTGAGTGCAAGGTTGTGCCAACCTTGTGAGGTGATTCTTGAGTGGATCAAGGTGTACAAGGTTCGCCGGAAGCCTTGGGGCTTAAGTGGCTCACCGGCAATCGTCATAGACCCTCCGGCTTGGTGTGGAGTGGCGAGGACACTTTGTGCGGGGGACGTGGAGACCCCCTTCCTAAGTGGAGAAGCTCCTTAGTGGAGGCGGCATCAAGGTGACCAAGGGAACTTGGCGAGTGCCTAAGTGGCGAGCCTTAGTGGCGAGTCAAGTGGTGCTTTTGGAAGAGACTTGGTGACCGAAAAGCAATACTCTTGTGTGAGTGCTTCAACAACGTGGACTAGGGGTGGCTTAGTGCCTACCGATACCACGGGATAAATCGCGTGTCAAGAGTTTGCTTCCTCTCATCCCCTTTACGTTTCTGCATTTACTCTCTTGCAATCTTTGCTTGCCTTTACTTTCCTAGAGTAGTATCATGCTAGGATTGGCTATAGGTTGCAAACCTTGTTTTGGGATGGGAGTTTCACACTAGAACAACCTTAGTTGCACATCTAGATAGTATGTTCTAGTTTATCTTTGTGTAAAAGTAGTGAAGCCATAGGTTAAGGTTTTAGTTTGCCTAATTCACCCCCTCCCCCTCTTAGGCTACGAGCATCCGATTCCTTACAAGTGGTATCAGAGCCTTGGGGCCTAAGTGGCTCACCGGCAACTGTCTTCGACCCTCCGACTTGGTGTGGAGTGGTGAGGATACTTTGTGCGGGGGACGTGGAGACCTTCCTTGGTGGAGAAGCTCTTTAGTGGAGGCGGCATCAAGGTGACCAAGGGAGCTTGGCGAGTGCCTAAGTGGCGAGCCTTTGTGGCGAGTCAAGTGGTGCTCTTGGGAGAGACTTGGTGACCGGGAAGCAATACTCTTGTGTGAGTGCTTCAACAACGTGGAGTAGGGGTGGCTTAGTGCCTACCGATACCACGGGATAAATCGCGTGTCAAGAGTTTGCTTCCTCTCATCCCCTTTACATTTCCGCATTTACTCTATTGCAATCTTTGCTTGCCTTTACTTTCCTATAGTAGTATCATGCTAGGATTGGCTATAGGTTGCAAACCTTGTTTTGGGATGGGAGTTTCACACTAGAACAACCCAAGTTGCACATCTAGATAGTTTGTTCTAGTTTATCTTTGTGTAAAAGTAGTGAAGCCATAGGTTAAGGTTTTAGATTGCCTAATTCACCCCCTCCCCCTCGTCGGCTACGAGCATCCGATTCCTTACAAGTGGTATCAGAGTCGGGACTCACTTCCTTCACAAGGAAACACCAATTCGATTGGTAAATCGTGAAAACCGGCTCATTGGAACGGTTAGGCTTCACCGCCTAGTGAGTTGCTCTCTAGAGGTATGAAAGGGGTGGATACCATAGGTTTGGCTCCACATTTCGATGGCACGGGCTTGCCTCGTTGGAAGGTTCTCATGGAGGCCTATCTCCAAGCAAAGGACCTTGATGTTTGGAGAGTCACCGATGAGGGCATGAAAAATGGTGCTAAGAAGGAAAAGCAATTTGATGTGATTGCTAAGAGTATCATTTTGTCCTCACTAGATGTAGGCGTTTTCAATAGAGTTTTTACTTGTGAAAATGCTCATGAGCTATGGAAAACCATCAAGGAGCAAAATTAGGGTTCAAAAGAAGTTGCTAATGAACGCTACGGTTGTCTCCTTGAGGAATTCAATAGCTTTAAGCAATTTGCTAATGAAAATGCCGATTCTATGTACTCACGTCTAAATGTGCTTGTCAATAGAATCAATGCTTTAGGTGTGAAGAACATCACGGACTTGAACATCAACCGCAAGATCCTTCAAAGTCTCCGGAAGCCCGATTATGACTTGGTGAAAGCAATCATCTATGAGAAGAAGCTCGAAGAATTGAAGCCATCCCATATCTTGAGCAAGATCATGGCACATGAGCTTCAAATCACGCCCAAGTCCAAGAAGGCGCCCCAAGAAAAGCCCCAAGAACCATCTTCTCCAACTACAAGCCATGCCCTCTCAAGCCAATAAGAAAAGGTGTTGAGTAGGATGGCTACTCATGGAAGCTCAAGCGAAGATGATGGTGATGATGGTGACGATGAAGATTCCTCAAGTGATGAAGATGTTGAATCCATGGTGGCCGAGTACGTGGAGAAGATCTTCAAGTATGTGAATAAAGTCAACATGTACGGCTACAATGTCCACTTGTGAGAAGGGCGTCATCATCAACATATCAAGTTCACCAAGATCGAGCACAAGCCCAAGAAGAAGGTGATCAAGGAGAGGAGGCCAAAGCAAGAAGCAACTATCGCCGTCCGTGAGTGGACAAGTGGTGGAGAATCAAGTTCTTCTAGCTCAAGTGATGAATCAAGAAAGAACTTCACCACCCGCTTCATGCAAGGTTCTTCATCATCATCACACATGTGCCTTATGGTCCGAGGTATGGAGAGCAATGTAAGTGATGATGAATCCGACACCACCTCTCTTGATGATCTTGTTGAGCTAGTCCATGAGCAAAAAGGAATGGTTAAGAAACAAGCTAATGAAATTAAAGAACTCAATGTTCTCAATGATCTTAGTGCAACCCTTGCTACAAATTATGAACATTTATTGTGCAAATTCAAATTGCTTAGCAAGGAGTGTGATGAGCTAAAATCTAAGCTTGAGAGAAATGAGACTAAAACAAGTAATTCCTTTGAGCTTGATGAATCATCTATCCCTTGTGCAATTCCTATCTCCAAGGTAGATGCTTCAACTTCTTGCATTGATTTAATTGATGAATCTTGCTCACCATCTTGCAATGAGAATGTTGTTGTAGAAACATGTGATTGTCTCATAGGCAAGAAGAATGATGAGCTCAAGCAAGAAGTAAAATGGCTCCGAGAGAGGTTGTTTAGCTTGATGGGCAAGGGCAAGAACAATGAGGAACAAGTGGACATCTCTCAAGACATGAAGAGCAAAGTCCAACCTTCTCAAGATAACCATGAGCCCATGGTGAAGAAGCTTGAGAAGGGTGCAACCGTGACTTGCTACAAGTGTCATGGAGAATGGCACAAGTTCTACAAATGCCCTCAATTTCTCAAGAGGATGAACAAGGGCGCAAAGAAGAAGTTGAACCCCACCATCAAGAGCTCCCTCATCTACACCAAGCCCAACCGCAAGAACAAGACCAAGAGCAACATCTACGTCATCAAGAAGAAGGCTAATGGCAAGGTGGTTGCACACAAGGTTGGGAAGATGAAGACGGAGCGGGGTTGGAACCAACCTATTTGGGTGCTCAAGGAAGTCATCACCATCATGAAGGGGCCTCAAATGGTTTGGGTTCTGAAGGCCACTTGAAGGCCTTGAAAGCGGGGACTTGGGAGGCTTGGCACAAAGAAGTTGTGAAGACTCAAGCATAGAAGCCAAGCTTGCAAGTTGGACATGTGTTGCCCAAGTTCCCCGGTTGAGGTAATGGAAACTAAACTCACCTCATGTCTCATTGTACCTCCATTGCCTTGTTTAGGTTGCATTTGTTGCAATGCTTACATATGGTAGGTTGCTTGTGTCATGTGCTAACCCATGAGCAACCTACATAGTTTGTTTAGTGTGTGTAGAAAAACTACACTTGTTCTTTCATGGTGCATATTTTCAATTATATCTCTTTGCATCATGAGCAAGCTATAGGGTTGGCTTCCCTTTTGTTGTCATAAACAATGTGCATACATTTGGTTGGTGATTCAAACACTAAATGCACACATTTAGGGGGAGCTCATCCTATGGTTTGGTTATGGGACTAACTTTGTTTCAAGTTTATTTTGTGTAGTCCCTTGGTGACGCGTTCCGGTGCGGTGTTTCATTCTAAGAGAATGCTATTTCACTCTCAATGTGATCTAACATCTCTAAAAGAGTGAAAATAGCAAAATAAGTTTCATGCTATTGAGTCATGTCCTTGTGAGCTTATGTCTCTATATAAGTTCAAAGGCAATGTACTCATACATTCCTAATCCTTGTGGTACCCCAAGTGTCTTCTATGCAAGCTTCTTTCAAGTGGTGTCACCTCTAGTGATATCATTTCCAAGTGGCTCATCTCAATGTGGTGCCAACAAGGTAGAGAGGATCAACCCCCGGAGGTATGCAATGATCAAAAGACTACAAGTGATATCTACAAGTGGTAATGTAACAAGAACCCATTTGTCTTATCTCTTATCCTTTAAGCTACCTCCTTGCATGATATGCTCTAAGCTTCCTTGTCTTACAAGTGTTTGTAGTTGTGCACTTGATTTTCACACTATCTTTTTGAGCACACACTTAGGGGGAGCTTAGTTTGTATCATGCTAGTCTCATGAGCTTGTGATCCACCTTAGTTATTCACACATGTGGTATCTTCATTGATATCATACATATGGATCATGGTTCATGCGGCTTTCTCCCTTGTATTTAACATTTCTCTTTGAGCTATGTTTGCTAGGACTTGCTAGTTTCCTTGAAAACCTTTTGTTTTGGTCACTTTTTGGAGATTTTATTCCAAAGGGGGAGAATGTGGGACCAAAGCAAGCTAGATTTTCCAAAATGGGAAGAGGCAAGATATGTGTGAACATAGGAAGAGAAGATCAAAAAGGGGGAAGTTTGATCTAGGGGGAGTTTGGATGATGGTAAGCATCCAAGCAAGTGTAAGTGGCTCTAATTTTGTCAATTTTTGCAAATTTATGCTTGCTTTGATTGTGTTGTCATAAATCACCAAAAAGGGGGAGATTGTAGTGAACATGGCCTCATATGCTATTAGTTCGAGTATGATTTTGGTGATTCATGACAACATGATCAATAGGACTAACCATATTGTCTAGCATGTCCTTGTAGGCATTTATAGGTCCCATGGATGTAACCACAATTAAAGCCAAAATACCACATGCCAAATTCAGAAGATAGTCTATTTTTCAAGGTTATAAAACAGTGGTAAGATGGCTCCAAGAGGTGGCAAGTTGAACCAAAGTCAAAGACGCAAGAAAACAGGAAATGGCACCGTCGGATGAACCGACGGTACCCTAGAGGCGAGCGTCGGTGTACTTGGTACACTACGCAGAAGGCCAACTGAATTGGCACCGTCGGATGAACCGACGGCCCACATTCTAGTTGCGTCGGACGAGTTGCAGAGCTGAAGCCGCGAAGACAGAAGCGCCGGATGAACCGATGGTCCATTGGACCGAACCGTCGGTCTATCCGATGACCAAGTTTGAACAAGACAGAGACGCGCCAAGACGAACTCTTCAGCACCGGATGAACCGACGCCTTGGTCAAGTGGAAGCATTGGTCTATCCGACGGTCACGAAGCAGCATACAGAGACGTTTTGGCCGTGAGGTCTTCAGCACCGGATGAACCGACGCACCGTCGGTGTATAGCGTGGGAACAGTTGTGTCAGCAGAGCTGCAACGGCTAAGTGACGTGGAGGGCACCGGATGAACCGACGCCCTGAAAAGCATAGCATCGGTTCATCTGACGCTACCTTTTTCAGTGGCCGTTAGCCAATGGCTAGCTGAGTGCCTTGGGCTATTTATACCCCCTCCACTCACCCATTTGAGAAGGCTGGATTGTGTGGAAGTGCAGAGGAGTGCAAGACACCTAGAAGATCATATCCAATCCATCCAAGTGTTTAATTGCTCATCCATAGACTTGCATGTGCTTAGTGTATGTGCTTAGTGCTAGGCTTAGCTTAGAGCTGAGTGAGTGCAAGGTTGTGCCAACCTTGTGAGGTGATTCTTGAGTGGATCAAGGTGTACAAGGTTCGCCGGAAGCCTTGGGGCCTAAGTGGCTCACCGGCAATCGTCATCGACCCTCCGGCTTGGTGTGGAGTGGTGAGGACACTTTGTGCGGGGGACGTGGAGACCCCCTTCCTAAGTGGAGAAGCTCCTTAGTGGAGGCGGCATCAAGGTGACCAAGGGAACTTGGCGAGTGCCTAAGTGGCGAGCCTTAGTGGCGAGTCAAGTGGTGCTTTTGAAGAGACTTGGTGACCGGGAAGCAATACTCTTGTGTGAGTGCTTCAACAACGTGGAGTAGGGGTGGCTTAGTGCCTACCGATACCACGGGATAAATCGCGTGTCAAGAGTTTACTTCCTCTCACCCCCTTTACGTTTCCGCATTTACTCTATTGCAATCTTTGCTTGCCTTTATTTTCCTAGAGTAGTATCATGTTAGGATTGGCTATAGGTTGCAAACCTTGTTTTGGGATGGAAGTTTCACACTAGAACAACCCTAGTTGCACATCTAGATAGTATGTTCTAGTTTATCTTTGTGTAAAAGTAGTGAAGCCATAGGTTAAGGTTTTAGATTGCCTAATTCACTCCTCCCCCTCTTAGGCTATGAGCATCCGATTCCTTACAAGGTCATTGACGCGGAGGGCAATGGCGGTGGAGCTGGCCTGGCCGCGCGTGTTCCTGCCACACCGTGCCCGTTGACGCACGAGCGCGCGTGTCCGGCCTGGCCTGCGATCTTGTGGCAGCGGTGTGCTGCCTGCAGGTGGGAGCTGGATCGGTGGCTCTTGCCTCACCATGCCTCCGCTCTGCCGCGGCTTTACAACTTTTGCTGTGAGGAGAGGAGAGAGGAAAGCAAGGGTTGCAGACTTGCAAAGGCCGTGCGCTTTTTTGTTCAGGAAATGGTGGCAAGAGATCGAGAGCACATCTCCACTCCCTTCCAATTTCCAAAAGAACGGTTCTTATCTACTGTACAGAAAGCTGCTCGAGCAGAGCGGCAATGGCGTAAAGACTACTCCTACTGGACTTTGGAGAGGACCAGCAACCGGGTACGGAAGGACAAAGTATCTGAATTTTGGAGAGGGGCAACCATGCGCAAAGAAATTTATTTATGGCTTATTTAGATTGACAAATACTCCCTCCGGTGCACAAAAGGAAGTCCCTTAAGGCCAGATTACTTATACCAAGAAGTCATTTATTAGGGGTAATTTTTTCTTGTTTGCCCCTAATAAATAGGGTTGCGGGTGCATTGTAAGCACCAACGACATCTTGGCCGACTGGCTAGCGGATCGTGGCCCGATGCACTCCGCATGTGTGGTCGCGGGTTCGACTCCTTCAGGCTGCGGATTTTTGCCGTTGGTTGTCATTTTTGCATGGTACTGTGCGCAGCGGGGGGTTCGACGTGAATCGCGCGAGAGGAGACCTGGTGCGCGGCTGGGCGCGTTTTGTACGCCGATTTTTTCGTTTTTGTTGATTTCGCGCTCGTTTTTCGCGGTTGTTGCCTGGGCGATTTTATTTCCCGCCGCACGCAGCGCCAACACAGGTCCGACGGCACCTTTTTTGGCCACCATATAAACATGCACACAGGGGCAATGCCCTTCAACTCTAAGCCTACACACAGAACAATGGATTTCGATTTGAACTTGCCTCCTGATGGTTTCCTCCTCAATCCTCAAGAAGAAGAAGATGTTCAAGCTGATGGTATTGTAGTAGAAGAAGAACCAGATGCTCCTGGTAAGTATGACACTTGGTTTTTGCACAGATTTTGATTTGAACTTGCCTCTTGACGAGTTTGGCGCGGTTGATATGGATTTCATTCAAAACATAGCTGGTATTTGTTTCAACTCATGTTACATTCAAAACTTGCCACTTGTTACAATGCTTATGTGCATTTTGTATTTTGTAGAACATGAACCGGTTGTAGTCAACCACCGACGGAAAGAAATGACAGATGATATGAGAAAGCAAGTATATCAAGCATTGTTGGCTAGAAGCAATAACGGTAAACTCCACAAGAAAGATACCCAAATTGTTGCCGAGCAATTTAATCTTCATGTTCGGTCAGTGCATCATGTTTGGAGTAGAGGTAAAATACAACTTGCTAATTCGGTGCCGGTTGTTGTTGCTAGTATAAAAAACGGGAGAGTTGGTCGTAAAGCAACTCCTGTTGATTTAGAAGCTTTGCGTAACATTCCTCTAAAGGATAGGATGACCCTGGAGGATGTTTGTGACAGGCTAAGCATTAGCAAACGGAAGGTGATAAGATTGTTGAAACAAGGATTGCTTAGGCGTCATTCTAGTAGCATCAAACCCTTTCTCACTCCAGCAAACAAAAATACTAGGTTGAAGTTCTGTATGGACATGATTAAGAGGGGGTTGGATGGTGATCCAATGTTTAGGGATTTTTTTGACTTCGTTTTCATTGATGGGAAATGGTTCTACTTATATAAAAAATCTGAAAATGTTTATTTGCTACCCGAAGAAGATGATCCACACAGGACTTGTAAGAACAAAAATTACATCCCTAGGGTCATGTTTCTCACTGTTTGTGCTCGGCCGAGGTTTAGAGATGGGGAGTGCATTTTTGATGGTAAAATAGGATGCTTTCCTCTTGTCACTTATGAACCGACTATAAGAGGAAATGCTGCAACCGGCCGTGTTAGGGGAGAAATGGTGATGAAGCCCATTCAAAGTATCACAAGAGATGTCATAAGAGCATTCATGATTAACCAAAGTCTTGCCGGCCATTAGAGCCAAGTGGCCAAGAGAAGATGTGAGAAATCCTATTTACATACAACAAGACAATGCACCTTCACATTTAAAGGTGGATGACCCATTGTTTTGTGAGGCTGCAAAGCAAGATGGTTTTGATATTCGCATCATTTGTCAACCTCCAAATTCTCCAGATTTTAACATCTTGGACTTGGGGTTCTTCCGAGCCATTCAAACAATCCAATACAAAAGAAATGCAAGAACTATTCAAGAACTAGTTCCAACCGTGCAAGAGGTATAGTCCATGGTTACATTTTTGTACCAACTAGCTCACACATTTTTCATGGTTACATTCCTCTAATTTCAGCAATGATTTTTGTAGGCATTTATGGAGTTTTGTCCACGCAAAGCAAATCGCATCTTTGTAACACTACAAACTGTTTTGTTGGAATCAATGAAGAAGAAGGGATGCAACAACTACAAAATCCCTCACATGAACAAAGCGCAATTAGAAAGACAAGACATGTTGCCAACTAGTATTCCTTGTCCACCAGATTTGCTAGATGAAGCTGAGGCTGCATTTGCTTCATTGTAGGGAGAAATATGCTAGTTAGAGGCAAAATTGTTAAGCAATGGTAGAACAAGAACTCGATGAGCAATGTATCTTACTGTTTTCCTCTTGTTGTCTCTTCTTTCTCCTACTTCTTCATGTTCCTCCATGATTGCTGCATTTGCTCCATCTCGCACTTCACGTCCAGCGCAGCAGTGCAGTCAAACTTGTCACGGCGAAGTGGAGACGACAACCAGTAATCCATGTGCACGAGGCCGCAACGCACACATGGATACAACAACGAGTGCGCATGATTCCATGACTTGCGATCTTCATGAACAATGTGGCAATGAGCACACAGGAAAGCGCCCGACGGCAAGGAGTCCGGCACCGTCGTCTCCGAGGCTGGCGGCAAGGAGTCCGGCACCGTCGTCTTCGAGGCCGGCGACAAGGAGTCCGGCACCGTCGTCGACGAGGCCGACAGCAAGGAGTCAGGCCCGATGAGCTCCTCCGTCTCAGGCGCGTCGTCGAGCTCCGGCGCGTTGTCGAGCTCTGGCGCGTCATCGAGCTCTGGCGCGTTGTCGAGCTCCGGCGCGTCGAGCTCCGACTCCGGCGTGAACTCCATGGCCGGCTCCACTACCTCTGAGTCCTGCGCGGCAGCCACGGCGAGCGGAGATGATGAACCCATGGCGAGGCACGGCGAGATGAGGAAGGCGACGCGCTGCGACCTGCGAGCCGAGGAAGGCATGACGCAGCACCAGCGAGTAGAAAAAGGAAGGCGAGCGGATCGGAAGGCGAGGCGCGTGCGGTTGGAGTAATTACTACGCGGAGCGCTGGAACGGGCGACGAGCGTCCCGACGCGCATTCACGCAGGGGCAACAGCGTCCAAAACTCCCTCTCCTCGCGCAAACGGACTTCTTTTGTGCACTCGTCTCCTCGCCCAGACGGACTTCCTTTTGTGCACCGGAGGGAGTAGCTATTATTTAAATGAACCGGTTTCTTAAACTTGTCGGTGTCAAATAGGTTCATCAACTTCGAAAAAGCATTTTTGGATTCCTAAACTTGCTAATCGTGCTAAATAGGTCCAAATCCTGACTAATTGTGCCTAATTATTCAAATCTCTCTCATCATCCATGTCATCTTCTCCGTCTCTCCCCCTCTCTCCACGTCGACCGCCATTGCTTGCGGCACGTCTTCCAGGCGGCCGTCCCTCCCCGGTCGCCACCTCTTCTTCTCCCTTGCTCCATGGTGAGGAGGGCGGCGCAGGACTGCAGAAGAGGGAGTAGTGGCGGCAGCGTGGGGACGGCAGGAGAGGAGGGTGATGGTGTAGGGGAGAGAGAGGACGTGGCAACAAGTTTAAAAACCCGAGATGCATTTTACTCTTATTTATCACATCGAATTATTCACTCGCCACATCTTTGTATGCACACTGCCAACTACGACAACTTCAACTTTCCATTCAAAATCAATGTTTTGTAATTTTTTTCAAATAAGCTTTATTTAAACTCCATGAGAGATTTTTGTAAAAAAAAAAGTTTAAAGAGGAACTCTTGAACGTCGTCGTTGGTGGCATGTGGACTGTGTGGGGTTCGTGGGTGCAGAAGCAGCTGCTCCTGTGTTGACACGACTCATGGTCAATCAATCAAATGTCGCGCACATCTCCATCACTCCATGAGACATGACGCACGGCGGCGCACGCGGAGGCAAGCTACTCCTACCAGAGCCTACCACCATCTCTCTCGCAGATAGGCGCAGCCGCGCAGGCACGCCGAGGAGCCGGGCGGCGGGGCATCGGGCCGGCCGCTCTCTGGTCAGCAAGCACAGGCTGCACTGTGCGTGCGTGCAGGGAAGGAGGCTGCACTGTGCCGCTCTCTAGCCAACCTCCTTCCCCATCATCACATGCATGCGTTGCAGATAGGGATGGAACCGGATATCATTTTTAGCCTTTTTTTTATTTTAGTTAAATTAGGCATAATATTTTGTATCCAAAATTTATATTCTTGTTCTTGGCATTGTACTTGTTAAGATTTATACAAAATAAACCTCAAATGTGCGCTATATTTTGATCAAATGATGAAAAGAAATTCGGATATCTATTCGGATTCGGATACGGATGTTTTTTCACTTTTTTCTCTATCGAAAGCAAATAATCCATAAAAAAATTGTAGCTATTTTTTTTTATTTTTTCCAGTAATTAGCTGGTTATAATGCATAAAAAATTAGCACCAAATTTATTTTATTGTGATATAAAAATATCAATCTATTACACAATTAGGATGTTTTGGTTCCATCCCTAGTTGCAGATATGCTCTTGACATGGTGTCGCGTCAACAGGGGATGGACGCATCGTGAGGACGGGTGTCTTTTAGATCCCAAAAAGTTCGAAAAAACATCTCATCATCTATCATATTATCTCACATCACCTCTCACTATTTATCTGTATTTACACTAATTTTTCTTCAATTCTTCTCCGATTCAATCAATTCATCTCCATCTAAACACATCCGATATCTCGGTCGACCGGGCGCAAGCGCGTGTGGTACGTACTAGTACGATAGATGGTGCCGCACGCCCCCACGACACGAGGACGAGTTCTTCCATGCACGCGTCCTCATTGCCGTGTGCTACAGGATGGATGAACAGACCAGATCAGAGAGAGTGTGGTTGGCTTTGAGATACAGTTAAGGTCTCATTTAGTTTCCCAAAATTTTTTACCTAAAATTTCACTTATTTCTTGTCTCTGTGCCGCAATCTGTTAGATGATAAGTAATATTTTAGTATATTTTAATTTCATAATTAAATATATATTTTAATATGACGGTGAGTGAAATAATTCATTTGCAAGTGTTTATGAATATACGAATAATAAACATGAATATGAGTTTTAGAGTCTACCCAATGAGAGCGCTAGTGACGGAGTCACCCGATGTCCAGTCATCGCTTGGACCAGCCATGCTAGTCGTGGAGCAACCTTAGTCGATGTAGTCATACGAATTCGGTGCAGAAAGATGATCGCAGTGTAGTTCCTCGAATGGCCACCGGGAAGTAGACGAAGTAGTCGTACAGGGAGCGAGCAGTCGCGTCAAGACGCTCCAAGTAGACGAAGTAGTCGTACAGGGAGCGAGCAGTTGCGTCAAGACGCTCCCCAAAAACCTTATCACCCACGTACCCCGTGCAAGATCTCAGCAACAAGACGATGGGAATGCGGAAAAGCAGCAGACAGAGAGGGAGAAGGGAGAGATCTCCTGAACAGGAGTACCTGGTTGTGAATGGGCGAGTTGAGAAAGAGGAGGAGGGGCGCCTAGGTGCTCCCGTCCCACAACAGATCACGTCCGTCCGACGATAGGCGTCCCTGTCCCGCAACAGATCACGTCCGTTCGACGATGGGAATGCGGAAAAGCAGCAGACGAAGTAGTCGTACAGGGAGCGAGCAGTTGCGTCAAGACGCTCCCCAAAAACCTTATCGTCCGCGTACCCCGTGCAGGATCTCAGCAACAGGACGATGGGAATGCGGAAAAGCAGCAGACAGAGAGGGAGAAGGGAGAGGTCTCCTGAACAGGAGTACCTGGTTGTGAATGGGCGAGTTGAGAAAGAGGAGGAGGGGCGCCTAGGTGCTCCCGTCCCGCAACAGATCACGTCCGTCCGACGATAGGCGCCCCCGTCCCGCAACAGATCACGTCCGTCCGACGATGGGAATGCGGAAAAGCAGCAGACAGAGAGGGAGAAGGGAGAGGTCTCCTGAACAGGAGTACCTGATTGTGAATGGGCGAGTTGAGAAAGAGGAGGAGGGGCGCCTAGGTGCTCCCGTCCCGCAACACATCACATCCGTCCGCACCGCTCGTCACGCCTCGGGCTCGGGCTCGGCGAGCGAGCGCGCGCGCGTGTGGCACACCTTTCTCCTTTATTCAACTTCACGAGAGATGTACCGAAAGTCTATCTCATAAGTTGAATGAAAGGCTTCTCAAATACCCGTACGGTATTTCTTACTTTTATTTTCTCTAGCATTAAAACAATAGGCTCTACTTCTTTAATTATTAAAATAATAATCGCTTATTTATTCTAACACAATCTAATGCAAAAAATTTCACTTATTTTACCAAAATTTCAAACCAACTAAATAGGGTCTAAATCAGCTGTAATGGCAACTGAAAAAACACCATGGGCATATTCAAAAAACACCATGGGTCTTCTTCTCCTTTAGCTGAAAGCAGTATACGTACGCATCATGTATCGGCCCGACTGTATACATGTACAATGTGGTACAGTTCAGATCCGTACGTACTCCGTATAGCACAGTACAGAGAAGAGAACCCGCTCCCTAGGCCTGGCGGTGCCGGTGCGTACTGGCAGCTATCGTCCAAAGTCCCTCAGTCTTTTGCGTATCTCTCCTCCCCTAGCTGGGCAACGACACGCGTGTGGCAGTGCGCCGCGGGGGCGGATGGGAAAGGAAACTCCATGCCTGGGCGATCAGGTTTGACCGAGCCGCGGGCATTAGTTCCCAAAATTTGGGATCAAAATTTTAGGTCCTTTGGAGGTTTATTAAAGGTAGTAAATATAGATTAATTATAAAATTAATTACACGAATGGATGAGAAATTTCGAGACGAATCTATTAAGTCTAATTAATCTGTCATTAGAGATTGTTTTCATCTCGAAAATTAAGGTAGATGTTGTGAAATGAATTTTGTCATTAATCCACATTTAATACTCTTAATTAACATCTGAAGTTTGATGTGACGGGAAGTTGGTGAAAATTTGGCCAACTAAACATGCCGTGGGCCCTATTCCCCCTACTGCACCATCCGGTTCTGCCCTTGCCCCACCGGGGCCCCGCGAGGCGCCATGGCGGGCCGCCGCCGCGCGGCACAGAAAGGCTAGAGGCCGGCTAGTACGCGCGTGCACGGCGGCACCTTTGACCTGGCCGTCTGCCTTGTGCTGCCTGAATGCATGGTCCTGTCGTCGTGTGATTCGTGATTGCACCTTGCCTCCTGCGCTGCCGATCGATCAATGCACTGTCATCTGGATGCGCCAGCTGAGTTCTAGACTAGTCAACCGGCCGGCCACCTCTGGCCTGCTTGCTTCCTGTACAGTGCGCGTGGCATCTGAGACTATCTGCACTGGTGCACGGGATAGCCCACCATATTCCTGTCCAGTTGTACTTTTGAGGGAAACCACCCCGCAGCGGCGTATTGGGACGTCAACGCTATGCTGCGTGGGCGTTCCGTTTACGCGACTCCTGGCGGGATCGCGGAGGCACGGAAAGCGTGGGGCCCGCGCGGACCAACGCGTCGCGCCCGTCCCCGGAATGTTCCGGCCTGCAGAGGACGGTGGCGGCGGAAGAGGAGGAGGATGAGAGGTGAGCAGGACCTCACCGTCGACCAGCAACACTTCACCGTCGGAGAGGCTTGATTCCCCGCCGGCGCCCAAATCTAGCAGGAGAGGGACCTCTGCTCCTCTGCTCTAGGCCCGCGCCGCCCAGATCCAGCGGCAGAGCACCCGGCGACAGATCGCGAGGAAGGACTGCGCGAGCTGGGGAGGAGGTGATGGAGGATGAGCCCGCCGAGGGAGGGAGGCCGCCATGGCCGCGCAGCTCACCTTCCCCGGCAGTGAGGATGACTCCATGATGTGGTGGATTTGGAAGGGGAGGCGGTGGTAGGGATCCGCTGGAGAGAGATCTTGGGGGGGAGGAGCAGAGGGCTGCCGCGGGGGACCTCCAGCTCGGGCCGCCGCCGGGACCTCCAGCTCGGGCCGCCACCGGGACCACCAGCTCGGGTCGCCGCCAGGACCATGGGCGAGAGGAGGAGGCGCGGGAGCGCTGCGACGGCCGCTGCCGCCGCTCCCGGAGGTGGCAGTGATGTCGCGTGGGCTGAGGAGGGGCACGCCGGCGGTCTGCGCCGGCGCCAGGGAGGGGAGAGGCTGTGGAGAGGCTGCCGACGGAGAGAGAGAAAGGATGGCAGGTGGAGGGGGTGATGTGGGTGGGGGCAGTGGAGAAAAGAAAGGAGGGAGAGAGAGTGTGTGACACGTGAGTCCCGCATGTTGGTAGTTGGTATTGAGTAGAGATATAAAGGGTGACGAGTGCGAGAGAAAATTGTATAGAAGAGAGAATCTCGCTGACCAGACCGGAATATTCTGTTTTTGAGGAGGATATGTAGTATGACGAGTGCGGATAGTCTGAGCTCTTGAGCTCCATCGCCTCTTCCGTGATCAACAAAACCACACGTACATACGCTGACATTAAGGCAGCTAAACGATCGATGCTTCCACACATTTTTCCATCCAAACCTCAGAGGCTACCACACTGCAATGCTGCCTCGGTGAAAGTAGCAGATACCTTGGTGCTTGATTTGGAAGGAAAGTATATATATGGCCCCACTTGTTGGTGACCAAAAGGATAAAAGAGATGTTATTATGACGTGACATAATAGAGTGATACATTTAATAAATTTAATAAATTGGCGTTTACATACATCGATTTTGATTTAGCACACTCTGGATGCTCTTACAATACAATCTATTCAGCCTTCAAATAAAACATGTCTTGTTTTCTAATCTCTCCTATTCTACTCTTAGAGCAACTCCTTTCCAGCCGGCCCCCGCCCCTTTCCTCCTATATAGCCAGTCGCCGCCCCCTTTCCTCCTCCTCCTCCAACCTAGTACAACCTCCTCTCATGACGGTGGTGCAAGCTCATCCCAGGATCCCAGGACGGCAGCACGGGTCATCCGACGAAGGCGGCGCAGGCAGCTCTCACAATGGCCGGTGCGGCTGGCTCCTCCAACAGCGGCGCAACCTCCTTCTCCAGCAACGCGGCCGGTGTAACACCCAATAAATTCTTACAAGAGTCGTCGACCGGGTGCTTAGAAAAGAGGCTAAAAATTGTCTTTCTGAACGGTATCTCCGATGAATGACTGGAGATCGCGTAGAGTTCGTCAAGACGATTCCGTTTTGCTACCCACATGTTTGTTTTCGATGTCACATGAGTAAGCTACAAGGGAATAGAGTTTGGATTGGTTAGGGAAAAAAAGAAACCGTAACCTTTAATGACCGTCACCCGGGCAATTAGGAGTTTAATGACCGTGACCCATAATTGGGCAATTAGGAGTCAGTTTCCTTTTCCTGTTCCGATCCTCCACGTCCTTTCTTTTCCTCCCTATAATTTCTCACCAAAGAGCAACTCTAAGAGACTCACTAAATTAGACTAGTTAAATTCACATTTAGCTAGTCATTTAGCTAGTATTCTTTCTCTATATTTTCTCTTCTTCCAACAGACTAGCTAAAATGACTAACCATCTCACAACTAGGCCCACGTGTCATACCTTATCTTTTCTCCCACCTCTTTGGCTAGCGAAGGATAGCTAGCAGAGGGCACAAGTTTAGCTAGCAAGGATAGCTAGCGGGGTGTTTGGCTAGTCTGTTGGAATGCTGTTTTTGTTGATTTTTTTCATTTTTCAGCTAGTCAAGTCAAGATAGCTAGTCTCTTGGAGTTGCTCTCCCAACGTTTCACTAAAATTTTCTCACCTAGAGAACCATGCCAGTTCATTTCTTCTCTCTGTGCACGTAGCCTAATGCAAAAATTTCACCACTTTCTCACCAAACTAAACAGGGTGAAAACATCAGGACTTCTCTTTTTCCTGTGACTCCTGCCTGCCTATTGCTGCATACCCCGTGGTTGTCTCCCCTGCTAGCCCTAGCACGCCCCTTTCTTCCCCTTGTTGATCTGTTGCTGCCACCGAGAAAACAAGAGGGAGAGAAGGACAGAAGAGGACTGCACAAACCCTAGGATTTTGTGGTGGGTCAAAGTGAGATGGTTTTAATCTAATCCCCTATTTTTGGATGAGATTTAACGCTGGTAATTAGCCTCCTTCGTTGGATTAGTTGGGGGATTGGAGATGGATCTCGTGACTAGTATGTGTTGGTTGACAAATTTGGCAGTTTCTGTTCCTCCTCGAATACGATCATGTTAGAGTCCGAATTAATTTTTCCTCCTAAAGAAGCTTTTGTGAATGACTCCAAGATCTTTCCACGAAGTCTTATATCATAATTTTTGGACCTATGGTTTAAGAGACATTACAGTTCAAAGTCGGTTGTTTTATTCTGATGAATTTCTGAACAGTAGTAGATCCTTTCAGTTTTAAGGCATCTTAAGGGTCTAATCAGTTCTCCAAGTGAATACCAAAGTATTATGGTTTTTATTAAATTTCCAGATAGGTAGAGATCATAATTTTGGTTGGCTAGAACTCCATATATAAAATTCTAAAGTGGACTATCAGTTTTTGTTCTCCTATTCAGAACTCGAGATGGCTATGATGATTAGTTGATCTTAAGGATTTTTACTACAAAGATTCATGTAGTAAAAGTTGTTGATAATATAGGTGTTCATTATCTGGTGAATTTGCATAATTTTTGGATGAGTGGTTGAAGAGATATCAAAGTTTTACCTTTGACTGTCAGAACTCAAGACATATTCAGTAGTCTGAATGGAATCAAAGATCAGGACAGTTTCTTTTGTGAATAAAAATATTTTGACCATTGAAACTTGTTATCCTTCCTCTGTAGTTTCTGAAAATGTATTTATTTACTAGCATTGCTTTTGTAGATTAAAAGATACACAAAAGAGAAGTGTGTTGCTGCAGTAGGATGATTGTGGTGTTGCTGATTTTGTCTTTTGTCTTGTTTGAGGGTTCTGAGCATAGGAGCGATATGCGTATTGTTTGTATATGTTTGTTTAAGTTGCATGTACTGAGTTCATGACGATAAATAGGTTGTTTTGCTCCGAACCGTGCCTAGTGACCTTTGCTTCATCGCTTTGAGGCAAGTAAACGTAGCGGTGGTTTGCTACAGTTTTAACTTGTTGTTTATTCTACCTACATTTTAATAAAATTCAGAAACCTTACCAAAGAATAATTTCTTTACCAAATACTATGTTGTTTGTCAAATTCTTTTTATTACTTGTGCTTAATATATATCTTGTTGTTATTTCCATCATGAGGTAAAGAGGTGCTTAGTGTGGTTGTATGTGGCACACGTGGTAAGCATACTTGCAGTTGCACCGTATCATTGCATCATATTGCATTGCACATCATTCGTGGATGTCGCCGCTTATTTGTCGTGACCATACCAGTACAACATCGTACGTTTCCTGAGGAGGGGTACGATGCAGCTTCATACCTTGTTAGGTATGGAGGCAATGGACATGGCATTTGCATTGCATTTGCACTCATTATGGTTTATACTCTATTTATGCATTGATATGAAAGTGGATATGAGAACATGATCATCTGAAGTAAATAATCAGTTGTTGTTTATTCTTTTGTACATACGAGGATGACTTTCACAATGATCCAGTTTTATATATTTTATCTTGTATCTATGTTTAAATTGATGTCTAATGAACTTGTGGTTTAAATAACTTGTTAAAGCAGTTTGCTTGCTAAGATTTATTCTCAGACCCCTTTACCCTTCTAGGTGCTTGAATCGATGTTTGCTTGAAGGGATGGGAGTAGCTGCACATCTTCACGACATGCCACTTTTCCTTTTTAACAATAATAATGATACCTTGTTTTACTGTAATGAGCATCGAGTATACCTTGTGGTGATGTTTTGTGTTACCTTCTTAATGAGTGTGGTTGGCTTTTGTTAGTGTTATTTTGTTAAGTTGTTCATTAAATGTTGGTGTGTGGTTTATCTTTGTATATCGATTATGTTGTTGCTTCCGCGTTTTACTCTGTTTGAGGCTGTTGTGTTGTTGAGTTTTCATACTCCTTTGACGACTACAATGGCGCAACCCCTCCCTGCTTCTCCTTCTTCCTACGTCGGATCACCACGGGACTCTGTCGCCCCTCCTCTTAGTCAGCAGCCCTTCCTCCAGATCCACTGGCATGGCAGTGCCTTCTGTATATGCCCTAGAGCCTATCATAGAGATGATGATATTAATGTATATTCATGATTTGTAATTATGTTCACTGAATATTCTTTAAAGGCTACTTGTATTGTTTTGGCAATTATGTGAACTTGTTGTAACTGGTTACACCGATGTAAGCTTCCAAACCGACCAGAACTATTCAAAATCACAATCTAGATTTGTGTTTATGCTAAATGGTGGTGTTGTTAACTGGAAGAGTTCCAAGAAGGAGACATTAGCTGATTCTATGACAAGCTGAGTACATAGCAGCTTCGAAAGCTGCAAAGGAAGGTGTTTGAATAAGGAAGTTTCTTTCCGAATGATGTACTGCGGAAATTACGTAAGCCAAGGAGCCGAGAAATCACCAAAAGAACAAACATGTACTGCAGAAATTTCACCTGATACGAGAAATCGTTAAACGGGGTGATATTAAAATTTGCAAAGTACCCACGGATTTGAACACAATAGTTCCTTTGACAAAACCTCTCACACAACCTAAGCATGATGGGCACAAAAGAGCTATGGGTATTAGATACCTTCTAGATAGACTCTAGTGCAAGTGGGAGACTATAGGGAATATGCCCTAGAGGCTATCATATAGATGATGATATTCCTTTATATTCATGATTTGTAATTATGTTCACTGAATATTCTTTAAAGGCTACTTGTATTGTTTTGGCAATTATGTGAATTGTTTGTGACACACTTTACTTGTACGGATATTCTAAATGTTGTCCCTAGTCGAAGTTCATGTGAGGACACACATGAATAATAGAGTAGCACATGGATTAGTTGATGACTACGTTTCACAAGTCATGGACATGGAGATGTCGAACTAATCATGCGGGTACATGTGGAGACTTGTACTGGGATTGACCCATTTTGAGACACAAGAACTCTGATTATCTCTTTTACACGACAAGTATGTTTTGTCCTTATACCTGAGACTACCGTATGTACTCAGGATGTGAATCGACTTGCTTAGGGGTTATCAACCGCTACTCCGTAACTAGGTAGTCAAAAAGGTAGCTTTCTAGTTTGTCGTGAAACATGTTGCGAGGCATAGTTAGTCAAGATGGAATTTGCCCCTCTCTGCGAGTGAGAGAGATATCTCTGGGCCCCTCGAGTGATCGGATTCGGAAGTGCATGACCATGCTAAATAAGGTTAAGAGTTAACCTGATCAGGGATTCCATATCACAGATCGAGAAAGAGTAGTCGGCTTGGAGCTAGACTAAATATCGTGAGGCAAAGGGAAGAACATGTATGCGGAGTTGTGATGGTTCGTCTCATGAGATCTTTATGTATGCATAGGAGTCGACACATCTTGCTAGAGATCGCTATCAACTATTGGACTGAGTAGAAGTACTCGAGCACTGAGTAGGAGTACTCGAGTGTTGAGTAGAAGTACTCGAGTGTTGACTAGAAGTACTCGAGCACTGAGTAGGAGTACTCGAGTGGGACACAGATTCAGTGCCTTTGCTCCTTCAAGGCCGGGCGTACCTTTCCTTCAGCGCGAGCAAGAAGAGGTGACCGGAGGCCCTAGTGTCTGTGGTGGGACCCACTGCACAGTAGAAAGAAGAGAAGGAACACAGGTTGCACTGACACATATGAGTACGGATCACGTGTAGGTTCTGTTGAATTTCTTTCTCAAAATTTTTGCACCCTTTGATTGATATAAATATGTGAAGTATTAAATATAAAAAAATTAACTGATTATACAAATTGCAACAAGTTTGTGAGATAATTTTTTAAACTTAATTAATTCATAATTTGACAACATCGTGCTACAATAAGCATATTTAAGCTTAATCACACTCACCGTCGACGATTATTTCAAAAACAAAATAGCACTGGTTCCAAAAAAGAACGGAAGAGGAAGAAATCAGGGAAGGAATAGAAGGAAAGGACTGTTGTCGTCAGTAAAAAAAAAAGGAAATACCGCATGGTTTAGGCGCCATATGGTGGGTGTACGATGATGTGGACACTGACCCCACGGGGTGGGTACACTTTGGCTGTAAAAATTTTTGAGGTGGAAGGCAATTTACACAGAAAATACGACAAAATGACCTCCCCCTCTCGTCAACGAAAACCTTCCATATCTGAGGATTGACAGATAGGACGCGCATGACATGTGGGCCACTCTGTGAGGAGGATGGTTGGGCCTACAGTTGGTCAGAAAGTGCAAAAATTTTGAGAAAGAATTTGAACAGAACCTACACGTCACATGCGTCAGTGCAGCAGCCTGTGCTCCTTCGGTTCTTTCCTTCTTTCTACTGTGTAGTGGATCCTACCACAGACACCAAGCCACCAGGGCCTCCGCTCGCCTACTTCTTGCTTGCGCTGAAGCAAAGGCACGCCCGGCCTTGAAGGAGCAAAGGCACTGAATTTGTGTCCACTCGAGTGCGGGTGAGATTTCTTGGGTTCAGAGTAATGGTACTCGGACCATGTCTATGTATATATGAACCTATAGGGTCACACACTTAAGGGGATGGAAATTCTATTCGAATAAGATTAGGAATGGACCAGAGCTTAATTTGGATACGATCCGAATTGGACTAGATATAGGAGTTCTGATGACCTACGGAAGGGAAGCTCATGGTGGACGACTATATATTGAAGGGCAGGGGCGCGGTCAAATACACAGGAGTTGATCAGATCAATTAGGTTGATCAACCTCTCTGCCCGCGCCTTCTCCATTGTCGTACTCGAAGACCTAGCAGTCTTGAGGTCGATGTTTCCTCCCTGTACATGTGGATACCTTGGAGGTGCTGCATCTGTAGCACAAGGACGAGCTGCACAAGCAGATCGTGGAGGATGTGATCAACTGCACATCCCTACTACTCTCAACGCGTTCATCTACATCGAGACGATTCCGCTGCAACTGCACGTCAAGAGGTACACTCGTAATCTATGATAGCAACCGTTCCTGGTTAATGGGGTAGAAAATTTTTGTTTTTCGCTAGTGTAGCGTTCCCTTTTTCCCTTCAGTGGTATTAGAGCTGTAGTTGCTAAGTTATGGATTCAGGTGATTTGCATATGGTGATATGCGGATTTAAATTGGAAGTCTGATTGTTTTCGTATTCTCTGCATGATGGTTGTGTGAGACACATAAACCCAGTCATGACGAGAAGGAGATTAATTAGATTGATTGAATCGAAACTGGATCATGTGCTAGGAGCACAATATGGTTGTTGACGGCAGATTGGATCTGATTGTCGTCTGGAGAAAAACTAGAAACTACAAGTACTTTTCACGAGTAGTGTTATCCTTTGAAATTTTAAGCTTACATGCCTACCCAACACTTGCAACATCACAAGTCTTGTACAAGTAGTGATGGGTCTATGAAATTAGGGTGCCACTATTTTTTCTTGACTAGACGAGTACGTATCGGAGACGTACATGCGGAAGTGTCGGTTTGCTTATCAAAGTTATCATAACGGTTAAGGACTTTGTGGCATAAAGGTTGGGAGCCGAGACATAGAGATGTCACCCAACAACAGAAGTCGTATGTGATATGATTAGCAAGAGCTGCACCAAGCTCGCAGGGTTTGCAGTGGTTCACCAGAAAACCACTGGGTTCCTTGGTTGATCCTCAAATCCAAGTCCGAGTGGTCGACGGCTCGAAGCTGCATCGGGCCGGTCTGACCGGTGGGCCTGACCGGTCTGGCTGGTGTGGACCAGTCTGACCGGTGGCGACCGAGGAGCGCCGAGTGACTCGAAGCGGAGGACACGCGTCGGGATCAGATGCTTGGCGTCGAGGCTACGCGAGGTGCGGTTGCTGGGCGTCCGTCCGATGGAAAAGCTGTCAAGTTTCCTAATTTGCCCTTCAAGGGGTATGTATCACCTAACGGCATTTTTGTCTTTCGCCCCCACCGATGAACCTCATATATAAACTAGGTGGATGGGTGTTGGCAGCCATCTCTGGGGGTTTAGGGTTTTCATTTGCTCTTAGCTTTTTCTCTTTTTAGCCTCCTATTTTCTCTAGGACTAGCCTGAGAGCTTCATGGTGAGATCTTTAGAGAGGGATGGATGTTAGGGAGGTAGGCTAGACCTTGTATGAATCTTTCCTTTGATGTATAGAAGGTTCGGCGTGATTCCTCATGTGATTTTGGTTGTCTCTCCCGTTTCTCTTTTTGGTGATTTTTGGAGCTCTTTTTGGTGGAATTTTTGGAGAGGGATTTGGGGTGGATTTCTTTGGGTTTGTTTGTGGAGATCACACATGAGTGCCTTGTGCCTCTTTGCTTGGTGATTTGGCTCCACAAACTCCACGAAATTCACTCAAATTGGTGGCTTTTTGGATGAACTCGTGGATGAACATTTTGGATCTTTGACTTTCGATTCCTCTTGATTTAGTGGACCTTTGGGGACGATTTCATAGGCATGGCTTGTCCATGAGGTGTTACACCTATCCCCAAAGTTTTGCTTGAATCCATGGAGCGAATCGGGAGATCAGATGGAAGGGGTTGACCCGCGGGTGGAGATTTTCCCGAGCGCCCAGGCAGGACCAGTCTGACCGGTGCCACCCACTGGTCTGACCGGTGCAAGCCTTTGTGGGCTTCTTGGGGGAAAACTTGGTCGTGGGATTTGGAGTTCATCCAGGGAAGGTTTATAGTGTTGTTGTGGTGCGTTTCTTCCTCAGGAGTTTGAGTTCTTGGCGGTTGGGGTTTCTGAGCCAGACCGGTCTAACCGGTGCCGTCCACCGGTCTGACGTGCAGGGCTTCCAGTGGAAACCTAACTGGTTCTTGGTTGGTTCTCGCTACTTGCTCGCGGAGTTCTTCTGGTGCAAGTTTGGCTTTGTCATGTCTCGGTTTGCTGGAGTGTTGGTGAGGTTCTTTTCTGCTCGGTTTGGTTATGGATTTCTCCTTGCTGTTCCACATCCTAGAATTGTCATCTAGGTTTGCTGGACAAGTTTGGGAAAATTCAGAGGAGGTTGTTCAGGACCGGTCTGACCGGTGCCGTGTGTTGGTGCTCGAGTTCTTTGTTCCGCTGCATTCTCGAGTGTTTTGGGAGGTTTGCTAGTTCCTAGGTTCAGTAGCACTCTAGTGGCTGCGTGGATTTGGCTAGCGGGGTGTCGATGATCTTGGAGTTGCGTTTGGGACCATAGCCGAGTTCGACTCTTCGGAGAAGAATTTTTATCGACTCCCATTCACTCCCCCCTCTCTGGTCGTAATTCTGGTCCTTCAAGACGGATGGTAAGATGCACAGAGCCATCCATTAATTTTTTGGTCATTTCTAGAAGGTGTAACTATGTTTTGGCGAGCTACCAATTGTTAAGTGTAAAGTCAAAGGATTACAAAGCTGACAAGCTTATAGATGTTACCAAAAAAAGTTCTGGTAGGCTTTGAGAAGTTCTTTTGTGCACCTAAAGATTTTTTTAGGAGAGTGAAAGAAGAATGGCAACATATCAAATACCCTTTAGGCCTTGTTCGGTTGGCCCCTTCCCGGTCGGGAATGCAGCCCAACCCACAGGGGACACCCGGTCCGGGATCAATACTGCCTCCCTCAAAAAACTATGTGTTTGGTTAAGCCCCTTCTGAGGTTGGTTCCCGGCCCAAACCCACTAGCTCCCACTACCCCGGGCCGGGAACCAAAAATCGTCTCCTCTGTCGTGGGAAGAAACCCCGTCGGTGCTAGGGGAGAGTCGGAGTCCAGAGAGGTGACGCGAGGCTGCGCGACCGCACGGGTGGCGGCGGCGGAGTGGGTCAGGAGGCGGAGGACGGACGGGCGGCGGCTACGGCAACCTTTCCCGGCGGTGACCTCTCCCGGCGGCAACCCCCTCCGATAGCGTCTCCTCCCGACGACGGCAGTGGATAATCAGAAGTTGTACAGCAGGTCGGCGGCGGCGACGCCGGCGCGACCTTCTCTCCTCAGTAGCTCGTCCCTTCAGGCGGTCGTCTTCTCACCGGTGAGCCACTCATCCTCGTCCTTCGTCTCTTCTCGATTTCCTTTGTCTGGTAGGGTTTCTTGATTCATGTAGCTTAACCATGTAGATGTAGAGTTCTTGAAATTCGTGGCTGTGACCGTGAAATGCAGCGGAGGCATACTATAGATCTTCACACGGTTCTCAATTTTGTCCAGATGGCATATATAGCTTGTAGCCTGAAGATAGTATCTGATTTCTGATTTTCAGGGACATTGAGAGCCAGGTGTGGTTCGAGGACCGGTGGATGGTCGCTTCCTGGTGTGATGAGTGATTGACAACGTGGTGTGGACTGATTCTTGGCTAAGTATTGCAGGTGCAGGTTGCGGCTTGACTGGTGCAGGTGCAGGTGAAGAACAAGCGCGAAAGGTCGTTGCCAGTGAGGCCTCCAGGTGTGGAGAAGACAAGTAGGCTTGGTTCGAGGGACCCGGTGGCCAGCGGGGTCAAGTGCGGGCCGCATGGTGGCAAGAACGGTAAGATGAAGTCATGGACGGTTTCTTGGTTGAGCCTCAAAACCAAGGTCGAGCCGGGACTACGTGGGAGCCGAGTCATGAGTGGTGATTGGAGGAGGCTACACCGAGTTCGCGGGGTTTCCGGTGGTTCACCAGAAAACCACTGGGTTCCTTGGTTGATCCACAAAGCCAAGACCGAAGAACCGAAGACGGAGGTGCAGCAGCTCCAGACCGGTCTGACCGGTGGGTCTGACCGTTCTGACTGGTGGGTACCAGTCTGACCGGTGTGCGACGACGCAGTCCGGAATCTTCGAAGCGGAGGACACGCGTCGGGATCGCAAGGCTTGCGTCGAGGCTAAGCAAGTTTGCGGTCGCTGGGCATGCGTCTGATGGTGCGAAGACAAAGTTTTCCGATTTCGCCCTTGAGGGGCATGTATCCCTAGTTAGCTAGTAAGGCTATTTTAGTCTTTCGGTTGCCTCCATATAACCCAAGGGGTGAGAGGATGGCAGCCATCTCTTGGAACCCTAGCTCATTTGGTTTTCCTATTTTCCTTCCTATTTTCTTAGGATTTTCATAGGACTAGCTTGAGAGCTTCATGGTGAGATCTTGTGAGAGGGAAGGATGATCGGGCGGCAAGCTAGACCTTGTATGAACCTCTTTGGTATGTATAGATGATTCGGCGTGGTTCCTCAAGGCTTGGATGTGTCTTTCCCGTTTCTCCTTTTTGGTGATTTTCGGAGCCCTTTCTTGGCGATTTTCTTGGAGCGATTTCGAGGCCTTTCTCTTTGGGATTTGGTGGGGGATGTATGCATGAACCCTTCGTGGTTCTTTTCCCTTTGATTCCCCTCCCAAATCCGTGAGCAAAGAGGCTCGATTTTGGGGTTTTCGTGGCTCTAGGGTTAGAGGCGTTCTTGGTGGGATTTCTTCGATTCCTCTTGATTTGATAAGTTTTGGTGGACCAAATCTTGGCTATGGAGTACCCATGAGGTGTTCCTACTATCCCCAAAGTCTTGTGCAAAACCGTGGAGCGAATCGGGAGATCGGGAGTTGGATTTGGGGGAGTTGACTCGCGGGCGCTGTTCATCCCGAGCTGCCCAGGCGCGACCGGTCTGACCGGTGCTCTTGACCAGTCTGACCGGTGCTAGCCCTTGGTGGGTTTTTGTCTCGGGGAACAGCCTTGTCCGTGTGGTTTTGTCCCGTGGTTCTGCTGGTCAGTTCTTGGCGTGTTTGGAGTTGTTTTGCTAGGTTTTGTGAGGGGTTCTTCTTACTTCCAGGTTGTGTTTCGGAGGTGGTTTTTGTTCCAGGGCCTAGAGGAGTCACTGAGGCTTTCTGGAACGTTTGCTGTGCGGCTGCTATAGCCACCGGCCTGACCGGCGCTGTCCACCGGTCTGACCGGTGTCACCGGTCTGACCGGTGTCACCGGTCTGACCGGCGCAGGTCATCGGTCTGATCGGTGTAGCACAGGCAGCAAGCCGTGCAAGTTTCTGCTGTGGGTTTTGGTGAGTTCTGGCTCGGAGGGTTGTGTGTTGGCTCCTAGGACCAGTAGCACTCCAGTGGCTGCGAGGTCTTGGCCAACTTGGGTAGTTGAGTCGGAGACGTGATTTGGAAGCCGTGTTCGTCTTGTTGGAGTTCTCATCTCCTTCGAGAAGAATTTTTATCGGCTCCCATTCACTCCCCCCCCTCTGGTTCGCCTAATCGGTCCTTCAGACATTCCTTCTCGTGGATAATTTGTCAATGTAATGGTATTTCAGGCTTTGTTATAGTGCTGATGACTACAGAGCACCATGTGGTCTTGTTTTTATGCAGTAGCAGCAACCGTGTGTTTCATCGCTACATTCACGCAATTAAGTCAAGTCTTAGCTGCCATGGCACTATATATATGGTTGGATAGCTTCAGCGCATAGTTTTCTGAAGTTCACTGCAACTCTTGGTCTTGTAAGAGGGAGGCTGAGAGCTGTACATTTGGTTTCAGTGAGATGCCCAAACAAAAGTAATGGTTGATGCCAGTTTTGCATAGCTTGTTATCCTGATCACACATGATTCAGTGGATCTAGGTACCCAAATTGATAACAGCCCAAGTACACATATGATTCTTGATTTGTGTAGTGATTCTTGATTTGCAAGAACCGGTGGTGATTCGCCTGAATATTGATTTACAAAAAATTAAATATGTGTAATGCTTGTATCCCTAAATTGAACATATTTGGATACCTTGTTTATCAGGTGTTGCTAGATTTTTCCTCCAATTGGAGCTATTCCTTCTACTTGGTAATTCAGCAGTAATTCAGTAATTTTCGTGTACAGTAATTCAGCAGCATTTTTTTGAATTGACTGATGTCACTTCTGGAGGGTATGCTAGTGGTGTTTGCCTCTAATACATGTAATTTTTAATGATATCTGTTGTGTTGCATTCAGACAATTTTGGGAAGGTTATTTGGGTTCTTCCAGGTGAACTGTGAGTAATCCGTCATGATGAAAGGTTTGTCATGCTTAGCTAGGTTAGAAATGTTATCCATCCTCACTGGATTCTTGCTCTTGGCCAATACTGTTGCTTGATTGTTTAGTTCAATGTGGGGTTCCTTGAAGACCTTCATAGAATATCTGTATACATGCACCTCAATGTTTGTAATTGTTTTGCTAATGGATCAGTTCCATCTTTTTTCCATAATTCAAGAATCTATTCAATAAATAAACACAGTGATCTCCCGAAGTATGTCATGTCCTGTTTGATTCACATTAGTTGGATATCATCCTTGTTAGTAGTTAATTATATATTATGCTTGTGGCAACTATTAAGATTCAGATACTTGTATTTCCTGAAAATACAGAGTATGTTGGGTTTTCAGGACAGTGAACCCATATGATATATAGTTTATTTTACCATGTTATTTTTTTTGAATTATCCCTACTAATTTCCTTTCTTGTTGCATTAGCTATCTGCTACCGCTAGTCAATGACCACTTGTTCATGTGAACAATGCAGGATAAGGAGGTGCCGGCAGTGCACAAGCTTCCAAAGCAAAAGAAGTTGTGATGCATTGATCGTGTGTGCGATCTACTTGAGTTTTCATCTATGTTTTTTTATATCAGGTTGTTTATTCAAATATGTGAGACAATCAAGTGATTGCAGTTGTTCAAATATGTGACACAATCAAGACTGTTACTTTTTGGTGGGTGATTTATTGACAGAAATGTAGGGATGGACTAGTATGCATATGTAAACCGAACGTGGTGGTTTCTATCTGTCTGACACCATATGGACAACAAGTTTTTACTGCAGAGTACTATGTTTCTCTTATGCTTTGAAATCTGAACTTTGCTCTAGGTCTTTGGAGGTGACTTGAATGCATTTGTATGCGTTGTAAGTGGTGTCAGTTGATAATGTTTGTGTACACAGGTTGCATTGTTCTGAAATTAATTGTTGATCCCTGCCAATCCCAGCCTATCCGAACAACATATGGACAAAGGGGGTTAGCAGGGAATTAAACAATACCAGGATTGGGTGGCAACAGGGGGATTCACCCAATACCGGACGGTAATTAATCATCTTGGGGAATTGACCCCCTGCAGCCGAACAAGGGCTTAGTGTCAAGTTTGTTAGAGGTGATTGATTCCCATAGTTTTAGTGCGTCAATCTTTATTTCTCATTTGTTGGAAATCTTTGGAGAAATTTTTGGTATTCCCTTTCAAGATATATTAGGAGTATTAAATGTATACTAATTGCAAAACTAATTACACGAATGGACTAAAAATTGCGAAAAGAATTTATTAAGCCTAATTAATCTGTCATTAGAGATTGGTTACTGTAGCATGATGTTGTCCAATCATGACATAATTAGGCACATTAGATTCGTCTCGAAAATTAAGGTACAGGTTGTGAAATGAGTTTTGTCATTAATCTATATTTATTACTCTTAATTAGTGTCTAAAGATTGATATGACGAGTAGTTGGTGAAATTTTTGGAACTATTGCCTGCAGCGTGAAAAAGAAAGAAAGAGAGGACAAGATAAGTGAGAGAAAAATAGATTGTTGATGTTGTACAACAAAAGAAAAGACGGACCAACATAGATTCTTGGTATTTCCTAGTCTTTATTTTGAAGAAAAATAAACAACGACATTAGGAAGGGAGATTAGGAAGGGAACAAAAGATTTGATTTTTTTTACACAGAAGGATAGCTCACGTGACTTTGTTTTTTATCCTTGCTGCTGGAATTTGGACAGCCACGAGAGGAATTGTATCTTGCGGTTTTGAGATTGTACCTTCTTTTGTGGCACTTCCTGATAAAAAAATAAGAGGCAAAGAGGTGCTCTGAAAAAAGTGAAGAAAAAGCCGCACCAGAGAAAAAATAATAAGTAAGAAAGAAAAGGAAAAAAAGAATTCAGAAGTGCTTGCATCCTTGTATCCCTATGCAGAGAAGTTTTGTTGCTTGCTTGAACTAGGCCTGAGATGAGTTTAGGCCGGCGACATAGACAAGCTTGGGACTACTTTTCAGTCTTGCAATTCTGAATTGAATTATTGATATTCCTTACTACCATATTGAGCCTACCCATAGCTCCACATATATACTTCTGTCAGCACATGTTCTTCCTTGCAACTATTACACCCGAGCTTGACAACAGATTGTGTCGTCATGTTGGATTTGGTAAGAACACTTGCAAGACGGATGTATGCTACTTGAGAAATTGCATTCCACCTTTGCCACCACCTAGTGGTTGCTAGTTGATAGAGATAATACTTTTGTGTTGTCTTTTGTTGTCTTCTAACAATGATAGCTTGTTCGTATCCACCGACATATGATGGTATTGGTGCTGATGAGTACATGGAGTGGGAAATTGCCATAGATAATATATTTGCAACTCGCTGCATGTGTCCAAAAAGGAAGGTAAAAAATGCAGGTAGTGTTTTGCGACACTCAATTTAAGTTTGGTGGGATTCTTTAAGTTCTTCAGATAAACCTCAAACTTGGAATGATATGAAAATTCTTATGAGAGAAACTTTTGTTCATCCACCTCCTACATTAAATTCATATGATGAGGTGAATAATTTAGAGGATCAGTCCATTGTTGTATCTCTTGCTCAACCTAACCTTTTGCAGGATGCTGACCAAAAGTAAGAGGGCAAGGATGACATGGAAGAAAATGAGGAGCTCACATCCTCATGTGAAAATTCAGAACCATCACTTCACACTGCACCTAATACTCCTGCCAAGAACATAGGTAATGACCATGGTGCTACACTCATGGAAGGTAGAATTGTCTTAATGTGCTGATTTTTTCCACAAACCATGCTATCATAGAGCAATTTTAGTGGAACCTTCTCTTGATTTATCTTTGTCACATGGTTATTTACTTGATGTTTCTTGTGCCAAAAATTAATCATGTGCCAATGCTTTCGTTTTACATGCTAATGCTGAAAATAAACATACTATGCGTATCACTAGTAAAAATGATGAGCTAACATTATTATCTTCTTTGCACACCTTAGGTTACATTCAATTTGATGATTTGTGTAATCTTGATTGTTTTGAAGAGATAGTTTTGCAATATGCTGATTTGCCTTGGTTTGCTAAACACACATATCATGTTATTGACAAATATAATGTCAAAGGACAATATATGATACATCGAGTCTACGTTCGCAGTGATATGAATTCTTCTTTTGTTGTGCAAGATTGTGATCAGCTAGAGGGCAGCCATAAAAATAATATTTTCACATGTTCATCTAGTAATTTTGTTTTGAAGAAACATGTTTACTCCCAAGAAGGGGAGCATTGTTGGTTGTTGCATTGTCTTTTGTTGGTACTAATCTTTTGCAGGATAGTAATGACAAACATCATGTGTCTTCCAATCATGGAGCTTCCAGGCTTGCTAAAAGTTTTATGCGACATGATAGAATTGGACACATAGTCACATTCCTCCTCACAATTATTTTGGTTTTCTTTTATTTTTCCACCCCGTTTTCCTTTGTGTTGTGCAAGATTGATTTCGAGTACAATCGACGCCGAGGACGGCTTTTCGTCAAGAAGGGGAGGATGTTGAGGACGTGACACCCATGCATGTGTCCATGAGTAGTGAATGGAGTGGAGAAGAAGGAGACTGTAAGATGAGTTTTTTTATGCTCATATACAGAAAAGAGATTCCTTTATCTGTTTTATATATTTGTTCATGTATTCTAGTGATATTTGGAGAAGGAATAATATAATTCAAGTGCAAGTCAACACACGCCATCACAATTACTAATAGAGGCTAAATATCATCCGGTTTATTTCAAATGGCAAATTGAATTTTAATATGGCATCGTGAGCCGGTGGCTGCTAGATTATTAAAATACATACTACTCATGAGATTAATCGTATATACATGGGCCATGATGGGTGTGATGGCCAGGAGAAAATACATGAGAAAGCCCTTCTTCTATTTAGGACGCAGCCTTTCATAATTTACGGCCCATGTATGCTAATGGCTGTATGAAATACGTATACGACTACGCGTCGGCCGGCACGTCGACGAATCGAAAGCCTTGCTACGTACGATCGAGCTTTCTCTCGTTGGGCTACTGTGTCCAGGGTGTTTAACACGTTTAAGCTACGTGGAGGACACAAAGGATAATCACGGTTTGAATTTTGAATGCGCATGCATACGACGCCCTGAGCCAATCAACGGCTTCCTCTTATATCGGATCACGCCGAACTGCACAGCGGCGGCGTCTGTCTCCCGAAGGGCGCTCTGATGTGATCCTATCCTTTTATATATTGACACCTGCACACATACAGGGGAGGGGGCCATCACCTTGAGCACCCGGTCAGGAGCCGGGCAAAGGTTGCCGTCTCGGAGGACATAGCCTGCCGGCCGGCGCAGCCGTATTTCTTCTCTTTCTTGCAGGGACACAGCACAAATCAATGCCATCGATGCTGCAGGGCTGATGCACTTTGCAGGGTTCCCATGGCCATGGGTTGGAGCTCTTGGAGAAACACAGCCGCCACACACATCACCATCCACCAGCATACACCATCGCCTGTAGATTGGCCTCGCGGCCGGGATCTCGTCGCTTCGGAGATGTCGACCTCGTTGTCATCTGCGCTCCTGCTCCACCATGCCCATGGCATCTCGTGGTACAGGAGGCTCACACACCCACATACCTACGCACATACACACGAGCAGCATGCACCATTACCATGAGGAGTGCATCTTGGTCAGGTCCGGCCAACAAGCAGGTCGCCGGCCGGCGGCAGCCGGCGCACCTCTTCTTCTCTTCTTTCTTGCAGGGACATTGCAGCTCGCCAAGCGTATGTATTTCTTTCTTTGCAGGTTTCTCGGTTAGAGCGCTCCAGAGATCACACACGCGCTGCACACACACAGCAGACAGCACCACCACGCACCATGAAGTGCCATCTCGGAGGCTGTTGCATTGCCGGCCGGCCGGCGGTAGCCTGCTGCACCTCTTCTGTTGTGAGGCACAGGCATCACGGCCAGCATATTTTGTCTTGCAGGGACTTTGCTGCTGAGTAGCCAAATCAATGGCCTTGCGGCGCAGTAGGGATTATGTGTTCTTGTTTTGTAGGTACAAGGAGGATTGGGAAAGATCATGTCTGTAAACAATGGCGTGTATATGCAGAGTAGATTTATAAATTAGCCCGTCATCAAGATGACAACGCTTAGATACTTTACGGGCACATGAGACTTCACATGGATAATAAAATTGGCGGTTGTGCTTGTATGCACACACTACAGGTGGATCGATCTGTAAAATAGGTCACGCCATATAATTTGTAGTAGACTCTTTTTTGCAGGTATACAAAGAAAGAGAAAGGAAGTAAATTATATAAATGATATTCCTTAACACTCATGTTTGGCTAAAGATCTCATATCTATTATGTATTATTGTCATTCTTCCGTGACCGATGAGGCCGGAAAATTCATTTATGTCCCGACCGATAGGGCGGACACATTTCGTTCGTGATCGACGAGGCCGAACATTTTCATCTTGTGAATCTTTTAGCTGAACATGAGATGTGATGGATTATGTCATGAAGTCGCTTGGCTTCTTTTCTCTTTCTTTATCTTTTTATGCAGCACACACCTATGGAGTACGAGAAAAAAGAGGATCGATGATGACAACCTTATGACACAGCTTAATCGGAGGTTTTCTGCAAGTGTCGATTCTGATGTAATTAACTAGGGTTCTCTCGAGGCTCTAGGAATCAAGAGCTACACGATCGTCTGAGTACGTACATGGATACATGTCAAAAGAAAAAGGATGGGATTTGCAATATCTCGATGACGAGGCGGACACCACAATAGTTATGTTTCACTTCATATATCTTTTGTAAATTGCACGGGATGAGTTAGTGATTCGTTGTTAATCCCCTGCCATGTAACTCATTTTGATATAGTGAAGTTTGCCTTCGGGCGACCGTGGTTTTTTCCCGTAAGGGTTTTCCACGTAAAACTGGTGTCTCTTATGTTCTTGACATGCTTGATTTATCCACACACCCTCGTACATATATTGTATACAAATTGTATACTGGCACGCCCGCACCCTATAAAGCCATACGCTGAGAAATTTGAATATATTTCTCGCGAAAACAAAATGGCACGCCCAGTGGGACATGATTCCCCTCCCATCTTTGCTGCTAGTCATCAGTTGTTTGTCATCACCTCCTCTCTTAACCTCCTTTTACACTATTGTATAGGTGTGTTGGTCAGTGTTGCCAACTCCATGGCTCTCCTAGTTAAATTGAGCCTTTCAGTTTGTTAGAAAGGGCTTTGATCAGTTGATTTCAACTCAACTGCAGCTGGCTATCTCATCAAACCTGTTCACTACAACAAGTTGTGGTTTTGATTAGCAACTTCATGGCAATTACTGAGCATGGAACCCTTCTTGGCTGCAAACTAAAGGTGCTAACCTGCTAGCTTCATACCGCAGGGGCAAGTAACTGATGAGATTCAGGCATTGACACAATCAGACTCGGCCCTATAAAGGCCCTGTGACGAAAAGGCAAAAGGCTCTTCTGAAGATTACTTGGCCAGTAATTGGAGGGCTCATCGTAACTATTGCTTGATGAGACATCAAACTGAATGAGCTAGATGTGTGGTAACAGCCAGGTGCACACATTACGCGAAGCCTTGCACCGTAAGAAAAAAAGAGAGTGTGATGGGCAGGAAATTAAAGAATGTGAGGCCTCAATGTTATGACCCATCCTTTGCTATTAGAGCTGCAGAAAAAATGTGAGAGATCATGAAGCAACATATTATGATGGAGTCTAGAGGCCTCCGATAGCAAAATGGGTTGCACTTTCAAGGAACTTCATCTCCTCTTTTGTCCTTTTACATCCCTTTTAAAGAAGATGAAGGTCATTGATTTGAGAGGAGGATCTTTTTGAGTCTCACATTACAAAACAGAATAGTGCAAAAATGCAGGCTGCAGGGACAGTAAATGGTCTCCAAGTGCTTCATATGCATGGATCTGCAACACTACTTAACCATTAAGGTACTAGGTAGTTGTTGAAGGGCAACAATTTTTTTGAAGTTGTTCCGAAGAGCAAAAAAAAAAGGACTGTCTAGCAGGGGTAAACATCTCATAAGATGCTGCTCGAATTCACTTTTCAAATGATGGGACTGTACGTGTTATGTACATGATGACACGATGCTCATACATATGATGCCTTGCAACTAAAAGGCTTTGATATGCTTTAGCATGATTCTTTTTAGTAATATTTTCTCATATGTTCCCAGAACAGAGGGGTATACTACTTGAAAGAGTTACAGATTGATTTCCTCGACGAACCAAGGGGCTTCAGTGGCAATAAGAATGAGTTTGCAGGATGCAGAGGCGGTTCTAGCATCAAAACCCAACCAGGGGCAAGTGACGAGAGCCACGGATCGATGTGTGATAGTTGACACCAACTTTAGTACGGTAGCCTCGTTGAGAAAGAATAGAGTTCTTAAGGTGCCCCCAACAGGCTCCAAAAACATTCACCTCAGTTTGGTTTACAAGCTGTAATGAGTTTAAACCCTACAAGTGTTAAAAATGGGTGTCTTCTGAAATTCAGTTTTCTTTCGAAGACCAGAATCCTCAACTATGTGCTATGCAACTACAGGCTTTGATCACAATAGTAATAATGGCCCACATATGTGTTGCCATGAGAGTTTTTTCTTTCTGATATGATCACCATATCAATGAGTCTCATCCTTTCTTTAGGATGTATATGGAGGCTCTTGTTCTCTGTTAAAATGGGAGGCTTTAATAACGCCGACAACTGAAGGAGCTCATGTTTTTATAGTGGGTTCTATCAAGCTTAACCTGCGAAGAGAATCTCATCTCATTTTTTTCCTACCCTGCTTTCAAATGGTTGATAGATCAATCTATAAGGTGGATTATTCAGAATCGCAGGCTAAAATAAATCGCATATAGCCACAAGAGCAAGAAGTGGGCTCCGATAACTTGTGAAGTTGCATTCCCGTTATGGTGCAGTGAAGTTGTTAAAGTAAAAAGAGATTTTCTTTTAAGGAAAAGGAATGAAAGTCACTTCCATAAAGGCTAAATCTTGCTGAGATGTACCTGAGATGGTTGTAAAATTCTAGCCTAAAAAAAAAAGTTGCTCTCGTGGTTCCAGTTTCTAGAGTGAAGAGCTGTAATGCTTGAAGAACTAAATTGATCGCCTCGCTAAGGGCCAACATGACGAGGATTTAGAAACACATGTTCCATAATGTTGTGGAAAAAATTAATCTATGAACTTTACAACAGCATGGTCAAACCTCTTGCAGATCAAGGTGTGGCTATGAAATTCGCAGCACAGAAAGGCACTGCAGAGTGCTTAACAAAGTTATATCGGATTACAGGCTGCATGCACAAAATTATTTCTTCCTCTCATGGTCATCTTACAGTGCCATTAAAAGGTATATATCCTTATGCTTGTTAGTTACGGCCTTCTACATACAGGACAGTCTACTCCGATGTTCATAAACAAAAAACATGATAATAATGTATCACGCTGTGATATAAAGGCAGCATGGCTGGTTCTCCTTTTCTAGGTGTGTGACCAAAGACTAGTGTTCATGGTCGCTGGAATGGGCTGTAGCAAAATTAATGGGCTCATGTTGAGCCCAGGAGCTGCAACGAATTATACATATGCTTCCTAAAAAAATAGGTTATTCATGTGCACGTCATTCTTCAGCTTAGAAACAGCTACTCATGGATGAACAATAATAGGCATGAGGAACCACTATGAAAGCATATACATCCAGCTCAGTCTGAAGATCTTGCTATAGACATCTACTACCTTCGCACAGTGAGGCTGGGCCAGTTCATATGTTTACCATTCCTATGCAGGCTGTTAATAAATTTTTCCCTATCTGGAGGGAGTCATGTTCTATTTATATTACAGGATAATAAACTACGATACCAGATACCAAGTGGGGTTCTTCTTAGTTCTTACTGTATATAAAGAAATTCTCGACACCAAGAAGCATGATATACTACCCTGCAACGCCACAGTGAGAGCTACCAATACACCACGAGCAAGTCTTGATCGTGTTGGTGTCAACCCATGCCGAATCTTTTGTCGGATAATGGTCGATCTTAGGTTGAAATCTAATGAGTCTATCGAATTTGCACTGATAATGGAGTATCTGATGTCTAGTGTTATCCATCCACGCAACCTACTTGGTTTGCTTATTTATTTAGAGCTTGTAGCCACATCTTCGTTAGATGACATTCTGCTATTGAGACTATGATGCTGTATTGTTGTTTATTCATTCTTACAAGGATCCATTTAGAATCCTATGTGCCAGAGTTGAGGGTGTAAAAATCATTTATCCTTGCCACCACAGAAAAGGGTTTAGCTGGGGCAACACCGAGTTGTACAGTATGACCAATAGTCTAATACAACTTTTCAGGTCAAAAGGGGACTCCGAACATGCCTGCTACTGGATCAAAACATGTGAGGAAATCAGTCCAAATGTCAATTAACTCGGCAATGTAGTAGGGAACCCTATAGCAAACAGGGTGTCCTAACAAACTCCTCCTGGCAATGCATCATTTCCCTCAAGAGCAGATATGAAAATAAACAAAGAGGTGGAGAATTGGATCTCTCTCTCTATATATTTTTTTAAAAAAGTAATATAGCCATATGAACCAAAGCATGATGAGGTGGCTTTTCAAATTTGTTGGCTCCGTCCGAAATCAACTTAGTGGTTGGTTGTATAGATGCAATGGAGTACAAAGAGATAAAGCTACTGTCTGCTTGTGCTGGCATGACGACCAAAGCATTCCATCCATCCATTCAACACCATTAATAGGGTCTATCCATTCACTGAAATGATGACTCTAGTTGGCTGGGAGTACAGTTCTTAATCAGCAGGATGATAAGGTAGAAATTCACCAAAATGATGAAAGAGTCTTTCTTAATCATCAGGATGATAAGGCAGAAATTCGGCTGCCATATATTTTTGTCTCGCAGTTCAATGCATGATCTTGAAGAATTATTGTCCTTAAACAAGCATTCCTAACCTTCAAGAAAGAAAATGAGCAATTCTGGAGCAGAGTACAGCATCACAGACCGCACCAAAGCCCAAAGGATGTTGCCTACTCGCATATCTGCCAAATCTGCTGCAGAAAAGGTTGCGGCAATAACTCAGAGAGCGCCAAACTCCATGCACAAAAACATAATGAGATTTCAAGACATCATATACATAGGAAAAGTAACGATCACTTCTATTATACATCTTCTGCAGTACGCTCAGAGTCCTCTAATATATGGCTGTAGCCTGCAGCCATGTTTGTAAAATTTCACAAGAGTGGCAACCTCCACAATGGAGCAGATCAATGTTGGTTATGCATTTTGGTGGCACGGAATTTGCTTTCAGTCCATGTATGTGCGGCGCGTATGGCTTGGAAGGTGCCTTGTTCGACAGTTTTTGTTTTCTCTCCGAATCTGCCACAGAGGATTTGTGTTCGCGGTTGGTAGCTTGATGCTGACAATCGACATGGCTATGACCACAGAATTAGATGGTAACTAGTGATGTAATGCCCGGCATGGCTCATGATGATTCTTATATAGCTGAGGAAAGGGGGCAAGCATATTTTGACACCTCTGTGATATGACCAGCAGAAATTGGAGCACTGATATATATCATTACAAAAAAGGGGCACCAACGAATCATACCAAATGTCCAGAAGTTTTTTTTAGTATATGAGTTCTATTACATCTTGAGATCATTTAGAGCAGAGAGCATTCCGAATCAAACCGTACAATAATTCTTTGTTGGTGTATTGTGCAGCCAAACAGCCACAATTACTAAGTAATTTTAATGGTGCCATCTTGCAGGATGTTGCATCTCTTTTTTTTTTCCGTGAGGCACAAGAATCAGCATGGAAAGGCTCCAAAGAAAAAAAAATCAATCAACGGCCAAAGGTACATATATTCAGTCAAGCTGCACAGATGACTCCAGCCTGAACACGTTTTTTGCCACTGGCCTAGAATACCTAAGGTGCATTATGATGGCAATAATTCTAGTGGTCTGTCAATTCATCATTTTTGCATCCCATGAAGGCATATTTCTGCAGTTTTCTTTGTGATACTACACCCAAGGAGACTTGATAATAATGTCCACTAGAGATATGGGAGAACTAATCACACTTCTGATGCGCAGTGTATGCCATCCCCACATATAAGCAACAAGGATCGGTGATAGCAATAAGCTAGTAATGGGCTATAAATACTTCAAAGTTGCTTTTAATTTAAAGCATATGGTTAGTATCTTAAACATAGATATATCATTGATACTCCACAATTGTATATGCCCATGTTGGGACAACGAGAGGTTCAGCACAAGTACTGGGGCAAAGAATGCTTCTGTTCCACAGTCTGTTAAAAGAAGGGACCTCCTCCTTCTTTACTTCTACTTTAATGTCACCAAGATTCAAGGGTGTATATAGAGAACAAGCCCAATTGTTTTAATTTTTTTTCACTATGCAAGTGATTTTTTAAGTATAGCTGGAACATTATTTGATGATAAAAAACAGATACATCGTAATGCCAAAGCAAATGTGTGTTCACGAATCCATCGTGCCCTATAAGTCCACATTTTACAAAGGTGCATCAGGGGCATCCTTTTGTGATTAATTTTATAGTCCCCCGCGCCGTACATGTTGACAGTGGCACCACTAGACTCTAGGGTTTATCTGAATAATGCATGAGAATCAATTCTTCACTTCTTGGGTTCCATGGAAGTGATAATAAGGTGATATCATGGCCTTCTGTTGGTGATGAAGATATGGATGAGCAGAGCAGCTAATGACAGTGTATCGGTTCAGTCCTTTGTCCATGTTGGTTGGTCTGAACTTCTCGGATCATGACTAACTATTTGAAAGTCCACCATACATGTCCCTTATTTCAAATATATGGTGATGTCAGGCATTAATGGATAGCTGAGTTAACTCTCAGTCTGGTGACCCGGGTTCGAACCCCCGCGGTGGCCTCTCGCTAGCATAGAGGGAGTCACCGGCCGGGCGTATCATAGAGAGAACCCGGTACCTAGCGTCGTAGACGCAGGGGGCTACGCTAGCCCCTGGCCCCTATAATTGCCAATTTCACTACTAATATCCCCACTTATATATACTGATTCATGGGGTTTTGTGTTTATTTTATCATATTGGTTCATTCAGCTGTGAAATATCTTTTCCTTTGGGAAGGATCGCGAGGTTTCATTAATGGGCCAGAGACACTCCTACTGAAGAAGGCAAAATATAGCTTCGCCACTTCGATGTTTCTCATTTCGATGGTCTAGCCTTCTAGTTACACAAGGTGACCAAATTTGTGGAACTAGTGCGCGGTAATGCAACCTGTGGAACAACGTATATGTGATCTAGTGATTAAAACATTTGACAAAATCTCTACAGCTTGCCATGCAACATTGTTCCGATCCTCATGGTTCCCAGTGGTAGTCAAGTTTGTATGGAAAGCTTTTGTCCACTAGAGTGGGGCATATATAGCATGGACTATCCAACTCGGACAACTGAGCTTCAAATGCACTTTTTGTCTGATTATGTTGAGGACTGTCATGTTAGAGTCATAGACTTGCGAAGCAGAGCCTAAACCAAGTTATGGTATCCATCTCAGCACAAAAGACATCATATTATTCTAATACTTGCAAGGAGTTGAATATCTTGTTCACCCACTTCCCATTTAGCATTATCCAATGCATCAACCTGCAGTTTGCAGAGTTTTTTTTTCTCTTTCTTTCTTTCTTTCTTTCTTTCTTTTTTTCAGGTTTCTATTCACCAAAATGGGACTACCAAGATCTCCTTCAACTCTTCTGGCTAGCACCATCATGGTTGCAGTAGAGTTGATAATGTATCTAAATGTTGTGGTGTGGCCTTTCACCACGACTAAGAAATATTGGGAGCAACGAAACATGCCAGTGCGGTACATGTGGAGTTGTGAAACCCTTCAATTACATTGGCTGGCACCTTTTGGTCGCAGTGGAGTTGATAAAATGGCTCTAGATGTGGTATGATCTTTCACTACATCTGAGAAATATATTGGGAGCAGTGAAACATGCCAGTGCGGTACATGTGGAACTGTCTGAAACCCTTCAACTACATTGGCTGGCACCTCTTGGTCGCAGTGGAGTTGATAAAATGACTTTAGATGTGGTATGGTCTTTCACCACATTTAAGAAAGATATTAGGAGCAGCAAAACATGCCATTCGGCACACGTGAAGCTGTGAAACCCTTCAACTATACTGGCTGGCACCATTTTGGTCGCAGTGGAAGTTGATAAAATGACTCATTTGTGGTATGGTCTTTCGCCACATTTAAGGAAACACATTGGGAGCAGCGAAACTCTCCCTACTTATAGACATGTGAAAAATTTCAACTATGTTGGCTGGCACCTTCCATGGTCATAATGTAATTGAAAACATGAGTTACACTGGCTGGTACCATCATGACTTGAGTTGTGATATGATCTTCTGTTGCAACTCAAGTGGTTAAGCGTTTGAAGAACATCATAGCAGCTCACCTATTGGCTGTGCTATTACTAGCAGAATCACAACCAATTACTCTATTGGTTGGCACCAGCATGGTAGAAATAGCAATAAAACTTTCTATACTAAAGACAGACATGACATGGTTCTTCGCTGTGACTGCGCTATAGTGATAGTTTGTCCTTCTCCAGCAGGGTAAGGAATGGCTTCTTCACAATGATCTTACCTTCTTTAGAGAAGAGCATAATGAGCATCTTATTATCGAGAGCAAGGTATAGTTGGTAAAGATGAATATGTTGAAGAAGAGTATTGCTGGTTACAAACAATTTGGTCCTGCTGATCATGTATTTGGTACAGTAGTTGGTCTCAAGAACAAGAACATGAAAGAAAGCACTTTGAATTGGATGACGATACACAAAGCCTTGAAACTCAAGTCTCAACAAAAGGGAGAGAAAGAAATAAAACCAACAAACATATATTGTGACGTGTGTACTGATGACAGTCGTTGCAGTAGGCAATCAAAAAGCCCATGGTTCTTAGTCAGATATTGAATCAGTGAAAGTAAAGAGAAAAGAATATCAGATATATGCGGGGATCAGTCCAATTTGCATAACTGCATAACGAGTGTCGAGCAAAATTGATACAATGAAAGAACAACTCAAGGCAGCAAGCTTGAAAGATTTGACATTGTTGTACACAGTGGCGGACCCAGCCGAAAATTTTAGGTAGGGCAGAGTTGAGAAGCACAAATTTGACCAAAGCTGCCAAGTTGGTAACAAACATGTGTAAAAATAGATAAGTAGCGCAAAATAAGAACTTTTATACATGAAAATAAGCATAAACGTGGCAGCCCTAATGAAACATAGAGAGTTTCTTTGTCACACAATGAAAATATATACAATCTCAACAATAAATTTGACGAGTATACCCATAAAACAATTAATTAACGAGTAGAGCTACTAGACCCGGGTTATCGCACATCACAAAAGTGGTTAATATTGTGAGGAGAAGAACAACTACAATATCCGAGCACCACACATCAACAGCTTGTGCTTATGCATCGTGCAGTTAGCTTGTGCCTATGCATCTCTCAGTCCAGTTAGATTGTGCTGTCTCTCTGACCACAGTATATTGGCAGTCAGGCAGTCAGCTCGCTGCCTACGCATGATATTTGTGAGCGTTTAGCGCCAAACACTCCTCGATGTTTCTCTTTTTTTTAGAAAGACTCCTCGATGTTTCTCAGTCAAGTCATTTGATACTTGGGCTTAATCTACCATCATAGCCTCTTGATTTGGGCTCTACTATAATTGTTTGGCCCATACGTCCATACCCATTCGCTTTCGTCGTTGTCTTCTCCCCGCAAACAAGCAGACGCACAAACATAAGTACAGAAGCGACCAGACAGGCGGCAGTCGGGGGGACTCGGGGCAGCGAGGCGTTAGAGCCCTCGATGAAGAAGGGGCCGGGGTTCCTCGCCGCCGGCGTTAGGTAGGGCGGCCGCCCTACCTCGCCCTATTGCTGGGTCCGCCACTGGTGGTACATCAGGTATATAAGGAATCCCGCAAATTTTCTGAGAGGCTTCAGCGAGCTTAGTTATACCTTTTCGCCAAGTCGAGCACGAATCGCTTTGCATTCGAACTCCACTTGGCGAGGGGCATTTGTAAGATGAGTTTTTTTATGCTCATATACGGAAAAGAGATTCCTTTATCTGTTTTATATATTTGTTCATGTATTCTAGTGATATTTGGAGAAGGAATAATATAATTCAAGTGCAAGTCAACACACGCCATCACAATTACTAATAGAGGCTAAATATCGTCCGGTTTATTTCAAATGGCAAATTGAATTTTAATATGGCATCGTGAGCCGGTGGCTGCTAGATTATTAAAATACATACTACTAATGAGATTAATCGTATATACATGGGCCATGATGGGTGTGATGGCCAGGAGAAAATACATGAGAAAGCCCTTCTTCTATTTAGGACGCAGCCTTTCATAATTTACGGCCCATGTATGCTAATGGCTGTATGAAATACGTATACGACTACGCGTCGGCCGGCACGTCGACGAATCGAAAGCCTTGCTACGTACGATCGAGCTTTCTCTCGTTGGGCTACTGTGTCCAGGGTGTTTAACACGTTTAAGCTACGTGGAGGACACAAAGGATAATCACGGTTTGAATTTTGAATGCGCATGCATACGACACCCTGAGCCAATCAACGGCTTCCTCTTATATCGGATCACGCCGAACTGCACAGCGGCGGCGTCTATCTCCCGAAGGGCGCTCTGATGTGATCCTATCCTTTTATATATTGACACCTGCACACATACAGGGGAGGGGGCCATCACCTTGAGCACCCGGTCAGGAGCCGGGCAAAGGTTGCCGTCTCGGAGGACATAGCCTGCCGGCCGGCGCAGCCGTATTTCTTCTCTTTCTTGCAGGGACACAGCACAAATCAATGCCATCGATGCTGCAGGGCTGATGCACTTTGCAGGGTTCCCATGGCCATGGGTTGGAGCTCTTGGAGAAACACAGCCGCCACACACATCACCATCCACCAGCATACACCATCGCCTGTAGATTGGCCTCGCGGCCGGGATCTCGTCGCTTCGGAGATGTCGACCTCGTTGTCATCTGCGCTCCTGCTCCACCATGCCCATGGCATCTCATGGTACAGGAGGCTCACACACCCACATACCTACGCACATACACACGAGCAGCATGCACCATTACCATGAGGAGTGCATCTTGGTCAGGTCCGGCCAACAAGCAGGTTGCCGGCCGGCGGCAGCCGGCGCACCTCTTCTTCTCTTCTTTCTTGCAGGGACATTGCAGCTCGCCAAGCGTATGTATTTCTTTCTTTGCAGGTTTCTCGGTTAGAGCGCTCCAGAGATCACACACGCGCTGCACACACACAGCAGACAGCACCACCACGCACCATGAAGTGCCATCTCGGAGGCTGTTGCATTGCCGGCCGGCTGGCGGTAGCCAGCTGCACCTCTTCTGTTGTGAGGCACAGGCATCACGGCCAGCATATTTTGTCTTTTCTTGCAGGGACTTTGCTGCTGAGTAGCCAAATCAATGGCCTTGCGGCGCAGTAGGGATTATGTGTTCTTGTTTTGTAGGTACAAGGAGGATTGGGAAAGATCATGTCTGTAAACAATGGCGTGTATATGCAGAGTAGATTTATAAATTAGCCCGTCATCAAGATGACAACGCTTAGATACTTTGCGGGCACATGAGACTTCACATGGATAATAAAATTGGCGGTTGTGCTTGTATGCACACACTACAGGTTACACTTAACCATCCGCCCTTAATCAGACTTTTACAAATCTACCCTCCCACCTCCCCCATGCGCCTCCTTAGATCAACATCACGTGACCGAGATTAGAAGTTTGCAAGGTTGCACGAAGAGGTTGGTTTGCACTAGATATGTTCCCAAGAAGAGTATACTAATTTCTACTTGCACTCGAGAAATCATGGGCTACGGTTCCATCTTTGATAGATAGATATCATAGATCCTTGATCCCTTGCGCCCCTATTATGTGAGTAAACATTTTTTATTTTTTTAAATTACAAAGTACAACGTAGACGCTCACAACATGCACGCACACTCACCTCTATGAACACACGTATGCAAATCCTACCGCTATGAGCACCTCTGAAGGACTGAGCACCCGGTAGATTTGGAGATTCCCGAACTCACCAATGGCGCCTCGTGGTCGACGGGAAGGTCGCGTACCACTTAATGCATAACACTGGTAAATCCTGGGAAAATCACAAGAAAAGGTGCGAGCACCAGGATTTGAACCCTGGTGAGTAGCATCCCACTAGATCGTACTACATTGGACTACAAGCCAATTCACAAAACCTTTTTTTAGTTTGTTTGGGTCAATTTTAATTCGGATGCCCTTTTGTATAGCTTATACAGTTCTTTCATGTTTAACAGTGGCAGTCCTCTGGTGAATCCACTGAAGATGAGACCCCCATTCTCGCTATCAAGATTGTGGCTATTATTATCACTATTGTGACATCCCTTCACACTTTGTGGTCGACATGGGTCCCTCTAAAGCCAGGTCACTCCCCTGAGCTTAATGATGCACTGCGTGAGTCCAATTTTCATGTGCCATTATGTATTGTTAATGTGAGACATGTAAAATCGGCAGGAAATTAAATGTTGTTTGTTATTATTTGCATTACCTTGACTCTATTGTCATGCAATTAGTTTTTTCCAACTAAACTGAGATGCCGACTTGGTGAACAACTGTGCAGCTCTGCTTATCTATCACGCCACATGCTTTGTATCCGTCTACTAAACTAAAGTTGCAAATTGTGCAAAACTAGTTGTGTTTTCAATAAGGGAAAGCTTTATTAATCTTAGACAATTACATCAAGGTGATACCATTGAACCAAGACCATTCTCGACCTCTGCATAGCTAAGATGCACTACTTATTTTAAATTAGAACCAATTTTCTATTTCAGAGTATTTGATCTTATCTTTAACGATAAAGATCAATTGTTACTGAATGAAATGGGATAGTGAGAGAGTTTTCAAAATCTCAACCTTTTGGAGTCAACTATCGCTAACTAAAAGGAAACTCTTTGACCTTGATGTTTTTAGCACAAGCACGTGAGAAAAATTACTTTATTCTTCACTTGAATAATGCTCGTACTGCTCAATTTTCTACTTCTAGATAGATATACTATGTTATTATGTGATCTTGTACTATTTTAACCTTGCTACTAATTAGTATTTGAGATGACATGTTCACAACTCACATCTCTTGCAAGGATGATTGGCTATCTAGTGTAGTTGATTAGAACTGAAATATTAACCTGTTGACGGTCGATTTCCGTCAACCAAGAGCACTTGTTACACTTTGGTTTGAGCTTTGAATTATAACTAACCCGCCAGTAGGCATACTAATCATGTAACAAGTTCACACTTGCATGTGGTTTTTGGAGTATGTTGTTTACGCATGATTTAAGCGCCTAAATAAGGACTTACGGGTAGAGTTCATCGAGCAATTTATGAGAAGATCACGAAGCCCGGCACAAGTCAAGACACGAAGTGAACGTGACTCCAAATGACCCGAGGACCAAAGCATGAAGTCGTGAAACTCCGAGGGCCTAAACAGAAGATGCGGCAGTTCATGCGACAAGACCCCCTATCTTGATCGCGGGATAATGACGTCTAAAGCCCATATGCGAAGATGCAAAATGTCAAAATTGCAAGAAAAGCCGTGTGAAGGATGGCGGGCCTGAAGTGGGCCAAGAGCCCAGGCCCTTGAGACTTGGAGGTTCCAAGGGAAAAGCTACAACCGACCTGTGCACTTGCGGATCAAAAGTTGGCACGGTTTTTGACCGTCAACAACAAGCTTTTCTAACGTTGTTGCCAGGGATCGGCAACTCGAACCCTAGGGCGATCTATCTTTCTTTTGGACTAACCCTAATTTTATTATTGCATATATCCTGCTTTTCTTGTTTGTGTCCATGAATGCAAGTAAAACCCTAGACACAAGATGTTCGAGGAAGTTCTCTACATCCGGACTTCAACAAGTCCAAACACATTCCGAGATTCACTCCCAACAACTTGAAGATTCACTCTTTAGCGGTAGGTGCTAACTATGTTAGTGGCCCATCATCCGCTATCGAGTCCCCACCAATAAAGACAACAAAGATCAAGATAAACAAGGTATGCCGCTTTGTCAATAAGTTTTTAGACTAATGTTTCTTGGAGAATTGCTTGTTCAAATAATAGGTGCCAAAGCTATGCCCGAAGACGTGCGAGTTGATCATCGACATCTCGAGTTGAATGCTACTGTTAAGATAATTTTTTTGCCAAGATCAGAAGTGTACAACAAGAGAAAATTGGATATTCAGAGGCTCCATCAAGTTTTCTTTCCAACCTATCAAGAATCACTAATTTTGGAGGTCGGTACGAAGAGTTATGAGGAAATCTTTCAACACTACGCGTTCTGAAATCAGCTCAAGACAGAACGTAGTGCCGGAGCAAAAAGGACGTAAAATTTTCATCCAGAGTCCGTTTAAGGTGAATGACCACTTGATGGAAAGGTAATTTGATCAAGGATTTAATGGAGTAGAAGTTTGGTACATATTCTGCATTTGACACAGAGGAATTCAGTGGAGAAGTTGCAGCAGCAAACAACAAGGAAAGTGGAGATGACACAAGCGATCATGTCAAAAGAAATTGGAGGAGCATTCTATACAAAAGATGATGACTTGAAGGTTGAAAAGATCGGAGGCAACAAGATTAGAGGCACAATGGCATCACCAATCTTCTCCAGAGGGATGCTCAAGAAGTTTCTAATCGAGCAATGCAATCAAGAGACAAACAGCCGAGACCATCGACATGAAGTGTAGAAGCCATCTTCGATCCTATCACTTTGGCTAGAACAATAATATGGAGAAGACACAACATTGCTGTCATGGTACTCGCTGATGATGTAATGATGATGACGTTGAAGCCAAAGGATGAGTGACATGATGGTCGAAGGACAACGAGATGAAGATCATCAACATCTACCGAACCAATCCGAAAGAAGCCAATGTTTTCGTCAATATTCTGCACTGCCTTAGAAGAAAAGTATGGAATATTTTTGGATATCTAGAAGCCCCATGAAGTTAAAATTCCTACGAATCAAGAATCAAGGCAATCAGATGTTCCTACAAGTGGATATGGCCGAATCACTGATGATTGCACGTCCTGAAAATTCTGGACAGCAAGCAAAGCTGAAGTGAAACAGCCATAGCTCCCTCATTTGGACTCCGTTTAAGACGAATGAGTACTCGTTGGAAAGATAATTTTATAAACTTTTCAATAGAACTATATTTTGGTATATGTTCTATTCTTTATAAAGGGGGAAATCCATGAATAAGAGGCAGCAACAACATGATGAGGACAAGATAAAGGAGATGAGGGTGACAACAACGAAGAGGAGCTCAGGAAGTGCTTTCACCTAGCATACATAATAAAATTCAGAAGCTTAGAGCAAATAAAGGACACTTGAAGCATTAGCAAAAGGAGACACAAGCGAGCAATATTCGACGCATGAAGATTAGAAGCAAGTCACAATGGATTACAAAAGCTTATGTCGAATAACAAAAAAGTTTTTTGGGCTCTCGCACAAAGAACCATTGCGTTGCAAGAACAAAACCAATATGTGCGTGTGTCCACAAATGAAGAAAGGAGTGAGTCCACACAAGGAAACCTTCGCAACATATGGCGCATAGAAGAGTTGGAAGAATTGCAAGAAGATGATATGCCGACTACTTAGCGCCACCGTAAGGTTGATTCACTTTCATCTCCAAGAGACCACTCACAATGGAATAGCTCTGAGGCTAAGGTACACATTAAAATCTCAAGCTACTACTGATTTTTATGATATTATTTTGTTACATCTATGTAAATCTAGTAGTATGTTTTAATTTTATGCCTTGTTCCAATGAAGATCATGTTGATAGGCTAGAATTTCTTGAGAATGATGAATAGGCTATGTTTGTGCTTGAACCTTGTTAATCCCATGCCTAAATGACCTTTGCCTAATGAGGAGCTCAGTGCTAAGCAAGAAACTTATGCTACATTTAATTCCACCTTACTTTGTCGATGCAATATTAATCGTGATTGGAATTGTGGATGCATATGTTTTCAATCTATTTTGCAAATCTCGATCTTGCTTTGCACTTGGTCAAGCTAGTGACCTTAAAAGAGCACATGTCGGGAGAAGCCCGAAGTTCGCTAACCATGCAGGACATGAGACTTAAATTAAGTGGAGAGAGATCATGCCCAAAGAGTTGCAAGCTTGATCGTCACCATCTCCAAACAATGTCGTTGTTCTTGTCAAGTTTTGAGCACACGGTCAGACATGTACAAAGGGATAAAAGTATATATTCAGAAACTCCATCAAGTCCTTATTCCAACGCATCCAAAGCCGACGAATTTGAAGACTCGTGCAAGCAGATATGGCAAAAACATTGGGCGTTGCACGTGCTGAATTCAGCTCAAGACAGATTGCAGTGCGGGAGTAAAACAGACATAACTCGCTCGATCGGAATCGGATTGGAGCAAATAAAGACTCGATGGAAAGAAAATTTCATGCGCCACACATTAGAACAATTTTTGGTTACATGTTCTGGTCTGGATAGAGAAGAAAAATCTGCATAAGTGAGGCAGCGATGAAGCGGGTGGAGAAGGAAGTGACGATGATGCGAGACGTGATTGGGCAAATCTTCTATGGAGCATAGAAGATCATGTCAAGCGTGTGAAGTGAATCCAAGCTGTATGAACACCTTCAAATCTTACATGAAGAGTCATGGCTTCGTGACAATGAGAAGGTATGTGAGAAAGTCGAGCTCTATGACTTAAAATGAAGCGCTTGGCGGGAGGCAACCCGTTCTTTTTATTTATATATATATATATATATATATATATATATATATAATGACGGTCTATATTGTGCTTTTTAATGGAACCCATCAAGTAACATTGTACTGTTGCTCTAATAAATACCTCAACATCATGTTGTATGCTCTAATTGTTATTGAGAGAGCACTTTGTTATTTGATCATAGAAAAACTTGTAGACCCTTTTTGTGTGCCTATTAGTGTTTAGAGTCTTTTTATTTTGTGTCTTTCTAGAGAGAAATATGAAGTATGGCATCACCCTTTGATTCTAAGCTTGTGGCTAATTAATCTAGTCTTAATTTTCTTTTTAGACCAACACCATGACATGTTCATATTTGTTTATTGCATGCATTGCATCTTACCATCACCATTCTTTTTTGCACTCCATACATGTTTTGCATATAGTTGCCTTGGTAGTTCTCTACACTTAATGATGTATGCCTTCATATCCATGTTGATGCTTCAATTGGGCATTTTCCTTAGCAATCTTGTGTAAACGTGGTGTTTAAGCTTGCTTGCGGACCATCATCATTTAGTTCAATAAACCTTGCTAACTTCCATAATTGCATTGGTTGGTATATAAGCTTTGCAATGCGCTTGGTTGTTCTTGTGCTATAGAAAATTATTGACCTTGGGATAAACATGGTGTTTTAACCTTGGTTAATAAATCTTTATGGCTATGGAGAAATTCAGCCACCTAGTTGTAAGCATGGCGCTTAGAACTAGGTGTAAACATTGTCTTTGCACAATCCTCTCATTTGCATACACGCACCTTACACTTGCATTTCATGTACACCCATTAGGTTTTATTTTATCATCACTAGAATAATTATGCCACGAGTTAAGAGTCTTAGGGAAAGTATGGTTTGTTGGCAATTGTTTATACTCCCGACCGTCACCCCGGGGGTAGTATGTGTGCTTGAATTGTTTTGCAGACATGATGATGAGATTTCGCGAAAGGAAAAGAAGAGAATTGAAGGACGATAAAGGCGACAAAAGTGAAGACGCATAAAGACAAGCCCGGACACAGAGAACAAGCTCCATCATCTCTTTCCATGCCTAGCACAATGCTAAGCATGGGGGAGGGCTCGATGAAAAGAGGATCACGGTCGCTAGAAGATGCTATTCCTTCTTTCATGTTAAGCACAATGCTTAAGCATGGGGGAGGCTGCGCTACAACTCTTCACAAGCATCAAAAGGACGGTAAATCTTTCCGACACCTTCTCTTTGTCCATCTCTTTCTTATGCTTGTGTTTATACACCTTCAACCATAGACAAGATGAAACTTTTGTATATCTCTTTACACAATAACATGGATACTAGGAGTACAACCTAGATTTGTTTTTGGTTTCAACAAATAATAATCACTGTTACCTTGTGCTCACCACGATGATATCCTTTATGCTCTCGCTTATGGATATATGATGATCTTTGGCGCTTTGCTCATTCTTGTGCTTGGTTTGTATATGATTAAGCTAGTGCTCTCTTTAAACATGATATGAAAATTTAATTAATGCTAGCCTAATCTTTTGTGGAGGTTATGATAACTTGAGACCCATAGTATTTTTCGTTGCTCTCATTTTCGAATGAATCAAAGATCATTTATTTTTGTTCTTAAAAGATATGCTAATCTTGTCTTTAATACCACTAGCATTTTGCTCAACCTATCCAAAGCCTTATATTCATTGAGTGCAAAACCTTAGTTTATAAGATTTATTTTTGGGTGCATTGATTCAAGGCTTGATTTCTCTTGCTCGAGACTAAGAAGCTGGTCATTCTATTTTTGCGTATCTATCTTTATGCTAGCTTTTCCTATCTGTGCATTGTGAGTTTCCACATTGGGAATTTCGCAAACTTCGCCGGATATCCACCCACAAATCCAAAATATCTTTTTGTGTTTACTTCCTTGACCACAACCCAAATATTGAGTACGGACGAATATTTCGAAGAAGATTATAAGGAAGGTGCCGTCAAGTGGAGCAAGATTTTGGGAGACCTCCATGAAAGGATCCCTAGAAGGTTTCAAGTATCTCTCTTCAAGAAAAGATAAGAATTTCAGCACTTACCTTGGCACAATCATCACCTTTTTGCTCAGGGACGAGCAACGTCTAAGCATGGGGGGGGGTTGCCAAGGGAGTATTAGTGTAGTCTAGAGTTCAAGGGGAGTAAAAAAGAGAAAAGTGATGAAAGAAAAAAATAAATAAAGAAAAAAAAAGTATGATGAGAAAAGGAGGAAAATAAAAAAAAAAATAGAAGAAAAAAAAATAAAGCTCCCGGTTCTCTAGCTACATTTGGAGATTTCAAAAGGACTTCAAGATCAAAACCCATACCCATCTTTCCAACCATGTGCAATCCGATAACGAGCACTTCGTTTGTGCCTCGGGATCACTCTACCATTTGCACATGTCCACCTATCTCAAAGTGTGTGTATTTTTCTCTCCCCCTTCCTTGGAATATTATTTTTCCAATGACCTTTTTGACGAGTCTCGGTAAGTCCATGAGAAACTTGTCTTGTTTTGATAATATCTCAACTATAATATCTTGGTAGGACTAAACTTTCCCATAGCTCCATATAAAGCCTTCCACCAAATATTTGAGAGAGGAAAGAAATAGTGCTAGTAGGCTTGAGAGACAAGATGAGATGAGAGTTCATGAGCAAGATGCAAGGAAGTTTATTATTGATCTTAGTTAAGCAATTTTTTCTTCATCCCGCTCTTTATTTTCAAAATTTTTGAGATTTGTTTAAAATTTGAGAGTATGATTAATTACTTGTGTAGAGACCTTAAATAATATCTACCCTCCACAGACATGAAAGCTAGTTACATTATGGACCTTTAACAAATATAAACTTGGAGAGCATTATGTTTTCTCATGTATGAACAAGTGCAGGTTATGAACATTGAAGGGCAACACTGATATCCATTGAAGGCTTACTCCGAGGACGAGCAAGGTTTAAGCATGGGGTCTGTTGACGGTCGATTTCCATCAACCAAGAGCACTTGCTACACTTTGATTTGAGCTTTGAATTATAACTAACCCACCAGTAGGCATACTAATGATGTAACAAGTTCACACTTGCATGTGGTTTTTGGAGTATGTTGTTTACGCATGATTTAAGCGCCAAAATAAGGACTTCCGGTTAGAGTTCATCGAGCAATTTATGAGAAGATCTCGAAGCCCGGCACAAGTCAAGACACGAAGTGAACATGACTCCAAATGACCCGAGGACCAAAGCATGAAGCCATGAAACTCCGAGGGTCTAAACAGAAGATGCGGCAGTTCATGCGACAAGACCCCCTATCTTGATCGCGGGGATAATGACGTCTAAAGCCCATACGCGAAGATGCAAAATGTCAAAATTGCAAGAAAAGCCGCGTGAAGGATGGCAGGCCTGAAGTGGGCCAGAGAGCCTAGGCCCTTGAGACTAGGAGGTTTACCCACGAGATCAACTCAGCCCGAGAGATATTCGCACAGCCCAGAACAACATGATCTTTCAGTGCAGATTCGGAGACTTAAATGGCCTCTAATGGCAAATGTTTAAGTACCAAAGTTGTGGGCCTCGACGAGAGCTTTGATTTGGACATATGAAAGGCCCAATTCGGGTCAAGGAGCTAGGAGATATGACCCCCGAAATACTTGCTGTGCAGATAAGTTTGAAATCAGACATATTATCTTCCGAGGCCGTTTTGGGGATCTTATCTTCGTTTCCAAGGAAATGAATGAATACCTGGAGATAATTTCGTGGCATACAAACTAGACACCGAATTTGCATTATTTGGAGTCTGTACGTGGGAGATATGATGTCGGTAAAGAAGGGCTGCGAATCAGGAAAATCTGGACGAGGCTGATTTTATGAAAACCAAGTTTGCTTCTCTCCTAAGGAGGATCTCATGCAAGGCAAGGTGGAGCACGCCCCAAGGCTCCCCAAACATATAAGTGCAACCCCCTAGGCTCCCAAGGGAAGGAGATTGATCGATCCATTCATCAGAGAGCTGCCGAACCGAGGAATACACACCGAAGGAAGCCGACGGCCGCCGCAAGTCTTCGAGTCGCCTAGGAGATGGCCTAGGCCATGCCCCAGCCGCCATGGTTGGCCCTGCGTGGTGAAACTATGGTGGAGTTACGGAGCCATGCCTTGAATTCATCAAGGCAATTGTACACTCAACATTCGATGGTGATATAAATCATATCTTCTCCTTACTTTGATCTACTTCGATGCATGCTTATTCTTATGTCTAGCTAGCATATGCCCTCAGTAGGAATAGACGTAATCATGGTGGTTAATCTATATCTTGCGGATACATTGTAGTAGTGCACGGACGCATAGTCGTTCGGTTGTGTTTACCTTCGCGTAGTGACAGTACGAGGGAAGGGAAAGCGCCGAGCAAACGTGTAAGGGTTTACTCCTTATCTTAGCATGAGATTAGATTGGTTTCTCATCTTGGCCAGAGCTGCAACTAGAAGATGGTAGGCTAGGGTTACCTTGGGTCGTGCATCCTTATGGTTAAGTGAATGCGATTCATACATCCTCTCGCGTTTGTATGTAAATTCTTTATGCAATCAACGCTTAATGTTAGGTTAGTTCGATAGATTAGATGGAGAACCCTAGGAGTTTGCTTCCGATCCTTGGATTGACAAACCTTGGGGGATACTCCAAGGGAAGAGCTACAACCGACCTGTGCGCTTGCAGATCAAAAGTTGGCACGGTTTTTGACCGTCAACATAACCTACAAACTAATATCTTGCATTAGATTTCACATCTTTTCAACCATTAATAATGCTTATAATATGTTTTGTGATTGTAGGTCATGTGCGTGCGTGGCTAGTGCTATTGTAGAACTATTACAACTTGTGATGAGAATGATCAGTGCTCAGAACAAGATCAAAGTCGCATTTAAGAAGATAATCTCATCTGCTTGCACTTGGACAGACAAGGGTTGGAAGTTTGTGAAGCTTTGCTGATTTTATTATTGAGGGAATGAAGTATTGCACGTCTGAAGCTTGTTCTTGCTTCAACCGAGGGGCATTTGTGGGTGAAGGTGATGAAACTGATCCATGCATCCTAAACTTCAAATATAATTTCATGTTGCGTAGTTATTTCTTTTTATAATTTGAAACAATTTTGCTAAAACAGGTTTTGTTTGGTCTGAGAGACCCAGTGGTGCACCTGTGGAAGAAAAAGAACATGATGGGTAAATGAGGGTACATTTCCAGGTAGATCTAGTAAAGATCAGTAGGCACAATTATAGTTTACTATGTGAGTTTACAAGTGAAATGATTTTATTTTAAGATAAAATGAACATTTATTAACTGCTCACTAAGAAAATAACAAGTGTATTAGGACATATATGTTTTTATTAACTATTCAAGTTTATTGGTTTTGTTAAACTGTCTCGTTTGGGTTACAAGTCATGAGACATCTAAATAGTTCTTCAAAATTTAATAATAGATCATAATATAATGTCCTAACCAAAACACAAAGTATGTTATTCTTCCCATATGACCATATTTATTTTGAACACATACATTACTATTTTATATTGAACTATCAATATTGTTTTGTCTATAAAATCTGTTATGTAGAAGCATCTTTAAAACAAATAAGTTGTACATGACTTTTATATTATTTTTGAAGAATTATATATCTATTTAATTTCAAAACTATTCTAGAAGTATTCTTTGTAAAGTAAAGATTTTTGGAGGCAACAACTGTCATGTTATATATAATATCTAAATATTTTATCAAATAAGGAACAAATACCATTTATAATTTCATTGGAATAAATTATTTGTATATATGCTGAAATATTCTATAACATTGCCGGTGTAACATACAATGAAACATGGGTAAATTATTTTTTAATGAAGTTTAAGTTTTATGATTGCTTTCTCTTAGGTAATGGTACATATATGTGTAGTCAACCCATCTTTTGCAGATCAAGATGCTAAGATCATCCAATAGTTGTATGATAAATGGTGTTATTTATGTAGGCACCTATAGAGGATCTGATTAGGTATATATCAGGGGCGTCCATGGGCTCATGCGGGCTGTGCGATCGAACAGGGCCTCCAAAAACTATGGGCCTCCAAATTTACAAAGTATCATAGGTATATATATAATAATCATGGGCTTTATTTCAATTAGAAAATCACTTAAATGTATCTTGTACGGCCCAAAACTTGGCCTGCCTAGTGCCTACAGCAAAGTCACGATAGTGACTTCCTTCAAGACTTCTGAGGCCCCCGGACACTCTTAATTTTTTATGTAACCCTTCATTGCTTGGAGTCCTCGACGGATCGACTTCCAGCCAGACCCGCCTCGCCCTGATTTTTTACATAACCCCTGCTCGCCCTCGCCGCTCACCAGTCGTCGACACTCGACGGTGCTGCCGTTATTCACAAGACCTCGTCGCCATCTAGACCAGATCGGAGACGGAGATAGTCCGGTAAATTCCATGCCTAGTTTTTATTTTATCTAGTTAATCTATATGCATTGTTCTTGTACCCAAATTAATCTAGTGTAATTGTTCCAACTTGCTAGTCATGTCTTATTCAAATCGGATTATAAAATCTGAATCGAGCCATCAAAAGCGTAAGAAAAAGCAAATAAAAGAGGAATTAACTCAATCTCTGAAAGGATCTATGGAGAGGTTTGTTATTAGAGAACCACTTGAGAGCGGCCTGTTGGAGAAGATTGATTATGAATATATCATTGAAGATTTCATTTCAAAGAATGCTAAAAGAATCTCGCTTTTCATGTGACAGTTGTACATCAGGTATAATTCTTGCATTGGTCTATGCTGCTATATACTTATTATTCTGTAATATAAGTAATACATTTATTGATATTTGCTATTAGTTTTTTTGTTTTGGTATTAGATATAGGCCTCCATTTAGTGGTTCGAACTGGGCCTCGAATTTTCCCGGGATGCCGCTGGTATATAGTTATGGTATTATAGAGACTCAGCTTACAATAACATTGATATGCAAAAATGGTAGCTAAGCCAGATCAGGCTGGGCCAGCCGGTCATACCGGGTTTACAAGGCGATCTGACTGGGTTAGCCCTGTAGCTGGTCCGGTGTTGACAGCTCAATAGCGTATCAATTTCGACCCACAAGCGCACGGGTCGTTGTAGCTATTCTCTTAGAGTACTCCCCCAAGGTTTATCAATATGTGGAACAAGTGGGATGTTGGCTTTAAACTTGTACTAATCTTACTAACTAAGCGATTAGGTGTGTTGTGTAGAAAGATAAATTAATCTAAATCAATCCAAGATTAATCAACTTAAAAGGCGAGGATGATACAAGAGAGGAACAAAGATAGATAAGTATTCCCTCCCTAGGGTCTAGGTTCACATGAATGCATCTAATACATGAAAGTTATGTTGCCTTCGCTAGCTTCATGGCAGTTATTGTTGGCATTTCTTAACGTCACTACTATGGTGCCGGGGTAGTGTGAGCATGTAAGGAACTCTCGGGTACACTGAACGGTGCGAACGAATCCGCAAGCACACGGATACACCGTTGTAGCACTTCCCCAAGGAAGGTGAGTATTCCAAGGGTTATTGTATCCACGGGACGGTGAGGTAACTTGATCGGGTGTCTACTCAAGGACACCAAACTAATGCTGATATAGGTTGGATATAAGAAGCACTTCCTGAGGGGCTTAACTCTCGAGATGGATCGACCACTATGAATCTCACTTAGGGGCGCCGACCCACCCTAGCTTTCAATGGTCTAAGGTGTTCTGACCTGTGGCCCTACTCCGTACTCTGGCGCGGAGGGTTTCAAAGGGTTCAACAGTTGTCACTACTACGACCTACCTCTATCATTACACGAGGGCACGTGGTATTCGAAGTGTAACCCGTAGTTCAGACACCATGTCTGCACCACCGACTACTACTAGAGCACAGTTACGTCTGTCGACCCGCTAATAATGCTAAAGCACTCTGTATAAATACAGAGAAACGAACCCGTGAGAACAGTTCAGATCATACTAGTCATCGAGTTACGTTGCAACAGGAAGGTTTGGATGCGAACTAGATACGACACTCTTACTCAGCTAAACAAGATCAGTCATGCAAACATAAACAACGTGGAGTAGGGGTGGCTTAGTGCCTACCGATACCACGGGATAAATCGCGTGTCAAGAGTTTGCTTCCTCTCATCCCCCTTACATTTCCGCATTTACTCTATTGCAATCTTTGTTTGCCTTTACTTTCCTAGAGTAGTATCATGCTAGGATTGGCTATAGGTTGCAAACCTTGTTTTGGGATGGGAGTTTCACACTAGAACAACCCTAGTTGCACATCTAGATAGTATGTTCTAGTTTATCTTTGTGTAAAAGTAGTGAAGCCATAGGTTAAGGTTTTAGATTACCTAATTCACCCCCTCCCACTCGTAGGCTACGAGCATCCGATTCCTTACAAGTGGTATCAGAGCCGGGACTCACTTCCTTCACAAGGAAACACCAATTCGATTGGTAAATTGTGAAAACCGGCTCATTGGAACGGTTAGGCTTCACCGCCTAGTGAGTTGCTCTCTAGAGGTATGAAAGGGGTGGATACCATAGGTTTGGCTCCACATTTCGATGGCACGGGCTTTCCTCGTTGGAAGGTTCTCATGGAGGCCTATCTCCAAGCAAAGGACCTTGATGTTTGGAGAGTCACCGATGAGGGCATGAAAAATGGTACTAAGAAGGAAAAGCAATTTGATGTGATTGCTAAGAGTATCATTTTGTCCTCACTAGATGTAGGCGTTTTCAATAGAGTTTTTACTTGTGAAAATGCTCATGAGCTATGGAAAACCACCAAGGAGCAAAATGAGGGTTCAAAAGAAGTTGCTAATGAACGCTACGGTTGTCTCCTTGAGGAATTCAATAGCTTTAAGCAACTTGCTAATGAAAATGCCGATTCTATGTACTCACGTCTAAATGTGCTTGTCAATAGAATCAATGCTTTATGTGTGAAGAACATCACGGACTTGAACATCAACCGCAAGATCCTTCAAAGTCTCCGGAAGCCCGATTATGACTTGGTGAAAGCAATCATCTATGAGAAGAAGCTCGAAGAATTGAAGCCATCTCATATCTTGAGCAAGATCATGGCACATGAGCTTCAAATCATGCCCAAGTCCAAGAAGGCACCCCAAGAAAAGCCCCAAGAACCATCTTCTCCAACTACAAGCCATGCCCTCTCAAGCCAACAAGAAAAGGTGTTGAGTAGGATGGCTACTCATGGAAGCTCAAGCGAAGATGATGGTGATGATGGTGACAATGAAGATTCCTCAAGTGATGAAGAGGTTGAATCCATGGTGGCCGAGTACGTGGAGAAGATCTTCAAGTATGTGAAGAAAGTCAACATGTACGGCTACAATGTCCACTTGAGAGAAGGGCGTCATCATCAACATATCAAGTTCACCAAGATCGAGCACAAGCCCAAGAAGAAGGTGATCAAGGAGAGGAGGCCAAAGCAAGAAGCAACTATCGCCGTCCGTGAGTGGACAAGTGGTGGAGAATCAAGTTCTTCTAGCTCAAGTGATGAATCAAGAAAGAACTTCACCACCCGCTTCATGCAAGGTTCTTCATCATCATCACACATGTGCCTTATAGCCCGAGGTATGGAGAGCAATGTAAGTGATGATGAATCCGACACCACCTCTCTTGATGATCTTGTTGAGCTAGTCCATGAGCAAAAAGGAATGCTTAAGAAACAAGCTAATGAAATTAAAGAACTCAATGCTCTCAATGATCTTAGTGCAACCCTTGCTACAAATTATGAACATTTATTGTGCAAATTCAAATTGCTTAGCAAGGAGTGTGATGAGCTAAAATCTAAGCTTGAGAGAAATGAGACTAAAACAAGTAATTCCTTTGAGCTTGATGAATCATCTATCCCTTGTGCAATTCCTATCTCCAAGGTAGATGCTTCAACTTCTTGCATTGATTTAATTGATGAATCTTGCTCACCATCTTGCAATGAGAATGTTGTTGTAGAAACATGTGATTGTCTCATAGGCAAGAAGAATGATGAGCTCAAGCAAGAAGTAAAATGGCTCCGAGAGAGGTTGTTTAGCTTGATGGGCAAGGGCAAGAACAATGAGGAACAAGTGGACATCTCTCAAGATATGAAGAGCAAAATCCAACCTTCTCAAGATAACCGTGAGCCCATGGTGAAGAAGCTTGAGAAGGGTGCAACCGTGACTTGCTACAAGTGTCATGGAGAAGGGCACAAGTTCTACAAATGCCCTCAATTTCTCAAGAAGATGGACAAGGGCGCAAAGAAGAAGTTGAACCCCACCATCAAGAGCTCCCTCATCTACACCAAGCCCAACCGCAAGAACAAGACCAAGAGCAACATCTACGTCATCAAGAAGAAGGCTAATGGCAAGGTGGTTGCACACAAGGTTGGGAAGATGAAGACGGAGCGGGGTTGGAACCAACCCATTTGGGTGCCCAAGGAAGTCATCACCATCATGAAGGGGCCTCAAATGGTTTGGGTTCCGAAGGCCACTTGAAGGCCTTGAAAGCGGGGACTTGGGAGGCTTGGCACAAAGAAGTTGTGAAGACTCAAGCATAGAAGCCAAGCTTGCAAGTTGGACATGTGTTGCCCAAGTTCCCCGGTTGAGGTAATGGAAACTAAACTCACCTCATATCTCATTGTACCTCCATTGCCTTGTTTAGGTTGCATTTGTTGCAATGCTTACATATGGTAGGTTGCTTGTGTCATGTGCTAACCCATGAGCTACCTACATGGTTTGTTTAGTGTGTAGAAAAGCTACACTTGTTCTTTCATGGTGCATGTTTTCAATTATATCTCTTTGCATCATGAGCAAGCTATAGGGTTGGCTTCCCTTTTGTTGTCATAAACAATGTGCATACATTTGGTTGGTGATTCAAACACTAAATGCACACATTTAGGGGGAGCTCATCCTATGGTTTGGTTATGGGACTAACTTTGTTTCAAGTTTATTTTGTGTAGTCCCTTGGTGACGCGTTCCGGTGCGGTGTTTCATTCTAAGAGAATGCTATTTCACTCTCAATGTGATCTAACATCTCTAAAAGAGTGAAAATAGCAAAATAAGCTTCATGCTATTGAGTCATGTCCTTGTGAGCTTATGTCTCTATATAAGTTCAAAGGCAATGTACTCATACATTCCTAATCCTTGTGGTACCCCAAGTGTCTTCTATGCAAGCTTCTTTCAAGTGGTGTCACCTCTAGTGATATCATTTCCAAGTGGCTCATCTCAATGTGGTGCCAACAAGGTAGAGAGGATCAACCCCCGGAGGTATGCAATGATCAAAAGACTACAAGTGATATCTACAAGTGGTAATGTAACAAGAACCCATTTGTCTTATCTCTTATCCTTTAAGCTACCTCCTTGCATGATATGCTCTAAGCTTCCTTGTCTTACAAGTGTTTGTAGTTGTGCACTTGATTTTCACACTATCTTTTTGAGCACACACTTAGGGGGAGCTTAGTTTGTATCATGCTAGTCTCATGAGCTTGTGATCCACCTTAGTTATTCACACATGTGGTATCTTCATTGATATCATACATATGGATCATGGTTCATGCGGCTTTCTCCCTTGTATTTAACATTTCTCTTTGAGCTATGTTTGCTAGGACTTGCTAGTTTCCTTGAAAACCTTTTGTTTTGGTCACTTTTTGGAGATTTTATTCCAAAGGGGGAGAATGTGGGACCAAAGCAAGCTAGATTTTCCAAAATGGGAAGAGGCAAGATATGTGTGAACATAGGAAGAGAAGATCAAAAAGGAGGAAGTTTGATCTAGGGGGAGTTTGGATGATGGTAAGCATCCAAGCAAGTGTAAGTGGCTCTAATTTTGTCAATTTTTGCAAATTTATGCTTGCTTTGATTGTGTTGTCATAAATCACCAAAAAGGGGGAGATTGTAGTGAACATGGACTCATATGCTATTAGTTCGAGTATGATTTTGGTGATTCATGACAACATGATCAATAGGACTAACCATATTGTCTAGCATGTCCTTGTAGGCATTTATAGGTCCCATGGATGTAACCACAATTAAAGCCAAAATACCACATGCCAAATTCAGAAGATGGCTCCAAGAGGTGGCAAGTTGAACCAAAGTCAAAGACGCAAGAAAACAGGAAATGGCACCGTCGGATGAACCGACGGTACCCTAGAGGCGAGCGTCGGTGTACTTGGTACACTACGCAGAAGGCCAACTGAATTGGCACCGTCGGATGAACCGACGGCCCACATTCTAGTTGCGTCGGACGAGTTGCAGAGCTGAAGCCGCGAAGACAGAAGCACCAGATGAACCGATGGTCCATTGGACCGAACCGTCGGTCTATCCGATGACTAAGTTTGAACAAGACAGAGACGCGCCAAGACGAACTCTTCAGCACCGGATGAACCGACGCCTTGGTCAAGTGGAAGCATTGGTCTATCCGACGGTCACGAAGCAGCATACAGAGACGTTTTGGCCGCGAGGTCTTCAGCACCGGATGAACCGACGCACCGTCGGTGTATAGCGTGGGAACAGTTGTGTCAGCAGAGTTGCAACGGCTAAGTGACATGGAGGGCACCGGATGAACCGACGCCCTGGAAAAGCATAGCATCGGTTCATCTGACGCTACCTTTTTCAGTGGCCGTTAGCCAATGGCTACCTGAGTGCCTTGGGCTATTTATACCCCCTCCACTCACCCATTTGAGAAGGCTGGATTGTGTGGAAGTGCAGAGGAGTGCAAGACACCTAGAAGATCATATCCAATCCATCCAAGTGTTTAATTGCTCATCCATAGACTTGCATGTGCTTAGTGTATGTGCTTAGTGCTAGGCTTAGCTTAGAGCTGAGTGAGTGCAAGGTTGTGCCAACCTTGTGAGGTGATTCTTGAGTGGATCAAGGTGTACAAGGTTCGCCGGAAGCCTTGGGGCCTAAGTGGCTCACCGGCAATCGTCATCGACCCTCCGGCTTGGTGTGGAGTGGTGAGGACACTTTGTGCGGGGGACGTGGAGACCCCCTTCCTAAGTGGAGAAGCTCCTTAGTGGAGGTGGCATCAAGGTGACCAAGGGAACTTGGCGAGTGCCTAAGTGGCGAGCCTTAGTGGTGAGTCAAGTGGTGCTTTTGAAGAGACTTGGTGACCGGGAAGCAATACTCTTGTGTGAGTGCTTCAACAACGTGGACTAGGGGTGGCTTAGTGCCTACCGATACCACGGGATAAATCGTGTGTCAAGAGTTTGCTTCCTCTCACCCCCTTTACGTTTCCGCATTTACTATATTGCAATCTTTGCTTGCCTTTATTTTCCTAGAGTAGTATCATGTTAGGATTGGCTATAGGTTGCAAACCTTGTTTTGGGATGGAAGTTTCACACTAGAACAACCCTAGTTGCACATCTAGATAGTATGTTCTAGTTTATCTTTGTGTAAAAGTAGTGAAGCCATATGTTAAGGTTTTAGATTGCCTAATTCACTCCTCCCCTCTTAGGCTACGAGCATCCAATTCCTTACAAGGTCATTGACGCCGAGGGCAATGGCGGTGGAGCTGGCCTGGCCGCGCGTGTTCCTGCCACACCATGCCCGTGGACGCGCGAGCGCGCGTGTCCGGCCTGGCCTGCGATCTTGTGGCGGCGGTGTGCTGCCTGCAGGTGGGAGCTGGATCGGCGGCTCTCGCCTCGCCATGCCTCCGCTCTGCCGCGGCTTTACAACTTTTGCTATGAGGAGAGGAGAGAGGAAAGCAAGGGTTGCAGACTTGCAAAGGCCGTGCGCTTTTTTGTTCAGGAAATGGTGGCAAGAGATCGAGAGCACATCTCCACTCCCTTCCAATTTCCAAAAGAACGGTTCTTATCTACTGTACAGAAAGCTGCTCGAGCAGAGCGGCAATGGCGTAAAGACTACTCCTACTGGACTTTGGAGAGGACCAGCAACCGGGTACGGAAGGACAAAGTATCTGAATTTTGGAGAGGGGCAACCATGCGCAAAGAAATTTATTTATGGCTTATTTAGATTGACAAATACTCCCTCCGGTGCACAAAAGGAAGTCCCTTAAGGCCAGATTACTTATACCAAGAAGTCATTTATTAGGGGTAATTTTTTCTTGTTTGCCCCTAATAAATAGGGTTGCGGGTGCATTGTAAGCACCAACGACATCTTGGCCGACTGGCTAGCGGATCGTGGCCCGATGCACTCCGCATGTGTGGTCGCGGGTTCGACTCCTTCAGGCTGCGGATTTTTGCCGTTGGTTGTCATTTTTGCATGGTACTGTGCGCAGCGGGGGGTTCGACGTGAATCGCGCGAGAGGAGACCTGGTGCGCGGCTGGGCGCGTTTTGTACGCCGATTTTTTCGTTTTTGTTGATTTCGCGCTCGTTTTTCGCGGTTGTTGCCTGGGCGATTTTATTTCCCGCCGCACGCAGCGCCAACACAGGTCCGACGGCACCTTTTTTGGCCACCATATAAACGTGCACACAGGGGCAATGCCCTTCAACTCTAAGCCTACACACAGAACAATGGATTTCGATTTGAACTTGCCTCCTGATGGTTTCCTCCTCAATCCTCAAGAAGAAGAAGATGTTCAAGCTGATGGTATTGTAGTAGAAGAAGAACCAGATGCTCCTGGTAAGTATGACACTTGGTTTTTGCACAGATTTTGATTTGAACTTGCCTCTTGACGAGTTTGGCGCGGTTGATATGGATTTCATTCGAAACATAGCTGGTATTTGTTTCAACTCATGTTACATTCAAAACTTACCACTTGTTACAATGCTTATGTGCATTTTGTATTTTGTAGAACATGAACCGGTTGTAGTCAACCACCGACGGAAAGAAATGACAGATGATATGAGAAAGCAAGTATATCAAGCGTTGTTGGCTAGAAGCAATAACGGTAAACTCCACAAGAAAGATACCCAAATTGTTGCCGAGCAATTTAATCTTCATGTTCGGTCAGTGCGTCATGTTTGGAGTAGAGGTAAAATACAACTTGCTAATTCGATGCCGGTTGTTGTTGCTAGTCTAAAAAAGGGGAGAGTTGGTCGTAAAGCAACTCCTGTTGATTTAGAAGCTTTGCGTAACATTCCTCTAAAGGATAGGATGACCCTGGAGGATGTTTGTGACAGGCTAAGCATTAGCAAACGGAAGGTGATAAGATTGTTGAAACAAGGATTGCTTAGGCGTCATTCTAGTAGCATCAAACCCTTTCTCACTCCAGCAAACAAAAATACTAGGTTGAAGTTCTGTATGGACATGATTAAGAGGGGGTTGGATGGTGATCCAATGTTTAGGGATTTTTTTGACTTCGTTTTCATTGATGGGAAATGGTTCTACTTATACAAAAAATCTGAAAATGTTTATTTGCTACCCGAAGAAGATGATCCACACAGGACTTGTAAGAACAAAAATTACATCCCTAGGGTCATGTTTCTTACTGTTTGTGCTCGGCCGAGGTTTAGAGATGGGGAGTGCATTTTTGATGGTAAAATAGGATGCTTTCCTCTTGTCACTTATGAACCGACTATAAGAGGAAATGCTGCAACCGGCCGTGTTAGGGGAGAAATGGTGATGAAGCCCATTCAAAGTATCACAAGAGATGTCATAAGAACATTCATGATTAACCAAAGTCTTGCCGGCCATTAGAGCCAAGTGGCCAAGAGAAGATGTGAGAAATCCTATTTACATACAACAAGACAATGCACCTTCACATTTAAAGGTGGATGACCCATTGTTTTGTGAGGCTGCAAAGCAAGATGGTTTTGATATTCGCATCATTTGTCAACCTCCAAATTCTCCAGATTTTAACATCTTGGACTTGGGGTTCTTCCGAGCCATTCAAACAATCCAATACAAAAGAAATGCAAGAACTATTCAAGAACTAGTTCCAACCGTGCAAGAGGTATAGTCCATGGTTACATTTTTGTACCAACTAGCTCACACATTTTTCATGGTTACATTCCTCTAATTTCAGCAATGATTTTTGTAGGCATTCATGGAGTTTTGTCCACACAAAGCAAATAGAATTTTTGTAACACTTCAAACTGTTTTGATGGAATCAATGAAGAAGAAGGGATGCAACAACTACAAAATCCCTCACATGAACAAAGCGCAATTAGAAAGACAAGACATGTTGCCAACTAGTATTCCTTGTCCACCAGATTTGCTAGATGAAGCTGAGGCTGCATTTGCTTCATTGTAGGGAGAAATTTGCTAGTTAGAGGCAAAATTGTTAAGCAATGGTAGAACAAGAACTCGATGAGCAATGTATCTTACTGTTTTCCTCTTGTTGTCTCTTCTTTCTCCTACTTCTTCATGTTCCTCCATGATTGCTGCATTTGCTCTATCTCGCGCTTCACGTCCAGCGCAGCAGTGCAGTCAAACTTGTCACGGCGAAGTGGAGACGACAACCAGTAATCCATGTGCACGAGGCCGCAACGCACACATGGATACAACAACGAGTGTGCATGATTCCATGACTTGCGATCTTCATGAACAATGTGGCAATGAGCACACAGGAAAGCGCCCGGCGGCAAGGAGTCCGGCACCGTCGTCTCCGAGGCCGGCGGCAAGGAGTCCGGCACCGTCGTCTTCGAGGCTGGCGACAAGGAGTCCGGCACCGTCGTCGACGAGGCCGACAGCAAGGAGTCAGGCGCGATGAGCTCCTCCGTCTCAGGCGCGTCGTCGAGCTCCGGCGCGTTGTCGAGCTCTGGCGCGTCATCGAGCTCTGGCGCGTTGTCGAGCTCCGGCGCGTCGAGCTCCGACTCCGGCGTGAACTCCATGGCCGGCTCCACTGCCTCTGAGTCCTGCGCGGCAGCCACGGCGAGCGGAGATGATGAACCCATGGCGAGGTGCGGCGAGATGAGGAAGGCGACGCGCTGCGACCTGCGAGCCGAGGAAGGCATGACGCAGCACCAGCGAGTAGAAAAAGGAAGGCGAGCGGATCGGAAGGCGAGGCGCGTGCGGTTGGAGTAATTACTACGCGGAGCGCTGGAACGGGCGACGAGCGTCCCGACGCGCATTCACGCAGGGGCAACAGCGTCCAAAACTCCCTCTCCTCGCGCAAACGGACTTCTTTTGTGCACTCGTCTCCTCGCCCAGACGGACTTCCTTTTGTGCACCGGAGGGAGTAGCTATTATTTAAATGAACCGGTTTCTTAAACTTGTCGGTGTCAAATAGGTTCATCAACTTCGAAAAAGCATTTTTGGATTCCTAAACTTGCTAATCGTGCTAAATAGGTCCAAATCCTGACTAATTGTGCCTAATTATTCAAATCTCTCTCATCATCCATGTCATCTTCTCCGTCTCTCCCCCTCTCTCCACGTCGACCGCCATTGCTTGCGGCATGTCTTCCAGGCGGCCGTCCCTCCCCGGTCGCCACCTCTTCTTCTCCCTTGCTCCATGGTGAGGAGGGCGGCGCAGGACTGCAGAAGAGGGAGTAGTGGCGGCAGGGTGGGGACGGCAGGAGAGGGGGGGTGATGGTGTAGGGGAGAGAGAGGACGTGGCAACAAGTTTAAAAACCCGAGATGCATTTTACTCTTATTTATCGCATCGAATTATTCACTCGCCACATCTTTGTATGCACACTGCCAACTACGACAACTTCAACTTTCCATTCAAAATCAATGTTTTGTAATTTTTTTCAAATAAGCTTTATTTAAACTCCATGAGAGATTTTTGTAAAAAAAAAGTTTAAAGAGGAACTCTTGAACGTCGTCGTTGGTGGCATGTGGACTGTGTGGGGTTCGTGGGTGCAGAAGCAGCTGCTCCTGTGTTGACACGACTCATGGTCAATCAATCAAATGTCGCGCACATCTCCATCACTCCATGAGACATGACGCACGGCGGCGCACGCGGAGGCCAGCTACTCCTACCAGAGCCTACCACCATCTCTCTCGCAGATAGGCGCAGCCGCGCAGGCACGCCGAGGAGCCGGGCGGCGGGGCATCGGGCCGGCCGCTCTCTGGTCAGCAAGCACAGGCTGCACTGTGCGTGCGTGCAGGGAAGGAGGCTGCACTGTGCCGCTCTCTAGCCAACCTACTTCCCCATCATCACATGCATGCGTTGCAGATAGGGATGGATCGGATATCATTTTTTAGCTTTTTTTTATTTTAGCTAAATTAGGTATAATATTTTGTATTCAAAATTTATATTCTTGTTCTTGGTATTGTGCTTGTTAAGATTTATACAAAATAAACCTCAAATGTGCGCTATATTTTGATCAAATGATGAAAAGAAATTTGGATATCTATTCGGATTCGGATACGGATGTTTTTTCACCTTTTTCTCTATCGAAAGCAAATAATCCATAAAAAAATTGTAGCTAATTTTTTTTATTTTTTTCCAGTAATTAGCTGGTTATAATACATAAAAAATTAGCACCAAATTTATTTTATTGTGATCTAAAAATATCAATCTATTACACAATTAGGATGTTTTGGTTCCATCCCTAGTTGCAGATATGCTCTTGACATGGTGTCGCGTCAACAGGGGATGGACGCATCATAAGGACGGGTGTCTTTTAGATCTCAAAAAGTTCGAAAAAACGTCTCATCATCTATCACATTATCTCACATCACTTCTCACTATTTATCTGCATTTACACCAATTCTTCTTCAATTCTTCTCCGATTCAATCAATTCATCTCCATCTAAACACATCCGATATCTCGGTCGACCGGGCGCAAGCGCGTGTGGTACGTACTAGTACGATAGATGGTGCCGCACGCCCCCACGACACGAGGACGAGTTCTTCCATGCACGCGTCCTCATTGCCGTGTGCTACAGGATGGATGAACAGACCAGATCAGAGAGAGTGTGGTTGGCTTTGAGATACAGTTAAGGTCTCATTTAGTTTCCCAAAAATTTTTACCTAAAATTTCACTTATTTCTTGTCTCTGTGCCGCAATCTGTTAGATGATAAGTAATATTTTAGTATATTTTAATTTCATAATTAAATATATATTTTAATATGATGGTGAGTGAAATAATTCATTTGCAAGTGTTTATGAATATATGAATAATAAACATGAATATGAGTTTTAGAGTCTACCCAATGAGAGCGCTAGTGACGGAGTCACCCGATGTCCAGTCATCGCTTGGACCAGCCATGCTAGTCGTGGAGTAACCTTAGTCGATGTAGTCATACGAATTCGGTGCAGAAAGATGATCGCAGTGTAGTTCCTCGAATGGCCACCGGGAAGTAGACGAAGTAGTCGTACAGGGAGCGAGCAGTCGCGTCAAGACGCTCCAAGTAGACGAAGTAGTCGTACAGGGAGCGAGCAGTTGCGTCAAGACGCTCCCCAAAAACCTTATCGCCCACGTACCCCGTGCAAGATCTCAGCAACAAGACGATGGGAATGCGGAAAAGCAGCAGACAGAGAGGGAGAAGGGAGAGATCTCCTGAACAGGAGTACCTGGTTGTGAATGGGCGAGTTGAGAAAGAGGAGGAGGGGCGCCTAGGTGCTCCCGTCCCACAACAGATCACGTCCGTCCGACGATAGGCGTCCCCGTCCCGCAACAGATCATGTCCGTCCGACGATGGGAATGCGGAAAAGCAGCAGACGAAGTAGTCGTACAGGGAGCGAGCAGTTGCATCAAGACGCTCCCCAAAAACCTTATCGTCCGCGTACCCCGTGCAGGATCTCAGCAACAGGACGATGGGAATGCGGAAAAGCAGCAGACAGAGAGGGAGAAGGGAGAGGTCTCCTGAACAGGAGTACCTGGTTGTGAATGGGCGAGTTGAGAAAGAGGAGGAGGGGCGCTTAGGTGCTCCCGTCCCGCAACAGATCACGTCCGTCCGACGATAGGCGCCCCCGTCCCGCAACAGATCACGTCCGTCCGACGATGGGAATGCGGAAAAGCAGCAGACAGAGAGGGAGAAGGGAGAGGTCTCCTGAACAGGAGTACCTGATTGTGAATGGGCGAGTTGAGAAAGAGGAGGAGGGGCGCCTAGGTGCTCCCGTCTCGCAACACATCACATCCGTCCGCACCGCTCGTCACGCCTCGGCCTCGGGCTCGGCGAGCGAGCGCGCGCGCGTGTGGCACACCTTTCTCCTTTATTCAACTTCACGAGAGATGTACCGAAAGTCTATCTCATAAGTTGAATGAAAGGCTTCTCAAATACCCGTACGGTATTTCTTACTTTTATTTTCTCTAGCATTAAAACAATAGGCTCTAATTCTTTAATTATTAAAATAATAATCGCTTATTTATTCTAACACAATCTAATGCAAAAAATTTCACTTATTTTACCAAAATTTCAAACCAACTAAATAGGGTCTAAATCAGCTGTAATGGCAACTGAAAAAACACCATGGGCATATTCAAAAAACACCATGGGTCTTCTTCTCCTTTAGCTGAAAGCAGTATACGTACGCATCATGTATCGGCCCGACTGTATACATGTACAATGTGGTACAGTTCAGATCCGTACGTACTCCGTATAGCACAGTACAGAGAAGAGAACCCGCTCCCTAGGCCTGGCGGTGCCGGTGCGTACTGGCAGCTATCGTCCAAAGTCCCTCAGTCTTTTGCGTGTCTCTCCTCCCCTAGCTGGGCAACGACACGCGTGTGGCAGTGCGCCGCGGGGGCGGATGGGAAAGGAAACTCCATGCCTGGGCGATCAGGTTTGACCGAGCCGCGGGCATTAGTTCCCAAAATTTGGGATCAAAATTTTAGGTCCTTTGGAGGTTACTAATTATAAAATTAATTACACGAATGGATGGGAAATTTCGAGACGAATCTATTAAGTCTAATTAATTTGTCATTAGAGATTGTTTTCACCTCGAAAATTAAGGTAGATGCTGTGAAATGAATTTTGTCATTAATCTACATTTAATACTCTTAATTAACATCTGAAGTTTGATGTGACGGGAAGTTAGTGAAAATTTGGCCAACTAAACATGCCGTGGGCCCTATTCCCCCTACTGCACCATCCGGTTCTGCCCTTGCCCCACCGGGGCCCCGCGAGGCGCCATGGCGGGCCGCCGCCGCGCGGCACAGAAAGGCTAGAGGCCGGCTAGTACGCGCGTGCACGGCGGCACCTTTGACCTGGCCGTCTGCCTTGTGCTGCCTGAATGCATGGTCCTGTCGTCGTGTGATTCGTGATTGCACCTTGCCTCCTGCGCTGCCGATCGATCAATGCACTGTCATCTGGATGCGCCAGCTGAGTTCTAGACTAGTCAACCGGCCGGCCACCTCTGGCCTGCTTGCTTCCTGTACAGTGCGCGTGGCATCTGAGACTATCTGCACTGGTGCACGGGATAGCCCACCCTATTCCTGTCCAGTTGTACTTTTGAGGGAAACACCCCGCAGCGACGTATTGGGACGTCAACGCTATGCTGCGTGGGCGTTCCGTTTACGCGACTCCTGGCGGGATCGCGGAGGCACGGAAAGCGTGGGGCCTGCGCGGACCAACGCGTCGCGCCCGTCCCCGGAATGTTCCGGTCTGCAGAGGACGGTGGCGGCGGAAGAGGAGGAGGATGAGAGGTGAGCAGGACCTCACCGTCGACCAGCAACACTTCACCGTCGGAGAGGCTTGATTCCCCGCCGGCGCCCAAATCTAGCAGGAGAGGGACCTCTGCTCCTCTGCTCTAGGCCCGCGCCGCCCAGATCCAACGGCAGAGCACCCGGCGACAGATCGCGAGGAAGGACTGCGCGAGTTGGGGAGGAGGTGATGGAGGACGAGCCTGCCGAGGGAGGGAGGCCGCCATGGCCGCGCAGCTCACCTTCCCCGGCGGTGAGGATGACTCCATGATGTGGTGGATTTGGAAGGGGAGGCGGTGGTAGGGATCCGCTGGAGAGAGATCTTGGGGGGGGGGAGGAGCAGAGGGCTGCCGCGGGGGACCTCCAGCTCGGGCCGCCGCCGGGACCTCCAGCTCGGGCCGCCACCGGGACCACCAGCTCGGGTCGCCGCCAGGACCATGGGCGAGAGGAGGAGGCGCGGGAGCGCTGCGACGGCCGCTGCCGCCGCTCCCGGAGGTGGCAGTGATGTCGCGCGGGCTGAGGAGGGGCACGCCGGCGGTCTGCGCCGGCGCCGGGGAGGGGAGAGGCCGTGGAGAGGCTGCCGACGGAGAGAGAGAAAGGATGGCAGGTGGAGGGGGTGATGTGGGTGGGGGCAGTGGAGAAAAGAAAGGAGGGAGAGAGAGTGTGTGACATGTGGGTCCTGCATGTTGGTAGTTGGTATTGAGTAGAGATATAAAGGATGACGAGTGCGAGAGAAAGTTGTATAGAAGAGAGAATCTCGCTGACCAGACCGGAATATTCTGTTTTTGAGGAGGATATGTAGTATGACGAGTGCGGATAGTCTGAGCTCTTGAGCTCCATCGCCTCTTCCGTGATCAACAAAACCACACATACATACGCTGACATTAAGGCAGCTAAACGATCGATGCTTCCACACATTTTTCCATCCAAACCTCAGAGGCTACCACACTGCAATGCTGCCTCGGTGAAAGTAGCAGATACCTTGGTGCTTGATTTGGAAGGAAAGTATATATATGGCCCCACTTGTTGGTGACCAAAAGGATAAAAGAGATGTTATTATGACGTGACATAATAGAGTGATACATTTAATAAATTTAATAAATTGGCGTTTACATACATCGATTTTGATTTAGCACACTCTGGATGCTCTTACAATACAATCTATTCAGCCTTCAAATAAAACATGTCTTGTTTTCTAATCTCTCCTATTCTACTCTTAGAGCAACTCCTTTCCAGCCAGCCCCCGCCCCTTTCCTCCTATATAGCCAGTCGCCGCCCCCTTTCCTCCTCCTCCTCCAACCTAGTACAACCTCCTCTCATGACGGTGGTGCAAGCTCATCCCAGGATCCCAGGACGGCAGCACGGGTCATCCGACGAAGGCGGCGCAGGCAGCTCTCACAATGGCCGGTGCGGCCGGCTCCTCCGACAGCGGCGCAACCTCCTTCTCCAGCAACGCGGCCGGTGTAACACCCAATAAATTCTTACAAGAGTCGTCGACCGGGTGCTTAGAAAAGAGGCTAAAAATTGTCTTTCTGAACGGTATCTCCGATGAATGACCGGAGACCGCGTAGAGTTCGTCAAGACGATTCCGTTTTGCTACCCACATGTTTGTTTTCGATGTCACATGAGTAAGCTACAAGGGAATAGAGTTTGGATTGGTTAGGGAAAAAAAGAAACCGTAACCTTTAATGACCGTCACCCGGGCAATTAGGAGTTTAATGACCGTGACCCATAATTGGGCAATTAGGAGTCAAGTTTCCTTTTCCTGTTCCGATCCTCCACGTCCTTTCTTTTCCTCCCTATAATTTCTCACCAAAGAGCAACTCTAAGAGACTCACTAAATTAGACTAGTTAAATTCACATTTAGCTAGTATTCTTTCTCTATATTTTCTCTTCTTCCAACAGACTAGCTAAAATGACTAACCATCTCACAACTAGGCCCACGTGTCATACCTTATCTTTTCTCCCACCTCTTTGGCTAGCGAAGGATAGCTAGTAGAGGGCACAAGTTTAGCTAGCAAGGATAGCTAGCGGGGTGTTTGGCTAGTCTGTTGGAATGCTGTTTTTGTTGAATTTTTTCATTTTTCAGCTAATCAAGTCAAGATAGCTAGTCTCTTGGAGTTGCTCTCCCAACGTTTCACTAAAATTTCTCACCTAGAGAACCATGCCAGTTCATTTCTTCTCTCTGTGCACGTAACCTAATGCAAAAATTTCACCACTTTCTCACCAAACTAAACAGGGTGAAAACATCAGGACTTCTCTTTTTCCTGTGACTCCTGCCTGCCTATTGCTGCATACCCCGTGGTTGTCTCCCCTGCTAGCACTAGCACGCCCCTTTCTTCCCCTTGTTGATCTGTTGCTGCCACCGAGAAAACAAGAGGGAGAGAAGGACAAAAGAGGACTGCACAAACCCTAGGATTTTGTGGTGGGTCAAAGTGAGATGGTTTTAATCTAATCCCCTATTTTTGGATGAGATTTAACGCTAGTAATTAGCCTCCTTCGTTGGATTAGTTGGGGGATTGGAGATGGATCTCGTGACTAGTATGTGTTGGTTGACAAATTTGGCAGTTTCTGTTCGTCCTCGAATACGATCATGTTAGAGTCCGAATTAATTTTTCCTCCTAAAGAAGCTTTTGTGAATGACTCCAAGATCTTTCCACGAAGTCTTATATCATAATTTTTGGACCTATGGTTTAAGAGACATTACAGTTCAAAGTCGGTTGTTTTATTCTGATGAATTTCTGAACAGTAGTAGATCCTTTCAGTTTTAAGGCATCTTAAGGGTCTAATCAGTTCTCCAAGTGAATACCAAAGTATTATGGTTTTTATTAAATTTCCAGATAGGTAGAGATCATAATTTTTGGTTGGCTAGAACTCCATATATAAAATTCTAAAGTGGACTATCAGTTTTTGTTCTCCTATTCAGAACTCGAGATGGCTATGATGATTAGTTGATCTTAAGGATTTTTACTGCAAAGATTCATGTAGTAAAAGTTGTTGATAATATAGGTGTTCATTATCTGGTGAATTTGCATAATTTTTGGATGAGTGGTTGAAGAGATATCAAAGTTTTACCTTTGACTGTCAGAACTCAAGACATATTCAGTAGTCTGAATGGAATCAAAGATTAGGACAGTTTCTTTTGTGAATAAAAATATTTTGACCATTGAAACTTGTTATCCTTTCTCTGTAGTTTCTGAAAATGTATTTATTTACTAGCATTGCTTTTGTAGATTAAAAGATACACAAAAGAGAAGTGTGTTGCTGCAGTAGGATGATTGTGGTGTTGCTGATTTTGTCTTTTGTCTTGTTTGAGGGTTCTGAGCATAGGAGCGATATGCGTATTGTTTGTATATGTTTGTTTAAGTTGCATGTACTGAGTTCATGATGATAAATAGGTTGTTTTGCTCCGAACCGTGCCTAGTGACCTTTGCTTCATCGCTTTGAGGCAAGTAAACGTAGCGGTGGTTTTCTACAGTTTTAACTTGTTGTTTATTCTACCTACATTTTAATAAAATTCAGAAACCTTACCAAAGAATAATTTCTTTACCAAATACTATGTTGTTTGTCAAATTCTTTTTATTACTTGTTCTTAATATATATCTTGTTGTTATTTCCATCATGAGGTAAAGAGGTGCTTAGTGTGGTTGTATGTGGCACACGTGGTAAGCATACTTGCAGTTGCACCGTATCATTGCATCATATTGCATTGCACATCATTCGTGGATGTCGCCGCTTATTTGTCGTGACCATACCAGTACAGCATCGTACGTTTCCTGAGGAGGGGTACGATGCAGCTTCATACCTTGTTAGGTATGGAGGCAATGGACATGGCATTTGCATTGCATTTGCACTCATTATGGTTTATACTCTATTTATGCATTGATATGAAAGTGGATATGAGAACATGATCATCTGAAGTAAATAATCAGTTGTTGTTTATTCTTTTGTACATACGAGGATGACTTTCACAATGATCCAGTTTTATATATTTTATCTTGTATCTATGTTTAAATTGATGTCTAATGAACTTGTGGTTTAAATAACTTGTTAAAGCAGTTTGCTTGCTAAGATTTATTCTCAGACCCCTTTACCCTTCCAGGTGCTTGAATCGATGTTTGCTTGAAGGGATGGGAGTAGCTGCACATCTTCACGACATGCCACTTTTCCTTTTTAACAATAATAATGATACCTTGTTTTACTGTAATGAGCATCGAGTATACCTTGTGGTGACGTTTTGTGTTACCTTCTTAATGAATGTGGTTGGCTTTTGTTAGTGTTATTTTGTTAAGTTGTTCATTAAATGTTGGTGTGTGGTTTATCTTTGTATATCGATTATGTTGTTGCTTCCGCGTTTTACTCTGTTTGAGGCTGTTGTGTTGTTGAGTTTTCATACTCCTTTGACGACTACAATGGCGCAACCCCTCCCTGCTTCTCCTTCTTCCTACGTCGGATCACCGCGGGACCGTGTCGCCCCTCCTCTTAGTCAGCAGCCCTTTCTCCAGGTCCACTGGCATGGCAGTGCCTTCTGTATATGCCCTAGAGCCTATCATAGAGATGATGATATTAATGTATATTCATGATTTGTAATTATGTTCACTGAATATTCTTTAAAGGCTACTTGTATTGTTTTGGCAATTATGTGAACTTGTTGTAACTGGTTACACCGATGCAAGCTTCCAAACCGACCAGAACTATTCAAAATCACAATCTAGATTTGTGTTTACGCTAAATGGTGGTGTTGTTAACTGGAAGAGTTCCAAGAAGGAGACATTAGCTGATTCTATGACAAGCCGAGTACATAGCAGCTTCGAAAGCTGCAAAGGAAGGTGTTTGAATAAGGAAGTTTCTTTCCGAATGATGTACTGCGGAAATTACGTAAGCCAAGCAGCCGAGAAATCACCAAAAGAACAAACATGTACTGCAGAAATTTCACCTGATACGAGAAGTCGTTAAACGGGGTGATATTAAAATTTGCAAAGTACCCACGGATTTGAACACAATAGTTCCTTTGACAAAACCTCTCACACAACCTAAGCATGATGGGCACAAAAGAGCTATGGGTATTAGATACCTTCTAGATAGACTCTAGTGCAAGTGGGAGACTATAGAGAATATGCCCTAGAGGCTATCATATAGATGATGATATTCCTTTATATTCATGATTTGTAATTATGTTCACTGAATATTCTTTAAAGGCTACTTGTATTGTTTTGGCAATTATGTGAATTGTTTGTGACACACTTTACTTGTACGGATATTCTAAATGTTGTCCCTAGTCGGAGTTCATGTGAGGACACACATGAATAATAGAGTAGCACATGGATTAGTTGATGACTACGTTTCACAAGTCATGGACATGGAGATGTCGAACTAATCATGCGGGTACATGTGGAGACTTGTACTGGGATTGACCCATTTTGAGACACAAGAACTCTGATTATCTCTTTTACACGACAAGTATGTTTTGTCCTTAGACCTGAGACTACCGTATGTACTCAGGATGTGAATCGACTTGCTTAGGGGTTATCAACCGCTACTCCGTAACTAGGTAGTCAAAAAGGTAGCTTTCTAGTTTGTCGTGAAACATGTTGCGAGGCATAGTTAGTCAAGATGGAATTTGCCCCTCTCTGCGAGTGAGAGAGATATCTCTGGGCCCCTTGAGTGATCGGATACGGAAGTGCATGACCATGCTAAATAAGGTTAAGAGTTAACCTGATCAGGGATTCCATATCACAGATCGAGAAAGAGTAGTCGGCTTGGAGCTAGACTAAATATCGTGAAGCAAAGGGAAGAACATGTATGCGGAGTTGTGATGGTTCGTCTCATGAGATCTTTATGTATGCATAGGAGTCGACACATCTTGCTAGAGATCGCTATCAACTATTGGACTGAGTAGAAGTACTCGAGCACTGAGTAGGAGTACTCGAGTGTTGAGTAGAAGTACTCGAGTGTTGACTAGAAGTACTCGAGCACTGAGTAGGAGTACTCAAGTGGGACACAGATTCAGTGCCTTTGCTCCTTCAAGGCCGAGCATACCTTTCCTTCAGCGCGAGCAAGAAGAGGTGAGCGGAGGCCCTAGTGTCTGTGGTGGGACCCACTGCACAGTAGAAAGAAGAGAAGGAACACAGGTTGCACTGACGCATATGAGTACGGATCACGTGTAGGTTCTGTTGAATTTCTTTCTCAAAATTTTTGCACCCTTTGATTGATATAAATATGTGAAGTATTAAATATAAAAAAATTAACTGATTATACAGATTGCAACAAGTTTGTGAGATAATTTTTTAAACTTAATTAATTCATAATTTGACAACATCGTGCTACAATAAGCATATTTAAGCTTAATCACACTCACCGTCGACGATTATTTCAAAAACAAAATAGCACTGGTTCCAAAAAAGAACGGAAGAGGAAGAAATCAGGGAAGGAATAGAAGGAAAGGACTGTTGTCGTCAGTAAAAAAAAAGGAAATACCGCATGGTTTAGGCGCCATATGGTGGGTGTACGATGACGTGGACACTGACCCCACGGGGTGGGTACACTTTGGCTGAAAAATTTTTTGAGGTGGAAGGCAATTTACACAGAAAATACGACAAAATGACGTCCCCCTCTCGTCAACGAAAACCTTCCATATCTGAGGATTGACAGATAGGACGCGCATGACATGTGGGCCACTCTGTGAGGAGGATGGTTGGGCCTATAGTTGGTCAGAAAGTGCAAAAATTTTGAGAAAGAATTTGAACAGAACCTACACGTCACATGTGTCAGTGCAGCAGCCTGTGCTCCTTCGGTTCTTCCCTTCTTTCTACTGTGCAGTGGATCCTACCACAGACACCAAGCCACCAGGGCCTCCGCTCGCCTACTTCTTGCTTGCGCTGAAGCAAAGGCACGCCCGGCCTTGAAGGAGCAAAGGCACTGAATCTGTGTCCACTCGAGTGCGGGTGAGATTTCTTGGGTTCAGAGTAATGGTACTCGGACCATGTCTATGTATATATGAACCTATAGGGTCACACACTTAAGGGGATGGAAATTCTATTCGAATAAGATTAGGAATGGACCAGAGCTTAATTTGGATACGATCCGAATTGGACTAGATATAGGAGTTCTGATGACCTACGGAAGGGAAGCTCATGGTGGACGACTATATATTGAAGGGCAGGGGCGCGGTCAAATACACAGGAGTTGATCAGATCAATTAGGTTGATCAACCTCTCTGCCCACGCCTTCTCCATTGTCGTACTCGAAGACCTAGCAGTCTTGAGGTCGATGTTTCCTCCCTGTACATGTGGATACCTTGGAGGTGCTGCATCTGTAGCACAAGGACGAGCCACACAAGCAGATCGTGAAGGATGTGATCAACTGCACATCCCTACTACTCTCAACGCGTTCATCTACATCGAGACGATTCCGCTACAACTGCACGTCAAGAGGTACACTCGTAATCTATGATAGCAACCGTTCCTGGTTAATGGGGTAGAAAATTTTTGTTTTTCGCTAGTGTAGCGTTCCCTTTTTCCCTTCAGTGGTATTAGAGCTGTAGTTGCTAAGTTATGGATTCAGGTGATTTGCATATGGTGATATGCGGATTTAAATTGGAAGTCTGATTGTTTTCGTATTCTCTGCATGATGGTTGTGTGAGACACATAAACCCAGTCATGACGAGAAGGAGATTAATTAGATTGATTGAATCGAAACTGGATCATGTGCTAGGAGCACAATATGGTTGTTGACGGCAGATTGGATCTGATTGTCATCTGGAGAAAAACTAGAAACTACAAGTACTTTTCACGAGTAGTGTTATCCTTTGAAATTTTAAGCTTACATGCCTACCCAACACTTGCAACATCACAAGTCTTGTACAAGTAGTGATGGGTCTATGAAATTAGGGTGCCACTATTTTTCCTTGACTAGACGAGTACGTATCGGAGACGTACACGCGGAAGTGTCAGTTTGCTTATCAAAGTTATCATAACGGTTAAGGACTTTGTGGCATAAAGGTTGGGAGCCGAGACATAGAGATGTCACCCAACAACAGAAGTCGTATGTGATATGATTAGCAAGAGCTGCACCAAGCTCGCAGGGTTTGAAGTGGTTCACCAGAAAACCACTGGGTTCCTTGGTTGATCCTCAAATCCAAGTCCGAGTGGTCGACGGCTCGAAGCTGCATCGGGCCGGTCTGACCGGTGGGCCTGACCGGTCTGGCTGGTGTGGACCAGTCTGACCGGTGGCGACCGAGGAGCGCCGAGTGACTCGAAGCGGAGGACACGCGTCGGGATCAGATGCTTGGCGTCAAGGCTACGCGAGGTGCGGTTGCTGGGCGTCCGTCCGATGGAAAAGCTGTCAAGTTTCCTAATTTGCCCTTCAAGGGGTATGTATCACCTAACGGCATTTTTGTCTTTCGCCCCCACCGATGGACCTCATATATAAACTAGGTGGATGGGTGTTGGCAGCCATCTCTGGGGGTTTAGGGTTTTCATTTGCTCTTAGCTTTTTCTCTTTTTAGCCTCCTATTTTCTCTAGGACTAGCCTGAGAGCTTCATGGTGAGATCTTTAGAGAGGGATGGATGTTAGGGAGGTAAGCTAGACCTTGTATGAATCTTTCCTTTGATGTATAGAAGGTTCGGCGTGATTCCTCAAGTGATTTTGGTTGTCTCTCTCGTTTCTCTTTTTGGTGATTTTTGGAGCTCTTTTTGGTGGAATTTTTGGAGAGGGATTTGGGGCGGATTTCTTTGGGTTTGTTTGTGGAGATCACACATGAGTGCCTTGTGCCTCTTTGCTTGGTGATTTAGCTCCACAAACTCCACGAAATTCACTCGAATTGGTGGCTTTTTGGATGAACTCGTGGATGAACATTTTGGATCTTTGACTTTTGATTCCTCTTGATTTAGTGGACCTTTGGGGACGATTTCATAGGCATGGCTTGTCCATGAGGTGTTACACCTATCCCCAAAGTTTTGCTTGAATCCGTGGAGCGAATCGGGAGATCAGATGGAAGGGGTTGACCCGCGGGTGGAGATTTTCCCGAGCGCCCAGGCAGGACCAGTCTGATCGGTGCCACCCACTGGTCTGACCGGTGCAAGCCTTTGTGGGCTTCTTGGGGGAAAACTTGGTCGTGGGATTTGGAGTTCATCCAGGGAAGGTTTATAGTGTTGTTATGGTGCATTTCTTCCTCAGGAGTTTGAGTTCTTGGCGGTTGGGGTTTCTGAGCCAGACCGGTCTAACCGGTGCCATCCACCGGTCTGACGTGCAGGGCTTCCAGTGGAAACCTAACTGGTTCTTGGTTGGTTCTCGCTACTTGCTCGCGGAGTTCTTCTGGTGCAAGTTTGGCTTTGTCATGTCTCGGTTTGCTGGAGTGTTGGTGAGGTTCTTTTCTGCTCGGTTTGGTTATGGATTTCTCCTTGCTGTTCCACATCCTAGAATTGTCATCTAGGTTTGCTGGACAAGTTTGGGAAAATTCAGAGGTTGTTCAGGACCGGTCTGACCGGTGCCGTGTGTTGGTGCTCGAGTTCTTTGTTCCGCTGCATTCTCGAGTGTTTTGGGAGGTTTGCTAGTTCCTAGGTTCAGTAGCACTCTAGTGGCTGCGTGGATTTGGCTAGCGGGGTGTCGATGATCTTGGAGTTGCGTTTGGGACCATAGCCGAGTTCGACTCTTCGGAGAAGAATTTTTATCAGCTCCCATTCACTCCCCCCTCTCTGGTCGTAATTCTGGTCCTTCAAGACGGATGGTAAGATGCACAGAGCCATCCATTAATTTTTTGGTCATTTCTAGAAGGTGTAACTATGTTTTGGCGAGCTACCAATTGTTAAGTGTAAAGTCAAAGGATTACAAAGCTGACAAGCTTATAGATGTTACCAAAAAAAGTTCTGGTAGGCTTTGAGAAGTTCTTTTGTGCACCTAAAGATTTTTTTAGGAGAGTGAAAGAAGAATGGCAACATATCAAATACCCTTTAGGCCTTGTTCGGTTGGCCCCTTCCCGGTCGGGAATGCAGCCCAACCCACGGGGGACACCCGGTCCGGGATCAATACTGCCTCCCTCAAAAAACTATGTGTTCGGTTAAGCCCCTTCTGAGGTTGGTTCCCAGCCCAAACCCACTAGCTCCCACTACCCCGGGCCGGGAACCAAAAATCGTCTCCTCTGTCGTGGGAAGAAACCCCGTCGGCGCTAGGGGAGAGTCGGAGTCCGGAGAGGTGACGCGAGGCTGCGCGACCGCACGGGTGGCGACGGCGGAGTGGGTCAGGAGGCGGAGGACGGACGGGCGGCGGCTACGGCAACCTTTCCCGGTGGCGACCTCTCCCGGCGGCAACCCCCTCCGATAGCGTCTCCTCCCGACGACGGCAGTGGATAATCAGAAGTTGTACAGCAGGTCGGCGGCGGCGACGCCGGCGCGACCTTCTCTCCTCAGCAGCTCGTCCCTTCAGGCGGTCGTCTTCTCACCGGTGAGCCACTCATCCTCGTCCTTCGTCTCTTCTCGATTTCCTTTGTCTGGTAGGGTTTCTTGATTCATGTAGCTTAACCATGTAGATGTAGAGTTCTTGAAATTCGTGGCTGTGACCGTGAAATGCAGCGGAGGCATACTATAGATCTTCACACGGTTCTCAATTTTGTCCAGATGGCATATATAGCTTGTAGCCTGAAGATAGTATCTGATTTCTGATTTTCAGGGACATTCCATCTCGTGGATAATTTGTCAATGTAATGGTATTTCAGGCTTTGTTATAGTGCTGATGACTACAGAGCACCATGTGGTCTTGTTTTTATGCAGTAGCAGCAACCGTGTGTTTCATCGCTACATTCAGGCAATTAAGTCAAGTCTTAGCTGCCATGGCACTATATATATGGTTGGATAGCTTCAGCGCATAGTTTTCTTAAGTTCACTGCAACTCTTGGTCTTGTAAGAGGGAGGCTGAGAGCTGTACATTTGGTTTCAGTGAGATGCCCAAACAAAAGTAATGGTTGATGCCAGTTTTGCATAGCTTGTTATCCTGATCACACATGATTCAGTGGATCTAGGTACCCAAATTGATAACAGCCCAAGTACACATATGATTCTTGATTTGTGTAGTGATTCTTGATTTGCAAGAACCGGTGGTGATTTGCCTGAATATTGATTTACAAAAAATTAAATATGTGTAATGCTTGTATCCCCAAATTGAACATATTTGGATACCTTGTTTATCAGGTGTTGCTAGATTTTTCCTCCAATTGGAGCTATTCCTTCTACTTGGTAATTCAGCAGTAATTCAGTAATTTTCATGTACAGTAATTCAGCAGCATTTTTTTGAATTGACTGATGTCACTTCTGGAGGGTATGCTAGTGGTGTTTGCCTCTAATACATGTAATTTTTAATGATATCTGTTGTGTTGCATTCAGACAATTTTGGGAAGGTTATTTGGGTTCTTCCAGGTGAACTGTGAGTAATCCGTCATGATGAAAGGTTTGTCATGCTTAGCTAGGTTAGAAATGTTATCCATCCTCACTGGATTCTTGCTCTTGGCCAATACTGTTGCTTGATTGTTTAGTTCAATGTGGGGTTCCTTGAAGACCTTCATAGAATATCTGTATACATGCACCTCAATGTTTGTAATTGTTTTGCTAATGGATCAGTTCCATCTTTTTTCCATAATTCAAGAATCTATTCAATAAATAAACACAGTGATCTCCCGAAGTATGTCATGTCCTGTTTGATTCACATTAGTTGGATATCATCCTTGTTAGTAGTTAATTATATATTATGCTTGTGGCAACTATTAAGATTCAGATACTTGTATTTCCTGAAAATACAGAGTATGTTGGGTTTTCAGGACAGTGAACCCATATGATATATAGTTTATTTTACCATGTTATTTTTTTTGAATTATCCCTACTAATTTACTTTCTTGTCGCATTAGCTATCTGCTACCGCTAGTCAATGACCACTTGTTCATGTGAACAATGCAGGATAAGGAGGTGCCGGCAGTGCACAAGCTTCCAAAGCAAAAGAAGTTGTGATGCATTGATCGTGTGTGCGATCTACTTGAGTTTTCATCTATGTTTTTTTATATCAGGTTGTTTATTCAAATATGTGAGACAATCAAGTGATTGCAGTTGTTCAAATATGTGACACAATCAAGACTGTTACTTTTTGGTGGGTGATTTATTGACAGAAATGTAGGGATGGACTAGTATGCATATGTAAACCGAACGTGGTGGTTTCTATCTGTCTGACACCATATGGACAACAAGTTTTTACTGCAGAGTACTATGTTTCTCTTATGCTTTGAAATCTGAACTTTGCTCTAGGTCTTTGGAGGTGACTTGAATGCATTTGTATGTGTTTGTAAGTGGTGTCAGTTGATAATGTTTGTGTACACAGGTTGCATTGTTCTGAAATTAATTGTTGATCCCTGCCAATCCCAGCCTATCCGAACAACATATGGACAAAGGGGGTTAGCAGGGAATTAAACAATACCAGGATTGGGTGGCAACAGGGGGATTCACCCAATACCGGACGGTAATTAATCATCTTGGGGAATTGACCCCCTGCAGCCGAACAAGGGCTCAGTGTCAAGTTTGTTAGAGGTGATTGATTCCCATAGTTTTAGTGCGTCAATCTTTATTTCTCATTTGTTGGAAATCCTTGGAGAAATTTTTGGTATTCCCTTTCAAGATATATTAGGAGTATTAAACGTATACTAATTGCAAAACTAATTACACGAATGGACTAAAAATTGCGAAAAGAATTTATTAAGCCTAATTAATCTGTCATTAGAGATTGGTACTGTAGCATGATGTTGTCCAATCATGACATAATTAGGCACATTAGATCCGTCTCGAAAATTAAGGTACAGGTTGTGAAATGAGTTTTGTCATTAATCTATATTTATTACTCTTAATTAGTGTCTGAAGATTGATATGACGAGTAGTTGGTGAAATTTTTGGAACTATTGCCTGCAGCGTGAAAAAGAAAGAAAGAGAGGACAAGATAAGTGAGAGAAAAATAGATTGTTGATGTTGTACAACAAAAGAAAAGACGGGCCAACATAGATTCTTGGTATTTCCTAGTCTTTATTTTGAAGAAAAATAAACAACGACATTAGGAAGGGAGATTAGGAAGGGAACAAAAGATTTGATTTTTTTTACACAGAAGGATAGCTCACGTGACTTTCTTTTTTATCCTTGCTGCTGGAATTTGGACAGCCACGAGAGGAATTGTATCTTGCTGTTTTGAGATTGTACCTTCTTTTGTGGCACTTCCTGATAAAAAAATAAGAGGCAAAGAGGTGCTCTGAAAAAAGTGAAGAAAAAGCCGCACCAGAGAAAAAATAATAAGTAAGAAAGAAAAGGAAAAAAAGAATTCAGAAGTGCTTGCATCCTTGTATCCCTATGCAGAGAAGTTTTGTTGCTTGCTTGAACTAGGCCTGAGATGAGTTTAGGCCGGCGACATAGACTAGCTTGGGACTACTTTTCAGTCTTGCAATTCTGAATTGAATTATTGATATTCCTTGCTACCATATTGAGCCTACCCATAGCTCCACATATATACTTCTGTCAGCACAGGTTCTTCCTTGCAACTATTACACCCGAGCTTGACAACAGATTGTGTCGTCATGTTGGATTTGGTAAGAACACTTGCAAGACGGATGTATGCTGCTTGAGAAATTGCATTCCACCTTTGCCACCACCTAGTGGTTGCTAGTTGATAGAGATAATACTTTTGTGTTGTCTTTTGTTGTCTTCTAACAATGATAGCTTGTTCGTATCCACCGACATATGATGGTATTGGTGCTGATGAGTACATGGAGTGGGAAATTGCCATAGATAATATATTTGCAACTCGCTGCATGTGTCCAAAAAGGAAGGTAAAAAATGCAGGTAGTGTTTTGCGACACTCAATTTAAGTTTGGTGGGATTCTTTAAGTTCTTCAGATAAACCTCAAACTTGGAATGATATGAAAATTCTTATGAGAGAAACTTTTGTTCATCCACCTCCTACATTAAATTCATATGATGAGGTGAATAATTTAGAGGATCAGTCCATTGTTGTATCTCTTGCTCAACCTAACCTTTTGCAGGATGCTGACCAAAAGTAAGAGGGCAGGGATGACATGGAAGAAAATGAGGAGCTCACATCCTCATGTGAAAATTCAGAACCATCACTTCACACTGCACCTAATACTCCAGCTAAGAACATAGGTAATGACCATGGTGCTACACTCATGGAAGGTGAGAATTGTCTTAATGTGCCGATTTTTTCCACAAACCATGTTATCATAGAGCAATTTTAGTGGAACCTTCTCTTGATTTATCTTTGTCACATGGTTATTTACTTGATGTTTCTTGTGCCAAAAATTAATCGTGTGCCAATGCTTTCGTTTTACATGCTAATGCTGAAAATAAACATGCTATGCGTATCACTAGTAAAAATGATGAGCTAACATTATTATCTTCTTTGCACACCTTAGGTTACATTCAATTTGATGATTTGTGTAATCTTGATTGTTTTGAAGAGATAGTTTTGCAATATGCTGATTTGCCTTGGTTTGCTAAACACACATATCATGTTATTGACAAATATAATGTCAAAGGACAATATATGATACATCGAGTCTACGTTCGCAGTGATATGAATTCTTCTTTTGTTGTGCAAGATTGTGATCAGCTAGAGGGCAGCCATAAAAATAATATTTTCACATGTTCATCTAGTAATTTTGTTTTGAAGAAACATGTTTACTCCCAAGAAGGGGAGCATTGTTGGTTGTTGCATTGTCTTTTGTTGGTACTAATCTTTTGCAGGATAGTAATGACAAACATCATGTGTCTTCCAATCATGGAGCTTCCAGGCTTGCTAAAAGTTTTATGCGACATGACAGAATTGGACACATAGTCACATTCCTCCTCACAATTATTTTGGTTTTCTTTTATTTTTCCACCCAGTTTTCCTTTGTGTTGTGCAAGATTGGTTTCGAGTACAATCGACGCCGAGGACGGCTTTTCGTCAAGAAGGGGAGGATGTGGAGGACGTGACACCCATGCATGTGTCCATGAGTAGTGAATGGAGTGGAGAAGAAGGAGACTGTAAGATGAGTTTTTTTATGCTCATATACGGAAAAGAGATTCCTTTATCTGTTTTATATATTTGTTCATGTATTCTAGTGATATTTGGAGAAGGAATAATATAATTCAAGTGCAAGTCAACACACGCCATCACAATTACTAATAGAGGCTAAATATCGTCCGGTTTATTTCAAATGGCAAATTGAATTTTAATATGGCATCGTGAGCCGGTGGCTGCTAGATTATTAAAATACATACTACTCATGAGATTAATCGTATATACATGGGCCATGATGGGTGTGATGGCCAGGAGAAAATACATGAGAAAGCCCTTCTTCTATTTAGGACGCAGCCTTTCATAATTTACGGCCCATGTATGCTAATGGCTGTATGAAATACGTATACGACTACGCGTCGGCCGGCACGTCGACGAATCGAAAGCCTTGCTACGTACGATCGAGCTTTCTCTCGTTGGGCTACTGTGTCCAGGGTGTTTAACACGTTTAAGCTATGTGGAGGACACAAAGGATAATCACGGTTTGAATTTTGAATGCGCACGCATAGGACGCCCTGAGCCAATCAACGGCTTCCTCTTATATCGGATCACGTCGAACTGCACAGCGGCGGCGTCTGTCTCCCGAAGGGCGCTCTGGTGTGATCCTATCCTTTTATATATTGACACCTGCACACATACAGGGGAGGGGGCCATCACCTTGAGCACCCGGTCAGGAGCCGGGCAAAGGTTGCCGTCTCGGAGGACATAGCCTGCCGGCCGGCGCAGCCGTATTTCTTCTCTTTCTTGCAGGGACACAGCACAAATCAATGCCATCGATGCTGCAGGGCTGATGCACTTTGCAGGGTTCCCACGGTCATGGGTTGGAGCTCTTGGAGAAACACAGCCGCCACACACATCACCATCCACCAGCATACACCATCGCCTGTAGATTGGCCTCGCGGCCGGGATCTCGTCGCTTCGGAGATGTCGACCTCGTTGTCATCTGCGCTCCTGCTCCACCCTGCCCATGGCATCTCGTGGTACAGGAGGATCACACACCCACATACCTACGCACATACACACGAGCAGCATGCACCATTACCATGAGGAGTGCATCTTGGTCAGGTCCGGCCAACAAGCAGGTCGCCGGCCGGCGGCAGCCGGCGCACCTCTTCTTCTCTTCTTTCTTGCAGGGACATTGCAGCTCGCCAAGCGTATGTATTTCTTTCTTTGCAGGTTTCTCGGTTAGAGCGCTCCAGAGATCACACACGCGCTGCACACACACAGCAGACAGCACCACCACGCACCATGAAGTGCCATCTCGGAGGCTGTTGCATTGCCGGCCGGCCGGCGGTAGCCAGCTGCACCTCTTCTGTTGTGAGGCACAGGCATCACAACCAGCATATTTTGTCTTCTCTTGCAGGGACTTTGCTGCTGAGTAGCCAAATCAATGGCCTTGCGGCGCAGTAGGGATTATGTGTTCTTGTTTTGTAGGTACAAGGAGGATTGGGAAAGATCATGTCTGTAAACAATGGCGTGTATATGTAGAGTAGATTTATAAATTAGCCCGTCATCAAGATGACAACGCTTAGATACTTTGCGGGCACATGAGACTTCACATGGATAATAAAATTGGCGGTTGTGCTTGTATGCACACACTACAGGTGGATCGATCTGTAAAATAGGTCACGCCATATAATTTGTAGTAGACTCTTTTTTGCAGGTATACAAAGAAAGAGAAAGGAAGTAAATTATATAAATGATATTCCTTAACACTCATGTTTGGCTAAAGATCTCATATCTATTATGTATTATTGTCATTCTTCCGTGACCGATGAGGCCGGAAAATTCATTTATGTCCCGACCGATGAGGCGGACACATTTCGTTCGTGACCGACGAGGCCGAACATTTTCATCTTGTGAATCTTTTAGCTGAACATGAGATGTGATGGATTATGTCATGAAGTCGCTTGGCTTCTTTTCTCTTTCTTTATCTTTTTATGCAGCACACACCTATGGAGTACGAGAAAAAAGAGGATCGATGATGACAACCTTATGACACAGCTTAATCGGAGGTTTTCTGCAAGTGTCGATTCTGATGTAATTAACTAGGGTTCTCTCGAGGCTCTAGGAATCAAGAGCTACACGATCGTCTGAGTACGTACATGGATACATGTCAAAAGAAAAAGGATGGGATTTGCAATATCTCGATGACGAGGCGGACACCACAATAGTTATGTTTCACTTCATATATCTTTTGTAAATTGCACGGGATGAGTTAGTGATTCGTTGTTAATCCCCTGCCATGTAACTCATTTTGATATAGTGAAGTTTGCCTTCGGGCGACTGTGGTTTTTTCCCATAAGGGTTTTCCACGTAAAACTGGTGTCTCTTATGTTCTTGACATGCTTGATTTATCCACACACACTCGTACATATATTGTATACAAATTGTATACTGACACGCCCGCACCCTATAAAGCCATACACTGAGAAATTTGAATATATTTCTCGCGAAAACAAAATGGCACGCCCAGTGGGACATTATTCCCCTCCCATCTTTGCTGCTAGTCATCAGTTGTTTGTCATCACCTCCTCTCTTAACCTCCTTTTACACTATTGTATAGGTGTGTTGGTCAGTGTTGCCAACTCCATGGCTCTCCTAGTTAAATTGAGCCTTTCAGTTTGTTAGAAAGGGCTTTGATCAGTTGATTTCAACTCAACTGCAGCTGGCTATCTCCTCAAACCTGTTCACTACAACAAGTTGTGGTTTTGATTAGCAACTTCATGGCAATTACTGAGCATGGAACCCTTCTTGGCTGCAAACTAAAGGTGCTAACCTGCTAGCTTCATACCGCAGGGGCAAGTAACTGATGAGATTCGGGCATTGACACAATCAGACTCGGCCCTATAAAGGCCCTGTGACGAAAAGGCAAAAGGCTCTTCTGAAGATTACTTGGCCAGTAATTGGAGGGCTCATCGCAACTATTGCTTGATGAGACATCAAACTGAATGAGCTAGATGTGTGGTAACAGCCAGGTGCACACATTACGCGAAGCCTTGCACCGTAAGAAAAAAAGAGAGTGTGATGGGCAGGAAATTAAAGAATGTGAGGCCTCAATGTTATGACCCATCCTTTGCTATTAGAGCTGCAGAAAAAATGTGAGAGATCATGAAGCAACATATTATGATGGAGTCTAGAGGCCTCCGATAGCAAAATGGGTTGCACTTTCAAGGAACTTCATCTCCTCTTTTGTCCTTTTACATCCCTTTTAAAGAAGATGAAGGTCATCGATTTGAGAGGAGGATCTTTTTGAGTCTCACATTACAAAACAGAATAGTGCAAAAATGCAGGCTGCAGGGACAGTAAATGGTCTCCAAGTGCTTCATATGCATGGATCTGCAACACTACTTAACCATTAAGGTACTAGGTAGTTGTTGAAGGGCAACAATTTTTTTTAAGTTGTTCCGAAGAGCAAAAAAAAAAGGACTGTCTAGCAGGGGTAAACATCTCATAAGATGCTGCTCGAATTCACTTTTCAAATGATGGGACTGTACGTGTTATGTACATGATGACACGATGCTCATACATATGATGCCTTGCAACTAAAAGGCTTTGATATGCTTTAGCATGATTCTTTTTAGTAATATTTTCTCATATGTTCCCAGAACAGAGGGGTATACTACTTGAAAGAGTTACAGATTGATTTCCTCGACGAACCAAGGGGCTTCAGTGGCAATAAGAATGAGTTTGCAGGATGCAGAGGCGGTTCTAGCATCAAAACCCAACCAGGGGCAAGTGACGAGAGCCACGGATCGATGTGTGATAGTTGACACCAACTTTAGTACGGTAGCCTCGTTGAGAAAGAATAGAGTTCTTAAGGTGCCCCCAACAGGCTCCAAAAACATTCACCTCAGTTTGGTTTACAAGCTGTAATGAGTTTAAACCCTACAAGTGTTAAAAATGGGTGTCTTCTGAAATTCAGTTTTCTTTCGAAGACCAGAATCCTCAACTATGTGCTATGCAACTACAGGCTTTGATCACAATAGTAATAATGGCCCACATATGTGTTGCCATGAGAGTTTTTTCTTTCTGATATGATCACCATATCAATGAGTCTCATCCTTTCTTTAGGATGTATATGGAGGCTCTTGTTCTCTGTTAAAATGGGAGGCTTTAATAACGCCGACAACTGAAGGAGCTCATGTTTTTATAGTGGGTTCTATCAAGCTTAACCTGCGAAGAGAATCTCATCTCATTTTTTTTCCTACCCTGCTTTCAAATGGTTGATAGATCAATCTATAAGGTGGATTATTCAGAATCGCAGGCTAAAATAAATCGCATATAGCCACAAGAGCAAGAAGTGGGCTCCGATAACTTGTGAAGTTGCATTCCCGTTATGGTGCAGTGAAGTTGTTAAAGTAAAAAGAGATTTTCTTTTAAGGAAAAGGAATGAAAGTCACTTCCATAAAGGCTAAATCTTGCTGAGATGTACCTGAGATGGTTGTAAAATTCTAGCCTAAAAAAAAGTTGCTCTCGTGGTTCCAGTTTCCAGAGTGAAGAGCTGTAATGCTTGAAGAACTAAATTGATCGCCTCGCTAAGGGCCAACATGACGAGGATTTAGAAACACATGTTCCATAATGTTGTGGAAAAAATTAATCTATGGACTTTACAACAGCATGGTCAAACCTCTTGCAGATCAAGGTGTGGCTATGAAATTCGCAGCACAGAAAGGCACTGCAGAGTGCTTAACAAAGTTATATCGGATTACAGGCTGCATGCACAAAATTATTTCTTCCTCTCATGGTCATCTTACAGTGCCATTAAAAGGTATATATCCTTATGCTTGTTAGTTACGGCCTTCTACATACAGGACAGTCTACTCCGATGTTCATAAACAAAAAACATGATAATAATGTATCACGCTGTGATATAAAGGCAGCATGGCTGGTTCTCCTTTTCTAGGTGTGTGACCAAAGACTAGTGTTCATGGTCGCTGGAATGGGCTGTAGCAAAATTAATGGGCTCATGTTGAGCCCAGGAGCTGCAACGAATTATACATATGCTTCCTAAAAAAATAGGTTATTCATGTGCACGTCATTCTTCAGCTTAGAAACAGCTACTCATGGATGAACAATAATAGGCATGAGGAACCACTATGAAAGCATATACATCCAGCTCAGTCTGAAGATCTTGCTATAGACATCTACTACCTTCGCACAGTGAGGCTGGGCCAGTTCATATGTTTACCATAACTATGCAGGCTGTTAATAAATTTTTCCCTATCTGGAGGGAGTCATGTTCTATTTATATTACAGGATAATAAACTACGATACCAGATACCAAGTGGGGTTCTTCTTAGTTCTTACTGTATATAAAGAAATTCTCGACACCAAGAAGCATGATATACTACCCTGCAACGCCACAGTGAGAGCTACCAATACACCACGAGCAAGTCTTGATCGTGTTGGTGTCAACCCATGCCGAATCTTTTGTCGGATAATGGTCGATCTTAGGTTGAAATCTAATGAGTCTGTCGAATTTGCACTGATAATGGAGTATCTGATGTCTAGTGTTATCCATCCACGCAACCTACTTGGTTTGCTTATTTATTTAGAGCTTGTAGCCACATCTTCGTTAGATGACATTCTGCTATTGAGACTATGATGCTGTATTGTTGTTTATTCATTCTTACAAGGATCCATTTAGAATCCTATGTGCCAGAGTTGAGGGTGTAAAAATCATTTATCCTTGCCACCACAGAAAAGGGTTTAGCTGGGGCAACACCGAGTTGTATAGTATGACCAATAGTCTAATACAACTTTTCAGGTCAAAAGGGGACTCCGAACATGCCTGCTACTAGATCAAAACATGTGAGGAAATCAGTCCAAATGTCAATTAACTCGGCAATGTAGTAGGGAACCCTATAGCAAACAGGGTGTCCTAACAAACTCCTCCTGGCAATGCATCATTTCCCTCAAGAGCAGATATGAAAATAAACAAAGAGGTGGAGAATTGGATCTCTCTCTCTCTATATTTTTTTTAAAAAGTAATATAGCCATATGAACCAAAGCATGATGAGCCATATGAACCAAAGCATGATGAGGTGGCTTTTCAAATTTGTTGGCTCCGTCCGAAATCAACTTAGTGGTTGGTTGTATAGATGCAATGGAGTACAAAGAGATAAAGCTACTGTCTGCTTGTGCTGGCATGACGACCAAAGCATTCCATCCATCCATTCAACACCATTAATAGGGTCTATCCATTCACTGAAATGATGACTCTAGTTGGCTGGGAGTACAGTTCTTAATCAGCAGGATGATAAGGTAGAAATTCACCAAAATGATGAAAGAGTCTTTCTTAATCATCAGGATGATAAGGCAGAAATTCGGCTGCCATATATTTTTGTCTCGCAGTTCAATGCACGATCTTGAAGAATTATTGTCCTTAAACAAGCACTCCTAACCTTCAAGAAAGAAAATGAGCAATTCTGGAGCAGAGTACAGCATCACAGACCGCACCAAAGCCCAAAGGATGTTGCCTACTCGCATATCTGCCAAATCTGCTGCAGAAAAGGTTGCGGCAATAACTCAGAGAGCGCCAAACTCCATGCACAAAAACATAATGAGATTTCAAGACATCATATACATAGGAAAAGTAACGATCACTTCTATTATACATCTTCTGCAGTACGCTCAGAGTCCTCTAATATATGGCTGTAGCCTGCAGCCATGTTTGTAAAATTTCACAAGAGTGGCAACCTCCACAATGGAGCAGATCAATGTTGGTTATGCATTTTGGTGGCACGGAATTTGCTTTCAGTCCATGTATGTGCGGCGCGTATGGCTTGGAAGGTGCCTTGTTCGACAGTTTTTGTTTTCTCTCAGAATCTGCCACAGAGGATTTGTGTTCGCGGTTGGTAGCTTGATGCTGACAATCGACATGGCTATGACCACAGAATTAGATGGTAACTAGTGATGTAATGCCCGGCATGGCTCATGATGATTCTTATATAGCTGAGGAAAGGGGGCAAGCATATTTTGACACCTCTGTGATATGACCAGCAGAAATTGGAGCACTGATATATATCATTACAAAAAAGGGGCACCAACGAATCATACCAAATGTCCAGAAGTTTTTTTAGTATATGAGTTCTATTACATCTTGAGATCATTTAGAGCAGAGAGCATTCCGAATCAAACCGTACAATAATTCTTTGTTGGTGTATTGTGCAGCCAAACAGCCACAATTACTAAGTAATTTTAATGGTGCCATCTTGCAGGATGTTGCATCTCTTTTTTTTTCCGTGAGGCACAAGAATCAGCATGGAAAGGCTCCAAAGAAAAAAAATCAATCAACGGCCAAAGGTACATATATTCAGTCAAGCTGCACAGATGACTCCAGCCTGAACACGTTTTTTGCCACTGGCCTAGAATACCTAAGGTGCATTATGATGGCAATAATTCTAGTGGTCTGTCAATTCATCATTTTTGCATCCCATGAAGGCATATTTCTGCAGTTTTCTTTGTGATACTACACCCAAGGAGACTTGATAATAATGTCCACTAGAGATATGGGAGAACTAATCACACTTCTGATGCGCAGTGTATGCCATCCCCACATATAAGCAACAAGGATCGGTGATAGCAATAAGCTAGTAATGGGCTATAAATACTTCAAAGTTGCTTTTAATTTAAAGCATATGGTTAGTATCTTAAACATAGATATATCATTGATACTCCACAATTGTATATGCCCATGTTGGGACAACGAGAGGTTCAGCACAAGTACTGGGGCAAAGAATGCTTCTGTTCCACAGTCTGTTAAAAGAAGGGACCTCCTCCTTCTTTACTTCTACTTTAATGTCACCAAGATTCAAGGGTGTATATAGAGAACAAGCCCAATTGTTTTAATTTTTTTTCACTATGCAAGTGATTTTTTAAGTATAGCTGGAACATTATTTGATGATAAAAAACAGATACATCGTAATGCCAAAGCAAATGTGTGTTCACGAATCCATCGTGCCCTATAAGTCCACATTTTACAAAGGTGCATCAGGGGCATCCTTTTGTGATTAATTTTATAGTCCCCCGCGCCGTACATGTTGACAGTGGCACCACTAGACTCTAGGGTTTATCTGAATAATGCATGAGAATCAATTCTTCACTTCTTGGGTTCCATGGAAGTGATAATAAGGTGATATCATGGCCTTCTGTTGGTGATGAAGATATGGATGAGCAGAGCAGCTAATGACAGTGTATCGGTTCAGTCCTTTGTCCATGTTGGTTGGTCTGAACTTCTTGGATCATGACTAACTATTTGAAAGTCCACCATACATGTCCCTTATTTCAAATATATGGTGATGTCAGGCATTAATGGATAGCTGAGTTAACTCTCAGTCTGGTGACCCGGGTTCGAACCCCCGCGGTGGCCTCTCGCTAGCATAGAGGGAGTCACCGGCCGGGCGTATCATAGAGAGAATCCGGTACCTAGCGTCGTAGACGCAGGGGGCTACGCTAGTCCCTGGCCCCTATAATTGCCAATTTCACTACTAATATCCCCACTTATATATACTGATTCAAGGGGTTTTGTGTTTATTTTATCATATTGGTTCATTCAGCTGTGAAATATCTTTTCCTTTGGGAAGGATCGCGAGGTTTCATTAATGGGCCAGAGACACTCCTACTGAAGAAGGCAAAATATAGCTTCGCCACTTCGATGTTTCTCATTTCGATGGTCTAGCCTTCTAGTTACACAAGGTGACCAAATTTGTGGAACTAGTGCGCGGTAATGCAACCTGTGGAACAATATATATGTGATCTAGTGATTAAAACATTTGACAAAATCTCTACAGCTTGCCATGCAACATTGTTCCGATCCTCATGGTTCCCAGTGGTAGTCTAGTTTGTATGGAAAGCTTTTGTCCACTAGAGTGGGGCATATATAGCATGGACTATCCAACTCAGACAACTGAGCTTCAAATGCACTTTTTGTCCAATTATGTTGAGGACTGTCATGTTAGAGTCATAGACTTGCCAAGCAGAGCCTAAACCAAGTTATGGTATCCATCTCAGCACAAAAGACATCATATTATTCTAATACTTGCAAGGAGTTGAATATCTTGTTCACCCACTTCCCATTTAGCATTATCCAATGCATCAACCTGCAGTTTGCAGAGTTTTTTTTTCTCTTTCTTTCTTTCTTTCTTTCTTTCTTTTTTTCAGGTTTCTATTCACCAAAATGGGACTACCAAGATCTCCTTCAACTCTTCTGGCTAGCACCATCATGGTTGCAGTAGAGTTGATAATGTATCTAAATGTTGTGGTGTGACCTTTCGCCACGACTAAGAAATATTGGGAGCAACGAAACATGCCAGTGCGGTACATGTGGAGTTGTGAAACCCTTCAATTACATTGGCTGGCACCTTTTGGTCGCAGTGGAGTTGATAAAATGGCTCTAGATGTGGTATGATCTTTCACTACATCTGAGAAATATATTGGGAGCAGTGAAACATGCCAGTGCGGTACATGTGGAACTGTCTGAAACCCTTCAACTACATTGGCTGGCACCTCTTGGTCGCAGTGGAGTTGATAAAATGACTTTAGATGTGGTATGGTCTTTCACCACATTTAAGAAAGATATTAGGAGCAGCAAAACATGCCATTCGGCACATGTGAAGCTGTGAAACCCTTCAACTATACTGGCTGGCACCATTTTGGTCGCAGTGGAGTTGATAAAATGACTCATTTGTGGTATGGTCTTTCGCCACATTTAAGGAAACACATTGGGAGCAGCAAAACTCTCCCTACTTATAGACATGTGAAAAATTTCAACTATGTTGGCTGGCACCTTCCATGGTCATAATGTAATTGAAAACATGAGTTACACTGGCTGGTACCATCATGACTTGAGTTGTGATATGATCTTCTGTTGCAACTCAAGTGGTTAAGCGTTTGAAGAACATCATAGCAGCTCACCTATTGGCTGTGCTATTACTAGCAGAATCACAACCAATTACTCTATTGGTTGGCACCAGCATGGTAGAAATAGCAATAAAACTTTCTATACTAAAGACAGACATGACATGGTTCTTCGCTGTGACTGCGCTATAGTGATAGTTTGTCCTTCTCCAGCAGGGTAAGGAATGGCTTCTTCACAATGATCTTACCTTCTTTAGAGAAGAGCATAATGAGCATCTTATTATCGAGAGCAAGGTATAGTTGGTAAAGATGAATATGTTGAAGAAGAGTATTGCTGGTTACAAACAATTTGGTCCTGCTGATCATGTATTTGGTACAGTAGTTGGTCTCAAGAACAAGAACATGAAAGAAAGCACTTTGAATTGGATGACGATACACAAAGCCTTGAAACTCAAGTCTCAACAAAAGGGAGAGAAAGAAATAAAACCAACAAACATATATTGTGACGTGTGTACTGATGACAGTCGTTGCAGTAGGCAATCAAAAAGCCCATGGTTCTTAGTCAGATATTGAATCAGTGAAAGTAAAGAGAAAAGAATATCAGATATATGCGGGGATCAGTCCAATTTGCATAACTGCATAACGAGTGTCGAGCAAAATTGATACAATGAAAGAACAACTCAAGGCAGCAAGCTTGAAAGATTTGACATTGTTGTACACAGTGGCGGACCCAGCCGAAAATTTTAGGTAGGGCAGAGTTGAGAAGCACAAATTTGACCAAAGCTGCCAAGTTGGTAACAAACATGTGTAAAAATAGATAAGTAGCGCAAAATAAGAACTTTTATACATGAAAATAAGCATAAACGTGGCAGCCCTAATGAAACATAGAGAGTTTCTTTGTCACACAATGAAAATATATACAATCTCAACAATAAATTTGACGAGTATACCCATAAAACAATTAATTAACGAGTAGAGCTACTAGACCCGGGTTATCGCACATCACAAAAGTGGTTAATATTGTGAGGAGAAGAACAACTACAATATCCGAGCACCACACATCAACAGCTTGTGCTTATGCATCGTGCAGTTAGCTTGTGCCTATGCATCTCTCAGTCCAGTTAGATTGTGCTGTCTCTCTGACCACAGTATATTGGCAGTCAGGCAGTCAGCTCGCTGCCTACGCATGATATTTGTGAGCGTTTAGCGCCAAACACTCCTCGATGTTTCTCTTTTTTTTAGAAAGACTCCTCGATGTTTCTCAGTCAAGTCATTTGATACTTGGGCTTAATCTACCATCATAGCCTCTTGATTTGGGCTCTACTATAATTGTTTGGCCCATACGTCCATACCCATTCGCTTTCGTCGTTGTCTTCTCCCCGCAAACAAGCAGACGCACAAACATAAGTACAGAAGCGACCAGACAGGCGGCAGTCGGGGGGACTCGGGGCAGCGAGGCGTTAGAGCCCTCGATGAAGAAGGGGCCGGGGTTCCTCGCCGCCGGCGTTAGGTAGGGCGGCCGCCCTACCTCGCCCTATTGCTGGGTCCGCCACTGGTGGTACATCAGGTATATAAGGAATCCCGCAAATTTTCTGAGAGGCTTCAGCGAGCTTAGTTATACCTTTTCGCCAAGTCGAGCACGAATCGCTTTGCATTCGAACTCCACTTGGCGAGGGGCATTTGTAAGATGAGTTTTTTTATGCTCATATACGGAAAAGAGATTCCTTTATCTGTTTTATATATTTGTTCATGTATTCTAGTGATATTTGGAGAAGGAATAATATAATTCAAGTGCAAGTCAACACACGCCATCACAATTACTAATAGAGGCTAAATATCGTCCGGTTTATTTCAAATGGCAAATTGAATTTTAATATGGCATCGTGAGCCGGTGGCTGCTAGATTATTAAAATACATACTACTAATGAGATTAATCGTATATACATGGGCCATGATGGGTGTGATGGCCAGGAGAAAATACATGAGAAAGCCCTTCTTCTATTTAGGACGCAGCCTTTCATAATTTACGGCCCATGTATGCTAATGGCTGTATGAAATACGTATACGACTACGCGTCGGCCGGCACGTCGACGAATCGAAAGCCTTGCTACGTACGATCGAGCTTTCTCTCGTTGGGCTACTGTGTCCAGGGTGTTTAACACGTTTAAGCTACGTGGAGGACACAAAGGATAATCACGGTTTGAATTTTGAATGCGCATGCATACGACACCCTGAGCCAATCAACGGCTTCCTCTTATATCGGATCACGCCGAACTGCACAGCGGCGGCGTCTATCTCCCGAAGGGCGCTCTGATGTGATCCTATCCTTTTATATATTGACACCTGCACACATACAGGGGAGGGGGCCATCACCTTGAGCACCCGGTCAGGAGCCGGGCAAAGGTTGCCGTCTCGGAGGACATAGCCTGCCGGCCGGCGCAGCCGTATTTCTTCTCTTTCTTGCAGGGACACAGCACAAATCAATGCCATCGATGCTGCAGGGCTGATGCACTTTGCAGGGTTCCCATGGCCATGGGTTGGAGCTCTTGGAGAAACACAGCCGCCACACACATCACCATCCACCAGCATACACCATCGCCTGTAGATTGGCCTCGCGGCCGGGATCTCGTCGCTTCGGAGATGTCGACCTCGTTGTCATCTGCGCTCCTGCTCCACCATGCCCATGGCATCTCATGGTACAGGAGGCTCACACACCCACATACCTACGCACATACACACGAGCAGCATGCACCATTACCATGAGGAGTGCATCTTGGTCAGGTCCGGCCAACAAGCAGGTTGCCGGCCGGCGGCAGCCGGCGCACCTCTTCTTCTCTTCTTTCTTGCAGGGACATTGCAGCTCGCCAAGCGTATGTATTTCTTTCTTTGCAGGTTTCTCGGTTAGAGCGCTCCAGAGATCACACACGCGCTGCACACACACAGCAGACAGCACCACCACGCACCATGAAGTGCCATCTCGGAGGCTGTTGCATTGCCGGCCGGCCGGCGGTAGCCAGCTGCACCTCTTCTGTTGTGAGGCACAGGCATCACGGCCAGCATATTTTGTCTTTTCTTGCAGGGACTTTGCTGCCGAGTAGCCAAATCAATGGCCTTGCGGCGCAGTAGGGATTATGTGTTCTTGTTTTGTAGGTACAAGGAGGATTGGGAAAGATCATGTCTGTAAACAATGGCGTGTATATGCAGAGTAGATTTATAAATTAGCCCGTCATCAAGATGACAACGCTTAGATACTTTGCGGGCACATGAGACTTCACATGGATAATAAAATTGGCGGTTGTGCTTGTATGCACACACTACAGGTTACACTTAACCATCCGCCCTTAATCAGACTTTTACAAATCTACCCTCCCACCTCCCCCATGCGCCTCCTTAGATCAACATCACGTGACCGAGATTAGAAGTTTGCAAGGTTGCACGAAGAGGTTGGTTTGCACTAGATATGTTCCCAAGAAGAGTATACTAATTTCTACTTGCACTCGAGAAATCATGGGCTACGGTTCCATCTTTGATAGATAGATATCATAGATCCTTGATCCCTTGCGCCCCTATTATGTGAGTAAACATTTTTTATTTTTTTAAATTACAAAGTACAACGTAGTCGCTCACAACATGCACGCACACTCACCTCTATGAACACACGTACGCAAATCCTACCGCTATGAGCACCTCTGAAGGACTGAGCACCCGGTAGATTTGGAGATTCCCGAACTCACCAATGGCGCCTCGTGGTCGACGGGAACGTCGCGTACCACTTAATGCATAACACTGGTAAATCCTGGGAAAATCACAAGAAAAGGTGCGAGCACCAGGATTTGAACCCTGGTGAGTAGCATCCCACTAGATCGTACTACATTGGACTACAAGCCAATTCACAAAACCTTTTTTTAGTTTGTTTGGGTCAATTTTAATTCGGATGCCCTTTTGTATAGCTTATACAGTTCTTTCATGTTTAACAGTGGCAGTCCTCTGGTGAATCCACTGAAGATGAGACCCCCATTCTCGCTATCAAGATTGTGGCTATTATTATCATATATTGTGACATCCCTTCACACTTTGTGGTCGACATGGGTCCCTCTAAAGCCAGGTCACTCCCCTGAGCTTAATGATGCACTGCGTGAGTCCAATTTTCATGTGCCATTATGTATTGTTAATGTGAGACATGTAAAATCGGCAGGAAATTAAATGTTGTTTGTTATTATTTGCATTACCTTGACTCTATTGTCATGCAATTAGTTTTTTCCAACTAAACTGAGATGCCGACTTGGTGAACAACTGTGCAGCTCTGCTTATCTATCACGCCACATGCTTTGTATCCGTCTACTAAACTAAAGTTGCAAATTGTGCAAAACTAGTTGTGTTTTCAATAAGGGAAAGCTTTATTAATCTTAGACAATTACATCAAGGTGATACCATTGAACCAAGACCATTCTCGACCTCTGCATAGCTAAGATGCACTACTTATTTGAAATTAGAACCAATTTTCTATTTCAGAGTATTTGATCTTATCTTTAACGATAAAGATCAATTGTTACTGAATGAAATGGGATAGTGAGAGAGTTTTCAAAATCTCAACCTTTTGGAGTCAACTATCGCTAACTAAAAGGAAACTCTTTGACCTTGATGTTTTTAGCACAAGCACGTGAGAAAAATTACTTTATTCTTCACTTGAATAATGCTCGTACTGCTCAATTTTCTACTTCTAGATAGATATACTATGTTATTATGTGATCTTGTACTATTTTAACCTTGCTACTAATTAGTATTTGAGATGACATGTTCACAACTCACATCTCTTGCAAGGATGATTGGCTATCTAGTGTAGTTGATTAGAACTGAAATATTAACCTGTTGACGGTCGATTTCCGTCAACCAAGAGCACTTGTTACACTTTGGTTTGAGCTTTGAATTATAACTAACCCGCCAGTAGGCATACTAATCATGTAACAAGTTCACACATGCATGTGGTTTTTGGAGTATGTTGTTTACGCATGATTTAAGCGCCTAAATAAGGACTTACGGGTAGAGTTCATCGAGCAATTTATGAGAAGATCACGAAGCCCGGCACAAGTCAAGACACGAAGTGAACGTGACTCCAAATGACCCGAGGACCATAGCATGAAGCCGTGAAACTCCGAGGGCCTAAATAGAAGATGCGGCAGTTCATGCGACAAGACCCCCTATCTTGATCGCGGGATAATGACGTCTAAAGCCCATATGCGAAGATGCAAAATGTCAAAATTGCAAGAAAAGCCGTGTGAAGGATGGCGGGCCTGAAGTGGGCCAAGAGCCCAGGCCCTTGAGACTTGGAGGTTCCAAGGGAAAAGCTACAACCGACCTGTGCACTTGCGGATCAAAAGTTGGCACGGTTTTTGACCGTCAACAACAAGCTTTTCTAACGTTGTTGCTAGGGATCGACAACTCGAACCTTAGGGCAATCTATCTTTCTTTTGGACTAACCCTAATTTTATTATTGCATATATCCTGCTTTTCTTGTTTGTGTCCATGAATGCAAGTAAAACCCTAGACACAAGATGTTCGAGGAAGTTCTCTACATCCGGACTTCAACAAGTCCAAACACATTCCGAGATTCACTCCCAACAACTTGAAGATTCACTCTTTAGCGGTAGGTGCTAACTATGTTAGTGGCCCATCATCCGCTATCGAGTCCCCACCAATAAAGACAACAAAGATCAAGATAAACAAGGTATGCCGCTTTGTCAATAAGTTTTTAGACTAATGTTTCTTGGAGAATTGCTTGTTCAAATAATAGGTGCCAAAGCTATGCCCGAAGACGTGCGAGTTGATCATCGACATCTCGAGTTGAATGCTACTGTTAAGATAATTTTTTTGCCAAGATCAGAAGTGTACAACAAGAGAAAATTGGATATTCAGAGGCTCCATCAAGTTTTCTTTCCAACCTATCAAGAATCACTAATTTTGGAGGTCGGTACGAAGAGTTATGAGGAAATCTTTCAACACTACGCGTTCTGAAATCAGCTCAAGACAGAACGTAGTGCCGGAGCAAAAAGGACGTAAATTTTTCATCCAGAGTCCGTTTAAGGTGAATGACCACTTGATGGAAAGGTAATTTGATCAAGGATTTAATGGAGCAGAAGTTTGGTACATATTCTGCATTTGACACAGAGGAATTCAGTGGAGAAGTTGCAGCAGCAAACAACAAGGAAAGTGGAGATGACACAAGTGATCATGTCAAAAGAAATTGGAGGAGCATTCTATACAAAAGATGATGACTTGAAGGTTGAAAAGATCGGAGGCAAAAAGATTAGAGGCACAATGGCATCACCAATCTTCTCCAGAGGGATGCTCAAGAAGTTTCTAATCGAGCAATGCAATCAAGAGACAAACAGCCGAGACCATCGACATGAAGTGTAGAAGCCATCTTCGATCCTATCACTTTGGCTAGAACAATAATATGGAGAAGACACATCATTGATGTCATGGTACTCGCTGATGATGTAATGATGATGACGTTGAAGCCAAAGGATGAGTGACATGATGGTCGAAGGACAACGAGACGAAGATCATCAACATCTACCGAACCAATCCGAAAGAAGCCAATGTTTTCGTCAATATTCTGCACTGCCTTAGAAGAAAAGTATGGAATATTTTTGGATATCTAGAAGCCCCATGAAGTTAAAATTCCTACGAATCAAGAATCAAGGCAATCAGATGTTCCTACAAGTGGATATGGCCGAATCACTGATGATTGCACGTCCTGAAAATTCTGGACAGCAAGCAAAGCTGAAGTGAAACAGCCATAGCTCCCTCATTTGGACTTCGTTTAAGACGAATGAGTACTCGTTGGAAAGATAATTTTATAAACTTTTCAATAGAACTATATTTTGGTATATGTTCTATTCTTTATAAAGGGGGAAATCCATGAATAAGAGGCAGCAACAACATGATGAGGACAAGATAAAGGAGATGAGGGTGACAACAACGAAGAGGAGCTCAGGAAGTGCTTTCACCTAGCATACATAATAAAATTCAGAAGCTTAGAGCAAATAAAGGACACTTGAAGCATTAGCAAAAGGAGACACAAGCGAGCAATATTCGACGCATGAAGATTAGAAGCAAGTCACAATGGATTACAAAAGCTTATGTCGAATAACAAAAAAGTTTTTTGGGCTCTCGCACAAAGAACCATTGCGTTGCAAGAACAAAACCAATATGTGCGTGTGTCCACAAATGAAGAAAGGAGTGAGTCCACACAAGGAAACCTTCGCAACATATGGCGCATAGAAGAGTTGGAAGAATTGCAAGAAGATGATATGCCGACTACTTAGCGCCACCGTAAGGTTGATTCACTTTCATCTCCAAGAGACCACTCACAATGGAATAGCTCTGAGGCTAAGGTACACATTAAAATCTCAAGCTACTACTGATTTTTATGATATTATTTTGTTACATCTATGTAAATCTAGTACTATGTTTTAATTTTATGCCTTGTTCCAATGAAGATCATGTTGATAGGCTAGAATTTCTTGAGAATGATGAATAGGCTATGTTTGTGCTTGAACCTTGTTAATCCCATGCCTAAATGACCTTTGCCTAATGAGGAGCTTAGTGCTAAGCAAGAAACTTATGCTACATTTAATTCCACCTTACTTTGTCGATGCAATATTAATCGTGATTGGAATTGTGGATGCATATGTTTTCAATCTATTTTGCAAATCTCGATCTTGCTTTGCACTTGGTCAAGCTAGTGACCTTAAAAGAGCACATGTCGGGAGAAGCCCGAAGTTCGCTAACCATGCAGGACATGAGACTTAAATTAAGTGGAGAGAGATCATGCCCAAAGAGTTGCAAGCTTGATCGTCACCATCTCCAAACAATGTCGTTGTTCTTGTCAAGTTTTGAGCACACGGTCAGACATGTACAAAGGGATAAAAGTATATATTCAGAAACTCCATCAAGTCCTTATTCCAACGCATCCAAAGCCGACGAATTTGAAGACCCGTGCAAGCAGATATGGCAAAAACATTGGGCGTTGCACGTGCTGAATTCAGCTCAGGACAGATTGCAGTGCGGGAGTAAAACAGACATAACTCGCTCGATCGGAATCGGATTGGAGCAAATAAAGACTCGATGGAAAGAAAATTTCATGCGCCACACATTAGAACAATTTTTGGTTACATGTTCTGGTCTGGATAGAGAAGAAAAATCTGCATAAGTGAGGCAGCGATGAAGCGGGTGGAGAAGGAAGTGACGATGATGCGAGACGTGATTGGGCAAATCTTCTATGGAGCATAGAAGATCATGTCAAGCGTGTGAAGTGAATCCAAGCTGTATGAACACCTTCAAATCTTACATGAAGAGTCATGGCTTCGTGACAATGAGAAGGTATGTGAGAAAGTCGAGCTCTATGACTTAAAATGAAGCGCTTGGCGGGAGGCAACCCGTTCTTTTTATTTATATATATATATATATATATATATATATATATATATATATATATAATGACGGTCTATATTGTGCTTTTTAATGGAACCCATCAAGTAACATTGTACTGTTGCTCTAATAAATACCTCAACATCATGTTGTATGCTCTAATTGTTATTGAGAGAGCACTTTGTTATTTGATCATAGAAAAACTTGTATACCCTTTTTGTGTGCCTATTAGTGTTTAGAGTCTTTTTATTTTGTGTCTTTCTAGAGAGAAATATGAAGTATGACATCACCCTTTGATTCTAAGATTGTGGCTAATTAATCTAGTCTTAATTTTCTTTTTAGACCAACACCATGACATGTTCATATTTGTTTATTGCATGCATTGCATCTTACCATCACCATTCTTTTTTGCACTCCATACATGTTTTGCATATAGTTGGCTTGGTAGTTCTCTACACTTAATGATGTATGCCTTCATATCCATGTTGATGCTTCAATTGGGCATTTTCCTTAGCAATCTTGTGTAAACGTGGTGTTTAAGCTTGCTTGCGGACCATCATCATTTAGTTCAATAAACCTTGCTAACTTCCATAATTGCATTGGTTGGTATATAAGCTTTGCAATGCGCTTGGTTGTTCTTGTGCTATAGAAAATTATTGACCTTGGGATAAACATGGTGTTTTAACCTTGGTTAATAAATCTTTATGGCTATGGAGAAATTCAGCCACCTAGTTGTAAGCATGGCGCTTAGAACTAGGTGTAAACATTGTCTTTGCACAATCCTCTCATTTGCATACACGCACCTTACACTTGCATTTCATGTACACCCATTAGGTTTTATTTTATCATCACTAGAATAATTATGCCACGAGTTAAGAGTCTTAGGGAAAGTATGGTTTGTTGGCAATTGTTTATACTCCCGACCGTCACCCCGGGGGTAGTATGTGTGCTTGAATTGTTTTGCAGACATGATGATGAGATTTCGCGAAAGGAAAAGAAGAGAATTGAAGGACGATAAAGGCGACAAAAGTGAAGACGCATAAAGACAAGCCCGGACACAGAGAACAAGCTCCATCATCTCTTTCCATGCCTAGCACAATGCTAAGCATGGGGGAGGGCTCGATGAAAAGAGGATCACGGTCGCTAGAAGATGCTATTCCTTCTTTCATGTTAAGCACAATGCTTAAGCATGGGGGAGGCTGCGCTACAACTCTTCACAAGCATCAAAAGGACAGTAAATCTTTCCGACACCTTCTCTTTGTCCATCTCTTTCTTATGCTTGTGTTTATACACCTTCAACCATAGACAAGATGAAACTTTTGTATATCTCTTTACACAATAACATGGATACTAGGAGTACAACCTAGATTTGTTTTTGGTTTCAACAAATAATAATCACTGTTACCTTGTGCTCACCACGATGATATCCTTTATGCTCTCGCTTATGGATATATGATGATCTTTGGCGCTTTGCTCATTCTTGTGCTTGGTTTGTATATGATTAAGCTAGTGCTCTCTTTAAACATGATATGAAAATTTAATTAATGCTAGCCTAATCTTTTGTGGAGGTTATGATAACTTGAGACCCATAGTATTTTTCGTTGCTCTCATTTTCGAATGAATCAAAGATCATTTATTTTTGTTCTTAAAAGATATGCTAATCTTGTCTTTAATACCACTAGCATTTTGCTCAACCTATCCAAAGCCTTATATTCATTGAGTGCAAAACCTTAGTTTATAAGATTTATTTTTGGGTGCATTGATTCAAGGCTTGATTTCTCTTGCTCGAGACTAAGAAGCTGGTCATTCTATTTTTGCGTATCTATCTTTATGCTAGCTTTTCCTATCCATGCATTGTGAGTTTCCACATTGGGAATTTCGCAAACTTCGCCGGATATCCACCCACAAATCCAAAATATCTTTTTGTGTTTACTTCCTTGACCACAACCCAAATATTGAGTACGGATGAATATTTCGAAGAAGATTATAAGGAAGGTGCCGTCAAGTGGAGCAAGATTTTGGGAGACCTCCATGAAAGGATCCCTAGAAGGTTTCAAGTATCTCTCTTCAAGAAAAGATAAGAATTTCAGCACTTACCTTGGCACAATCATCACCTTTTTGCTCAGGGACGAGCAACGTCTAAGCATGGGGGGGGGGTTGCCAAGGGAGTATTAGTGTAGTCTAGAGTTCAAGGGGAGTAAAAAAGAGAAAAGTGATGAAAGAAAAAAATAAATAAAGAAAAAAAAGTATGATGAGAAAAGGAGGAAAATAAAAAAAATAGAAGAAAAAAAAATAAAGCTCCCGGTTCTCTAGCTACATTTGGAGATTTCAAAAGGACTTCAAGATCAAAACCCATACCCATCTTTCCAACCATGTGCAATCCGATAACGAGCACTTCGTTTGTGCCTCGGGATCACTCTACCATTTGCACATGTCCACCTATCTCAAAGTGTGTGTATTTTTCTCTCCCCCTTCCTTGGAATATTATTTTTCCAATGACCTTTTTGACGAGTCTCGGTAAGTCCATGAGAAACTTGTCTTGTTTTGATAATATCTCAACTATAATATCTTGGTAGGACTAAACTTTCCCATAGCTCCATATAAAGCCTTCCACCAAATATTTGAGAGAGGAAAGAAATAGTGCTAGTAGGCTTGAGAGACAAGATGAGATGAGAGTTCATGAGCAAGATGCAAGGAAGTTTATTATTGATCTTAGTTAAGCAATTTTTTCTTCATCCCGCTCTTTATTTTCAAAATTTTTGAGATTTGTTTAAAATTTGAGAGTATGATTAATTACTTGTGTAGAGACCTTAAATAATATCTACCCTCCACAGACATGAAAGCTAGTTACATTATGGACCTTTAACAAATATAAACTTGGAGAGCATTATGTTTTCTCATGTATGAACAAGTGCAGGTTATGAACATTGAAGGGCAACACTGATATCCATTGAAGGCTTACTCCGAGGACGAGCAAGGTTTAAGCATGGGGTCTGTTGACGGTCGATTTCCATCAACCAAGAGCACTTGCTACACTTTGATTTGAGCTTTGAATTATAACTAACCCACCAGTAGGCATACTAATGATGTAACAAGTTCACACTTGCATGTGGTTTTTGGAGTATGTTGTTTACGCATGATTTAAGCGCCAAAATAAGGACTTCCGGTTAGAGTTCATCGAGCAATTTATGAGAAGATCTCGAAGCCCGGCACAAGTCAAGACACGAAGTGAACATGACTCCAAATGACCTGAGGACCAAAGCATGAAGCCATGAAACTCCGAGGGTCTAAACAGAAGATGCGGCAGTTCATGCGACAAGACCCCCTATCTTGATCGCGGGGATAATGACATCTAAAGCCCATACGCGAAGATGCAAAATGTCAAAATTGCAAGAAAAGCCGCGTGAAGGATGGCAGGCCTGAAGTGGGCCAGAGAGCCTAGGCCCTTGAGACTAGGAGGTTTACCCACGAGATCAACTCAGCCCGAGAGATATTCGCACAGCCCAGAACAACATGATCTTTCAGTGCAGATTCGGAGACTTAAATGGCCTCTAATGGCAAATGTTTAAGTACCAAAGTTGTGGGCCTCGACGAGAGCTTTGATTTGGACATATGAAAGGCCCAATTCGGGTCAAGGAGCTAGGAGATATGACCCCCGAAATACTTGCTGTGCAGATAAGTTTGAAATCAGACATATTATCTTCCGAGGCCGTTTTGGGGATCTTATCTTCGTTTCCAAGGAAATGAATGAATACCTGGAGATAATTTCGTGGCATACAAACTAGACACCGAATTTGCATTATTTGGAGTCTGTACGTGGGAGATATGATGTCGGTAAAGAAGGGCTGCGAATCAGGAAAATCTGGACGAGGCTGATTTTATGAAAACCAAGTTTGCTTCTCTCCTAAGGAGGATCTCATGCAAGGCAAGGTGGAGCACGCCCCAAGGCTCCCCAAACATATAAGTGCAACCCCCTAGGCTCCCAAGGGAAGGAGATTGATCGATCCATTCATCAGAGAGCTGCCGAACCGAGGAATACACACCGAAGGAAGCCGACGGCCGCCGCAAGTCTTCGAGTCGCCTAGGAGATGGCCTAGGCCATGCCCCAGCCGCCATGGTTGGCCCTGCGTGGTGAAACTATGGTGGAGTTACGGAGCCATGCCTTGAATTCATCAAGGCAATTGTACACTCAACATTCGATGGTGATATAAATCATATCTTCTCCTTACTTTGATCTACTTCGATGCATGCTTATTCTTATGTCTAGCTAGCATATGCCCTCAGTAGGAATAGACGTAATCATGGTGGTTAATCTATATCTTGCGGATACATTGTAGTAGTGCACGGACGCATAGTCGTTCGGTTGTGTTTACCTTCGCGTAGTGACAGTACGAGGGAAGGGAAAGCGCCGAGCAAACGTGTAAGGGTTTACTCCTTATCTTAGCATGAGATTAGATTGGTTTCTCATCTTGGCCAGAGCTGCAACTAGAAGATGGTAGGCTAGGGTTACCTTGGGTCGTGCATCCTTATGGTTAAGTGAATGCGATTCATACATCCTCTCGCGTTTGTATGTAAATTCTTTATGCAATCAACGCTTAATGTTAGGTTAGTTCGATAGATTAGATGGAGAACCCTAGGAGTTTGCTTCCGATCCTTGGATTGACAAACCTTAGGGGATACTCCAAGGGAAGAGCTACAACCGACCCGTGCGCTTGCGGATCAAAAGTTGGCACGGTTTTTGACCGTCAACATAACCTACAAACTAATATCTTGCATTAGATTTCACATCTTTTCAACCATTAATAATGCTTATAATATGTTTTGTGATTGTAGGTCATGTGCGTGCGTGGCTAGTGCTATTGTAGAACTATTACAACTTGTGATGAGAATGATCAGTGCTCAGAACAAGATCAAAGTCGCATTTAAGAAGATAATCTCATCTGCTTGCACTTGGACAGACAAGGGTTGGAAGTTTGTGAAGCTTTGCTGATTTTATTATTGAGGGAATGAAGTATTGCACGTTTGAAGCTTGTTCTTGCTTCAATCGAGGGGCATTTGTGGGTGAAGGTGATGAAACTGATCCATGCATCCTAAACTTCAAATATAATTTCATGTTGCGTAGTTATTTCTTTTTATAATTTGAAACAATTTTGCTAAAACAGGTTTTGTTTGGTCTGAGAGACCCAGTGGTGCACCTGTGGAAGAAAAAGAACATGATGGGTAAATGAGGGTACATTTCCTGGTAGATCTAGTAAAGATCAGTAGGCACAATTATAGTTTACTATGTGAGTTTACAAGTGAAATGATTTTATTTTAAGATAAAATGAACATTTATTAACTGCTCACTAAGAAAATAACAAGTGTATTAGGACATATATGTTTTTATTAACTATTCAAGTTTATTGGTTTTGTTAAACTGTCTCGTTTGGGTTACAAGTCATGAGACATCTAAATAGTTCTTCAAAATTTAATAATAGATCATAATATAATGTCCTAACCAAAACACAAAGTATGTTATTCTTCCCATATGACCATATTTATTTTGAACACATACATTACTATTTTATATTGAACTATCAATATTGTTTTGTCTATAAAATCTGTTATGTAGAAGCATCTTTAAAACAAATAAGTTGTACATGACTTTTATATTATTTTTGAAGAATTATATATCTATTTAATTTCAAAACTATTCTAGAAGTATTCTTTGTAAAGTAAAGATTTTTGGAGGCAACAACTGTCATGTTATATATAATATCTAAATATTTTATCAAATAAGGAACAAATACTATTTATAATTTCATTGGAATAAATTATTTGTATATATGCTGAAATATTCTATAACATTGCCGGTGTAACATACAATGAAACATGGGTAAATTATTTTTTAATGAAGTTTAAGTTTTATGATTGCTTTCTCTTAGGTAATGGTACATATATGTGTAGTCAACCCATCTTTTGCAGATCAAGATGCTAAGATCATCCAATAGTTGTATGATAAATGGTGTTATTTATGTAGGCACCTATAGAGGATCTGATTAGGTATATATCAGGGGCGTCCATGGGCTCATGCGGGCTGTGCGATTGAACAGGGCCTCCAAAAACTATGGGCCTCCAAATTTACAAAGTATCATAGGTATATATATAATAATCATGGGTTTTATTTCAATTAGAAAATCACTTAAATGTATCTTGTACGGCCCAAAACTTGGCCTGCCTAGTGCCTACAGCAAAGTCATGATAGTGACTTCCTTCAAGACTTCTGAGGCCCCCGGACACTCTTAATTTTTTATGTAACCCTTCATTGCTTGGAGTCCTCGACGGATCGACTTCCAGCCAGACCCGCCTCGCCCTGATTTTTTACATAACCCCTGCTCGCCCTCGCCGCTCACCAGTCGTCGACACTCGACGGTGCTGCTGTTATTCACAAGACCTCGTCGCCATCTAGACCAGATCGGAGACGGAGATAGTCCGGTAAATTCCATGCCTAGTTTTTATTTTATCTAGTTAATCTATATGTATTGTTCTTGTACCCAAATTAATCTAGTGTAATTGTTCCAACTTGCTAGTCATGTCTTATTCAAATCGGATTATAAAATCTGAATCGAGCCATCAAAAGCGTAAGAAAAAGCAAATAAAAGAGGAATTAACTCAATCTCTGAAAGGATCTATGGAGAGGTTTGTTATTAGAGAACCACTTGAGAGCGGCCTGTTGGAGAAGATTGATTATGAATATATCATTGAAGATTTCATTTCAAAGAATGCTAAAAGAATCTCGCTTTTCAAGTGACAGTTGTACATCAGGTATAATTCTTGCATTGGTCTATGCTGCTATATACTTATTATTCTGTAATATAAGTAATACACTTATTGATATTTGCTATTAGTTTTTTTGTTTTGGTATTAGATATAGGCCTCCATTTAGTGGTTCGAACTGGGCCTCGAATTTTCCCGGGATGCCGCTGGTACATAGTTATGGTATTATAGAGACTCAGCTTACAACAACATTGATATGCAAAAATGGTAGCTAAGCCAGATCAGGCTGGGCCAGCCGGTCATACCGGGTTTACAAGGCGATCTGACTGGGTTAGCCCTATAGCTGGTCCGGTGTTGACAGCTCAATAGCGTATCAATTTTGACCCACAAGCGCACGGGTCGTTGTAGCTATTCTCTTAGAGTACTCCCCCAAGGTTTATCAATATGTGGAACAAGTGGGATGTTGGCTTTAAACTTGTACTAATCTTACTAACTAAGCGATTAGGTGTGTTGTGTAGAAAGATAAATTAATCTAAATCAATCCAAGATTAATCAACTTAAAAGGCGAGGATGATACAAGAGAGGAACAAAGATAGATAAGTATTCCCTCCCTAGGGTCTAGGTTCACATGAATGCATCTAATACATGAAAGTTATGTTGCCTTCGCTAGCTTCATGGCAGTTATTGTTGGCATTTCTTAACGTCACTACTATGGTGCCGGGGTAGCGTGAGCATGTAAGGAACTCTCGGGTACACTGAACGGTGCGAACGAATCCGCAAGCACACGGATACACCGTTGTAGCACTTCCCCAAGGAAGGTGAGTATTCCAAGGGTTATTGTATCCACGGGACGGTGAGGTAACTTGATCGGGTGTCTACTCAAGGACACCAAACTAATGCTGATATAGGTTGGATATGAGAAGCACTTCCTGAGGGGCTTAACTCTCGAGATGGATCGACCACTATGAATCTCACTTAGGGGCGCCGACCCACCCTATCTTTCAAAGGTCTAAGGTGTTCTGACCTGTGGCCCTACTCCGTACTCTGGCGCGGAGGGTTTCAAAGGGTCCAACAGTTGTCACTACTACGACCTACCTCTATCATTACACGAGGGCACGTGGTATTCGAAGTGTAACCCGTAGTTCAGACACCATGTCTGCACCACCGACTACTACTAGAGCACAGTTACGTCTGTCGACCCGCTAATAATGCTAAAGCACTCTGTATAAATACAGAGAAACGAACCCGTGAGAACAGTTTAGATCATACTAGTCATCGAGTTACGTTGCAACAGGAAGGTTTGGATGCGAACTAGATACGACACTCTTACTCAGCTAAACAAGATCAGTCATGCAAACATATACTTGAACTTATGACTAGCTCTAAAGGATCGAAGCGACTTGTTACGAAGAACACGAGCTCTAAATCATGAACAAGCCAAGAACACAAGAACATATCATTCATGCATGAAGTCCACTATAGTCTAAAGAAGAAATGTCGAAATACTCACTTTGGTCAATGAAGAACAAAGGCATCCACGAGAACTCCATCTCACTCCTCACTCCTACTCTATCTCTCATAAATCCTAGCCTAGATCTCACCTCATCTCTACTCCACCACAAAGAGGTGAGAATCACCTCACATGGGCAGAATGGAAGAGAGTGAGAACTACTCAACGAGAAAAGTGAAGGCTTGCGCTTGGAATGGGTGTGAAGAAATGAGGCCCCTCCCCTCCTATTTATAGAGGAGGAGGTGTGCCGGCTCGAGCACCAAATGTCACCAAAATGCCCGGGATTGCAGCAAGTGACCAATAAGCAAGTGACACATGGAAGGTCAGGATGAACCGACGCAAGGTCGGTTCGGCCGATCCTAGGATCGACCGATCCTAGGGGGCAACGTGTCCTGCTGTGCTTCCTCTGGCTAGCTGGCATGTGGGTCCCATGATTTATCCTCTGTGCATGGCAAGATTCCTAGCGGTTTGGGTAGCAAGTGGGCCCTTGGATCCATGTGATGTTTACATGGCAGCGCGTGATTCGTCGAAAGTGTTTCACATGGATTGGTGACCTCAATGATCCGGGGGAATCCCATGTGGCAGCCCCTCATTAGCTGAAGCTTGTTTAGCTTGGATCAACTATGCATGGATTCCTTTCATTTCCTTAGCTAAATACCTGCATTCGAATAGACATCGCCACTTGTGGAAAGTATTAGTGTAAGCTCCTATTCTAGTGTTGATGTGCAATTCATGTACCGAAATGCAGGAGTTGACAGCCATAAAAATGGTACTTAACAATCATCAACAGTTATGTGGTCGCTAGGCCTTTTCCCTTTTACATACTATCACTATGCATGGTAATCAATCACTTCGCTAACGCATCTATAACTAAGCATCCATAGAGTTAAGCTAATTACCATGATTATCAAAAAACCCTACTGAGACCATATGTTGTGCACACATATGTAAATGAGGCATTGCAAAGACATAGACCATGAAGTATTGATAGAATAAAGTTCATGTAGCGATTATATATCAAGGACCATCAAACCCTAGGGATGAAAGGAGGCTTTGCCCCATCATCTTACATAGACTGAAGCACATAGGGGGTAATGGAGACTCTGGAGAACGTAGTCGATGAAGATGGCGACGGTGGAGCTTGGGAACACCATTAGGCTGATGACTTGAGTCCTCCTCTTGCTTCCTTCCCTTCGCTGGTGTTAACCCTTGCGACAAACTCATCAAATCTCTATCCCTCATCTTGTAGCAGCGACTTTCTGGTGAATGGCTTCGTTGGATCTGAATGGTGACCGCCCTTGGGCGCCTAGGGGTTGTATTTATACCCTTGGGGATCCTTGGGGTGTGCTCCTCCTTGCCTTGCACGAAATCTTGCTTGGGGGTTAAGCAAACTTGGTTTCCATAAAATTAGTCTCGCCCAAATTTTCCTGTTACACAGCCTTTGCTTCATATCTCCCACGTCCAGACTTCAAATGATGCAAATTAATTATCTAAATTGTGTGGCACAAAATTATCTAAAACTTTGGTATTCATTGCTTTCCTTAGAAACGAAGATAAGATCCTCAACCCAGCCTCGAAAGATAATATGTCTGATTTTGGACTTGTCTGTGTAGCAAGTATTTCGGGGGCCATATCTCCTAGCTCCTTGATCCGAATTAGTCTCTCCATATGTTCAATCGAAGCTCTCAACAAGGCCAACAACTTTGGTATTCAATGTTTTGCCTTTAGAGGCTGTTTAGATCTCCGAATTTGCATTGAAAGATCATGTGGTTCTGGGCTGCGCGAATATCTCTCATGTTGAATTGATCTTGTGGGTAAATTTCAAAATCTCAAGGTGGCCCTTGAAGCTTCTGGAGTCTTGTTTATCTTGTCATTCCACCTGCATCGGGCTTCTTTATCCTCTCGAGGCATGCCTTGTGACCTTCGTCCAAGAGTGCTTATTATGTGCCAAAAAACTGTATAAACACAAATACTTCAAAAACACATATCTATGCGAACTTGTTATGTCATGAGGGTATGACCATTAGTTATGATATCAAATTCGTGCCAATAATAAAGGTAAACCAGGGGAATAGGTGTGTCATTAACGAGCGTTAATATCCGGCAAGGTGCCAAGGGGTCTAACTACCTGGGAGGACTGGTTAGACCGGGTCACCCCTAGTCCGAGTAGAGTTAGGGAGTCCTAGTAGATTTCGAGTTGCAAGACCTCCCCAACCTATACATAAATATGAACGGTCGTGGCCGATTGAGGAGCTATCACCCAATCAAACAAACATTTATCTACTTTTTATCTCCAAACTCTATCTTTTCCAATCCCTTTTGCTTCCTTCTTCGTCTCTATGACGATTTAGGGTGTTCTGAGTGGTCTGTCGATCTCAGAGCAACCCCAGGCGCATTGTCCATGATGGGTCCCACCCAAGGCAGCGAGGTTTTTCGCGGCCTTTTTGGACCAAGGCGGTCTAACCGACCCTCCAACTCGGTTAGACAGACATATGACAGAAAACTCCGACGAGGTGCGATTCCGATCTTCGCGTGATCTAGCGCTCTCGTGTGTTTGACCAAAAAAAGCATTAACAAACATAAACTTTACTTTTGTGCTCATTGATGGTGCGGATGTATGTGATGTTATGGCCCATCGTATCCAAGCCTAGCATGACCTTCTTTCATCTCCTTCCATTTGTATGTGTGGTCGTGTTGATGAATGGCAACACTAGGGTACCCAGCTGTCTGTCTCCAATAATGGAACATCAAAAGATAAATAACATTAAATTTGAGGTGATATAAATAAGGAAGTATAAGATCATAAAAGAATGGATTTATGTGAAATGAATCCTATGTATTCTACACCACTTCCTACACCCTCGTGCGGTGACAAAACCCATCACCTCTCAAAATTATATGAAAGGAGATCGGATACCAGCGACACTCAAGGAGCTCTGGTATGCCGGTGAGATCTGGCGCGAGCTCTGGCATGTCGGCCACAGCAGACAAGGAGCGGCGCAAGCCAAGGGCGCGGCAGTTGCTGCGGCATCAGGCAGGGCCCCGGCCTCCTGTGACTGGACTTGGGGGCGTCAGTGGCGTGGGTCGTGAAGGGGGTGGCGAGTACTATCGGCGGCGCACGACGCGACCGGACGCGGCACGAGGCACGCAGCGACATCAGAGACGGGAAAGCGTTGAGCCAAGAGCACGTCGAGCACCTCACGGTGCGGGGCACGTCACCTACGAGGGCCCCACTCGTACTCCAACCGGCTGCAGCCTGCAGGTGCTGTGCACCCTGGCCAGCGAACAACGGCCGACACCCTCCATGATGAGCCCGATCGAGCACACACTCAGAGCCGTGGTTTCGCATGGGCAGGCGGCCGCAACAACGATGGCCAGTGCGTGAACGATGGACCGCTGCCAGTACATGATGCGCGTCTCCTGGCGGTCGTGAGGTGAGACGAAGAGCCACGGGGCCACTGGCGTAAGGGCAGTCCACAGCCGCAATAAAACTCCCCGGAGAAGTGGCTGGCGAGCATGTCGTTGATGTGCTGGAGCTACTCATCGTCCTGGTTATCCCACTCCAGTGAGGCATGCCGCCAAAAAATCCGATCTAAAATCGAGCGGCGAAGGCGCTGGTCAAATGGAGCTCCAAGGCGATTGGTAGCATCCGCTTGCAGATCTAGATCGCCACGGAGGTTATTTTCTGTCTCGAGGTCGCACAGGATTCTCGGTCGCTCTCTCCTGAGGAGCTGTCGTTGAGGCGTTTCCTCAAGCTCCATTACCTCGGTCTAACTACGCTACAGCGAACGATCGCTTGGCAGAAGTCTAGTCTGAGGTGGCCCCATGAGGGGGACGCTAATACTAAGCTTTTTCACCTCCAAGCCAACCACCGTAGAAGAAAGAACTTCATCCCCTCCCTTCTGATCGATGGTCGCTTTATCCTTCATGAAGATGAAAAGGTCATTGCAGCCTTTGATAACTTCGATAGGATTCTTGGCATCAGCCACGAGCGTTCTTGTGCGCTCGATTTTGCGGAGCTTGGCCTCCCGCGACTGGACCTGGAAAGTCTCGCCCAACCCTTCTCCGAGGCCGAGGTCTAGGAGGTTATCAAGGATCTACCTCTGGACAAGGCCCCCGGATCGGACGGGTTCACTGGTTGCTTCTATAGGTCTTGCAGGTCGATCATCAGGGGTGATGTGCTACGGGTGTTCAACACGCTCTCTAACTTAGACTCCCGCAGCTTCCACCACCTGAACGACACTCTCCTCACGGTCATTCCCAAGAAGCCGGACCCGGTCGCTCTCTCGGATTATCACCCCATCATCCTCATACATAGCTCTGGGAAGCTTTTCTCTAAGGCAGCAGCCAACTGCTTCGCCCCACATCTTCCTTCTCTCATCTCACCAAATCAGAGCACTTTTACCAAAGGTCGTCTATTCATGATAACTTCCACTATGTTCTTGGCATGACCAGAATGCTCTCTAGTGGAAAGCTCCCTAGGATCATGTTCAAGATTGACCTAGCCAAAGCTTTCGACTCGGTCGGGTGGGTCTTTCTCCTTGAGCTCCTCTCTGCGGTCGACTGCCCACGCACGTGGACCAACTGGATCTCCGTCATTCTTTCGACTGCCAGCACCAAAATCCTTCTTAACGGTGTCCCGGGGCAGCGGATCTGCCATGGTCATGACCTCCGCTAGGGAGACCCCCTTTCTCCCATGCTTTTTGTGCTGGTCATGGAATGCTTCCATGCCCTCTTCCTCAAAGCGGAGTCCCGCGGTCTCCTTCAAGGGCTCGGTAGGAACATCCGCTTTCGCGCCTCCCTTTTTGCGGATGACATGGTCGCTTTCTTTTCTCCGGTCGAGCTGGACTTGAGGGTCATCAAGGTGGTGTTGTCGCTCTTCGAGAGCGCCTCTAGCTTGGCGGCCAACTTCTCGAACAGCCAGGTCTACCCCATTAACTGCTGGGAGGACCACCTCTCCTTGATTCGCTCCATCCTCTCCTGTACCATCGCCGACTTCTCGTGCACCTACCTTGGGGTACCTCTCTCTATTAGGAGGCAGGGGCGGGCTCAGGATTTGAGGTTTGGGTATTCAAAATTTCAAAGCGCAAAAAAAAATTTTGGCAGTCTAAAGTTCAAATTATAGCACATAATTAAGTATAAAAATCATAACATTTATCGTAACTTGAAATTGTTCAATACGGAGATATAATAGATGTACTAAACGATAAACATATCCAATCCAAGTTGCAACATGTGAAATAAAAATAGCAAAATGATAAGAAAGCTTATAAAATGCAAACTATAGGTTAACTTTTTAATCCTTAATGGCTTGAAAAAACCTTAAATCAGTAGTAGCACTACTGCCTTCCTCTTCATGATTTAAACTTAAAATTGCAATCACAAATTTCAGAAATAATTCTAATTCTAACCACTGTATTGCTCTAGCCACGGGCAGGAGTGGATCAGGACGGCCGTCGACGCCGAGCGCTGGCTGTTGTTTGGAATGCGGGACGGTCACGAGGCGTGGGCCGGTCAGAGACAAAGATAGAAACTTGGGGACGGGGCGGGTTTCAGGAGGACCTGTCAGACTGGCAGACCGCGGAGAGGCACTGCCGCCGCCTCGCCGTCGTCATGCGTGCGGATCAGGATGCGGTGCTGCGGTGTGCGTGCGCCGACGGCCTGGGTCCTGGGGAGCGACAGAGCTGGGTGGAACTAGATTGTGGATTTCGCCTGGTGGGGTGGGGTGGGGGATCAGATTGACTAGGCGGCCAGGAGTAGGCGGCCCAAGAAGCTGTCACTTTGCAAAACTTGTGTTTAGAATAGCTTCTTTCTATTTCTTTTAATACATATACATGTTATATACTATATACATCAAAAAAATTTCAAAAATGTTGGGTATTCAGCTGAATACCCATGCATACATGGTAGGCCCGCCCCTGTTAGGAGGCTACCCAAGGCTGCTTTGCAGCCACTGGTCGACAAGGTCGCCAGGCGTCTACCTCCTTGGCAGGGTAGATTGATGAGCCGCAGTGGTCATTTGGTCCTCGCCAAGTCCACCATCTCGGCCATCCCTGTGCATATTTCGATGGCGATAGCCATTGTACCCTGGGCCCTGCGTGCGGTCGAAACTCTCATCCGAGGCTTCCTTTGGTGTGGCACTGAGGTGGCCTCGGGCGGTCGCTGTCGGGTTGCTTGGGTGAACGTCACTTGCCCCACGCGCTGTGGAGGCCTTGGCTTGCCTGACCTCCGCGCCTTTGGGATGGCCCTACGTCTGCGCTGGCTTTGGCTCGCACGGACGGACCCAGACCGGACTTGGGCGGCTTTCCACTTCCCGGTTGACCGAACTACACAAGCTTTTTTTTGACGCCTCCATTTCTGTGGAGGTAGGAGATGGTGCCCGCACGTTGTTCAGGGAGGACAATTGGATCTCCGGTTGCTCGATCAAGTCACTGGCTCCTAACCTCTGGGCAACAGTCTTGCCGCGGGTTCGGCGCTCTCGCACAGTCTGTGAGGGACTGCAATGTGGCGCGGCAAGGCTCCGTTGGGTCGCTGACATCACCCACGCTAGGACGGTGCAGGTTCTTATGCAATACCTTACCATCTGGGATCTTGTGCAGCAGGTTAGGCTCACATCGGAGCCTGACAGGTTTTGTCACATCCCGAATTTACAAATCCTTAAAAATCACTCCAAATTCAAACTTTTAAAAGAAATCAAACCCTAATTAAAAATATTAAAGAGTTTAAACCCTAAAACCCCTCATAAATAAAATGTTGTTTAATTTTATATCTATGCATCATATGTTTGTGCATTTGAGTGCTCTAGAATTTAGGAAAAAGCCCAAAACTTCAAATCTTGCTCAAATTTGAAACTAGTTCAAATTTGAATTCAAAATCCATTCAAAAATCCTTTCAAACAAATATCAAACGTTCCTATGCACGGTTAGGCCGCCAACCTCACTTCCAGCCCACCGGCAGAAGCGACCCAGCCCTCCTTTCCTTTTCTTTTCCTTTTTCCCGCTCACGAAAGCAAAGTTGGCTAGCGGCCCGGCAGCCCAGCAGGCCCACGAAGCCGTCGTCGTCAACCTCTCGTCACCTTCCTCCTCCCGCCTGCGTCACGCGCCGCGCCCATACCACACCGCCGCAACCCACCCCTCTGCCGCTTCTATTGACTCACGCGTGCGCACCCAGGAAAGCAGATGGCCTTCGCTGTTCCATCCATCAGCCGGCGTACGCCCTCCTCTCCTCCCGGCCGCACTACGCGCGCCATGCCTGCACAGCCGGAACCCCGCCGTACACCCCCCTTGCTTGATCTCCCGCTACCCGCAACCATCCCTAGCACAAGCACACGCGCTGCAGAGGCGCGAGGTCGAGTGGACCACCCCCTCACCCTCTCACCCAAAAGGTGGAAAAGCAGGTTGCTTTTCCCGCGCCGCTGCCCGTGTACCCGCTTTGCCCCGGCGCGCCGCCGTTAGCATCCGCCGCCGAAATCCCCTCTCCGCCCCTTCTCTCACCCCACTGGCGCGAGCCCCACGACCACTTGCACCACCCCAACACCCAGCGGACGCTTGAACTCGTCGCCTGGCCCTCACAGCAGCGCCGCACCCGCGCCACGCGTGCGCGCCAAAAGCACCGCCGTATGCATGTGCCAGCCCAACCCGCCATCCCTGGCCATCCTTTCTCCACACCGAAGCGTGCGCCACACTCAGCACATCCACCTGCACACCTCTGTACCTCCCATGCCCAGTAGGGAGTGCATTTGGTAGGCTTTCCTCGCCGCATCCTTGTGCACAGCCGTGTATAGAGCACCGCCGGCCATAACTGGCCTGGCGAGCTTATCCGCCCACCCGAGCTCACCTAGAGCGCCCGAGCGAGCTCACCTCGACCACCCGGGGCTATAAATAGCACCCTGAGGCACGGCCACACACCACACCGCCACCATTTCCCCCACCGCCATCAAAGCTTGTCGCCGCCGTAGTCGGTAGCCCCACCGTCGTGCTGGAAGAACTCCGGCCGTCGTGCAGCTTACCGGAGGTGCTCAGGTACCTCCCTTGCACTGCTCTTTGTCCTCCTCTCCTCGCTGTGGCCCCTAGCCTCCTCCCCCCTATCCCCTGTTTTTGCCGAGCTCCGGCGAACTAGCGCCGCCGCACAAGCACCGCTCCGGCCACCACAAACCCGCGTAGAACCTCACCATGGTCCTACCGTTATGCTACCCAAATTTGTCGGGCCGCCGTCGAGTCTCAGCCTCTTTCGCCGTCCGCCCGAGTGCCGCCGTACTCCGGCGACTCGCCGCCGCCGCTCTGGCCCCTCTCTCTCCTGCCCGAGCACACCGGAGTGTTTCGTGTCACCCCACAAACACTTTGCCCACACATGTTTAGTGCCAGAGCAAGCATAGGCGAAAAGCCCTTTTGGGCTGTGCTGCTGCCGGAACTCCGGTGAGCTCCTCCGGCCGCCGTGCTTCGCTCCTCGCCTCCACACCTACCATATCCCCTCCGTCTTTGCATGCTGAGCACATAGGTGCGCTTGCCATCGCCGGAGATGCTCTGTAGCCGCCGGCGGTGAGCACGCCGGTGAACCTCCCCTGCTCCGCTACCTCGCGTCTACTCAACTTGGGCGGCGTAGTGACGTGGCCCACACATGGCCGCCACGCAAGCCTTGGCCCCATGCGTCAGCCACACGCACACACCACACCAGCCGCCGCGTCACCCTTTCTCCTCTCCGTGCACGTGGTCCACTAGACCAAACACTCAGCCCAGCCTCAGTCCACAGGGTCCACAGATCCGGTCCACGGCACAGTAACCCGCCCCACGCACGCCTGCGTCAGCCCCCTTAGTTTTGCTAGATCCACCCGGTTTGTGCACACACAAGTTTAGTTATGTCACTTAGAGTTTTCCAAAAATTCCACAAAAATACTAGATGGTCCCACAAACCCATAGGTGCACTCCAAATCTTTTTATCACATCATTAGAGCCCTTAACCATTTTGGGTTAGTTTAACAATATTTTAAGACATATGAAATGTACACCAAAATGTGCATTTCATTATCTAGAGCTCCAAAAATTCCTAATAAATTTCCAAAATTATTGGGATATGTCTTAAGGATATTCATAGGCTCACATCTCCAATTCCACACTTAGAACCCCTAGATTTAGTTATCACCCCCTTTATACACGATAGACGATCGTTAGCCACATAAAATAACGAACCCCTGAAGCCGATCCCGAATCTTCGATCCCCGATCAATCTTCCCTTATCCTCAAGGACATTCTAGAAATCTTCATAATCAAAGTGTTTTTGACTTATTGCTTGATGATTGATGAATTGTTAAATTATTGTTTGTGCTTAGTCTCTCTTCTAACCCGGTGATTGCGCTCTCATCAACCGGGATACGCATTATAGGGACTTAACTCTTCGTTCAACAAGTGAGGCAAGTATCTCAACAACACCCCCTTGATCATGCCAATTCTATGTTTTATATTAAAATTTACCAAGCTAATAATATTGTACTGCATTACGACACATGCAATAACTTGGGTTTTAGGCATAATACCCAGGAGAAACCCATTTCTCCTCCCTTTTAAAAACCCTAGGACAAGCCTTATTCCCAAGGCTTGCAACTTTATAAACATGTTTATCTTATGTTTACACCTAGAATGGATAGTTAGGTGTGAGTATGAAATATAAAACTTGCCTTAGAAACATCCTAGAGAGGATGTAAGGGAAGTTGGGTATCCTTGGGGAGAGGCTCCACCCAACGATTTCCTTAATCCGTATAAGGACCAGATCAAGGAGAAAGTCTTTCCAGTGTCTAGTACGACCATACGTAGCCAAAAAGGTACAGCCTGTCGGGAGTACCTACTCATGTGAGGCCTTGAATCAAACCCCACTACTGAACCTAGTAAACCATCCCAAGGGGCCGTGGTGGGCAACGGATGCGCTGGAGCAGGACCTTCGCATAGTCCCAGGTCTGGCCGTTACGGGTCATCGGGAAAGTCTTGGCGTCTTGGTGACACAGTGGTACTTGTGCCACACTTATATGCATATGCTTTTGTCCCGGGACGTGGACCCGCGAGGCGGGTGGTGGTGGAATGACACCTACTTAGGCCCCAGTGTAGACGTGGATGGAGCTAGGGAATGTTGTCTAGGAGTGGATGATAATGTAATCCACGAATAGACACCGGTGGGTATGGTTCTCGCGGCCAGTACCGCCTATGAGGACCAGGTGTGTCCGAAGACCAGTGGAGGGTCGCTCCTTAAGTGATGAGTGATTGACAACATTGTGTGGACTGATGCTTGGCTAAGTGTGCAGGTACAGGTTGCGGTTTCACTCGTGTCGGTGCAGGTGAAGAACAAGCGCGAAAGGCCTTAGCCGTGGCGGCCTTCGGGTGATGGAGAGGCAAGTAGGCTTGCTTCGATGGACCCGGTGGCCGATGGGATCGAGTGCGGGCCGTGCGGTACAAGACTAGCGGGCTGAAGTCGTGAACATGGGCCGGTAAAAGGTAGCGGATCGAGCCCGAAGCTTGCACACGGGGTTTGTTGGTTTGCCCACAAAACCATCGGTGGACGGTTTCTTGGTTTGGGCCGCAAAACCAAGTCCGGAGGCCCGAGGCGACGGAGACGGTGATCCGGGAGCTTCGGGAAGCTTTGAGGCGGGGGGCACATGGCATGATCGCGGGGTTTGCGTTGATGCGAAGCAAAGCCGTGGTGGAAGCGTGTCCGCCCGATGAAGACTAGACCATATTGCCCCTGAGGGGTGTGTATCTTCTATTTGAGTTGTAGGAGTAGCATGGTCATTTACCTCCCTCCGGTGAACTTCGTATAAATAGCTGAGAGGTGGATGGCATCACTCTCTCTTGGACTCTAGGGTTTCCTCCCCCGGTAGATCGCTCTGGACTGCTTCTTTTTCCTCTGCTTTCCTTAGGCTAGATTCTTGTATAAACTCTGACCTCTGGATGTATGAAAGCATTCGGCGTTGCGATGATCTCCTAGTCCTCTGTGATTTTCGTGTCATTTTCGGGGCTGTTTTTGGGGAGTTTGTTCTTCTCTCGATTCGGGGATTTGAGGGCGTTTCTTCTCGGATTTCTTTGAGGGGATCATGGGTGGATGCCTTGTGCATCTTTGTGTGTGATCTTGACCCCTCAAACGTCAGGAAACACCTTCGATTCGTGAGTTTTTGGTCGGAGCTCGAATTCTTGGTGGTGGTTCGTGTGATCCGCGATTCCTGGTGATTTAGGGAGTTAGAGGTCGAGATTTTTGGGGCATAGCTTCATCTAGTGACGCTTCACATCTCCCCCAAAGTCTTATCTCAAGAGCTCTAGCCGTTTGGGAGATCCGGTGATGGATTTGGAGGGTTGACTTCGCAGGGTCGTGCTGTTCCTGCTCTGTTCGTGAGCCGCGGATAGTCCGTGTGGCTGGGGCGGACAGTCTACAGGACTTGTGTTCGTCGCAGTTTGTCACGTGTTCGTGCGCGTCCGCGTTTCGATCCGTTTCTGGCCCAGGGTTTTGTTGCAAGCGGTTTGCGGACAGTCCGCGAGTCCTTCACGGATGGTCTGCGTGGCCAAGATTTTGTCTGGGGTGGAGCTGAGTTTGTCTGGGGTTTCCAGCTTGGTTTGCCGAACGGTCCGCCCAGCCTTCACGGACAGTCCGCGACACTGGCGGATAGTCCGCGTGGCTCAGCCGGACAGTCCGATTTTCTCGGTGCGTCTCTGGTGGTTCTGTTGCCTTTTATGGACAGTCCACCCGTACCGCACGGACAGTCCGCACTGGCTGTTTCCAGAATTGGCCAAGCACTTTGATTCTTGTCTTGTGCTTCCGCTCTTTGCTTCTAGGCTTGTCTCTAGGTCTTGTAGGCTTGTGTGTGCCTTGTCTAGAGCTTCTTTGGTGTGTGCGAGTACTCGAAGTGACAATCGGGGTATAGGCCGAGTTCGACCTTCAGGAAGAATTTTTATTGGCTCCCATTCACTCCCCCCCCCTCTCTCTGGTCGCCTATTCGGTCCTTCAGCCTATACGTAGGGTATGGGCTGGTCGGACGTATGGGTACAGTGTACGCCTCTGCGCAGAGTATGATTTATCCGGATAGCCGTGGTTCTCAGTTATGAACCCCCTTGGTTAAAGCTCTCTTTGACTAGTCACACCATTAGAAATAAGGTGATTAAACTTGTGGGCAGAAGCCCAAAGAGATGATGCAATGGGGATAAGGGTTAAGCAGGATCCTGTCGATTGCTGCATTAAGATTGGGAACTGGTAGGAGAGGCTTCGTGTCCCTCCTCCAGGGCCACCACTCCTTATTATATTTGAGTTAGGAGTCCGTAGTTGTCATACTGTGTTCACACTTGCATGAGTTTACTTTTATGCATTGATGCTAGCCCCACTATATATTTTACTTTCATGTCATTAAATCCTTATACGTTGGGGTACTTGCTGAGTACTTCTGGCAAAAGTACTCAAACTTGCTTGTTTGCCTAGGTTACAGCCTTTTCTACGTCTACCGCTGCATAATGATTGTTGTGTGCTCCTATGGTAAATGTGACTATATATTCACCGAAGAAATCCTCTCCTTATCTTCTTTCTCTTTCTACTTTGATTATCAAACCCGTACAATTTGGTGCCATTTACCCGGTCTAGGGCGTGCCACTGTATTGCTTAAGTGGGGTCATCCGGAGGGTGGTCTCCACAGGTTTAGCTGGAAGTGGTCGCCCAGCGGTGTTTACTTTGCGGCTTCGGCCTACTCCGCTCTCTTTCTTGGTCGCATTGAGATCCTCGGAGCAAGGCAGATTTAAAAGGTCCATATGCCTGGGAAGTGCAAGTTCTTCACCTGGCTGGTCTTGCACGGCCGCTGCTAGACTTCGGACTGGCTTCACCAGCACGGACTGAGGGATTCGGATACTTGTGCACTCTGCGCACAGGATTCAGAAACACTAGATCACCTGATCATGGACTGTGTTTTTAGTTGCGAGACTTGGTTCAGGGCGCTCAGGCATGTTCTCCTCCAGGACCTTGCCCCTGACCGTCCCATGAGCTTCGCGGCTTGGTGGTGCTCCGCTAGGAAGCAGGTCGTGAAGGTTCGAAGGAAAAGCTTCGATACTTTTATCTGGTTGGTCGCGTGGTCGCTTTGGAAGGAGCGCAACAAGCGCGTGCACGACAAGGAAGCTCTCATGTCGGTGGTGCTGGTGCCGGCTATTCTGGAGATTGCAAGGTCTTGGGCGCGTGCGGGTTTCTGTCACACCCTGAAATTTCCAAAATTTAGGATGTGAATAGAAAGAAAAACTTAAACAATGATTTTCTCTTAATTGTAAAATTTTTCCCAACATTTATTTTCTTTACACGGAATATAGTATAGGAAAGAAAAGAAAAGAAAAGAAAACATTATTTGTTTTTCTAAATTAAATAAGTGACTTGATGTTTGTTGCACTCATGCTGGAGCATTGATTTTGGTTGCTTGAATTCAAATTCAAATTTGAATTCAAATTGTTTGATTCCCTTTTGAAAAATAGCAAAGTTTTTCTTTTTCCTCCCTCCTGTTCGTCCCTTTCAGCCCAGTTCAGTTCTCAGCCCAGCACTCCAGCGGCTCGCAGCCCAACAGCAGCGCGCACCCCAGCTCTTAGGTGTGGCCCAAAACTCCGGAAGTCCGGAGATGCTCCCGGACTCCTCTGCTCCGCGCACTCGCCACCCCTCAACCCTCCGGCCTGCCGGCCCAGCTCTGCTGCACAACCCTTCGGACGGAAGTCTAGCGAATCACCCCAGACTCTCTCGCTCTGCTCGCTTCTCATCCCTCAGCTCGCAGACCAGCCAACCCAGCAGCGGCCCAACGCCGGCCCGCGTCGCCTCCCCTCTCTGCAGTCGCTAACGGGAGGGTCCCGCCTGTCATCCCTGTCTTCCCGCCGAGCCGGACTCGAGCTCAGGTCCGTGCCGCGTCGCACCCCACACCGTGGCGTCCTTTCTTGGCCCGCACACCAAGGAGCCTCCCAGACACCTTTATAAACCCCGCAGCCACCTCCTCTTTGCTTCTTTTTCTTCAAACCCTAGCCCGAGCTCTCCAGCGTCGCCGCCCCGCAAACCCTAACTCGGCCGCCGTGTTGATCTCCACGGTCACCGCCCTTCCATCGACGTGAAGCTGCTCCGGAGGTTCGTGTGGAGGTGAGGAATACAACAGTGCCGCTTGTCCATGTTCCCGTGCTCTACATCACCTGAACGAGCTCGCCGAAGTCGCGCCGCCGCGTTTGTCCACCCCGCCGATCCACGCGCCGTCGTCATCGCGTCTCCGTCAACCCCGGTGGCCTGGTTGTGTTCACCGTGCTCCCAGCCATCTCTAGGGCCAAACCCCATCGCGAATAGTGGCTGGAAACTCGAGATCGAGTTACGCCGGCGAGGTCCGCCGCCGCTCGCCTTGCGCTGCTGCCAGCCGTCCACCCCAAGATCGACGGCCGAGATTGATCTGACCCCGGGTCAAACCGAGGAGAACCAGTCAACCCAGCCGCGTTGCGTACGTTTTTTGCTAAAGAGCCCCTCTATTTTTCCTTTTCACGTTTAGATCCTTCCACCGTTCAAAAGTAATTCGGTTTAGATCCTTTTCTTTATGTTTTAGACCCTAAGTTTTCCGGTTTTAGCACCCGGGACCCAAATCTAGACTTTTGTACTGCAACCCTTATGTTTTTGTACGTAATCATGTTTTAGCCCTCGGTTTTTCGCAGTTAGGCCCCTGTAAGCCCAGTTTTCTCGCAGATAAGCCCCTGTACCTAGTTTTAGCCGTAGAATACACGTTTTAGCTCTGTTTTTAGCATTCTTTATATCCACGCGATTGTATCGAAGCGGAGAACAGTTTTATGCCTCTGTTTTGTTCTGTTAGTACTATTTGGTGATTGTTTCTTATTTTATTTCATTGTTTTCTTGTATGTGTATGATGTGGTACGTAGAAGACGATCCGTACGTGGAATACGCTGCAGCTGAAGTGTTCGAAGACTTTGAGCAGCAACCGGAGTTCGTGGACTTGCTGCATGCCCCTTTTACCTATACAACATGCATTTCAATTACACTGTTGATTATTTTTGCTTGCATGAATATGATGGGTCCCTATGATTAAGGTTCAACTAGTTTTTGATTATCTTGTGCCTTGTTAACCTGGGTGTTTTACTTTTGTTGGGTAGATCATGCTTAGTTGCTAATTGTGGGTTTATGGTGGTTTATAATGAACAACAAAGTTAATTTGATTTACTTATGCTCTATCATCATTAAACAAGACCACATTTATGTTAATCGGAACATGGAGCGACCACCCAGGACAACAGTGCAACCACAAGACAAATAGCTCTGTCTTGGCCAATTAATTAGAAACCTTAGTGTGTGTATGCTTTACCTGATAAGGGCGAGGGGGTGCCGGTAGTTGGTGTATAGCCCGGCCCTCAGGCTGATCTGCTCTGTGGTAGCTTCGCAGTCTCGAGAGAGGGTTATGCATTACGCTGTCATGAAACCTAGCGAGCAGCCCACACTAGGGAATCTTTGTAAAGGCCTCATAGCGTCTCTATACAATCACACCTCAGTAGTGTGGTATGATGCCTAGCTAGCATCGCATGGTTGGGTTTAAAGTTCTTAGAACTTTTACACGACTTGTCGGTAAAGATGTGCCACCTCTGCAGAGTGTAAAACTAACCGGTTAGCCGTGCTCACGGTTATGAGCGGCCTCGACCCTCACATGAGTAATTTGTGAAATATGGACTTAAATTTGTGTATTGCATCTTATTTCTGTTGCATATGTTAATTTTTGGGTTGGTATATACTTTCATTTGCTAGTAATCAGATGCTTAATAAAATTTTGACCAACTAAAAGTGCTTACTGTTTTAACCATGTTAGTCATCCACTAAAAAGACCTTGCATGTTGTATTAGTTATGTTCCCTTGTTGAGTACGACATGTGCTCATGCTTGTTGATTTTTATCTTGCATCTACACTACTCGGTCTGCTGCTCAGACGGACGCTTGGAAGACTTTCCGGAGGACTTCGACGAGTTCTAGGCGTGCGTTCCCCAGTCGACTGCCTGTGGTGGACGACCCTGTTTACCTTTCCGCTGTTTAGCTACTCGTTTGGTGTGATAGAATAAATGACATTCGGTCTGTAATAATAAATACGCTATGACATTACGTTTTGGTACTTCACTATGTCATTTGCATGTGTAAACTTGATCCTGAACACATGTAAATTTATTATCTGGTTTTGCTTCCAAAACTGAGTGTGGTAGTTTCCTTCCTCTAACTCGTTTTTTAGGTGTTCGCCCGGCGAGGATGGTGTAACTCTTTCCCTTGTTCTTTTGGTTTCGTGTTATGTTAGGCTTGTGCCTTTTTGTTCTCGAACTGAAAGACTTTTTCTCCTATCTTAATGAAAAACGTGATTTGCACGTCTTGAAAAAAAAACTCCCAGCCAGCAGACAGCCCCCTTCGTGTGACCCGCGGATGCTGATGCTGCTCCTCCGAGAATCCTCCCCTCTTTGCAGGCAACACTCCAGCTGCTTCCTCTGTTCTCTGCTGATCCTTTCATTGCCCATTTTGGTTGGTAAGAGTTAGTGGCAAGTGCTGGTCGGCAGCACTCCGCCGTGCTCGCCAGACGCCAGGCACATTGCATTGCTGCGCCGGCCGTGATGCCAACCGTGATGCGGCCCGTGCTGTCGAGGGCATTGTACCGTGCCGAGGGATGGACCTTGTCGAGGAACCGCTGCCCTTGCACCGTGTCGAGCTTGTAGAGCCAGCAGCTTCTGGAGTAGACTACCTGCTCGACGAATGCTCCAGTGTAAGGATACAACATGATGTACAATTGAAAAAAAAACTAAACTGATTTGATTGTTTCGTTACTATATGTCGGATGGATTAATTGCTTGCTTCAACGATCTGCTACTTGCTCGTGCACACGCATCATTGCTGTGGCTGCAAAATTTCTGAACTTTGCAATTGTAGTTGCTCACACTTGCATCGATATTATTATCTGTTTGCCTCCCAAAAATCAATATTACTGCTGGGTGCATGGGTGGTGGATGGCACCGGAAGTGGTAGAAGTGTATCTCTACCGAGCCATATCCAGCAAGTAACATGCCAGAGATCAACCTAAAAGTGACCATATACTTTTGAAAGGATATGAAGGTGAAGCAACTTGTGTTACCGATCTTTGAGTTATGGAATTGATTCTTATAAAATTGAAAGGGAGCAATGGTTAGTTAATGTATTCAGATTATTGGACGTTCTACTATTTGCTTTGAAATCTAAAATTAGCAGTAGTGTGTCCGCATCCCCGCCTCCTCCTGATTCTATATGAGATAATCCTTCTACGTCTATAACGAAGAGGGCCAGTGCCATGGGCACTCGCCACAAAATCAACAGCGATACATGTGAATTAAAACTTCTGAATTTGAGTTCAGAAGAAACGCATCTACAATTCATCTAGAGGAGAATCTTGTTTGTTTTAGTACTTTAGTTATTAGCTTTTCAGGTTTAACTCCTTATGGCCGGCCTGCTCCTGTTTTCTCATAATATTCAGAACAAATGCTTCCACTGATACACAAAGTTGTTTGCTCCAGTCCTTCAGTCGTTATTAGTTTTATGTTGTCTGCTAGCTTCGCAAAAGATTTAAAAAAAAAGAGTTTGTCATTGACACCGGTGCTCCATATATGAAGTAGATAAATAGGTGAGGCCAGGATTAGAACTATTATATGGATATTTGTAGATCTTCATTTGCAGATACTCAACCGATGCCTTAATCCCTAAGGAAAAGGGTGATTAATCTCCTGACATGTGACAACGGAGTGAATCCTGAATGTCCATGTTTCATCAACGACAATGCAAGGTTCCTCTGGGTAGCTTGTTGTGTCCATGAAGTAAATCACTAGATTTCTTAATGGCAGGAACACAGCGGCAACCTGTAATATGATGGGGGCAAGTGCCATAGCAAGAAAACACTAGCTAAACCAAGAAACGGCGCAGCAAAGCCGCGTCAGGTTTATAGTACAGCAGTTGAAGTATGCTACGTCTGTCCTTGCACTGATCCACCAAAGGCAATGGAACTGTTACATGCAACACAGCCATGTATTAATTTTTTATTACCCAGGTTCATTTCGGTCGTATAGTTAAACTACAACAGCAACTAGCAAGGTCCGTTCCGAAACCAAAACAAATAGCTTCCAAGAAAAGAAACAAACTGAATGGATAAGCCCCATTAGATTGCAGACAACTTTCTCATAACTACTGCAAATAATACCAAATAACTAGATCGTTTTAACAATGATCACTTTTTAGTTTCCACTACATATCCTGATTTCCCCACGCATCCTAGCAGTTCAGCCACATGGTAAAATAGTAAACAAGAGTGATAGCATAAAAGGTACATATAAAAACATACACGGCACACGCTGAAAGGTCCTAACATGACTTCTTGGGGTCATAGCCACACCTTTTTTTTTTTGAAATTTGCCAGGAGCACTGGCCGTCATGTAAGAACTCAAGTGGGCACCCACGCTGACCGCACGCTCAAACGCAGATGGGCTGCCGAGAAGTCTGAGGACGCGCCTACCGGGGCTCACACACGCACTCCCTACACCTATACACACACCCACCCCGGCACCCCTCTGGGGAATAACCCCGGTGCAACACCCGCGTTCGTTCCAGACAGGAATCGAACGCGGGCGGGCAGCGCTCCACTGAGCGGACTGCCGCCGAGCGCTGCTAGCCAACCGGCCGCAGGCTCGTTTGCCATAGCCACACCTAAGGCTGCCCTATTACACTATGTTACTGCTGGCAAACTCACCCACTAGATCGACTCCTCCGGCAGCAAACTCACCCACTAGGACTCCTCTGGCAGCCACTCTTGTTCAGGGGAGGTGAAGCTGTAGTCAAGGTTGTGCTACCTTGAGCCTGTGGGTATAGAGAAAGGAGAACTGAGATGCATCACACATATATGTTGTGGTTTATTTATAACATAACAGCAAATAATTCTAAATACTACTACAAAAAATGTATCTGTATTGAAACGAAGGGGTAGATACACGATAATAAAAACAAGAACAAGGACTTCATTGATAGATTTTTACCATATCTTATTATCAATGTTGCAAGAAATTCAATTGACCAACAACAATTCATACTAGCAGCAGTAGCAGTTAAATCAAAAAAATCCATACCTTAATTTGAACCTGGTGTAGACGGAAAGGCTGTAGCCCAAGAAACCTGAAGAGATAAGGATGCCGTGCAACAGAAATATGATTGCGGCCGTCTCACCCACAATGGCAATAACCCATACAAAGAGCAGCAATACGGGTACCATGCATATCATGACTAAACATACCCCGATCTCTCCAATGAAAGCACCCTGCAAAAGTACTCCAGCCACGTAGATAGTCCAGAACAATACAACGGCCGAGAGTGGAAGAAAGAAGTGAAGGAGAAGACCTTCAGTGGGGTAGTCAGCCCTGTGGAATACCACCCATGCAACTCGAGTTGTAAGCACCAATGTGATCAAAGTGATGTATAAGGCACCAAGCGTCTGAACAAATTGCAGCTTGTCTACAGCCTTCTGATCAGACGGGTTGCTAGTGACTGCGGTGGCGGCGGCGGACACCTCAGTGCCATCACGCTGGCGGCCCTCGGCAAGTGCATAGCCCAGCATACCGGCAGCAAGGTGGGAGCTTAGGTGGGCGATGAGGATCCCTATCGCGGGGTCCAGCACGGCGTCGGCATAGAGAGCCAGCAAAAACATAGAGGAGAAGAAGAGTGCCCGCACGCTCATAGCCGCATCAAGCAAATGCGACCAGATGCAAGAGCAAACGCATAGCAATAGGGAGAGACGCCACACTACGAGCAGTGGCTGGCTGGTCGAGCTCCACACCACGACCGGCATGGCCAACATGAGCAGCCAGGAGAGGAAGAGGAGGGCGTTCCGGTTGGACCTCTCCGCTCGGCAGCACTCCTCCGTCGCCGCCTCCTCCTCTAGTACCTTGGTGCGGCTCCCGCCTTCTGTCGTCTTCTTCGTCTCTACGGTGGGGTGGGAGTGGCTGTTGCCGGAGCCAGTGGAGGGTCCAGCGGTGTCTTCCATCTCGTCGGGGGATAGCTAGGCGGCGCCGCGGCGGTGGAGGTAGGGTTTTGGGTGGAAGTGGAATTGGGATCGCGGGCGCTTGCAGGCAAGGGATCGCCGGATCGGAGAAGTAAGGCGGACTCCCGTTTCCTCTTTCCGATGAAGTAAAACGATGCTTTCCTGTATGCTGCGGCAGGCTTTATCTCCATAGGTGGAAGCGTGGAGCTTCCGGATTCGGCGGTGGCAGCAGAGCATTTTTTTAGAATGAACATGTATTGATCTTAGTGCATTACACCGGTCTGTTTACAAACAGGATCCGAAAGAAAAGGAAAATTACAAAGAAGTTCAAAACTCCTGTTCATCTTCCTCGAAGCCTTCAGCGATCCGTTCGTCGCCGCCGTCGAAGCCGCTTCCCAATCGTCGCCGGGCACCAGAGCCAAACTCCACAAAGTGGAGGCCGCAGAGGAGGGCTTACTGCTAGGCAAATCAGCCGAGTACGCTGCCTCCCAGGCGCATCGGCCAACTCCAGTACCCACGACGCATCCTTCGATTCCACCACCGGCAACCTGAGCAATGCTCAGATTTCCTCTAAAGATCATCTTTCTTGAGATTAACAGGGTCAACAACATCATCACCTGGAAAAGACGACGATGTGCCGGCCCTCAACTCCTGGACAGGTCTCCCCAGCCTCTCTGTTGACGTCGGAGTAGATCGCCATCGGAGAACGGAAGAAGCTGGGAGAAATTATTCCTCTGCAACGCCGTCGCTTCCGCATCGCTGGCGCCGTCAGGAAAACCAAGCCGTAGAGGAGCCACGCTCCACCGGCAAAACCTAACTCCACCGCCGAGCATCGGCGGCGAGCAAACCCTAGACCTAGAAGGACTCGATTGAGGACTCGATCTACTAAAGGATGGACCCCTGCCCCCCGCCACCGGCTTGAAGGCCGACGACGAGGAGGAACGGGGGCCAGAAACCTGGCGGCGGCGGCGACGACGAGCCCGGCACCCGCGGGGCGTTTCGCCCGTGTCGCCTGGCGGCGACGCGGGGGACGGTTCGGTCTGTTGGCGTGCGAGTTCAAAGATCCGGCAGCGGAGCATGTTGGTTGGTCTCCTTTGCTCCTCCTTGCCCACGGAGCAGTTACACTGGGCCGGCCCAATAGCAGATTGAAGGAGGCGCGGCGCGGCTGTGTAAACTTTTTTACTGCTGTCTGTAATTTGAATTTCCATTGCATATCGGTGAAAATACACGTGAATGATTATATTCCCTCTCTAGTTAAGTTCAGCCATGCAGATGTTCAGGAATCCTTCGCCTTTATCCTTTCTCTGGCCTTCATGTATCCATCACTATGGGAAACCAACGTTTGCCGAGTGCCTAGAACACTCGGCAAAAGCTTTGTTGAGAGTTACACTCAGCAAAAACTACTCGGCGAAGTAGTCTTTGCCGAGTGTCTTTTGTCGAGCACTCAACAGACTTTCCTGAGTGCTAAATCGACACTTGGCAAATATTAGCACTCAGGAAATAATTTCCAAAAATATATATAAACACACCACCGCCGCTGCTGCCGTCACCACTACCACAATGACCGCCACCCACCCCTACCACACCAACAGTCGAAGCAAGGGAGGAACCAGGGGTCGGAGGAAGGAGGGGAAGAGATGGCTACCGGGACGGTGAAGCGCAAGGGCCGGAGCCGACAGCATCGGCGCGCGAGGGCTGAGGTCCGGGGTCGCAAATCCGCCGGCGGGAGGGGAGTAGCACCAGGGGCTGGGAAGGGGAGAGCTCGAGGGGACTGCCGCCGGGGGCGGTGGAGCATGATGGCCAGCGTCCGGGGGCCGGGGTCGTGGATCCGGTGGCGGAAGAGGAGTGATGCCAGGGGCCGAGGAAGAAGGAGAGGAGGGTGTGTGTTTGCAGGTGTTGCCGGTGCTTGCACAGGTGCTCCAATAGCATATACTAAGGAGATGTCGTTGCCAAGTGTCCCTGATTTAGCACGTCAGTGGCACTCGTCAAATTATTTTTTCCCTATTTTCCCTGACTTAAACATTAAAATTGTTAAATGATTCCAAAAAATTAACAAAATTCCACATTAAAACGATCTATGTTCTATATTGCCTATACAAAAAATTGTAGTCAAACCATAATTTGACTGCCACTTCGACTCCAAATCTTATCTCATCATTCGCAACGCTTCGATTCTTCCTCTGAGATGTTTTGGTTTGTAAACATCGTCAGTGGCAAAATGTGCGAAACATTCTCAATTTTTTACCATATCCTCCACATATGATACCATCACATCATGACAAATCTCATAATTTTTAGACTTCGTTTGTTTAAAAATAATAATAAAAAACCATTCAGCCACATGATTGTGTTTTCTGAACAAGATGCTTGAAATTTCTTTTCATATTATGGGTAAGCAATCAAAGTGAGTTGAGTAGCATGAATATTATTTTTCTACTCATTTTATTCTATTATTTGAATCACTTGCAGTTCAAATTTGACATGATTCATAAAATTGCTTCAAATGCAATTAACTAATTAAATATAGCAAAAAATTGCAAAATATACAAAATTTTATCATGGAGTACCACATGTTGTATGTGGAGAGTAGAAAAAGTTTGAAGGGTATGAAAGGAAAAAAATATTTTGTTCCCGAGTGAAAAAAAACACTATGCAAACTTGTTTTTTCTGTCGAGTGCAAAAAAAACTTGGCAAAAGCAAGTTTGTCGAGTGTTTTTATTTTGGCAAGTGTTTTTCGCACAGTCGGCAAAGAGCTTTGTTTGTGAGTGCCTCAAAGATTGCACTCGACAAAGATGAGATTTCCATAGTGCATTTAGACGAGCTATGATGAAATTAAAAGCTTTCTTCCTGTTCAGAAATAAAAAGGACTGAACAAAGCGCAACCACACTGCAAACAAATACTCCTAGTAACATGTCAACATGTTGATAGCATAGTATACATACATAAAGGCACCGAATAGGCATCACATAGTAGTACAAAAATTCAGTTTATCAGATCATTTAGCTTCTAGTATCATCTATACTTATAAGGAAGCACCCCACTACAAGTCATCACATGAATTCTCTCAAATTTCAGGTAGCTACACCAGCACCTAGCCTCCTCTCTTCTTCAAATCATGACTCAGTGCACAAGAAAGGCCACACCCACATCAATGGCTCTTAATTGCAGAAACTGCAACCGCTACCTCATCAATGGTGCATCCACAAACCAGCTACCACACACGGCACACCACTCCACCTAGGTGAAGAGTCATCTTAAATTTACCTAGGTGTCATTGCTCTTCCAATTCTTCTCCAGCACAATATATACTATATATGTGCCACTCAACCCCAGTACGTTCTGGATTGCATCGCCTGCCTTTTTCCCTTTGTTATTAGGCTACCTCTACAGGTTATAGTTACACTTGCTGATCTTGAATAGTCATCAGACTGCTCGTCTCTGTAGGTTCTCTTTGAGAGGTCATCCTAAATAGTGCGTATTGACATCTTTTTTTTAAGAGTTTAACCTGTGATTTGGAGAACGCAAAGACCAATGTATTCTTTCGTTATCTTTCTTTGTTATTATATATTCCCATTGAAGATTGGCATGTATAGTTTGGCTCCAAACCAAGCATCGATATTTCATAACTCTGAATTGTATCTACCATAGATAAATTTATTTCTGATTTTGATATTCTTAAGGAGTAAACATCATGTCTTTTTGAAGTTCCCGCAGCAACGCGCGGGGTTTTGAACTAGTAAGTGTATTTATAACTGAAGCGTCTCACAATGTACTTTCTTGGTGCTGGTAGGTTCACATATTTATTTTAAGACTCTGTTTGGCAGATCTTCTGCTGATTTGGCAGGCAGATTTGTTGTAAAAGAAAAAATTACCGTGTGTTGATTGGTACAATAGATTTGTTGTGAGAAAAAAAATACTATAGAAGAATCTGAAATGAAATAAGTTGAACAGAGGTCAAGCCAGTAGCTGACAATGACATCCATCCGAGGGAAGAACAACACTTGTTGCTTTGCATATCAGAATTCAACAGCAATCCAGCTTGTCTTGGGGAGGCGAAGCTGCACAGCTGAGGACAGCATTGGGTGAATCCTTGCTTCCTTCACCCACCAGTTTATTCAGCAATGGTCTTGGGGATGTCCCCTCTTTGCTTTTATCCAACTTCATCGGCAGCTGTCCTAGCTTCAGCCTGTGGATATATATATAGCAAAGAGATCAGAGGTCCATGCATCACATATTTGTTGTGCTTTGCAAAAGAATAGCAAGAAATCTAAGTAGATACAAAGAAAATTGTTAAAAAGAAAGAATAATGACTTCATTGATGGACTTTTGCAAAGGATGTAGCCCATATCTCTGGAAATGGATCACATGTACCAAACTGACTAGTAACTAAGAATGGCAAGTCGGTAGCTAACGGGCTTTTGCACATGAATTGGCTGTACCACCCCCCCCCCAACCCAAAATGCACACGACAAAGGGCACACGACAAAGAACTCTTTATTGTGTGTCTTTTGTCAGCAAACACTTTGTCGAGTGCCAAAACCGACACTCGGCAAACATTTTCGAAAAAAGAAAACATCCTCCCAGGTCCTGATCGAGGCTCCCTCGTCGTCGTCGTCGCCACCACCACCACCATCGTCACCACCAAGCCGCCATCACCAAAACGATGTTCACTTGCTCAATTCTTTGTGGAAGGACTGCATTGTTCTCTCAATTGGCAAGCATGTTCACTCGATGCAAGTATTATGTTAAAATGTGTTAGCTCTTTGTGCACCCAATATCTATATGCACGCAACAGGTCTGGAAATAAGTTCATATCCTTCAATTGTAGATGCTCAGACTTTGATTGTTGAATTATGAACCAAATATGTTGATGCAAGATTCTACAGCTGCTCTTTAACATTTTACATCTCAAGTTCACCATCAAATTCACAATTTCCAAATACAATAGTTTGAACAAGTGTGCCTACATTAAAGTCAATGGGAACTGTTACACGCAACACAAATAATTGGATCATACTTTCCAACAATGTGAACCAAATTTTGATGATGTAGGTTTATTTGGTCCACTACTTGAACAACATCAGCAATTAGCAAGGTTAAATCTAAAGCCAAAACAAATAGCTGGCCCATAGTCAATAATTATAAGGAATAAAAAAGGTAAACTGAATGAAACTTGACAAAATGTAGGATAAGGATCAAACATTACTAGAGAATGAACTTTATATTCTGACCTCGAATCCTATTAGCACCGGGTATTTTTGCACCCGGTACTAATGGACGCATTAGTACCGGGTGGGAAGAGAGGCCCCCGACGCGCCCTTCGTGAGGTCACATTAGTACCGGGTCATATCAAGACCCGGTACTAATGTGGGCTATTAATACCGGGTCATGTATATCGTCGGTACTAATGTGGCAGGCGCCCATTAATCTGGGCTAGGACATAGCTCGATACTGATGCTTTCAATCATCCTTTGTCGTGTGTCACACACGGCGGCGCTCTGAGGGTCGACGGCGCCGTGGGGCGTGGCGGCCTGGGCGGCACGCATGGGGGCGCGACGGCCTCAGGCTGGAGGCCCACGGCGTAGCGATGCGGTGCGCTAAGGGCTGACTCACGACGGGATGCAATGTCGTTCTAGGTGGGTGGATTTCTTCTCCTCTCCATTCATTTCTTTCTTATGCCTTATTATCCTCACCTCTGCCTTTAATTTCTCTCTACAAGCATAATTTCTCTCTGCAAGCAGGCGGTGCGGGCACGGCGGGAGCCCCTGGAGGCGTGTCGCGGCAGCCATGGCGGGAGCCGCCGACGCGCGAGGGGCGGGGCTGCCCAGGTTATTAGAGAAGGGATTTCTTTGCTGGTTCTTGCTGTGAAGTATCTCCCTCTTTCTTTTTTGCTGGTTCTTGTGATCGATACTTGTGCAATGTATACATGTGTGATTCATGTGAATCTGTGTATGTGTAGTTGAATATGTGATTTTACATCTTGTAAATATGTTTGTGAGTAAATATGTTTGTGAATGTGAAATTTTTATGTTTATATTTTGTGAAATATGAGATGAGATAAGGTGAAGAGAGAAAAGAAAAGAGAAAACAGAGGACGGACGGTGACGGGGGCAATCCCACATTAGTACCGGGTACTAAGGCACCCCCCCCCCTCTTTAGTACCGAAGGGACTATACCAGCTCTTCACCCGGTACTAAAGGGGGTAGCCAACCGGTACAAATAGTTGTTTCTCTAGTAGTGAAACTACTCACACATCATCAGATGTTAGTTATATCAATCATCCAATATGGAAAACCGAAGCAACCAGCATGAAAAAAGACCAAACAACACATAATACGCCACTTAACATGATTGATAAATTATTGATACATAGTAGCAACAAAAGAGTGCTCATAGCTGCTACAGTTTTCCTTAATAGTAACAAACCCCAACAAAGTAGTACATAAGGCTGCTACACAGTCGTACTTACCTGTAGTGCAAGGACATGATTGCAACAATAAGACTTCAATAACTAGTTCACTTATTTAACTACACTGAACATGATTAGGGAATCAACTCCAAACTAGCAACATATATATGATTGGTACTAGATTGTGCAATAGCTTTTGTCGTAGTTCATTCTGCTGTCAGACGACTCCTGACGAAGTGAAGCTGTTCGCACCCAAAATTGGCACAAAGCCGATCAGGCTGACGCCACCGGTCAGACCGGTGTCCCTCAACGGTCTGACCGGTCGGGCGTCTTGTAGCCGATCCGGCAACGGCCACACCGGTCTGACCGGTGGGCCTGACCGGTCTGACCGGTGGACCCCGAGTCCGAGTAGAATTGAGGAGTTCTAGCGAATTTCGACTTGTAAAAGGATTCCTTGCGGGGCAAGACCTCCCCACCCTATAAATATAAAGGGCCACGGCCGTTTGAGGTGGAATGACCCAATCGACTATTATTTTCTACAACTTTTATCTCTCAAACCCTAGCTTTTCCAACCTCGTGCTTTCCTTGCTTGTCTCGACGACGATCAGGGACGTTCTGAGTGGCCTTGCCGACCTCAGAACAACCCTAGGCGCGCCACCTCCGACGGGGTCCCTCCCGAGGCGGCGATCTTAGGTTTTCACCGTGCCTCTGCAGCCACCGGTCAGACCGGTGCCCCTGACCGGTCAGACCGGTCCGGGCAGGAGCTCGGCGAGTTCAGCGTTTCGACGTTCCGCGCGATCTAGCGCTCGTGTGTGTTGACCAGAAAAGCGTCAACATACTTTTGGCGACTCCGCTGGGGAAGAAAGATCAGGTTGCTAAAACCGTTCAATCTGACCTCAGCTCGATGGGTGCTCGGTGCGATCTCGACATGAATAACATTGTCACCGCGTCGCTGGAAGATCTCTCTCCGGAGGAGCAGCAGAAGTTCAAGGCGCTACAAGAGTACTTGCAAGTACAATTCCTAGCTGGCGTCAAGAAGGATCGATCCGGCAAGGTGGCAAGATTGAAAGAATTCGAGCTGCCGGCGATCAAGCTAAACGACAACAATGTTGAGGTAATTTCCACTGTAAGTAAGAAACCCCCGCCTGAAACTTCTCCTATGAAATCTACAGTGGAAAGTGATGAATTGCTTGCTTCTTACATTGCTCGTTTAGAACGGTTAGAGGATCTTGAAAAAGATAGGACTTTAGGTTATGCTAATAATGAAACTAATAGTAGTAATCCTAAAGCTAATCCTCAAGGGTCCTATCCTAGCTTAGCATCTTTGCCTGTAAATAATGGTAATCATGCATATGGTTTGACACCAAATCCAGCATCTGGTCAGTACCCTCAGTTTCAACCGCACAGGCCAAACATGGCCGCACCGGTCGAACCGATGCAGGGTACTGGTCAGACCGGTGCTATGGAGTTGGTGCCTGACCAACCTTTGCCAATTTCTGTTGTGCCAAATCAGATGGTCCCTACTTTTTCTAATACAATCAGTAATGTTGGACCTCATTATAGTACGATAATGAATACATCGGCCTCCAAAAACATTATTCCGGATGATGTGTTTGAAAGTTACAGGCTAGCTCAAGCTAAGATAGCTCCCTATTTAAATAAGATAAATTTGGAGAATTCTCAACCACAACAGCCAAATAATCCTAATTGGGCGGAATTTAATAGATTTAAGGAAGATTTGGCTAATGTGGTAAAAACCAAACTTGGTGTTGATATTGGTAACACAAATTTGTATCAAAAACCATATGATCCCGAGTTTGATAGATTTCCTCTCCCACGTGGTTGGCGTATGCCTGATTTGATTAAATTTAGTGGTGATGATGACCGAACCACATGGGAGCATATTAGTCAATACACTGCACAACTAGGTGAAGCTGGTGTCTATAATGCTTTAAAAGTGCGCTTGTTCTCTTTATCTTTGACTGGCACCGCTTTTGCTTGGTTTTCTTCGCTTGCTCCCGGTTCTATTATATCTTGGGATATGTTAGAACGTAAATTTCATGATCACTTTTATAGTGGGAGCATACAATTAAAATTGACAGACTTAAGATCGATTAGGCAAGGAAGAGATGAGACTGTCTCTGCCTACATTAAAAGGTTTAAAGAAACTAAAAACCGGTGCTTTAATCTGTCAATCACTGATATGGACCTTGCAGACATTTGTCTGAAAGGTTTAAGGTCATCTATTAGAGATAAGATAGAGGGCACTGACTTTCTTTCGGTTGCACAAGTTCAAATTAGAGCTTTAGTTGTTGAAAACCGAATGAATAAAGAGAAAGATAATTTTAAATCACGTCGTTCTAATGTTCATATTATTGATTATGATTCTGATAGCTCGGACGATAGTGATAAAGAAATTTATGCTGCTGAATTTAATTGGCCCTCTAAAGAAAAAGCTTATTCTTGTTCATCTCTTAAGCCGGCTAGTAAAGGTCGGCAAGAAGAAATTAAATTTACTTTTGATGTTTCCAAATGTGATCGCATATTTGATGAATTGCTTAAATCTGGAAATATCAAGTTAAATCATACTATTCCTCCACTTGAAGAGTTGAAAAGACGTGCATATTGCAAATTTCATAATTCATTTTCTCATGCTATTAATGATTGCAATGTGTTTCGTCGACAGGTTCAATCGGCCATAAACGAAGGTCGTTTGACTTTTCATGAGATGCAAGTGGACAAGGTTCCTTTTCCAATCAACACCATGGATTTACAGCAGCCTAAGGTACTGGTTCGGCCACATCAAGCTGAAGCAACTAAAGGCAAGAACGTGGTAATCGGGGAGCCTAAACCTGATTTGAGAGGAAAAGAGCTAGTTCGCAAAGTTGAATATGAGAAGACTCCTGATGGTAAAGAGACCTTCAAGGTTACAGTGAGTGCCTCTGGACATGGGGGACAAGGGTCGTCCACACCCGCCGATCAGCGACCGTCTGAGCCATCTCTGGCCAGACCAGTCAGACCGGTGGAGGTGACCGGTCAGACCGGTGCGCCCCCAGGCCGTCCGAGGATGATCAAACCAAGCCGTCTGGAGATTGGAAACTGAAAGCTTAATGTAGCAAAGAATTAGGGGAGTGGTCCTAAGCCAAAGGTCACTTTCGACATGCTATTTGATAAGTATTCCAAGCAAAAGGCCGTTACAAGTGATCGGCCATTAAAAAAAGGATGAGGTCACCTACACATCAAGGAGGGTCATCTTCACCTCCAAGGGCTGCTACAAGACTCAAGGGTGAATCATCGCAGCAAGGGCAACACTTTACTCCATTATGGGCGTCATCAAGTTCAAATGCGCCACGCCCGATTTATGATGATAATGGAGTAATGTGGGTGTCATACCAACAAGCCTTTCATCCTGGATGGGGAGAACAGAAATCAGCTTTCGACAGGATCTCCAGGCCTATCCAAGACCGATTGGCTCCTCGCCGTTCTGGTCAGGGTCACCAGACCCGACCGGTCAGACCGGTCGCTACCACCGGTCAGACCGGTGCAGCCAGAAAAGCCGTGCCACCTCCCGTGAAGCAAGTCTACAAGCCGAAGCAGAAGGAGGAGGTGCAGAAGATGGAAGTTGATCCAGAGAGGACTACGAGTCAAGACATTATTCAGATTGGATCAATGGATGTTCCTATTGGAGAATATGGCAAAAGACCAATTGTTCCTAACAATAAGGTTGTGACATCAACTCCAGGGGTGTTTGCTGCTGCTAATGACCATGAGGCCAGTGGGAGTGGTTCCAACTCCAAATACTTCTTGCCAAGGTGGTGTCCTCCCGGATTGACTCGCACACAAAGGAGGAAGCTTCAACGCCTGAGGTTTCGAGAGAAGAGGGAGGCAGAGCTAGAAAAGCAAAGGGACGAAGCTTTCAACTAGTACAGGCCCATGGTACCTCAAGGGAAAGAGTGAAGAGTCAAGACCAGCTCCCAGTCGACACCGGTCAGACCGGTGGAGGGGTCGGTCAGACCGGTCACACCGGTCAGACCGGTGGAGGTCGACGGTCAGGCCGATGACCCAGAGACATCGCCCGGTTTCTCCTCTTCGGTTCCCATGGTTTGTGATGACAAGTCCGCATCGAATCCTACACCAGAAGACGATGAGGAGCTTGTTGACTACAGTTCTTCGCCTGAGCGCATGAATTTGGACATCAACGTGATCCATATGTCTATGGATGGTTATGTGCTCTCGGAGGAGGACGTCACGCATCTTGACTTTGGGCCAAAGGAAGCTATTTTCCAGAAGCCTAAAGATGTTGAAAATCATTTGAAGGCTTTGTACATGAAGGGACACATCAATGGGAAGCCTATCTCTCGCATGCTGGTGGACGGAGGAGCGATCGTCAACTTGATGTCGTATTCTTTGTTCAAGAAGCTGGGAGGTTCAGATGATGAGCTGATCAAGACCAACATGACCGTCAGCGGTGTGGGAGGAGGCGAGCCGATGGGATCTAAAGGCGTCGTCTCTATGGAGCTCACCGTTGGGAGCAAGACGTTGGCTACGGCATTCTTCGTCGCTGAGACACAAGGTAACTTCAGCCTCATCCTTGGTCGTGATTGGATTCATGCAAATCAATGTGTGCCTTCTACCTTGCATCAATTTTTAATCCAATGGGTAGGTGACGAGGTAGAGATTGTTCATGGTGATACATCGGCTTGTGTTGCAGTGGCCGATAGTCCTATTATGGATAATCATGAGAATCTTAAGTGCTTAACTGGTTTAGATTTATCTAATTTAAGGCTTATTGATTCTACCAAAGATGGCTTTGCTACTGTTGTCATGAGGCCGATCGTTGATCAGGCTAGAACCTCTCTGTCGATTGATGGATGCAAAACTGGAGTGGTTGCAACAAAGGCGAGAGCACTATTGGGCGCATAAGAATGATATGTGTGAGGCCATCGAAGACTTTGATGATTTGAGCAAGTTAGGACAAGGGTTTACGTCGGCTGATCCTTTAGAGGAGGTTGATATTGGTGATGGCACTATACCTAGACCGACATTTGTAAACAAGAATCTTGATCCTTTGTTTAAATCTGAGTTAATAAAGCTGTTAAAGGAGTATGTTGATTGCTTTGCATGGAACTACAATGAAATGCCTGGTTTAAGTTGTGATCTAGTTGAGCATCGTTTACCTATTAAACCTGGTTTTAGGCCTTATAAACAACCTCGTAGAAACTTTAATCCTGATATTTATGACCGAGTGAAAGAGGAAGTCAATCGGTTACTTGATGCAAAGTTTATTAGGCCTTTCATTATGCTGATTGGATCTCTAATATTGTGCCTGTTGAGAAAAAAGAAACAAAAAAGCTTCGTGTTTGCATTGATTTTAGAGATCTTAATAGAGCTACTCCTAAAGATGAATATCCTATGCCTGTAGCCGATTTTCTTGTTAATGCTGCATCCGGACATAGAATTCTTAGCTTTCTTGATGGTAATGCTGGTTACAATCAAATCTTTATGGCCGATGAGGATATATCCAAAACGGCTTTCATATGTCCGGGTTTTGTTGGCTTGTTTGAGTGGGTTGTTATGACTTTTGGATTGAAAAATGCGGGTGCTACTTATCAAAGGGCTATGAATTTAATCTTTCATGATTTGCTTGGCATCATAGTAGAGGTTTATATCGATGATATTGTTGTCAAATCGGCTGGAGATGATTCTCATTTAGCTGATTTAAGACTTGCATTTGGAAAAATGCGTCGGTATAAATTAAAAATGAACCCACTCAAATGTGCTTTTGGTGTATCGGCTGAGAAGTTTTTGGGCTTCATTGTGCATGAGAGAGGCATAGAGATAGATCCTAAAAAGATTGAGGTAATCCGGAATGTTAAAGCACCTACTTGTAAAAAGGATTTGCAAAAGTTCTTGGGCAAGGTAAATTACTTAAGGAGGTTCATTTGCAACTTGTCCGGGAAGGTGAATGCTTTTACTCCTTTACTTCGGTTAAAAAATGATGTTGACTTCACTTGGGGGGCAAAGCAACAAGAGGCATTTGATGGGATTAAGAGCTATTTGACTTCGCCACCCGTTCTTCAAGCGCCCAAGAGTGGTATTCCTTTCAAGTTGTATGTAGCGGCTGAGAAGGATGTCATTGGAGGTGTTTTGACTCAAGAAACCGAAGGCAAGGAGTACATTGTTGCATATGAGAGTAGAAGATTGTTGGACGCCGAAACAAGGTACACTTTTATTGAAAAGTTGTGTTTATCACTATATCATACTTGTACCAAGTTGAGGCATTATCTTTTACCTAGTACTTGCATAGTAGCATGTCAAACCGACATAATCAAATACATGTTGCATAAACCAATTTTAAGTGGTAGAGTCGGCAAATGGGCTTATGCTTTAGTTGAGTATGATTTGCATTGCGAGCCATTAAGTTCGATGAAAGGTCAAATTGTTGCCGACTTTATTGTTGGACATAGAGTAGATACGCAACTTGATTTGAATGTCGGTTATGTTACTTTTACTCCATGGAAGTTGCATTTTGATGGATCAGTTTGCAAAGATGGTTGTGGTGTTGGAGTTGTCATTATTTCGCCAAGTGGGGCTATTTTTGAAGCTCTTAACCGATTGGATCATGATTGTACTAACAACCAAACCGAATATGAGGCTCTTCTATTTGGATTAGAGATTTTGCATGACATGGGAGTAAAACATGTGGAGGCATATGGAGATTCTTTATTGGTGGTGCAGCAAGTATCCAAGGTATGTTAATGTCTAAATGGCTTTTTAAATGCTTATCTTGATAAATGTTTAGACATCATATCTTGTATGGATGAATTTGTTATTTATCATGTGCCACGAGAGGAAAATCCTAGAGCTAATGCTCTGGCCCAGCAAGCATCTGGATATAATGTTCGAAAAAGAAATTTTCAAGAACACAAACCGTTGCTTACAGCCGAGTGTTTTGCTCTGGAGGCACCGGTCAGGCCGACGCAGCCGACCGGTCTAACCGGTGACACCGGTCTGACCGATGTCACTGACCGGTCTGACTGGTCCCCTGGTTCTGGGTCAGCTAACGGCACCGGTCTGACCGATGCCCATGACCGGTCTGACCGGTCCCCTGGTAAAAGTTCCTCTTCGGTTTTTCATGACAAAAATGAGGTGGAGGATTGGAGAAAGCCTCTGGTTGATTATTTGCATAATCCTAGCAGTTCAGTTGATAGAAAAGTCCGACGATGGGCTCTTAAGTTTGTTCTTGATGATGGTGAATTGTATCGTCGGACCGCGGATGATTTGCATTTAAAGTGTTTGGGTCCTGATCAAGCTAGGTTGGCTATGGCAGAGGTTCATGAAGGTATTTGTGGTACTCATCAATCGGCTCCCAAGATGAAGTGACTCCTCAGGCGAGATTGCTTTTATTGGCCTACCATGATAGCCGATTGTTTTAGGTACTACAAAGGTTGTGAAGAGTGTCAAAGACATGGAGATGTTCAGTTGGTGCCTGCTGCGTTGATGCATCCGATTATCAAGCCTTGGCCTTTTAGAGGATGGGGTTTGGATTTTATTGGCAAGATTCATCCTTCGTCGTCAAAGGGGCATTGTTTTGTGATCGTGGCTACTGATTACTTTACCAAGTAGACTGAAGCTATTCCTTTGAAGAATATGACACATAGAGAGGTGATTGAGTTTATTACTGGACATATCATACATAGGTTTGGCATTCCGCAGACTTTGACTACGGATCAAGGAACTTCGTTCATATCTAAAGAGGTGCGTGAATTTGTTGATTCCTATGGAATTAAATTGCTCAATTCATCTCCATATTATGCTCAAGCCAATGGTCAAGCCGAGTCTAGCAACAAGACATTGATGAAGCTCATCAAGAAGAAGATAGAAGACAATCCTAGAAGATGGCATGAGGTATTATCTGAAGCTTTATGGGCTCATCGTATTTCTAGACATGGTGCTACTAAGGTTACTCCTTTTGAGCTTGTGTATGGTCAAGAGGCCGTTTTGCCCGTTGAGGTGAATCTAGGCGCATATAGACTTACAAAGCAAAATAATCTTGATGTTGAGTCATATTATGCTTTGATGATAGACAATATTGATGAAGTGACCGACAAGCGTATGGAGGCTTTGGAAGAAATTGAAAAGGACAAGAGGCGAGTTGCTAGAGCATACAACAAAAAGGTAAAAGCCAAATCTTTTCAGGTAGGTGACTTGGTTTGGAAGACGATTTTACCTATTGGATCTAAGAGTAACAAGTTCGGCAAGTGGTCTCCAAGTTGGGAAGGTCCGTATAAGGTTGTCAAGATTTGTTCTGGGAATTCTTATATAGTGGAAACATTGCAAGGACAGCGACTTCCAAGGGCTCTCAACGGGAGATACTTGAAGAAATTTCATCCAAGTGTTTGGCAAGACGCGTGATAGGATATGGCCGATTTAAAGCAAAAATCGCCCTTAGACCAAAAAATGGCCGGTGAAGTATTACATCGACCTTAGATTTATTTTTTAGACAGCAAGCTTTACTAAAAAACTGGGGGGCATATGTTCGCACCCAAAATTGGCACAAAGCTGATCAGGCTGACGCCACCGGTTAGACCGGTGTCCCTCAACGGTCTGACCGGTTGGGCGTCTTGTAGCCGATCCAGCAACGGCCACACCGGTCTGACCGGTGGGCCTGACCGGTCTGACTGGTGGACCCCGAGTCCGAGTAGAATTGAGGAGTTGTAGCGAATTTCGACTTGTAAAAGGATTCCTTGCGGGGCAAGACCTCCCCATCCTATAAATATAAAGGGCCACAGCCGTTTGAGGTGGAATGACCCAATCGACTATTATTTTCTACAACTTTTATCTCTCAAACCCTAGCTTTTCCAACCTCGTGCTTTCCTTGCTTGTCTCGACGACGATCAGAGACGTTCTGAGTGGCCTTGCCGACCTCAGAACAACCCTAGGCGCGCCACCTCCGACGGGGTCCCTCCCGAGGCGGCGATCTTAGGTTTTCACCGTGCCTCTGCAGCCACCGGTCAGACCGGTGCCCCTGACCGGTCAGACCGGTCCGGGCAGGAGCTCGGCGAGTTCAGCGTTTCGACGTTCCGCGCGATCTAGCGCTCGTGTGTGTTGACCAGAAAAGCGTCAACAGAAGCTGTATCAGATCAGTTCAACAAACACGAGGTGCAAAGGGGCTGATTCCAAGGATTGCTGCTTGAAGCTTTCATCAGCTTTCTGCAGCGAGGATCTTGTGGGTGAGTGGCGACGTACCTTCAGTTGCAGCTTCAGCCTGTGGATGAGGCCGGGTATGGCGAGAGCACGCAGACATGCATCATAAACGTGCCGTGGTTTAAGAAAGGCGATCAAGCAATCCTTAATTATAACTCGACACAGTGATATTAAGAGTTAGGACGAAGTACATCATTGATTAATCCATATCTAGGACTCAGTTATCCCTGCTATGAATTATAATGGCCAGTAGCCCAAGCTGTACCCAGGAATCAAAAGAATCCTGAAAATGGTGAATGGAGCAGCAGTAAAAGGCAGCTGCATCTTCTCCTGATCTGGCAATCTGTACAGGTTCAACCAGATCCTAATGGCTTGCATTGTGATTTTGGCAAGACCAGGCATGTGTAGTTGTGCCTGTTTGGCTTTTCGCTTCATCCTAAAATTACCACCAAGATCCAGTGACCAAATTGCACTACCGGATTCGCAGCCTGTGCCGTGAGCCACAAGCTGTGCCGAGAGCCATGGGCCAGGCTCACGGCACAGGGCCTGCTTTGCCGAGAGCAGGGGCAAGGCTCTCGGCACAGTCCTGACACACGGTACAGGCTGGCTTTGCCGAGAGCCAAAAGCCCAGGCTCTCGGCACAGAGCCTGCCTCACGGCGCAGCAGGCCCGCCGTGACGGCCGCTGGCCCCGCCGTCAAATATGCCGAGAGCCAGGGTCAGAGGCTCTCGGCAAAGGCGCAGCACTCGGCGCATTGGCCTCTGTACCGTGAGCAGGGACTCTGTGCCGAGTGCCTTACACATACTCTCGGCAAATAATCCAAAAAAATCACTATCTGCACCCCAAAATTTTTCCTTCATCAACATACACTCATGCAAAGTATATGTTCAAAATTAACGCAATTTCAGCTCAGTTTGCTATATTTAACAAATTTAATTCATTCTAGGTAATTTTTTCGTATATGTCCGAAATGAACTAGAAGTGCGTGAAATCGTATAGTAAACTTGGTGAAAAAATGATATTCACGTTCATGAGACAACTTTAAGACCATGTGCATGAAATGAAGCTAAATTTCTTTCATTTGGTTCTCTGATCATGATGAAGATCGTGAGGTAGAAAGGTTTTAAAATTGTAAAAAAATCAAATAAAGTTTGAAAATCACGAATTTTGTCGAGCGCTCATGATATCGTATGTTGAGTTTGTGGTAAAAATTTGAGAACGTTTTGAACACTTTAACACATACGCTGTTTAGAAACCGGAACATCTCACGAGAAGTTTCAAAGATTTTGAACTAATGTCGCTTGATTTGGAGACTTAGACAAATTCAAATTTGAGTTTGAATACAAAAACTTTTTTATAAGTAATATGCAACATAAATGGTAACATGTTAAGTGTTGGTAATTTTTCTCATATATTTGGTATTTTTAAAATTAAATTTGGATCAGAGACTATATGCCGGCACAGAGGACCCCTTTGCCGAGAGCCTCCAGCCTGGCTCTCGGCAAAGAAGTCATGCGGGCCACCTGTCAGCTGTTTCATTGGCCAACAGATGGGGTGCTACTGGTGGGCCCACCGGTCAGATCTTTGCCGAGAGTAGTATACCAGGCTCTCAGCAAAGTGTGTTGGGGCCACCTGTCAGCACGTCCACGGGTCAAACGGACGGGGCTGCTTGTGGGCCCGCTGTCCAATCTGTGCCGAGAGCGGGGCCCAGGCTCTCGGCAAAGAATATGGGGTCCACCTGTCAGTGGCTTCGTGTTTCAAACAGCCGGGGGCTGCACGTGGGCCCGGCTGACCCTTCTTTGCCGAGAGCCGATCCGGATCGGCTCTCGGCAAAGAAGGGTCAGCCGGGTCCACGTGCAGCCGCACATCACTCACCCTGCCTATCCGTCGCACACACACAGTCACACACGCACCCCGCCGCCGCACACGCACGCCACCGCGTCCGCCGCGCCGCCACCGCTCCGCCGCGCCGCCACCTCCGGCCACCGCGGCGCGCGCCGCCACCTCCGTCCTCCACGCTGTCGCTTCGGGCCGGCGTCCTCCTCCCCTGGCAGCACCCAAGGACGCCGGCCCAGAGCTCCTCCCCGGCACGCAGCCGCAGCCGTGGCGTGGCAGCCGCCGCCCCTACCCCGCCGGGTATTTATAGCGCTCGACGAAGGCGCTCCAAGCCTTGAGCTCTCATCGTTTGGTAACTGGTAGGTCATCTGCATCAACGCATGGTTGTTTAACTTTGTGCTAGCGATATCGATCCATTTCATGAGATACACACTTGCGTTGGTTTAATTAGTTGGGAATCGTGAGACCTGGGTGATCTGGTTGGTCGATGCGGTTGCATGTGGCGACACGTACGTGTGCGATGCGTCTCATCAATCCATGCTACTCCTATTTTTTTGGCAACAGTGCCACACCGGGGGTGGTTGGGCAAAAGTGTGGACTTGCATGTCAAGAATCGACTTAGAAACAGAGACTAATAAAATAAGGATAGGATGAGTGGATCTGTTTGCTCTAACCTAAAGAGATCCGCTTGAAAATGACCCCTACTACCGCCGAAACTTATCCAAAGTGTTACTTTAGCTTTTCTTTTTCAACTATTTCTTTGAGTTGTAAATGTGAAGTAACTTTTGCATATAGATGTCATGGAAGATAGATGCACTCCAACTATATAAATTTGGGTACACTATTGGTCACATGATTTTTTTTGATAATTCCAGTAAAATTAGTTCCATAAAAAATTATAACCCAACTAAATATGTTTGAATTAGTTATTTTCATAATAAGCATACATGATGGTTGGACAGGAGTAGTTTGCCAAATTTCTCTGCTTGTTTTCCAACCTAGCTTCATCTTCATGCATATATAAAAAATGATATTTGTTTTGTAAAAGGCTATGCATGCTGTCATGGTCAAGCATATACTATTGAATAGACACTCATCATTGATCTATTTTTGCAGGAAAGTCTCAATTGCCGCCCGCCTCTGTCCTGGTCTTGACGCCCGCTCCTGCCTCGCCATCGAGTTACTAGGTGAGCCTTGTGGCTAGCTTGGGGCACCACATGTGATCTGTCTGGCCATCGAGCCGTTGGAAGGAAGCTCGTGTGTAGCCCGACCTTCGTGTCGTGGATTTTGTTGCATGTTTTGGATTTGTTACAGGTTTTGGAAACCTCACCGTACAAGGGAGGTACTGTCGAAATTTTGAATACTCATCATTGATCTATTTTTTCAGGAAAGTCTATATTGCCGCTCGCCCCTGGAGTCCTGGTCTTGCCACCCGCCCCTGTCTCGGAGTCCTGGTCTTGCCGCCTGCCCCTGTCTCGGAGTACTAGGTGAGCACACGCAAAATGCTCTTGTTTTCATTTGATGTCGTAGATCGCGAAACCTAGTTAGGCGTCTCCCGTTCGGAAGAGATACAGTTTGAAATATGCAGAACTTTGCATATTTATGGCTGTATCTGTTTCGAATTGTCCACATTTTTTGGACAGCTCGTGGATGCGTAGATGGGGTTAGTTTCTATGGTCTACTCCGATCCGAGACAGAGTTTCGGCAGCACCTCCCCGTTGTTCTCCGGATACACAATCTCCCTAACGGGACGTCTATTTGGAGAACAGCGGGGAGGTGCTGTCGAAATTCTGTCTCGGATCGGAGTAGACCATAGGAACTGACCCCATCTACGCATCCACGGGTGGGATTAGGACCTATCTTTACCTATTAGAATGTGTAGACATCGTGTAGATGATGCAATGTTTTTTATATAACTCGCTGATATGATAGAGAATGGGTGACCGTGAGTGGATGTACAACGGCTGGGCAAGTGGTGGTCGTGTGACACAGGAATGGATTACGAATGCTCAAGCTTTCCTTGATGAAGCATTCAGAAAGGTTAAAGGGCATAAAGACACGAAAACCATTTGGTGTCCCTGCAGCCACTGCGGAAACACACGCCGTCATACAAAGGTGGACATGGCAGCACATCTGTACAAGCATGGATTTACGAGAGACTATACAAAGTGGACGTACCATAGTGAAACCTGTCGAATGAGAGACGAGGCTGTGAGGCAACGCATCGGTGAACTTGATGGTGATGCTGGAGTAGTAGACATGATAGATGACTTTCATGAAGCACATTTTCAAGGAGAACATCCAGAGGAGGAGCCAGAGCCAAGTGCGAAGGTGTATTATGACATGTTAGTTGCCGCACAAAAACCCCTTCACAAGCACACCGAACTATCTCAACTAGATGCCATCGGCCGCCTGATGGCCGTAAAGTCCCAGCACAACCTGAGTCGAGATTGCTTCGATACTTTGATGACCGTTTTTGGCGACATGCTTCCCAAAGGTCACATTTTGCCGAAGAACATGTATGAAGCACGAAAAGTCCTTCGTGCACTTAAGATGCCATATGAGCAGATACATGCCTGTCCGAAAGGATGCGTCTTATTCAGGAAAGAACATGAGAATGCGACGCACTGTCCGAAATGTAAAGTGTCTCAGTTCTTGGAGGTAGACTCTGGTGAGGGTACAAAGACGCGGCTCACGATCCCAGTAAGTGTCCTGCGGTACCTCCCGCCCATACAGCGGATCCAACGGATTTACATGACCGAGGAATCTGCGAAGCAAATGACTTGGCACAAAACAGGTCGCCGATACAGTGATAACCTTACACATCCATCTGATGCTGAATCATGGACCCATTTTGATGAGATTCATGATGAGAAAGCGGGAGAGGCTCGCAATGTACGTGTTGCACTGGCGACAGATGGATTTAATCCTTTTGGAATGACGGCTGCCCCGCACACGAGTTGGCCCGTGTTTGTTATCCCTCTCAATCTACCCCCGGGCATCGTCTTTCAACGGCAATACATATTCGTGTCGTTGATAATTCCTGGATACCCGGGAGATAATATGAGTGTGTACATGGAGCCTCTGATTGATGATTTGCTCAAGGCTTGGGAGGAAGGGGTGTGGACATACGACCGAGCCATGAAGACAAACTTCAGAATGCACGTGTGGTACATGTACTCCCTGCATGACATGCCTGCTTATGGGTTATTTTGCGGCTGGTGTGTCCACAGGAAGTTCCCTTGCCCAGTATGCAAGGCAGCTCTGATGTTCATTTGGTTGAGGAGGGGTGGCAAGTTTTCTTCGTTCGACAAACATCGGCAATCCTCCCTCTTGACCATCAATTCAGACTAGATACCAAGAACATTACGAAAGGTGTCGTAGTTCAAGATCCACCACCGCACATGATGACAGGTGTCGAGATTCAAGCTGAGTTAGACACTCTCGTGCTCAATGAAGGAGAACGTCGTTTTGTGGGATATGGTGTGCAGCATGCCTGGACTCAGAAATCGAGCTTGTGGAGTGTGACGTCCCAGGTTTTTAATTAACCCTAAATGCTGGTCAAACCTGTTGACTGTGGTCAAATCGTGGTCAACCTGGGTCATCACCTCGAAAACCTAGCCAACACTCACACATAAGCACCTTAAGCAAGTCAACATTAGCTACCTTGGTCAAAACCCTAGTCAAAGTGGTCAAACCCCCTTGATGTCAATACCTTACCTTAGAACTTTGGCCACGTTCTCCAATTTTTTGTCTAAACACTCAAAATTCTGCCAATATAAAAGTTGTGCAGAATTCAAAGGGACACATTTCATCTTCAGGTTGGCATTTCAAATTTTGAGAGGAAAACCTCCAAAAACTAGGTCAACGCAGGGAATTGTCTTATGACCGCGCCGAGAAAACCTCCATCTTGGCATGACGTTCCCAGTCAAACCAGTCCCTAAAACCCCTACCACCCTTTGCAAGAATTGTAGGTGGTTAGCTCCTCTACAACTTTGGTATCTACACTTTTCGGAGTTGCAATTCAAATTTTGGAAAAAATCGTGTTGGAACATGGGCTGTTCGAAATAAAAGGGCCGCATCGGGCGCTCTGGCTCGTGCGCGCGCCGGCGCGTCGTGCCACGCCGCAGCCGGCGTACCGCCGCCCCCTCGGCATCCGGACCCCCCAGCCGGTCGGCCGCGCGCCCTAGGCGCCATCATCATGTCCCGTGCGCCGCCCGAGCGAAATCCCCCTAGGGACGCGCTCCTCCCCGTGCGTGGCCGTCCGCCGATGCCCTGGCCGGGTCCCCGCTCGCCATTGCCGCCGGCGACACCTGTGCGCCTCGCACGCCGCGCGCCTCCCCCTTAATTCGCCTCCCGTGCATCGAGGCGGAGCTCGCACACCCCCACACGCGCTCACCGTCTATAAAAGGGCACCCCTTCCTTCCCCGCGCGCGCACACCCCTCCGCCAGTCCGCCATTGCCGCCGCCGCGGTGAACTCGCCTTTCCGCTAGCTCCCGCCGCCGGCCAAGCACTCCGAGCTCCTCTCTAGACCTCACTAGAGCTGCCACGGCCACGTGTTGATCCGCATTGCGTCGGTGTTCGCCGGATTTTGAGCCGAGGCGGCCGCGCCGCCGCGGTCTCGCTGCCACCGCTCGCCGGAGCCACCTCAGGCCGCGCCACCACCGCCAACCAAGTCGTGGTAAGCTCAATCGGCCGCCCGTGTCATTTGTTTGCCAGTCCCGGCCGTGGTTCGCCACTGGCGAGCTCACCACCGCCGGCAAGGGCACGGATGTGAAGTCCAGGGACCTATCTGTGAACTAGGGACCTAGTTGTAAGGATATTTAACTAGGTTTTCTAGCAGCTTAGTCTAGCACATTAGAAAAATCCTAGAAATTCGTAGAAAAATCAGAAAAATGCAAACCTAATTTTGTTCGTTTCAGTGAGACTAGATCTACAACTTCTACAAAACCCGACCATACTTTTGACTCAGAGATTTTGAATGAAAAATCAAACTCAGTTTGACACACTTTTGCTGTAGTTCAAAATCTAGAAAAGTTATGGAGCTGAATTTTGGTTATGTTGTGAGTTATGTCATGCCTAGCTTCTGTACCAAAATTTGAACAAAGTTACTGTGTAGATCTTTTAATATGTTTTACTTTGCATTTAGGCTATTTCTGCCTTAGTGATTTTTGTAGCAATATGTAAATAGATTTTTGTGCCCAACTTGTGGCTATGCTCATGATGTGCCTAGATTCAACTTTCTTGCATTTATCATGAGTTTATCTCTGCCAGAAATATTTGATCTTGTTTTATGCTTAGGTTTGCATTTAAATGCATAGTTCAAATTTCAAATGTGATTTTGATGTGCATGCTAGTTTTCTAGACTTGTTTTACATCAGAGATGTTGTAGGAATGAGTTGGGATGCAGAAGTGCTTTATTTATTTATTTATGCTTTTCTCCTATTTTTGGTAGCTAGGAAATGTTATTTTTTGATATATTTAAATTGTGGCTCTTTGAGTGTGAATCTTGGACCAGTGGCTAGTTTGGGTCATTAGGACCAGCAATGCACACTTTTCTCTATTTTTATAAGTTATTTTGTAATTAAAAGTTTGGAATCCATATAGGCTTCATACTAGGTTTAATTGGGAAAAGTCATTCTTGCTCCCTTAAGGACTTGTTAAAGTGTTGTTTAGCTTAATTAGGGGCTATAGATCCACCCTTGCTGTTTTGTGTAAGTAAATAGCTTTAATTGCTTAAATGTGTACACAATCACTATTAAAAAGATTAAAATAATAACCTCCACTTGTAATGACTTTAATAGAAAGAAATGTTAATTAATTGTTTGTCAAGGTGAATATGGCCAACAAGAGTTGGATGTGAGAATTAAACTCTCACCCCACACTTTAACCCTGCATGTGCATCCCGTGTAGAACTCCCCGGCGGTAACTACGCGCTCGTGCCGGAAGCCGAGGAAGGAGGAGCTGACGCGGAGCTGCAGTACGTGGAAGTGAGCGAGGACACCGAGGACCCCCAGGCTAACTGTGCTGACGAAGGCAGGCCCCGGTGCATTCACCTAATTGTTTTTGGAAATCTATGCAACTATCTATGGATGTTTGTGCATTTATGTTCAGGAGTTGAAATGAAACCCTAGATGCATGATCCCTAGGTACCCGTGTCCTTCACTAGTATGCTAGGTCGATAGCTGCTATGCTATAGGACCGTTACAAGTCGAGTGATACTTGTCACTCACGAGAATAGGTTCTTATGTTGGAATCATAAGATCTTTATAAACGGATGGCTCATGTGGTAAGAGCATGGGATGTGGGCTCCGGTCCAATGGCTTTCGTGGGTTAAGTGTTTGAAAGTAGTAAGCACTTGTCGGGAATGGGACCGGTAAGCCTAGTACCTTAATGACGCGGTGAGGGATCTTACTATTACTCATCTTGGGATGCGCCTCACGGCTAGCTACTGGTGGTGCATGGTGATTCTGGTTGCCTTGCGGGGTATGCCAGATAGCCTGTACCAAAGACTGTGAGATTTGATCCTGAGCTGAAGAGTTTTGGGAACTGCCTGGTTGGTGGGCTCTTGGTGAGTACACCCTACCGTGTGTTTAGGTCTACCTTGCAAGGTTTAAATCAATCGGTTGTCGGCCTCTCACCGTTATCTGAGACTACTTATCCTACTGGCTATGATATCCCTAATGATGGAACTTTGTGAGTATTTATGCTTGATCAATTGTGTTGCACAACTTATGCTTGCAAATAGCTTGCTCATTTAGAAAAGAGTAATCAACTAGAATCTGTGCTAAAATCTTGAAAGTAAGGACATACTCTTTGTTGCTTTTCAGCAAAATAACCCCACTGGCCAAAAAGCCTTTCATTGTCTAGAGTTGGTGACGTAGCGGTCACCGACGGGTAAGTCTTGCTGAGTATTAGCATACTCAGCCTTGCTGTAATCTGTTGTCTTCAGGTAATGCTTTTGGTGACGTGTGGCCTGGAGAGATCCCGCCTGGCTGGGAGCTGGAGTGGGTGGAAGACGATGAATGAAGGCATCATGGCAGGCCTCCTGTGATGCTCCTCGCGCCGTTTAGTTTATTTCTGCTGTTTTCAAAACTCTGAACTTCGTTATCATGTCAATGACTTCGGTTTGTAATAATTAAACCCTTTGGGTAGGTTTGAATGTTAATCATGTAATGTACTCTGGACTCGCCTTCGTGTGAGTTTTAATGCATATTTGTCAGTCCTTGTTGCTATGTAAGTGATTTCACCGGGCGTTAACCCAGCAACTAACGACAGGATGATACTTTATTATTGCTTAATGACCAAAGTGGATTGGTTTAGGCGATAGTACGGTATTTTCCTGGGCGGGTTGTCACAGCTGGTACCAGAGCGATTATATGCGCCAGAGTTAATTAACAACCTTAATCACTGGTTTTTGAATAAAATTTGCCAAGATTGTTTGGTTTCGCAAAATACGTTGGTCCGTTAAGGATGGATTTAGACCGAGAGGCCCTAGAGGGAATTTTTGGGTTCTTTCAGGTGGCTTACAAATCTATGGTTTATTTTGCTAACTCCCAGCACATTTATTCTTGTCAGAACTTACTTTATGTACAACCATACTAGTTCATCACGTTTTGCTATACGTGGTGGTGCCATATGGAAGTCCTGTGAGGGATGGATGGGACCTATTCTAATGGGAACCCACGTCGCGTTTGTGTCTCATCACGTTCTGCCATACGTGGTGGTACCACATGGAAGTCATGTGAGGGATGGATGGGACCTAATCCAAAGAGAACCCACCGTCGCGTCTGTGTCTTGCCACATTTTGCCATACGTGGACGTTCCGCATTGTGAGTATGCGAGGCAAGGATGCGCTCCATTCAAAAAGGAGCATATCTGAGGTTGGACGCTGTCCATGCAGCGGCTTGACGCATGGATATCGTTTCTATAGCGAACGGTAATGTATGTGGATGCTTCCGTGATGTGCTGGCACGGAAGGTTCTTTTCTGCAGATACATAACAGCACTTCGTTAGTCGCTAAGTGAGTGCCGAATAGTTCTCGACTAGTTATTATAGGGAGAGACGAATAAAAGCCTTGCCACCGGCACTAACTTCGATTTTGGCTTGATCGCCACGAGAGGACGATTAGGACGTCTTGCATCATGTTAAAAGTTGAAACAACTTAAAAATGGACCCAAACCTGAATGGTGTGCTCTCTAAGGAAAGTTTTTGCTAGTGTGTGGTTTTTGTGTTCTAGCTTTGCCTCTCATGTATAGGTGTTGTTGCTGTCCAAAAGTCTGTATGGCTGTTAGTTTAAATTTTTGCACCATGTTCTAGGAGTAATTAGACTAGATGATCTATACCAAAGATGTTCCATATCTAATCTAGTTTTTGGTCGCAAAAATTCATGGTCATAGCTTTTGTAGATCTCGAGTTGTATCCTTTTTAGTGGACCTAGGTCATGCTGTTTTTCTGAGGACAGAACTTTGAACATTGCATCTTTCGACCTTGTTCCTAAATGATCTAGGTCAACCTTTGAATACCAAAATTGTGCATAAAAACTTTACGGAGTATCTGGTGAAATTTGAGAATTTTTGGGGCCTGGCTTTTGAGTTACGAATTTTTATTCACAGCTGCCAGAATTTTTGCACCATTTGACATGTTGCTCTCTTTTTGAGTTCTAACATGCGTTACATTTTTGTACAGATGGCTGCCCCCGTGTTTTTCGAGTACGGTGCTGACGGTACGGTCCATACCGATGGGCTGCACTAGGAGGGTTTTCCACGCCTTGCGTGGGAGGCACTCAGCGCTGCCGGCTACACCACTCCGCCCGTCTACGAGTCGGTCGAGTTCGAGCACCTGGGCGTGCCCCGTTGCAGGGTGACCGTCACCGTGCCACCTCACCCGGACCACCCCGACTGGTTTGACTTGAGCTCCGTGTACTGGGGTTTTCGTGGGCACGAGTCTCTCGAGTCAGCTCCCTCTGGGTGTTGACGGACTTCTGTGACCACAACCCGACTGCAGTGGCCCTCTCACCGTTTGGGTTGTTTCCGGCAGTGAGCCTGCACGACCCAGCGTGGCTGGACCGTGTGGACCATGTTGACATTGCTAACGTCATCGACTAGAAACGGATATAAGATCCATCTCTATCGACGACACCAGGAATGCAGAGGTATATCTTAACATGATGCTAAGTGTATATCGGATGTTGCTTTCAGATAAACTAAAAGATGAATTCCGACACGATTCATAGCACAACTCGATATAGGTTGTCAGCCTGACAGGTGTGCCTGAAAACGCATGGATATGGTACTCTTACATATGCCTTGGATCTCTAGAAAAGAAGATATATATATAAACAGGGTATCCGCAAGCGCACAGATATGAATATACCATTGTAGCATTTTAACCAGGAGTAAAACCAGGTATCGTATTTATATTCTACCACAGGGAAAGAAGTCTTTCTAATCCATAATAGCTAATACATGCTCATCTCTCAGTTTTATAATGTAGAGTGGCCAAAATATATCAATTGCTATAAACAGGGGTAAGTCACATAAAATATAGAGAATGATAGCACTGTTCAAGTCATAACTTCATGAGCAGCTAGAAAGTGTCATTATAGCAAGAGAAAGTAGCAAAGCCTAGCTAGAGAGGATACTCCTAGGTAATTCTAAACTATATGTCAATGCAAACTATGATTAGTGCAAATATTTAGCAATCACGGAAGAAGAACTATTATATCAATGCATGGGGAGACTATCCAGGAGGATCAAGGCCGAAACTTGAAACAACCCAAACAGTATAAGGCTCCACTAGTCCTATACACGGGGGGTGGACTACGAAGGACTCAATAATGCTGTCACCACCACGATCTACCACACGACCCGGCATATAGGGTGCAATCGCAGATAAATACAATATAAGCACCACACTTACACTGTCTTTACCGTTCACCCATGTTAACAAATGATCTAGGTGAGGGCTATACGACTCCATACATGAATATAAAGGCAAATCAACTATGCTAAACATGTAATCATAATAAACACCAAAGCATATAATGTCGAATATAATCATTAATAAGAACATATGTCTATATAACAAATGTAAAGAACTAGATAAGAACTTACAAGAGCGAAGCTAGATCAGCCTCTAGATGATCAGGAGCCAAGTAGACGCCTTGCCTCCTCCTAGATCTAAACTAGCTAGCTACTCTGCTATATGGTGTTTTCTAGGGCGTAGAGTCTCTGACTTGATGACTTGATCTGATGTATGACAGCTTCAGATGCCTCTGCCAGGGGGCAGGGGGGCTGCTTATATAGTCCAGAGGGGTGGACGTGCGCCGTAGGATCAAACCGACCTAAACATGTGGTTTAGATTGATCTTCATAGGCGGTGGAGGAACATTCCAGAAGCCGGGCCCATTTGGCGCCGGGGGGTGGCCGACCGGCCCCACCACTGGGCCGGTCGGTCTGGTGTGGGCCCCACTCGGGGTCCACTTCGGCGAGGTGGGTCCTTGATCCTTCTAGATGCTTCTTTTTTAGGTGCTAAGCCACGTTGAGTTCCAGAGCCTTCTGGAGTCTTTTAGAGTGGTTTCTTTGCATAATTTCTGAATAGTCCCTGTAGATTCATAGATTCACCAAAACTCGTGGAAATTGTTAATATAACCCTAATAAGGTTGCCATAGTGTTGAAGTAGGGTTTCTTATACTCCTGTGTGTAGTCGTTGGTTGGTTTTTGTGGTAGGCTAACGTAGGAGTATTCTTTTGTGCAGTGTGACTGCAATGTAACCCCTGATGTATGTTGGTGATCCCACAAACTTGGCATCCATGTAATACTTGGTTGAACACCATTTCTGCTGTGTTTGTTGTAAAGAAAATGTTTAAGCTGTTTGTGGTCAGATTCAAGTCCTGTGTTGAATACCAAACTTGTTCGGAATTTTATGACGATCGCGCTCGCAAAATTTCAGCACTTGTGTACTTTTCTATTGAGAATTATGCAATTTTTACTCCAGTTCTGGCTGCTGTCCAAACAGCTAGGCCGAATCTTGGGAATGCAATTTTTCGAGCTAGTGAACGTCGAGATCTTTTCATGCGTTGAATACCAAAGTTGGGCGAAACATTGTGATGACCGCACTCACCAAAATTCAGCATTTTTGCATGAGTGTACTAAGAGTTACGGAAATTTTGGTAAATTTCGACCTGCTGCCAGGGCAGCGAGGCAGAGTTTCGCAATTTTGATTCTTCGGGCATGCGAACTTGGAAATTCGCTGTGAAGTTGAATATCAACTTTGAAGCGCATGGAATCCCACACCTACCGACCAGGGTTGGAAGTTTATCAGTGACTGAGTTGTTGGATATGAAATTTTTCTTATGACCGTGTTGCTGCAAATTTCGAGAAACTTGCACGAATGAGCTTTTGTCATGCATATCTTACACTTGTCATTTCTTTCTAAGCAAGATTGTGGCTAGGTGTCTAATAAAGGCTCGCATTTTCAGATGGTGGGACCAACGCACAGCTCTCCCAACGGTTTTGGAGCGTCGGGTAGTGGTGAACTACCACCGCCACCGCCCATGACGCCGTCAGAGGCATTCATGGCCACTCAGACTGAGGTGCTGCGCCAGATCCTACAGACGCAGCAACAGATCGCCCAGCAGCTGAACCAGAGGCCACCCCATGGGGCAAATCATGAGGGGCCAAATCATGTCACCACCTACCCTCAGTTCATCGGGATGAAGCCCCCGACCTTCACTAAGGCGGAAGACCCCCTAGAGGCTGAGGCGTGGATCAAGGCCATTGAGGCCAAGTTCTCTGCCTTTGTGCTACCATGCTCGGAGGAAAACAAGGCCAACTTCGTCGCCTTGCAACTTCGAGGTGAAGCCTTGATGTGGTGGGAACATTTCAAGACCATGCAGCAGGCTGGGCATGCTGTCACTTGGAATGAATTCAAGCAAGCTTTCAAAAGCCATCACATCCCTAAGGGACTTATGGATAGGAAGATGAGGGAACTGCTGGCCCTCAGGCAGGGAACCGACACTGTGTATCACTATGCACAGAAGTTCAATAGCCTTTGCCAGTATGGTGGGCATCACGTGGATACCGATGCAAAGAAGATGGAGAGGTTCCGTGATGGCCTGGATGGTGAGTTGTATGAACGGCTGAACTTGATCGAGCCCAACAACTTCCACGAGCTGGTGAACAAGGCTATATCCCAAGAGGATGCTATGAAGAAGGCCCAGAGAGACAAGAAAAGGCAGGCTGGTTTTGCTTCGGGCAGTGGGACTAACAAAAAGTTTCGTTTTGTGAAGAAGAATGTTCCTAACTCGTCCCAGCAATCTTCAACTGGACGTTGGACGATGAAGCCATCACAGAGCAAACCTTCAGGGAACTTCCAGTTCTGCAACACTCAGCAGCAAGCTTCCAAGCCCAACGCACCCCCACGCAACACCGGTGACTGCCGTTGTTACAATTGTGGTCAGTCGGGGCATTATATAAGTGACTGCCCAAAGCCGAGGCAGATTAAGCCCAACCAGCAGAATCAAGGTTCAGGGACCAAGCCGGTCAATCCAGCCAAGAAGTCGATGGTGCAAGTCCGTCAGGGTAAACTGAACTTCACCACCATGAGTGATATTCCAGAAGGAGCTTCAGTGCTTACGGGTACATTCTCTATTAATGACACCCCCATTAAGATATTGTTCGATTCTGGGGCCACTCATAGTTTTGTTAGTGGAAGTTTGGTAGAAAAATTGGGATTAAGTGGTTCGCATGTTAAGGAGGCTTTTACAATTGTCACTCCGGGTGGAAAAATCTCTTCTCACACCGTAGCTTTCGGAGTGCCATTGAAATTGGGAAGTAAGACTGTGCAATCAAACCTCATTGTCATAGGCTTAGAGGGTATGGATGTTATCTTGGGTATGGATTGGATGACCCGACATAAGGTGGTTCTAGATATCTCGGGAAGAGTGGTAGCGATCAATTCACCTACCATCGGACACACCACCCTGTACCTACCGTTTAAGGACGGTGCAGATCCTTGTGCCTATGTGACCATTACTTCTCATCTTGATGAAATTCTAGTAGTTTGTGAATATCCTGATGTCTTTCCCGATGAATTGCCTGGCATGCCACCAGACCGGGATGTCGAGTTTGTTATTGAACTCCAACCGGGCACTGCACCCATTTCCAAATGACCATACCGTATGCCTCCCAAAGAGCTAGCTGAACTAAAAAATCAACTCCAGGAATTGTTAGACAAGGGCTACATCCGCCCCAGTTCTTCTCCTTGGGGTTGTCCCGCACTCTTTGTCAAGAAGAAAGATGGTAGTTTGAGGTTATGTGTTGACTACAGACCTCTCAATGTGGTGACCATCAAGAACAAATATCCTCTTCCCCGCATTGATGTTCTTTTTGATCAGTTGGCTGGAGCCAAGGTCTTCTCCAAGATCGATCTTCGGTCTGGTTATCATCAAATCAAAATTCGACCTTGTGACATTCCCAAAACTGCTTTCTCCACCCGATATGGTCTCTACGAGTATCTGGTGATGTCTTTTGGTCTCACCAATGCCCCCGCCTATTTCATGTATCTCATGAACTCCGTATTTATGACGGAGCTTGACAAGTTCGTAGTGGTCTTTATCGATGATATTCTGATCTATTCCAAAAATGAGGAGGAACATGCCGAACATCTTCGGATTGTTCTACAGCATTTGAGAGATCACAAACTCTATGCTAAATTCTCCAAATGCGAATTCTAGTTGGATAGTGTGAAATTCTTGGGGCACACTATTTCCAAAGATGGCATATCCGTAGATCCTAGTAAAGTGCAAGAGGTGATGGATTGGAAACCACCCAAGTCCGTACACCAAATTCGCAGTTTTCTAGGTCTGGCGGGATATTATCGCCGATTCATTCCGGACTTCTCCAGGATCGCCAAACCTATGACTGAACTGCTCAAGAAAGGGGTAAAATTTGTGTGGAGTGAAGCGTGTGAGAAGGCTTTCCACACGTTGAGACAACACTTAACTTCAGCCCCAGTGCTAGTACAACCGGATAATTCCAAACCTTTTGAAGTTTTCTGTGATGCGTCAGGCACTGGTCTCGGTTGTGTTCTCATGCAAGAGGGCCGAGTCATTGCCTATGCCTCACAGGCACTTCGACCCCATGAGATAAATTATCCCACTCATGATCTAGAGCTAGCAGCGGTTGTTCATGCTCTCAAGATATGGAGACACTATCTGATGGGCAATCGTTGTAATATCTTCACCGATCACAAGAGTCTCAAATATATCTTCACTCAATCAGACCTAAATATGAGGCAAAGAAGATGGCTCGAGTTGATTAAAGATTATGATCTAGAAGTGCACTATCACCCCGGGAAAGCCAATGTTGTTGCGGATGCTCTTAGCCGCAAAGTTCACTGCAACCATCTAGAGGTGGAGCCACATAGTGACACTTTATGTGAAGACATAAGGAAGCTTCATTTGGAAGTGGTAGAACAAGGGAATCTATGTGCGATAGCTGCAGAATCTAATCTTTATGACAGAATAGTCACTGCTCAACGCAATGATGAGGGCATACAGCTAATAAAGCAGAAGTTAGAAGAGGGAGACCCCAAGTATACTTGTTTCCAGAAGGATTCAAGGGATGTGGTATGGTTTGGGAAACGTCTTGTGATTCCTGCTGACCCGGACCTTAAGAAGGAAATTTTTGATGAGGCTCATCTTTCATGATTCTCTATTCATCCCGAAAGCACTAAAATGTATCAAGATTTGAAAGAGAATTTCTGGTGGTCCAACATGAAAGTCGACATAGCAAAGTATGTGTCAAAATGTGATACGTGCCATAGAATGAAAGCAAGCCATTTGAAATCGGCAGGTGTACTCCAACCCTTGTCGATACCTATGTGGAAGTGGGATGACATAAGTATGGATTTTATTGTGGGTTTACCCCTGACCGCCAGAAAGAAAGATTCTATTTGGGTTATCGTGGACAGACTCACCAAAACTGCTCACTTCATCGCAGTGTACACCACCTATTCAGTTCAAGACTATGCAGAGATTTATATGGACCAAATAGTCCGCTTGCATGGGATTCCCAAGACCATAATTTCGGATCGAGGTACTCAATTTGTGGCTCATTTCTGGGAGCAATTGCATGAATGTTTAGGAACCAAATTGATCCGTAGTTCCAGCTATCATCCGCAGACCGATGGTCAGACGGAAAGGGTAAATCAAATTGTGGAAGACATGCTACGGGCAAGCATCATGCATTTTGAAAAGAGTTGGGACAAGTGTTTGTCCTTGGCCGAATTCTCTTACAACAACAGTTATCAGGCTAGTTTGAAGATGGCACCGTTTGACGCTCTTTATGGACGGAGATGTCGTACCCCTTTGAACTGGTCAGAAGCCGGAGAAAGGACACTCTTTGGTTTGGACTTAGTCAAGGACGCTGAAGAGAAGGTGCAAGTGATAAGGGAGAATTTGAAGTTAGCTCAGATGAGGCAAAAGAGCTATCACGATAGGGGGACAGCACCCCGACAGTATGAAGTTGGTAATTATGTGTACCTAAAGGTGTCACCAACCAAAGGTGTGCAACGGTTTGGTGTTAAGGGAAAGCTAGCTCCACACTATATTGGACCTTATGAAGTCATTGAAGTATGTGGGCCAGTGGCTTATCGCATCCGACTTCCGGAGCGGTTCTCCGCAGTCCACAATGTGTTCCATGTGACCCAATTGAAGAAAGGCGTGCCTGTGCCTGAGACCGAGGTAATCACGGAAGCAAATGCTTGGATTGAGCCGGATTTCTCGCTCATCGAGCATCCTATGAGGGTGTTAGACCAAAAGGAGATGAAGACCCGAAGGCACACCGTAAAGATGTACAAGATACAATGGAGTCATCATACGGAAGAAGAAGCAACTTGGGAGACGGAAAATTATCTCAACACCAAGTACCCGGGTTTTCTACAATCTCGAAACCGGAAGTTCTTTCTACCTACCTTGTTCTTTAGAATCGAATCTCGGGGCGAGCTTCCGCTTAAGGGGGGTAGGCTGTGATGTCCCAGGTTTTTAATTAACCCTAAATGCTGGTCCAACCTGTTGACTGTGGTCAAATCGTGGTCAACCTGGGTCATCACCTCGAAAACCTAGCCAACACTCACCCATAAGCACCTTAAGCAACTCAACATTAGCTACCTTGGTCAAAACCCTAGTCAAAGTGGTCAAACCCCCTTGATGTCAATACCTTACCTTAGAACTTTGGCCACGTTCTCCAATTTTTTGTCTAAACACTCAAAATTCTGCCAATATAAAAGTTGTGCAGAATTCAAAGGGACACATTTCATCTTCAGGTTGGCATTTCAAATTTTGAGAGGAAAACCTCCAAAAACTCGATCAACGCAGGGAATTGTCTTATGACCGCGCCGAGAAAACCTCCATCTTGGCATGACGTTCCCAGTCAAACCAGTCCCTAAAACCCCTACCACCCTTTGCAAGAATTGTAGGTGGTTAGCTCCTCTACAACTTTGGTATCTACACTTTTCGGAGTTGCAATTCAAATTTTGGAAAAAATCATGTTGGAACATGGGCTGTTTGAAATAAAAGGGCTGCATTGGGTGCTGTGGCTCGTGCGCGCGTCGGCGCGTCGCGCCACGCGGCAGCCGGCGTACCGCCGCCCACTCGGCGTCCGGACCCCCCAGCTAGTCGGCCGCATGCCCGAGGCGCCATCATCATATCCCACGCGCCGCCCGAGCGAAATGCCCCTAGGGACGCGCTCCTCCCCGTGCGTGGCCGTCCGCCGACGCCCTGGCAGGGTCCCCGCCCGCCATTGCCGCCGGCGACGCCTGTGCGCCTCGCACGCCGCGCGCCTCCCTCTTAATTTGCCTCCCGTGCATCGAGGCGGAGCTCGCACACCCCCACACGCGCTCGCCGTCTATAAAAGGGCACCCCTTCCTTCCCCGCGTGCGCACACCCCTCCGCCAGTCCGCCATTGCCGCCGCCGCGGTGAACTCGCCTTTCCGCTAGCTCCCGCTGCCGGCCAAGCACTCCGAGCTCCTCTCTAGACCTCACTAGAGCTGCCACGGCCATGTGTTGATCCGCATTGCGTCGGTGTTCACCGGATTTTGAGCCGAGGCGGCCGCGCCGCCGCGGTCTCGCCGCCGCCGCTCGCCGGAGCCACCTCAGGCCGCGCCACCACCGCCAACCAAGTCGTGGTAAGCTCAATCGGCCGCCCGTGTCATTTGTTTGCCAGTCCCAGCCGTGGTTCACCACCGGCGAGCTCACCGCCGCCGGCAAGGGCACGGATGTGAAGTCCAGGGACCTATCTGTGAACTAGGGACCTAGTTGTAAGGATATTTAACTAGGTTTTCTAGCAGCTTAGTCTAGCACCTTAGAAAAATCCTAGAAATTCGCAGAAAAATCAGAAAAATGCAAACCCAATTTTTTTGGTTTCAGTGAGACTAGATCTACAACTCCTACAAAGCACAACCATACTTTTGACTTAGAGATTTTGAATGAAAAATCAAACTCAGTTTGACACACTTTTGCTGTAGTTCAAAATCTAGAAAAGTTATGGAGCTGAATTTTGGTTATGTTGTGAGTTATGTCATGCCTAGCTTCTGTACCAAAATTTGCATAAAGTTACTTTGTAGATCTTTTAATATGTTTTACTTTGCATTTAGGCTATTTCTGCCTTAGTGATTTTTGTAGCAATATGTAAATAGATTTTTGTGCCCAACTTGTGGCAATGCTCATGATGTGCCTAGATTCAACTTTCTTGCATTTATCATGAGTTTATCTCTGCCAGAAATATTTGATCTTGTTTTATGCTTAGGTTTGCATTTAAATTCATAGTTCAAATTTCAAATGTGATTTTGATGTGCATGCTGGTTTTCTAGACTTGTTTTAGGTCAGAGATGTTGTAGGAATGAGTTGGGCTGCAGAAGTGCTTTATTTATTTATTTATTTATTTATTTATTTATGCATTTCTCATATTTTTGGTAGCTAGGAAATGTTATTTTTGATATATTTAAATTGTGGCTCTTTGAGTGTGAATCTTGGACCAGTGGCTAGTTTGGGTCATTAGGACTATCAATGCACACTTTTCTCTGTTTTTATAAGTTATTTTGTAACTAAAAGTTTGGAATACATATAGGCTTCATACTAGGTTTAATTGGGAAAAGTCATTCTTGCTCCCTTAAGGACTTGTTAAAGTGTTGTTTAGCTTAATTAGGGGCTATAGATCCACCCTTGCTATTTTGTGTAAGTAAATAGCTTTAATTGCTTACATGTGTACAGTCACTATTAAAAAGATTAAAATAATAACCTCCACTTGTAATGACTTTAATAGAAAGAAATGTTAATTAATTGTTTGTCAAGGTGAATATGGCCAACAAGAGTTGGATGTGAGAATTAAACTCTCACCCCACACTTTAACCCTGCATGTGCATCTCGTGTAGAACTCCCTGACGGTAACTACGCGCTCGTGCCGGAAGCCGAGGAAGGAGGAGCTGACGCGGAGCTGCAGTACGTGGAAGTGAGCGAGGACACCGAGGACCCCCAGGCTAACTGTGTTGACGAAGGCAAGCCCCGGTGCATTCACCTAATTGTTTTTGGAAATCTATGCAACTATCTATGGATGTTTGTGCATTTACGTTCAGGAGTTGAAATGAAACCCTAGATGCATGATCCCTAGGTACCCGTGTCCTTCACTAGTATGCTAGGTCGATAGCTGCTATGCTATAGGACCGTTACAAGTCGAGTGATACTTATCACTCGCGAGAATAGGTTCTTATGTTGGAATCATAAGATCTTTATAAACGGATGGCTCATGTGGTAAGAGCATGGGATGTGGGCTCCGGTCCAATGGCTTTCGTGGGTTAAGTGTTTGAAAGTACTAAGCACTTGTCGGAAATGGGACCGGTAAGCCTAGTACCTTAATGACGCGGTGAGGGATCTTACTATTACTCATCTTGGGATGCGTCTCACGGCTAGCTACCGGTGGTGCATGGTGATTTTGGGTGCCTTGCGGGGTATGCCAGATAGCCTGTACAAAAGACTGTGAGATTCGATCGTGAGCCGAAGAGTTTTGGGAACCGCCTGGTTGGTGGGCTCTTGGTGAGTACACCCTACCGTGTGTTTAGGTCTACCTTGCAAGGTTTAAATCAATCGGTTGTCGGCCTCTCACCGTTATCTGAGACTACTTATCCTACTGGCCATGATATCCCTAATGATGGAACTTTGTGAATATTTATGCTTGATTAATTGTGTTGCACAACTTATGCTTGCAATAGCTTGCTCATTTAGAAAAGAGTAATCAACTAGAATCTGTGCTAAAATCTTGAAAGTAAGGACATACTCTTTGTTGCTTTTCAGCAAAATAACCCCACTGGCCAAAAAGCCTTTCATTGTCTAGAGTTGGTGACGTAGCGGTCACCGACGGGTAAGTCTTGCTGAGTATTAGCATACTCAGCCTTGCTGTAATCTGTTGTCTTCAGGTAATGCTTTTGGTGACGTGTGGCCTGGAGAGATCCCGCCTGGCTGGGAGCTGGAGTGGGTGGAAGACGATGAATGAAGGCATCATGGCAGGCCTCCTGTGATGCTCCTCGCGCCATTTAGTTTATTTCCGCTGTATTCAAAACTCTGAACTTCGTTATCATGTCAATGACTTCGGTTTGTAATAATTAAACCCTTTGGGTAGGTTTGAATGTTAATCATGTAATGTACTCTGGACTCGCCTTCGTGTGAGTTTTAATGCATATTTGTCGGTCCTTGTTGCTATGTAAGTGATTTCACCGGGCGTTAACCCGGTAACTAACGACAGGATGATACTTTATTATTGCTTAATGACCAAAGTGGATTGGTTTAGGCAATAGTACGGTATTTTCCTGGGCGGGTTGTCACATGGAGGCTACCCTATATGAAAGATCTTCTTCTTCCACATAACATTGATGTGATGCACACTGAAAAAAATATTGCCGAGGCACTATGGGCTACAATCTTGGATATACCAGAGAAGAGTAAAGACAATGTTAAGGCTAGACTCGATCTAGAAATGTTATGCGACAGGCCAAAGCAAGTCATCCCGAAGGCTGTACCGGGCAAGACATGGAAAAGGCCTAAGGCTGATTTCGTCCTTAGTAGGGTACAAAGGAAGGAAGTATTAGAGTGGATGCAAAAATTAATGTTCCCTGATGGGTATGCTGCGAATCTGAGGAGGGGAGTCAACTTAGATCGTCTGCGAATAAAGGGGTTGAAAAGTCATGACTACCACATATGGATCGAGCGGCTTCTTCCGGTGATGGTTCGAGGCTATGTACCTGAGCATGTGTGGCAAGTGCTGGCAGAATTGAGTTATTTCTTTCGTCTACTTTGTGCTAAGGAGTTATCTAAGATGGTGATTGACAAACTGGAAGAAATGGCACCTGTGTTGCTTCGTAAGCTAGAGAAGATCTTTCCACCCGGCTTCTTCAATCCGATACAACATATGATTTTGTACCTCCCGCACGAGGCACGATTGGGGGGTCCCGTGCAGAACCGTTGGTGCTATCCAATTGAGAGGGTTCAAAAGATTCTTCGAAGTACATGTAAAAATAAAAATAAAGTTGAAGCTTGCATTGCAGAGGCATCCATTCTGCAGGAGGTGTCAAACTTCACAACTAAATACTATGCTGAGCACCTTCCCAGCGTGCATAATCGACCTCCTCGGTACAATGCTGACGCAAATGAATCAAACCTCAGCCTTTTCCGAGGACAACTCGGAAGTGCAAGTGGTGCGAAGTTCAAGACCTTAACTCTTGAAGAGTGGCGCACTATCACGATATATGTTCTGCGCAACCTTGACGAAGTACGACCATACATAACGTAAGTTGTCAATAAAGGTCATAATTTCCTTTCTCGTATCTTGCCTCATCTGCATCCAACCTCATTTGATTTGGTGCAGTGAATTTATTGGGCCACTTTGGCATCGTTCAAGGCCACCTACCGGCCACGAGGAGGAAATCCTCCTTCTACGTGCCGATTTTATTTCCTGGTTCAAACAGAAGGTAATTTAGCTCGTACTCAGTATATTAGAAGTAATTTAGCTCGTACTCAGTGTCACATTAACCACAATCATGCCTGAACTTGCAGGGCCTGACCGATGCGTCTATGAGTCCTGAGTTGAGACAGGTTGCCGATGGTTTCTCCTGGAGAGTCAAGTCATATGCTGCTTATGACGTGAATGGATATCGCTTTCACACGATACGGCACGAGCAGAAAAGGCCCAATCGAAGAACCACAAATAATGGAGTTTGTGCGCATGGCCAATCTGATGGGGTAGAGTATTATGGAAGACTTGAAGAAATATACCAACTCGAGTACCGTGGTTGCAAACCTCTTAAACTTGTCATATTCAAGTGTCATTAGTTCGATTCAAATGTTATCAGACGGAACCATACTCTTGGGCTCGTCGAAATTAAACAGTCATCCGTGTACCCAGGAAACGATGTCTATATTGTGGCCCAACAGACCACGCAAGTATATTACCTTTCATACCCTTGTAAAAAGGTCAAGAGTCTCAGGGGTTGGGATGTTGTGTACAAGGTATCGCCACACGGTAAACTACCTGCCCCAAACGATCAAGATTACCACCTACTAGACCCAAACACATATGCCGGAGAGTTCTTTCAGGAAGATGGGCTACAAGGGAGGTTTGAAATAAACTTAACCGAAGAGATCGGAATGGAAGTAGACAATGAAATTATTGACAACGACGATGCTGCAGAAGAGGTTCATGATGATGATGACTTACAATTACTTGAGCGATTACGTTTAGGCAATATCAGTGATGATGATGACACTGTTCCTCCTTTGGAGCACGGCGTTGAGCCTATGGATATGCGTGATAGTGATAGTGATAGTGATGAGACTTATGATCTGGATAAGCCGGATCATGATGAATATTTCTAAAACATGTAAGGTCTGTACTAATTGTAATTATGTTTCTAAATTTCTATGATAATTTGTTTCTTATTTACTAGGATATTTTATTTTCTTATTTACTAATTACTATTTACATGTAATTATGTACTGACTGGTTTAATCTTTTTTTCAAGTGATTGATCAAAGATGCCAAAGCACCCTCCTCGTCGCGGCCCTCTGGTGAGGAGCATCAATGACTTGTACCAGGACGACGCTGCTCAGGGCTCCGGGACGTCGGCTGCTAGGAGGGTGACGAGGTCCCCCTCTAAGGCACCCTCCTCGTCGTCTGGATCCAGGGCTCGCAAAGGTGCACCCACTGCGGCGCAGTCGTCGTCGTCAGATGAGGAGTATGAGGAGGTGGAGCAGGAGAGGGAAGAGGAGGAAGAGGAGGAGGCGCTTAAGGCTGAGGAGGCGCATGGGGATGAGGATGAGGATGAGGAGCTGGGGGCGGGGTGGGGCCTTTGACGAAGGTCTACTTGCGAGGCCCCGCTCGGCTTCCTGATCGACCCATACTGCCCTTGAACCGCCCGATTATTAAACCTGAGGGACTACGGTAAATTATCACAGCTTTTTCATTGGTTCATTTCAAACTCACGATTGAAACTAATAATTTGTGTGAAATCATTTTGGCAGGGGGTGGGAGATCGAGACTCCAGGTGCTCATAATCGTCTTCCCAATGGCATCTTGGGCGTTTTATGCAGGCAGCACTACCTCGGGTTCGTGAGAGTTGGCGAGGGAGAAGACGCTTGAGAGGTGTTGGCGACGTCGTTTGACCACTACGCTCATGCCCGATTGGACTGATCCGACGGGCAGGCCGTTCCGGACCAAGGCCGGCCAGGTGGTTGGCGAGTTTCGGGTGAGTCTTCCTCGCAATAAATTGTATTTCTCACTAAATCGAATTAATTGGATATTCCTAAAGTATTGACATTGCTTCTATATGCAGGATTTCTACAGATGCCAGGCGGGATACGAGCAGAAGGCGAATGAGTGTGCGATGTACTCGTGTCGGAAGCTTGTGACAGATATGATGTACGAGTCGCGCGTCTCGCAAAACGTTGCCTACAAGGCTAAGTATGGTGAGAAAGTCAAAAAAAGGGATGTTCGTAACCTGCGGCTCACTCCAGAGCAATACATGGAGGTAAATGCAGAAAATTATTAATATTCGTTTTTCTTTGATTAAATATGCTCAATTTGATGTCCTTGTATGGTATGCACTTGATGACGTGCAGGTGCCCCCATGGTGGCTCGCCGAGATGCCTCGGGCTTGGAGTGCGATTGTGGCCTTGTGGTTTGCGGATGATTGGGAGGAGAAGCACCTCGAGCGTCGGGAGAGGCGTTTGAAGATGCCAGGTCCGGCACACCATCAAGGCAACCTTAACATCCGCGAGTATGGTCGTAGATGGGTATGTTAATCTATTTTTTATTCTAACTCTCAATACTGCATAACTTATTTGTTTTCTAACTTTGTTGTTTTCCTGCAGTCTAAGGCACATGAGAATCGACCTTGCGGTGAGCTCGAGGCATATGGTATGGCACACAAGGGCAGGGCGACGTCCGACGTCACCTTCAACCCTGACGACCCGCCCGAGGCGTACTCAAACCCGACAATCCAGCCCCGCATCCAGAAGTACACCACGACGGCAAGGGCGGTTCGTGGGCCAGACTTCGATCTAGTGAGAGAGCCTCTTGATGCAGAAACCGTCGTCAGGATTGGAGAAGGCAGGAAGCATGGACGGTACTTTATTGGTGACTCTCTCCTGGTCCCGCGCGATGTTCCGACTCTCTCGCAGGTTCGATCTCAAGATAGGGGCACGAGCTCAGCCCCGTCCATAGAACGACGACCCACCATTATGGAGACCTTGCAGGCGAACTTCCAGGTTATTTCTGTTCTATCTGTCGTTCATTAACACTTTCATATGTTTGCTTTGTATTCTAATGTTTGGATCAAATATTGTAGGCCCAGCTTGCAGCAGAGAGGGCCGAGCGGGAGAGGCAGGTAGAAGAGGCGCAGAGACGCGCCGATGAGCAGATGCAAAGGATGCAAGAGGCCCACCAGAGGCAGTTGGACGCATTGCAAGAGGCCAACAGTCAGCAAATGGCCGCTATGGTTCAGTACATGCAAAACCTCGGTCACGCAGTGGCGCCACAGGCGCAACTCCCTCCGCCACCGCAGGTGTTGTACACTCCACTTCCTCGACCGGCTGTTATTTCTCCTGTGAGTTACTTTCCAACCTAGCTTGCTCTTTTGTTTCTCGTAATGAGCTAGAATGACTTAGAATGACCTAGAATGACTTAGAATTACACTCCACAACTAGTGAGCTAGAAAACCTTGTACTTGCATTTCTTATTGTTGTATAGAATTTATAATGATAGTGAAACCTAGAATGACGTAGAAATCAGAAATGACTTGGTATACATGCTCAAAATCTTGTATTATCATTCATATACAGAATCTATCAGCGACATCAAATGAGGGGCCTACGACATGCGAGATGTCGCCGCCAGCTCAACAGACTCAGTGGGGGATGCAGTGGGGCCAGTGGGAGATGCCGCGTGGCCCGTGGACGATGGCGGTGGCTGGCGCTCAGCCCCCACCTCAGGGATCATCATTCTTGTGGCCGGGGATGACACAGCAGCCACAGGGGTCTGGGTGGGGGTCGTGGCCAGAGGACCCGCTTCCGGGAGGGGCGGGGTACCACCCGCCGGACGAGTGAGTTCAGACTTGCCAACTTTTATTTGTATTTGGACCAACGTGACTTGCATGTGCCGTGTCTAAGTTTATGTACCTTCGTCACTTGCATTTGGACCTTCGTGACTTGCACTTTCATTTGGAACTTAATTATGTGCGTGTGATGAATATTACCTGTCTGTGATGATTATATACTGCCTGTGATGATTATATACTGCCTGTGATGATGTATATGTGATGAGGGTAACATTGAAGCTGCTGGAAAAATTAAAAAAACAAAAAGAGCCTTTGCCGAGAGTAGAAGTCATTGCTCTCGGCAAAGATGGCTTCTATGCCGAGAGCAATGGTCTCTACTCTCGGCAAAGGGGGCTTACGTGGGCTCCTGGAGGCCTCTGTGCCGAGAGCCAAAGGGGGCTTACGTGGGCTCCTGGAGGCCTCTGTGCCGAGAGCCTGGCTCTCGGCAAAGAGGTGGGGCCGGGGCGAGGCAGGGCCCCATGGCAGGTCCTTTGCCGAGAGCCAGCATAGCTGCTCTCGGTAAAGAGGTGGGTCCCGGAGCTGATGCGGTCCGCCCTGACAGCGCTCGGCTCTCGGCACAGATATCTTCTTTGCCAAGAGCCTGCCATGTGGCTCTCGGCAAAGAACTGGTGGGCCCCAGCGCCGGCGGCAGACGGCGTGACCCCTACTGGCGCGTGTGCCGAGAGCTAAACTGGGCTCTCGGCACATTTGTGCCGAGAGGGATTTGTCCGGCTCTCAGCAAAGCTCGTTTTGCCGGCCCAGCCGTGCAGAGAGCCCTTTGCCGAGAGGGAACTCTCGGCACAGCCTATGCCGAGAGTATAGGGTCCTCTGCCGAGAGCATCTTGCTCTCGGCAAAGCCACGTGTTCTGGTAGTGTTGGTTGCCAAGATCTTGGCCAACAGTGGCCTAAAGGATGAACTACATATGTGGCCAAAAGAGAAGAGTGCCAAACCAAAAGTTTGGCACCCGACCAAATGGTGGCAAAATTTGGTTAAATTAGCCATGGCTTGGTACCTATCAGCACTCCAGGGTATCAAACCAAACACACTAGACATATGGCTTAAGTGCCTATTACTTTTGTAAGATGAGACTAGCAATGAAATTAAGCAAGGACGCCGTCAAGGTGTGTTCGCCTCGGTTCATACCCCAGCTTGAAGGAAGTGTAGACCCTGAGGGAGTAGCCGAAGAACCCGGGGAAGCCAAGCATAACAAGAGAGATGCACACCATGGCTCCAATTTCACCAATGAGAACAGATACCATTGAGTAGACCAACCCGCCGCACACAAAATACATCAGCAGCAAACATATCCCTGCCTCCTGAATCAATGCACCTTGGAGCAACATCCCACCCACAAACAGAATCCAAAGCATGAGAATGCACGGGAGCGGGGCAAAGACACAGATGACGAGTTCTTCAGTAGGGAAGTCAACCCTGTGCCACACCACCCACACCACAGGAACTGCAAACCCCAATGTGAACAGGATGGTGTAGACGCCACCAAGTGTCTGATGGTACGGTACAGCAGGTCATCAGCCTTACTCTTGTCAGATGGATTACGGGCAGCGGCTGCTGCTGCGGATACCTCAGTGCTATCACACTGGCGACGCTCCGCGAGAGCGTAGCTCAGCATACCCGCAGCAAAGTAGGAGTTGAGTTGGGCAATGAGAGCCCCCATCCTGGTGTCCTGCGTGGCATCGGCGTAGAGGGCCAGGAAGAAGCTGGAGCAGAAGATGGACAGCATGGTATGCGCAATGCCCACATCTAGCAAGATGGACCAGATGAAGCAGCAGCAGCATAGTAGAAGAGAGAGCCTCCACAAGACGAGCTCCGGTTGGTTGATGGAGCGCCACACCAGGACCGGTATGGCCATCACGAGCAGCATGGTGAATAAGAGGAGGCAGTTGGTTGACCTCCACCTCCTCCTCTTTCAGCTTCAGCTTCAGCTTCAGATCCTCCTCCGTGTCCGGCTTCAGGTCCTTGCTGCCTAACTTCGTGTCTTCCACCTCCACAGCCGCCTCATCCTTATTCTCCTCCTGCTTCTTGTCCTTGTCCTTCTTCTCCTCGAAGGGGAGACGACTCGTGCTGTTGGCGATCTCGTCGCCTTCACCCTTGGTGGAGTCCAGGTTGTCGCCTTCGACCAGGACCCCAGGGGAGGGGAGGTCGAGGCAGCTCCTATCGGCCCCAATCCCGACGTATGGGACGTATAGTATTCCAAATGGGCCGGGCACGATTGGCGGCACGAGGCACGGTCCGAAAAAGCACGGCCCTAGCACGACCCGAGGCACGATCTATAGTGCTTAGTGCCGGCACGACCCGACAGCCTTTTAGTGCTTGGACCGCCACCCAGGCCCATAGTGCCGACCCGAGGCACGGCCCGATAATGGGCAGCCCGATGGCGGCCCGCCTTAGGCACGAAGTGGCCCGGTCTGCCAAAAGCCTGTTAGGAGCTCATCTTACCTATAGTATATAAACCAACTCATCTCCAACCCTAACCCTAATTTTCTCACCACTCTCACTCTTTCCACCTTCCCTGGTGCAGCCGCCGGCCCGCCGCCACCCTCCTCCACCGTCGCCGCCGCCGGCCCCCTCAACCTTCACCACGACGGTCGGTCGCCTCCAGCGCAGACGCTGGCGGCGGCCGCCTCCAGCGCAGCCCTTCGTCTCGGACGGCGACCTCGGTGGCGAGATGCTCCCCCCTCCTCCACCAAGCTGACGACTAGGCTTGGCAATGGGGACCCGCGACCCGTTAACCCGCGGGTAAAAACCCCATTAGGGTGCGGGTGTGGGCATCCCCCCCTCACAGGTCTCTTAATGGGCAATTTCCTCACCCATCGGGTGAAGCGGGTGCGGGTACGTTCTCACATCCCCCATACCCGCTACCCGGTGGGTCCCCCGATTAGAGTATGACATGTAGGTCCATCTGGTGAAGTGAACATGTATATAAGCATAGCAAAACCCTAACCCCCCATCCGATTCCATTCCAACCCGCTGACCCCCAGGCCGCAGCCGCCGCCGCCCTCTCAGTTCGCACTCGCATCCCCAGATCCGATCGAGAAAAATCGTATCCTTCCCTAGTACCGCTACCGCGTGCCCGCATCGCCAGTTCGCCACGCCGTCGCCAGCCGCTTCCTGCGCCAAACCTTGGCCAGGGCGCCACGCTCCCACACCGCCACCCCTCCCCACGCCGGCAAGCCATGGAGCCAAGGCTAGCTGAACCTGTTGCGGATGGAAGGCGCTCGACGAGTCCTGAGCGCGCGGAAGAAAGGCCCCTCACCGGGGCTATCACCGGCTCGGCGGCGGATGGGAGTTCGTTGCCAGCTCCAAGCTCACCACCGCCGGTGCTACAGGTCTAGGCTGTGGCTGGTGGCTCCTCACCAGAGACGCCAACTTCATCTCGTGCACGGTGAGATATCTGAATCTCTTTTTTCCTGTATTTCTTTGCGGATTTGCGGTGCTTCGTCGCCCCCTATGCTCTTATCTACGCGATTTGGTCGAGAACGATTTGATTGAAGTTGAACTAACCCGTCCTGACGACCTCGCGAAGGGACGCCACCACTGCCGCAAAAGCTAGTGCTGCTGCTAAGGCTAAAGCACCGGTCGCCCTTGGCTTCAGCCGCCCCCATACTGTGCAGGTACAACGCGCCCCCAAGCAACGGAGTCGTCTCGCCATTGAAGGAGCACCTGCAACTCCTTCCTCCTCTGCGCTTCAGTTGTTGAGATCCAAGGGGTTCGATCTCGATGCCTGTGTCTAACCCCTATTTTTTCTTGCATAAGTTTAGAATTAACGTCTTGAGTTGCTTGCCGGTTTGGTGAATGTAGGTCATTTAGCATATGTAGAAAATTGACGTCTTGAGTAGTTTGCCGGTTTGGTGAATCTGTAGGTCATTTAGCATATGTAGAAAATTAACGTCTTGAGTTGATTGCCGGTTTGGTGAATCTGTAGGCAGTAGATTACCCATTTCAGTAACTATCTATGTCTTTGTTTTTTATTTATGGAAGATACATATATCTGTTGAGTTGATTTGATGTCCATTTTTTATTTATGTAAGATACAGTGATCTGTTTGTTTGATGTGATGTCCTTTTTCTTAAGATTAATGCATTTTATTTGTACCAGTAGCAATGTTCTTACTATTTTTTTCCATTTGTGAATGTAGAAAGGTGACACCAAATGCAAGCTTGGGCAGTGGGAGTAGCAGCTTGCCTCAATCTCCAAGTTCCGCGGCTACAGAACCTGAATCTGTCAATGATTCACAGCCGGTCGAGATAGAAGATGACCCAGAGGAAGAAGATATGAATAATGTTGGTTCAAAAAGGAAGTTAACCTCTGCTGTTTGGAATGAGTTTAAGAGAGTGAAAATGTTGGGCGAGGTGAAGGCACAATGCATGTACTGTGGCAAGAAGCTTTCAGCAAAATCCAAGAGTGGAACTAAACACCTTCATGATCATTTGAAGGGCTGCCCATATCGTAAGTCCAAGTTTGCTGCCAAGAATATGACACAACCTTCTCTTCGGTTTGCTGCCAAGGAGTCAGGACATCTAGCTGTGGAGAACTACACATTTGATCCAGATGTAGCTAGAAGAGAGCTTGCTAACATGATTATACTCCATGAGTATCCTTTATCTATGGTTGACCATACTGGCTTTCGAAGGTTTGTCAATGCACTTTAGCCCTTATTCAAGTTGGTGACAAGGAACACAATTAGGTAAGATGGGATGTTATGCTGCATTACCTAACTATGATGCTTCGTGTTTTTTATGCAATGTCCAATAACTTTGCGATGCATACTCCAATTTCAGGAAAGACATCATGGATGCATACATGGAAGAAAAGAAGAAGGCCTTGCAGTACATGGCTGGAACCAAGTCTAGAGTGTCTGTAACTACAGATATGTGGACCTCTGAGAATCAAAAAAGAGGTTACATGGCTATAACAGCCCATTTCATTGATGACTCTTGGACACTTAGGAACATTATCATGAGGTAATTGCTATTGCTAATGCATTCTCATTTCTGTTATTAATTTCTGCATTTTCTTGTTGAGTTTCTGTTATTTCTGCATTTTCTTGTTGTATTTCTGTTTTTAATTTCTGTATTTTCTCATGGCTATAGGTTCATATATGTGCCTGCCCCACACACTGCTGAGGTTATTTCTGAGGTGCTATATGAAGCTTTGGTTGAATGGAACGTTGATGAGAAGATCACAACTGTGACTTTGGACAATTGCAGCACCAATGATGCTCTAATTCCTGAACTTGTGCGGAAGATTGGCAAAGGTAAACTGCTGTTAGAGGGTAAACTTGTGCACATGCGTTGTTGTGCCCATATTCTGAATTTGATTGTGAAGGATGGTTTAGATGTGATACAACCTGCAATTGCAAAGATTCGTGAGAGTGTAGCCTTTTGGACAGCCACACCTAAAAGAGTAGAAAATTTTGAAGAAATTGCTAAGTATGTCAAAGTTTCAACTGATAACAAGTTAGGCTTGGATTGCAAAACTAGGTGGAATTCTACATACAAGATGCTTAATGTTGCTTTACCTTATGAGGCAGCTTTTAACCGAGCAGCACGTGTAGAAAGGTTGTTTGTTTGTGCCCCTAGTAAGGAAGAGTGGGATTATGCTAGAGAGGTGGTAGGAAGGCTCAAGATGTTTGATGACATCACTGCCCTATTTTCTGGAACTAATTATGTGACTGCCAATGTTCAACTCTTTAAGATTTGTGAGGCTAAAACAAAAATTAAGCAATGGTCTGCATGTGGAATTCCTATTATAGAAGAAATGTCAACTAAAATGATTGAGAAGTTTGACAAATATTGGAAGGATATTCAAGGACCAATGGGAATAGCTACTGTTCTTGACCCCCGGTTCAAAACTGAGTATCTCCTTGGGTTCTTTGAGTGCTTGTTTGGTCATACATCTGAAGAATGTTGGGAGAAAGTTGAGGAGGTTAAAAGCTCTCTATATGATCTGATGAAGGAGTACCAATTGGAGGATGATGAAGATAACACTGAATCTTCAATTCCTTCACTTGCCAATTCAGGCTTCCTATCTTCTATTAGTGCTCATGTTGCAAGTAGAAGGCCCGTGACAGCCAGATTCAGAACTGAGCTTGATAGGTATTTGGATGATGAGTATGTTCCAATAGAGGCTGAAAACTTCAAAATTCTAGATTGGTGGAAGGTTTCTAGGACGAGGTATCCTACATTGAGTAAGATTGCTCGTGACATATTTGCTATTCCAGTCAGCACAGTTGCATCTGAATCTGCTTTTAGCACTAGTGGGAGGGTTCTTAGTGAGCACCGTAGTCGACTTACTCCGGAAATCTTGGAGGCACTTATGTGTTCACAAGATTGGATGCGGCGCAAGTATATAGGTATATATACAACTCATTTTATATAATTCATTCTGTTTTATATTTGCTGATCTTGTTTTCTAACAACTGCTGTAAATCTACTTTCAGATGCTACTAGTGTTGACAAGCCTGAGACTTTTTGGAGCTGTCTTCAAGAGATCCAGGAAGGGATGCAGGTGATGTCTTAAATAGACAATTTTGTTTACTGTGCTCACTGTTCAGCCATATTGCTAGATGTAAGATGTGCAAATTCATTGTATACTGATTGTCCCATCTTATGCAGCAACTTCTACTTTGACATGGCCCTTGGATGAAGAAGTGAAGGATGACATCATGAGCTCCAAGTCAACCTGACAGCTTGCAATTCTAATGTTATAATTTAGTGTTGTAAACTGATTATTTGTTGAACTTGTAATGCTGGGCATTGGAGACTCCCTTTTGATGAACTTGTATTTTGTTGAATGGCTGGCTGGCTAAGTGGCTAGCATGAACTTGTAATGTCGTCAGGAATTGATGGTGTAGGCTAAACCTTGAACTTGCTGGATGTTTGTGGCATGAACTTGTTGAATGATGGATTGATGGTAGATTATAAGTGCTTATATTGCCTATTCATGATGGATTGATGGTAGATTATCAGTGTTTATATTGGCTATTCATGATGTTAAATGGGTGGCAGGTCACCCGATGGGTACCCGTTACCCACGTGGGTGGCGGGTGTGGGGTAATTCTAGACCCGTGGCGGGTGACGGGTGCGGGTGGCGGGTGAATTTTACCCTGATGGGGGCGGGTGCGTTCTTGGGCCCCCCAGCGGGTTTCTCACCCGCTGCCATCTCTACCGACGACCCCCGCGGCCCTCGTTCCCGCGACCTGCCGCGGCGGACGCTCCTCCTCCCCTTCACGCCGGCGACCTCAACGCTCGGCAGCCCCTGTCCCCGCCCTTCTCTAGCTCCTCCCTCACTGGATCCAGCGGCGGGCACCACCAGATGAGACTCCACCGGGAGCACGTCGACCGAGCTCTGCCGCCGAGGGGCGCCGCCACCGCCTCCGCACGACGCCTGACACGGCCCGGCACGAAGAATCCATCGGGCCGCATAGTGTCAGGCCGCTTAGTGTCGGGCCATTCCGGGCTAGGGCCGGGCGGCCCGTTTGGAATTCTATAATGGGACGTCGTGGAGGCGCAGGGTGCCGATGGCGGGCTCGGCGTCGGAACCGCCTCGGGTCTCCCCGGCGTCGCCGCTAGAGCCCTCCGAGTCGCTGTCGCAGGAAAACGTTGCCATGTGGTACATGCACATGCCGGGGAATGGTAGGAGTAGGGATGGCAACGGGGCTATCCCCGTCGGGGTTTAGCTGAACGTTCTGCTCCCCGCTGGAGAAAAATTGCCCCGTCCCCGTCACCGCTAACGCTCGCGGGGAAGGATTTGGCCCCGTCCCCATCCCCGAGCGGGGATCGCTCACCCGACGGGGCCCCGGCCCCGAGAAATTCCCAACAATCAGCGACATAAAACAAGAACATCCAAAAAAAATACTATGTGAATCACAACATCCATGTACATTTTATACAATTTGCTTGCCTTCTCACTGAGCAAACAAAAACAAAGAGAAAAAAATACAAGAATGAGACTATTCCCTTCGATCTTCAGGCTGTTCTCACCTTTTTTTTTTGCCACTTGCCATCACGGCTCACAGCACAAAAGAAAGGCCATAGAAATGCCATCTTTCTTCAATAGATCCCGTTGACCATTGCTCCTCTACGGGACCATACGAGCGGGCAACTGCGGGGATCCTGTCGGCACTTATCCCAGGCGGCTTCAAGAGAATCGAACGACACCGCAAGCGAGACTGCGAATGTGTCTCGGAGTACAGGCTGTCGGAGAGTGGGGGGGTTGAGGGGAGAAGAGATCGACGAATGGGCAGCGACGGCATTCGCGTTGCTGCGTTGGCGAGGGAGGAGGTGAACTGCGGTGACCGGCCGACTGGGATTGGTGAGTCGCGGGCGGGCGGGCGGCCGTGGGGCTGCGGCCGTGCGGCTGCGGCCGTGCGGGAGTGGATGGACTGGGGAGGCTAGGGTTTGGGTCGACTCTATATATGTGCTTTTGGTGGGCTTGGGCTAAAATTCAGTTTTGAGCTTCTTTTGGCCTATATTATCATACACAGCTCATATACTACTCGGGGTCCCCGACGGGGAACGGGGACGGGGACGTGTAGACGTTCCGCTCCCCGCTTCCCCCGACGGGGATGGAAATAAGCCCATTAAACTTCCCGCGGGGATTAAAAACACCCGAATTGCATCTCCTAATGGAGGAAATCCCCGTCGGGGATCGGGGATCGGGGCCCCGTTGCCATCCCTAGGTAGGAGCCGGCTGCTGCCTTTCAATTCGGAGGCAGAATCCGGGAAAGTAGGGACGGCGGCGGCGGCCGGCGGATTGGACGGCGGCGACGACGTTAGGGTTTCGGTGGAAATGGAATGGAATTAGGGTGGATCGGAGAGGGGGTTGGAGTTGCACTAAATACGATAAGATAAGATAATAAATTCCCCAATACGATAATAAGATAATAATTCCTCCAATTTGCTCCGGCAGGCTCAAACGTCTTCCTTTTCCTGTACTACTGGAATGTGATTTCTAAAAAAAATACCAGCCCGTGCTACGCGCGAAACCTATATACTTCCACAAGCTTTTGATATCCATGTTATATACTACTTCCGTTATTAAATATATGACATCATTAATTTTTTTCATTCGTTTGACTATTCGTCTTTTTTGCAAATATTTTTGCAAATCGATAAACTTACAAGTTAAATCTAAAGTACATGTGATAATAGGCATAATGATACATATTTTACTTTAGCTAACTAACTTGTTCAATAGATATCGATGGTCAAAGTTGGAGTAAAAAGTCAATAGTGTCATATATTTAAGAACGAGTATATCTATGGCTAAGAAAAGATGAGTAAGCAATCCACATAAATAAATATCTCATCCCTAAGTCAACTATAATAAATATATGATCCCATGACATGTTGAATTAGATATTCAAAATGTTGTATCAGGATTTGCGATATTTGAATTAGTTGTAAAATGTTGAAGCGTGTATCACACATGAAAAATCTAAGTGAGCTTCTTCTCATCGTCCTCCTCCTTCTTGTCCTTCTCCTTATCCTTCTCATCCAAGGGGAGGTGGTTCATGTTGTTCGCGATCTCGTCGCCTTCACCCTTGGTGGAGTCCAGATTGCCACCTTCATCCTCGACCCCGACAGAGGGGAGGTCGAGGGAGCTCTCGTCAGCCCCAATCTCAGCGTATGGGACGTCGTGGCTGTCACCTATGGTGGGTGGTTGCGGCAGCTGCAGGAGCCGGTGGCGACCCTAGTGTCTTCCATCTCGTCCATAGCAACGGGCACCATAGCAGTGGGGGTTAGGGTTTTCGGCGAAGGTAGGATTGGGATGCTCACGTAACGTACAACGTACCTCTCGCTTGAGAGATCGTGGGAGGTCGGAAGCGGCGGCGAGGTCACCCGCTGATACGTACAAACCATGTTTTTGAACCTAGGGATCTTATATCACTTCCGGAAGCTAGTATCACAATTAAACTTCCGGTCGATTAGACACATCTTCTCTTTCCTCTTCTTCTTTCCCATCTCGCTGCTGCCGCCACCTCGTCCTCCGCCTTGACCGACGGCTGTCGCGTCACCCGCCATCCACCGCCGTCCTTGACCCTGCCCTACCTAACTCGAACCCTTTTCGCGCCCCCGCCACTAGTCACCGACCCACTAGCTGTCCAACCCCGCTTGGCTAGCGGTGCTACCGCGCGCACCTCGTCTACATCACCGACCAACCCGCCACCATCGCCGGTCCTCCACACCGTCCCCACCCACTCCTCTTCTATGGCCGCCAGCCATTAGAGCCTCCCACCCAAAACCCCAACCCTAAACTTAACCCACCGCCGCCTCCGCCATCGCTCGCGGTCACCGGCAGGCCCCTGCCCACCTCCCACTCCTCTGGCGTGACGAGCTCCTCACAACGACGGCGTGACGAGTTCCCGTGAGAGACGACCAGATGAAGAAGAAGAGGAAGGAGAAAAAAGATCGACGGTCTAAAGTTCTTGCACGTATCTTAAAGCATGTGTTCCAAGTATATAGTTATCTAGCTTCCGAAAGACCGATCGACCTATCATCGCGGGCGTATGGCATGATATTAGAGAAATTACCAGGTCGTTTATTTCTTTTAAAGCTTATTTTATTCGGAGAGGAGCAAACTCGTTAGCGGATAGATGTGTTAAGGAGGTATCTGTGGAGACCCCCGCTATGAACTGGTTGAACTGCTTTCCTCAGCGGCTTCAGGAAGCAGCAGCCAAATAGTGTAATCCTGCTTATGAGTAACGATAGGTTTTCCGGTTTGGACCAGTCCATGCTGGGCCGGCCCAACGGCCGACAGATTGAAGAAGGCTGGTGGTGACGGTTCTGTATTTTAGAAAAAAAGTGTTTTTGACGTCCCTCAACTATCAGCGAAGTTTGGTTTTAGCCCCTCATTCGGAAAACCTGGTATCCTACCTCCCTGAACTATCTAAACTGTTCAGTTTTGGTCCCTCACTGGTTTTGATGGTGGTTTTGGGTGACGTGGTAGTGGACCCCACATGTCAGGGTGGGCGACACCCCCGCCTCGACCAACGCTGGTGGCCATCTCGCCGCAGACTCCGCCTCCCCGCACGCCGACGACGAGATGGGGATGGACGGTGCGAGGCGAGGGCGAGCAGGTGCGGCGGTGCCACATCGAGCTGCGGATGGCCGATGCGAACGCGCCCACCACCGGAGCCGACGGCAGCAGCGTGCCTTGGCCACATCCGGCTTGCCCAGGTCATCGGAGGCGAGGTAGGGGCGCGCCGCCGGAGAGGGGGGGGCCGACCGCCTCGTCGAGGCCCGTCCGGCTACCTTGACGGGGACCTGATGCCTCGGGAGCGCCGTCGAAGGCCGGGGTCCGGCCGCTCCGCCTCCACCTTCTCTAACCTGTGCTCGGCTCTGGCGGCGGCTCCAACCGCGGATCCACGCTCCGGCTCAAGAGGTCGCGGGACGGAGACCGCTCCGCCCCCGCTAGCGGTGCCTGAGCTCGGGGCTGGAGCCGCGCAGAGGCAAGGCCATGGCCGGCAAGCTGCTCGATGCGTGGAAAGCAGGGGCGGCGCGAGGAGAGCAGGAGGGCGGGTAGAGCAGGCGGAGCTCGGGAAGGAGGAGAGGAAGTAGCGGCGTGGTGGTGGAGGAGGAGGAGATGATACGACCGATGACGGAGGAGAGGAGCCGACGACGGAGGAGTAGAGCCAGCTGCGGAGGAGAGGAGCCGACGGCGTGGTGGAGGAGGAAGAGAGGAGACGGCAGTCGGCGGAGGAGAGGACGGGGATAGGGGAAGAGGAGGAGAGGTGAAGAAAGACTGAGGGCCCACCCCTGACATGTAGGGCCAAGTACCACGTCACCCAAAACCACCATGGAAACCGGCGAGAGACAAAAAAAATGAACGGTTTAGATAGTTCAGGGATGTAGGATGCCCAATTTTCCAAATGAGGGACTAAAATCAAACTTCGGTGATAGTTGAGGAACATAAAAACACTTTTTTCCTTCTCGTTTTCCTTTTTGTATCCTATACAATTTCCTAGCCTCACTCAATGAATTTCAGCTTCAACAACACTAGAAAAGCCGCGCGCTGTGCGTAGCAGGCCTCCCGGTGGCACTGTCGGTGGCCTCGTAGTTTTGTTGCCTCTCTTCGACTGCTTCCTCCGTCCCAAAATGATTGTCGTTTTCGCTTATCGAGAAATAACTTTAACCGAATATATATAAAAATATATTAATATTTATGGTACAAGATTAATATTACTAGATTCATATTTGAATCTAGTTTTTTTACAAATTTTTTTAATAATTTAAATGTTGCACATATTTTCTATAATCTAGTCAAACTTGTGGCACGGAAACCAACAACAACAGTCATTCTGGGACGGAGGGAGTATCTATCAACATGTGTTGACTAGGATTGTTTTGTATTTTTTTAATTGACAGAAAGTATATGTCAATTTAAAAACTATAGCAAATATACGACTATTTAGCCATGCTATATTATATAATATCGCTAAAGATCGATGATCTATATTTTTTGCACGAATCTTAAAGTGTGTGCTAAGTTTTTTTAGAACAACGTAAACGCTCACAACACGCACGCACACTCATCTCTATGAACACACGTACACAAACCCTACCCTATGAGCACTTCCGAAGGACTGAGCACCGACAGATCTGAAGATTCCCGAAGTCACCACTAGCGCCTCGTCGTCGACGGGAACGTCGCTTACCACTTAATGCATAACGTCGGAAAATCCCGAAATAAATCCAGAAAAAAGTGCGAACACCAGGATTTGAACCCTGGTGGGTAGCGTCCTACTGGACTATCCTACCATTTGACTACAAGCTCATTCGCAAAGTGGAATTTTTTTTAAATATTTTTTTTCGGCGATTTTTCAAAAATATACTACGGATCTCAAGATTGGCAAAAATAGCCTCCAAACGCCACTGTAAATGGCGGTAGGGACCTACCGCCACCTGAAACGGCGGTAGGGAGCCCTACCGGCATTTAGCACAGCGGTTGCTACAGTAACCCCACGCTAAATGGCAGGGCTCCCTACTGCCATTTACAGTGGCGGTTGGAGGTTATTTTTGCTAATGTTGAGATCCGTTGTATATTTTTGTAAAATCGCCGAAAGAAAAATATATAAAAAAAAAGATTCCGCAAAGTGTGTGCTAAGTAAGCCAGATAAGTTTTCCGATTTGGACCATTCCATGTTGGGCCGGCCCAACGTCCAGCAGATTGAAGGCTGGTGACGATTCTTTATTCTCGTTTTCCTTTTTTTCATCTTACAAGTTCCTAACCTCACTCAACGAATTTCAGCTTCAACAACACGTGTTGACTAGGATGGGTTTTGTATTATTTTTTAAAATGACAGAAAGTATATGTCAATTATAAAAACTATAGTAAATATAAGACTATTTAGCCATGCTATATTATATATTTCATAATATCGCTAACATTTTCAAATCTATTTTAATAATGCAAGTGCCATATTAGTATGTTAGAATTGTTATATCACTATCTATAAGAGCAAATGCAGTGGGAGCCTCTAAATGGGTCTCTACTCTAAAATTTGAAGGTTTGATGAAAAAAAATCAACTCCAGCAGGGTTTCTAAATGAGCCTGCATTTTGCATACTCCTTCAAATTTCCTCTCCAAGCCTCAATTCATAGAGGCTCTTTACTTCCCCCTCCAAAACTGGGTCCCACCATTTTTATTTTCTTTTTCTTTTTTCTTCTCTCATCCCCTGCCTCTCATCTCCCCGGAGCGGGCCTCCGTCACTGCTCTGCTTCGACGACGGCGTGGCGAGCTCCGCCTCGTGCTCCCCCGACCGGCCGCCGAGCTACCCGCGCACCTCCCCAAGTCGTGGCCGCACGCCTCACCGTGCGGGCCATGACCTGTCGGAGCTCCTCCCCGCCGCACGCCGTCCTCGCACCGCCGGCCAGCCGAAGCTCCTCCGTCGTGCACATGTTCCTGGCCGCGTTCCTCCCAGCGGCCGCCGCGGCGCTGTACCTGAGGGACGTGCCTACCGTACGCGCAGCACTACATCCCGATGTCGCGGGACGTCGAGTCCTCCCGCGTCGAGGCCGAGCTCGTCATCTTCTTTGTCATCGACGACCTACTCGCCAAGGCGGAGCTGTCCCGCCTCCGCATCTTGCGCTCGACGCTGGTGCTCATGGCGACGGCGGACCCATGGCAGCTGGACGCGCTCGCCTCGCTCCACGTCCCGGCGGCCTCGCTGCCGCTGGACCCCACCGAACGCTGACCCGACGTGTAGTACGCGGCGTCCTCGTCGGACGACCCTGCGCGCCGCAGTGAAGCCTCCTCGCATGAGGAGAAGGAGGAGGAGGGCCTTGTCCCCGGTGGTGGCCATTGCTTCCGCGGCTCTGTGAGTAGCACTCCATCCTGCTTCCTCCTCTGAATTTTGTTGAGTCGGGCTCTCAAATTTCTGCTTTGTGATGTCTGCAACAATTTGGTGATCAAAGGGCGAGGGCTCCGAACAAGAAGCCCTTCGCGCCACCCCACGAGGTGTGCCGATCAGTGATGCACTCGCTACCGCCGCAGAAGCGCGAGATCTTCGAGTCGCTGGACTAGTGGGCGGCAGACAACATCTTGCCGCTACTCAAGCCCGTGGGAGCTCTTGGCAGCCGCAAGACTACCTTCCTGACGCGTTCGCCGATGAGGTCCATGAGGTCCGCGCCCGCGTCGCCGAGATCCCCGACGAGCTCCCGACGATGACGGGGTAGTAGGCCGCGGGCGCGGCGGTGGCGAATGGGGACGCGCCCGCCGCGGCGCGGGTGGGCTGCTGCTCTTGATGGCGCGAATGGCTGCTGCTTCCGATGGCGCTTGTTGGTGGGGGACTCCTCGCCGTCAACCATGGTGAGGGACGAGGGGCTGGGGCTGGAGGAGGAACATTGCCGTGGGGGGATGCAGATGACGGTGTCGTGCCGCGCAGGACTGGGATTCTCTTCTAGTGACAGACGGCTCACATCAAAATACAGAGCTGAATTGATTTCCCGGCTGAAGTTGAAATGTAATTTTGAACCTCTACTTTTTAGAGTTGAACCTGCAAATAAGATTTGGAGGTCTCAATTTGCAGATCTTACTTAAGTTGCTCTAATCCCGTGTAGACTATGCAAAAGCCAATTAAAATCAATATAGAATTGTTCAAGCACATGATGACATGATTTGAGAATGCATTACCAACTTTTCCATCGAAAAAGAATCAAGGGCATTTTTGTGCTGACAAATCATAGACTTCAAAAATATAATCGTTCGAAATGCAACATCCCTTCTCATTCCATAAGATTTTTTATATGCAAAAAGTCAACTATAGGCATATGTTTTTTTTCCTCTCTCCTCTTTCTTTCGTCAATGCATTGTCCTTCCCTGCGCCGAAAGGATTTTCTTCACCCCCTTTCCCCACCGCCCGTACACGCATTTATTTACTTCAACAGACTCCAGCAAAAACAATTTCACAATTTTTTTCCTCTCCTCCTCTTCCTCCTCGCCCCTGTTTCTCTCCTTCCCTTCCCGCATCCGCCGTCTCATCCATCCCAAATCAAATCAAACCCACCTCTCGCTCGGATCCTCCCCCGAATCCGGCCATCCTTACCAAAACCCTACTCCTCGCGCCACCGGCGGCGGGGGACATGCTGCGGTGACCGCGCGCGTACGGCCTCTTCTGTCTGCGCATTGCGGGTGCGGGAGGGGGCGGGCGATCGCTAGGGAGAGCAGCGGAGCCATGGCGTCCGCGGGGGCGGGCGGGCTCAAGACCTACTTCAAGACCCCCGAGGGGCGGCACAAGCTGCAGTACGAGAAGACGCACTCCCCCGCCGTCGTGCACTACAACCACAGCGGCAAGACCGTGTCCCAGGTACGACGAGGGCGCGCCCTGCGGTTCGGGATAGGTAGGTTAGCGGGGGAGGTTCGATGCGCCCGTCTGGGGGATCTCGATGCGGTTATATGTGGAATTGGGAGGCAGGGTTGTGTGCTGGGGTGGGTGTTGACTTGGCCTGATCAGGTGCCGGATTGGGGTGGGTCGTTGTAGATGTGCTCGGATTTCGATTGGTCATGCACAGCAGCACAGGGTACTGGGAAATGATTGGATGGAGCGGTCCGGGCAGCCTCTGTAGATGTCTTATTGTTTGTGATGCTTCATGTCTGGATGGTCCTTGCATACATATCCTGTTAATTCTAGAAAGTAGAAACCTTCAACATGAATGACATATGGGTTGCTGTTTGCTTATTCTAAATTTCCAATAGCATAGATGAGATATCAAATGTTTTGCGTAACAGCTAGCAGAGCTTTGTGGACTTACAAAATCCTTGTTGTTTACATTGTGCATCCTTTACGCAATATTAAGACCAATTTGGTTGTGATGTTGCCAGATGACGGTGGCATATTTGAAGGAGAAGCCGGCTGGTCAGGGTTCCACGCCTTCAACTCCAAGTGCTGGCAGTGGGATGCGGTCGGCAGCTGCAAGGCTGCTCGGCACTGGGAACGGGAACCGGGCACTCAGCTTTGGGAGCAATGGTACCAGCAGGGCTGTCTCAGGGAGCAGCCGCATTGGTGGAGGCATTGGTGCGTCCACGAGCGCGAGTGGATCGCAAGGCCTGGCGAATTATGATGGCAAGGGCACGTACATCATATTCAACACTGCTGATACGCTCTTCATCAGTGATCTCAACTCACATGACAAAGTATTTCCATTTCTCTTGCTGAATGCATGCTAAGTTGCTCGTAACTTTGCTATCCTGTGGTTCTCTGATCACATGCTAATTGCATCAGGATCCAATAAAGTCCATCCACTTCAGCAGTTCGAACCCACTTTGCCATGCATTTGACCTGGAAGCAAAGGATGGGCATGATCTGCTCGTTGGGGTGTTCTCAGGAGATGGTATGTTGAATGCTTCCTGATTTGGAATGCTTTAACGCTTGTATGTTAAAAGTGATTCATGTATAAGGCCCTTCTGTTCATTGTCCAGTCTATTCAATGTCACTGAGGCAGCAGTTGCAAGATCCTGGAAAGAAGCCTGTTTCATATCAGCATTTTATTAATAAAGACAAAGACAAAGACAAAGATCCAAGTCAAGGTGGCACTGCCAGCAGGCATGTTTTCACTTGGTTGTTTGATTGAAAAATGAACTTGATAATTTTTCACTAATATGCTTGGCAAATTTAAAATATTTACATATTGCTTAAGTATTTATTTCTTGATATGGTAGTGGGTCCTGTCACATGTAGGTAGAAACTTAGCTGGGTAGCACCAATATAATATACAATGTAGGTATGAAAATGCAATGCAGCCCGGTACAATATGCTGTGATACTGTGAAAAATAATGATGACCCATATGCATGGAAGATACCAATGGCTTTGTTCTCAACTTATAACTCACAAGTGCATGCATGAGTGAAGCAATGTTTTTAAATCGTCCGATTAATCACGATTAATCGCGATTAATCGCCCTTATCGCTCAGCACCTACCGATAAGTACTAGCGACCCGATTTGCTCGATTAGAAAGCTGATCGTCCGATTAATCATGAACTAATCACGATTAATCGTCCGATTTGACTTAGGACGATAAGTTTTGACAGACAAAATTGTTGGACCGAAATACATATGTGTGCTTAGATTGTTTTAGGCTGGTATTTGAGCCCATTAGGTTCGATAATACGATTTGAAAACATTGAAAGACAGAGATAAAAAGAATCCTAGTAACAACTTAGTTCCTTTCTTTGTTCCTTAAGCACTTTAATCTCTGTATTCTGTGATGAATAATTAATATGATGACCTTGCATATGAGCTACAAAGTTTAGCAAAACGAGTTATCAACCTCTGTTGTAGCATCTGGATGTGACCTTTGTTGGAACGCTTTTGCTCATGTAAGTAGTTTACATTTGTTTGCTGCAAGACAAGTGGTCAAATTGATATTGCATTAATACTGTTGTCATCATTTGAGACCTTGTTTAATTATGTGATTGCTGCTTGCTATGATTTGCTAGCTTTTCAGCCTTCAAAATTGTATAGTATATACTATATGGTATGTATATTAGTCCTATAATCCTTAGGACGATTATAGGACCGATTAGGTCGATTAGCCTCGATTAATCGGTCTTATCGACGACTTATCACGATTAATCATTTTATCGATACCCTTACGATAAGGTTCGATAATACGATTTGAAAACATTGGAGTGAAGACAACAATAACAGGCTAGCAGTGAACCAGAAGTTTATGGTATTTTGGGTTAGTTTTGTGCCTAGCATGTTGTCAATATATTATTATAAATCTTTGAAAATTTGAATTTCTCATGTGAGATTTAGCTAGCTCCAAGAAGGTACAAAATTTATAGACGTTCGCTGAAAGTGAAACAAGAAGTATGATTGTGATTTTCCCTGTGTCAGTGTGTGAAAACCACACACATCTGTTGGTATTTTCTTGGTTTCATGCCACTATAGTTGTTTTGGGGATGTCCTTGATGGGTCGTTTCAAACAACCTTTTTTTTTCTCTGCTGTCATATTTTGGTTGTAAGGTACTGCGAATAATTTTGGTGGATAATGAAGATACATAACTATTTAGCTAAGCTCATTTGATGAAAAAACAATCAACACCTGCAGATATTTGACTTAAATTCGAATAATTCTTAACAAATCAATTAGTAATAAAATTCATAACACATGATTTTTTTTTCACGCTACCTGCTTTAAATTTATATGGCAATTCGGCGACCTGGAGTCTTGCTCCCATTGATTTATGCAATGCTTGAAAATCCGATAGGTGTCCATCCACTTAGCACTTAATTGTCGTTAAACTGGCTAGGGGAAAGGGGTGGTGCTGAGTGCCAATTGCCAAGGTGCCGCCTAGGCAGGTTACTTCCTTTTGGACATTGTTTGCGATACAATTGTAAATTGGGTTTTCTGCTGCTGCTTTTTGAACAATCTAGAGTGCCATTTTTTGTACAACGGGGGTTGGTGTTCCCAACAGTTGTCAGGACCCCTCAGTCCTGGAATTGTTACCACACATTATGGTTAGTAAGTGGTATTGATGCAGTTCCCTGGATAAGTCTGCAAAAGATGTTATGCCTTCCTCCTTGTGTAGTCAAGATCCAAAGTAAAGCACTTTGGTTAGCATGCATGCATATGGTGCTGCTAAATTTGATACCTCTGGTGTGTGAACTACTAAAGGATGATGATGATGATAATGATTAAGTTATGTGCTGGGCCTGCTGTTGTTTGGGATGTCTTTTTTTTTTTCAAAAAGAAAATGTAGCTGTTCTTCATTTTTCGGGAGAGTTCGATTGAGCTGATTTTCTTAGCCGAAAGGTTACTATAGTATGCAGCCTTAAACAGAACATACTATTACCTCTGCATGCTTTTCTTTGCACATTGATTATAATTATATATTGATCTTTGGACTCCAATCAACTGCAGCCGGTGCACTTGTGTTGCATGGGTTCCAGAGCGTGATGGCATTTTTGTTGTTAGCCACGCTGATGGGAATTTGTATGTGTATGATAAGGTGGCGCCCTCAATGCTCATTGAATTTTATTGAACTGCATTAGGTTTATTTGAACTGATAAATTTTCTTTTTCCACATTCAGTCCAAGGATGGAAATACTGATTGGACGTTTCCAACTGTAAAGGATCAAAACCAGCTGCTAATTTCACATGCAAAGTCGAGTAAGGTATCTCAAGCCACCTGACATCTTTTACTGAAAAATTGCATTGACATGGCTACGTGTGCCGCACATTTTAAAAATATGGGGTATTTGCAAAATGTTTTTGTTCTGAAATTGTCATGGAAAGAACCAATGCCTGGACTCCGGACTTCTTGAAACACTACTGCTTTTTCTTTGTGCTGAAACGAACCAATATATCTAAAGTAGCTGACACAACTGAACAACATGTGTGCACTGGTTTGGACTTCGTTCTTGCCTCTTGGTAATTAACAATATAGCAGAAATTTAGTTTATATTTGGCCTGGCCTTTATCTGTCAGTGGCTTTTACTTATATGATATCAGTTGGAGCCAACAGCCAAATAGTATTACCACTCCATCAGGTCATACTGGAAATACTACAATAAATTTGGAAAGTGGTTCTCATTGTGGACATTATGAAATAATATTGCAAAAATACTGACTCAATGAAAGTTAATCGAAGATTCTTGAAAATAGTTCTCAAAAAAAAAAATTCTTGAAAATACTGAGTCCTAATGTTATGACAGCTCTGATTGACTCTGGAGTTTTAAATAACACTGCAGGGTAATCCAATCGCAAGATGGCACATCTGTCAAGGTGCAATCAATGCCATTTCCTTTTCACCTGATGGTGCTTACTTGGCAACTGTCGGGCGAGATGGTAATTTTCTCTTTCCAAGAATGAGAATCAACAGTTTCAATAGAAAAGGTTTAGCCGTTGGAGAAGTTCTATATAACTAAAATAGTCTGATCATATGCAGGTTATTTAAGAGTGTTTGATTTTGCGAAAGAACAACTAATATTTGGTGGGAAAAGTTACTATGGTGCACTATTGTGTTGCTCTTGGAGGTAAGTTGCCAATGGGCACCGTTTGCTGCTATCATACCTATTTCCATGACTGGAATGTTTTGACCATATCCAAGTCTGACAGATATGGAAGCTGGACTCTGTATTTCTGTTAATGCTGCATTGCCTCAATTATGCTAATTTTAAGATCGATCATGTGTTCAACTCTTGGTATTCCTGATAATTAATTTGTGAATCACTTTCGCAACCTATTCCAATAGTTTTGATAAGTAACTCTTTTCACCTTGTGAAACTTTTTAGTTCTGAGATGTTTGTCAAAACTCAAAAATTTTACTCTCCGCCAATTTTAATATATGAAATTACATTGGCATAATAGTATGTTGTTTTAGGATGGATAATTGGATAGTGTATAGCAGGCTAGGAGAAATGTAGTTGGTGCACCTGCTTGGCTTTTACCCTTCCTAACTAAATCTTAAAAGGAAGTCAATATTACAAGATAGAATCCATATGATTATGTCAGATGCTTTTTTTTTTTTTTTGCCAAGAATTCATGATTACAAGCATATATGTAGAAAAATATGGAACTCTTGGGGGAAAGTAGAAATGGCAAAGACGGCAACAGGTAGATAGCAGAGTAATTATAAGAGGAAGATGAAAGAATATGAAAGGATGAAGGCGCATCTAATTCAATGTATAAATTTGAAGCGTGCTGACTGACATGGATTCAATATCTACTCCTATAGGCTATTTTAATGTAGATTTCTAGCAGCTGCTACAATGCCACAGGACGATAGATGCTATTTCTTGACAACAGCCATGGTTTCAGAATGCTATAATGCATTTTAACAAATAGCTTTCGTAGTTCAGTGTAAAATGGTGGACTAGATGCCACCTAGGCAGTGCTGCTGAGCTTAGGCACCCAGCCAGCCACTATGTTCCCCAAATCACCCTGAGCTTAGCTAGGGTGGGAGACAGTACTTAGTTAAGTCTTCACGCCATTGGGGTTGGAGGCTTTGAAGTAGGGTTGAGTGGGATTTGTGACAAGGGTGGTAGCAGGTGGGATGGGAGCTATTGGGGTACAGTGAAATCAAGGGGTGAGCAAGATGTATATTTGTACTGGGTAGAGAAGGGTGGGTGGAGGCCTAGTTTCAATTAGGCTGAACAGGGTGGCTGCTGTACCCTTTTTCAACTTTTCACATCCCCCTCTCAACTCCCTTTATGTCACTGTATTAACTGAAATATAATAACAAACTCTAGCGTCCACTGGGTTATTATTTTTCTATTCCAGGATCAAGGCAAAAACTATCCTGTTCTGTGTATTATTTATTATTTAATGTAGTCGTAACAAAGGTCATGTGGAACATGGAATGTTCCTAACGCAGCATGGTCTGTCCTGCTTGGCGACATTTTTTGCATTTTTTTTTCTTGACCAAGGTTGAGTCCCAGATTCCGAATCGCCTCCTTGCAAAATAAGCAAAGGTAAGGCTGCCTAGAAATTCCCTTATCCATATTCCATCACCTTATGTTGGAGCTTTCAGCACTGAGTACCAAACCCTGGCTTGCCAGGAAAGTTGCTGAACCCAGTTTCTCAGGGAGGTACCCTCATGTTGGTGAGCTGTAGTTCGAGCCCTGTGACTGCCATTCCAACTGGAGGCATTAAACAACCTAGTTACTGCTCGCTCAGTTCTCAACATTTGCTGCATGTTGTACTACAGCATGTCTATTTGTTCAGCGAGTTACACCCTCAAACTTCTCCAAACATATTAGATTTCAAGTGAATGCACTAGTTTATGCATACAATCATTGTATTTTGTTTTCTTATAATAATTGCATACAAGTCTTCCATGAATTAGAATCTGGATGGGACTAACTAGTTTTATTATGCTGCCCTGTTACAGTGCGGATGGCAAATATTTGTTATCAGGTGGTGAAGATGATCTTGTACAAGTATGGAGCATGGACGATAGAAAGATTGTTGCATGGGGCGAAGGGCATAATTCATGGGTGATACTATATTTACAATTGTCTTTGTTTAATATCACATTGAAACTATTTGAAACTTGCATTTTAAATCAAATGACTTTGCTGTTCTACAGGTTAGCGCAGTTGCTTTTGATCCGTATTGGTCCCCACCAAATTCAGATGAAACAGAAGAAAATGTTATGTACCGCTTTGGGTCAGTTGGACAGGTACCTAGAAGTTCATATAATATATTTGTTTTTTTAATCCGGGGTTGTTGTGTTTTATACTGTAGTATCACTGAATTGTGTGACAAGTGCACTTTGCTAAGATTGCATGCTCCTGCTAGGCTGCTATCCTTTTGGTCATTTGCTACCTTGTTGATAAACTTGGATGTCGAACTTATTTTCGTGGTTTAGTAGTTTGTGGTATTTGTAATTGTTTCATTAACATCAGATGTGCCACATGCTTTACCTAGCTTGTCTGACATAATTCATACTGGTAAATACCTTTTCACCCATTCAGGACACACAACTGCTTCTCTGGGATCTTGCACTGGACGAGATTGCTGTCCCTCTACGCCACCCTTCTGCTGGATCACCGACATTTAGCAGTGGAAGCCCTTCTGCACACTGGGACAATGTGTGCCCTCCAACAGGTGTTCTTCAACCTTCTCCACGGATGCGAGATGTACCAAAGCTCTCACCCCTAGTGGCGCACCGGGTACATGTAGACCCCCTCTCTGGACTAGAATTCACCAGCGAATCAGTGCTCACCATTTGCCGTGAGGGGCTAATCAAAATCTGGGCCAGACCCAGCCATAATGAAAACAACCAGCAGCCTGATTCTGAGCAGGTCGTAGGCAACACCACCACGAAGGATAAGATGCTAACGTCGTCGAACAAAGCAGGTGCTACCAGCTCCAGCTTCAAGCAACCATCATCTGCTCTTTTCACGTGACAGGCTTTGCAAGCATTTTTGTCATGCTCGCCTGGCTGTGGCTATTTAGCATCTTTTGTTACTAACGTGAGGATTCATGGAGCGGGAGTAGCTTGGGGAGGCTGCCAGCAAAGAGTCGCACCTTTCCTTTTCCTGCTTCGTCGACTATGTTTCTGGGTTACAGAAGTGTCATTGTTGCCACCTGTGTTGGCGAAAGAAAATAACCAAACTTGCTCCTGTACATATACAGATACTGCTGTATGATGAATATTACAAGTTACTTATTTGATATCATTTGATTGTTCTTTTGTAACATTTCAGTAGACTAGAGTGTGTACCCATTTTATTGTGTAGTCCTGATACTGATAGTTATTAAGAGGCTGCATATCATTGGGGGTGGCCAATGGATTCCCTTGGCGTAATGGTATTTTTTCCTCCCTGGAATCAAATGTTTCAACTTTCAATTGTAAACTGCTAAGTGCTTAATTTACACAGCAATTTACCGTTGCAGTGCTTTTTTTTAAAAAAAAATTGTATCGAGAAAGTGGTTCATTTGAGTATGGGAAAAACCTGGGTGTCTTCTTATTTCTTCTATTTCTTCAGTATTTTACGGTTGATGCTGGATTCACAGAAAACGTGGAACTAATGCGGAAGGCATGATTTTGAAGCGTTGGAATGCTGTTTGAATGATCTTGTGGAAACAAAACGGCATGTAATTGATTTTACAACGTTGCTGCGTTTCCAAACATGCTTAGATTTGTTTGCTTTTCAGACTCCATTGTACGTGGAGTTAATGGCTATTCGCTCCTACTAAAATTTGTCAAACTTGCAACGTATAGGTAGCTGACGACCACAAGCAAATCAGCGAGAAGCGAAGCGATTACCCCCAGGATCCTAACCAATCAACGCGAATCATCCTCGTATTCAAAACTTGCCAAACTTGCACGGACTGCACTTTGTCGCCACAAAACAGCAGCTAAAAATCCTCCCCAATCAAAGCAAATCGAACACGAATGGCACGAGAACAGAATGTTTGAAACACGTCGAGAATCCGCTGCAATCCAATCAAAATCAGCACAATAAACGAATTCATTTGGAAACGGAGGCCAAAAAATTGGAAAAAAAATTGCCTAAAAAAATGAAAAAAACCCAGACAGAGAGATACCCAAAATTCACACGCCTGCCAGAGCCTCCCCGGTCTGAACTCTGAAGAAGGAAACCGAGCCCGGGTCGGACTCGAGCGAGAGCTCCTCCCCCCTCCCCCCCTCCCGGTCTCCGCCTCCGTCCCCTCCTCGCCTATAATAAGCGGACACCACGCCGCAGCCGGCATCCAAATCCACCACCACCACCACCACCGGCATCTAGCAGGGAGTTAGCAAGGGCCACCCCGCCGGGCCCCGCTACCCGCGCCCCGCGCCGGCGCCGCCAGCGGCGGACGCTGCGCCGCCCCGCCGACGGCGACGACCTCCGCTGAGCATGGCCGCCGCGCCGCCGGGCGCCCAGAACTGCTGCGTCTTCGGTACGCCCCCCGCCCCTCTCCCCCGCCTCCCCCAGCTCAATTCGGTCAGGACCTTGCCCGCCCGGTGCCCCGGTGGTGATTCGGGAGCTCGGAGCCTTCGATTCGATTCGGTTGGGTGGCTCGGTTTCACCCTGGCTAGGGTTTACCGTTCTCGTGCTCCGCCTCCAATTGGGCCCGCAATTTTTTACCTTGTCAATTCTGTTGTGTTGTCGGATGCGGAGGCGGCGCATCCAGGGAATTCAAAGCTTGCTGATGAGTGTGTCGTTTTGAATCTGATTGCAGTTGGTAACATACCGTACGATGCAACGGAGGAGCAGCTCGTGCAGATTTGCGAGGAGGTCGGCCCGGTCGTCTCCTTCAGGTGCAGTTCAATGTTTCAGTCAAGCAGAAAATCCAATAAGCTGATGCAGGATAGCTCGTTCAGTTCACAGAGGCTTGTGGATTATGGGGTTTTTTTTTTTACAATATGCATGCTTCATAGATTGTTCAAATCTATGTGGTACATTATTTAGGAATCCTAACAATATAGAATGTTGACAGAGAAACTAAATATTCCGTTGCTGCTACATGCTCCGTTTCCTCCTGCCGCCACATGCCTGATGTCATGTGCCTGTAGGTTGATGCTTGATCATAAATCCCAGAAATCATAAAACAGCAACATCCTAGTATCTGATATGTTTGTGATATACTGGTATATACGTGTGTGCCTTCTCTTGATTGGATTTCTTTGTAAGTGAATATTTTACTGATAGGTGGACTGAGAAACTTATTTACTACGGCCATGAAGTTTTTTCTACACATGAAATTGATATGATGCTGTTTAACTATATCTTTTTATCATACTGACAACTCCAAATTGCTTGTAGATTGGTGATTGACAAAGAAACTGGAAAGCCGAAGGGTTACGGCTTTTGCGAGTACAAGGATGAGGAGACTGCTCTAAGTGCTCGCCGGAACCTCCAGGGTTACGAGATTAATGGTCGTCAGTTACGTGTTGATTTTGCTGAAAATGGGAGGAATACTGACAGAAATAGAGAAAAGGTCGAAGATCCTCAATTTTTTTACTGTAGAACCCTTCCTACCACCTATGGAGTTCTCTGATAATATGAGAAGTTGTATAGTCTTCATTCCTATGAATGATAATAGCTGCAGTTTCTCCAACCACCCTGTGTCTCCTGTTTCACTTTCTCGTGTTTATATGGCATGTTTGTGTATGTACAGCTGCCTGACTGTACATACACACGCCTGCTATAACCATCCATTTCCTTTATTGAATCATCGTTCTGATGTGGTTGTTCGAAAATGCCTCCGTTGTCTCGATTTTTACCCAGTCCAGCGTACCAAAGAAGTTGGGTTATAGTCTGACAAAGTGGTTTGACTTAATAAATATATATATATTATGATAAAGAGCTTCCTCAGAAGTGTGCTTACTGCTGAATGTGAGGTTTACTTTCTTGAAATAGCAAAAGAAGGCTTGTAGTCTTATGGAACATGTATAATTGGTCTTTTGGACATGCTCAAGCAAGAGGGTGGCCACTGTTGGTAAATTGATTGCTGGAAAAGATATATCCAATCAACCTTTATGTATGTGCACAAGGACTTGCTGTTTTATTTGGCCTTCCTAATACCTTGATAGTTGCCCTCACTATAGCTTCTATCAACAGGTTTTGTATATATCTCTACCAATGACAGTGTCTGGTGCTGATGCATGTGTGCCGGTTTATGTTGCCAAATATCGTGTTGACAAGAGAATACTGTGACAACACACAAGTTCTCATCTAGATGCAGTTGATTTACATAAGGACACATCTTTTTGTGTTAAAGTTATCTTCAAGACTTGTGAAATAATCTTGCATGATGTTACTGTACACAGAAGAATTATTTCACTGTCTCCATTTATCAACTTTGCATTCTGGAAATTAAGTAGCTTTACTATGTTGGTGTAGTTGGTCTATGTTCATTATCTGAATGACAAATAGGGAACATATCAACCAACTGAAGTTGATTTAGCTTCATTGAGAGCAACTTGACTTATGTTGTATACATTCATGCATTGCAGGGCCGTGGAGGACCAGGGATGGCATCTGGTGCTGGTTGGTCCCATTTTTTTATTCATCATTCAGTTCATATATGTTGCTTCAAAATTTATAATGTGTTCATGGATGTTAACTTCGATTCTTGATGGAATGGCACAGATAGTCAGAAACAGTCAAGTGGGACTTCTGTTGCTGGAGATACAAGTCTTCATCAGCCTGTTGGTCTCCCACCGGCAATACATGCTGCATCTGTGATGGCTGGTGTCCTTGGTGGAGCTCAAACTGCAATTGTTCAAAATGGTTTGCCTGTCCAGTATGGACTTGGAAACGACCCTCTTACTCATTATTTGGCCAGAATGTCAAGGCATCAGTTGCATGAAATCATGGCTGAATTGAAGGTTAACTTGTAATCTTCCATGCACTTCAATTCTTTGATGTTTACAAAATAAGAACCCTGTGCTGATTGTAGATTCTTAATATCCATTTTGTTTAATCACAGGCCTTTACTACTCAAAATAAGGAACTTTCCAGAAATTTACTACAAGGAATCCCACAGCTGCCAAAGGCCCTATTTCAGGTTAGCTTTTGCTAATACTGATTGTGCTACATTCATTTATGTATTTTTTTCTTACTGTCATTTTTGACTTAATCCAAGCTTTATTTAAAATCTTACACAGGTTGTAAAGTCTATGTTTTTTTTTGTAATGACATTTTCATCTGTTCGCGGAATAATATTCACTTCTACTTAGTTAATAAACCCATGTGATTCCGTGCTACTAATATGCTTGGAACTTTTTCTTGTTCTTGTTTACCAATTTGCTTTGTATGACGTGATTCTGGGACATAGGACATCCATGGTATTCTTGTGATCCTTGCTGGAACAAAAAAACAACATATTCCATGATCTAATTGAACACTGCAAGGTTTGCTTTGTGTGTGTTTCTGATATAAGAAAATTTGCATGTTTGCTTGTGGCTCCACTGCTGAAAAAGATGATAATCATATCCCTATATTTCTTTATTTTATTTTATGTATGTAATGAAATAAGCTTGTATATTTGGAAAAAGAATATCATTATGCCTTTATGTATAAGAAATTAAGTATAATATATTGGAAAATTAGACTTAATTTCACTTTGCTGTAATGCAGGCACAAATAATGCTTGGTTTGGTGACGCCACAGATGGTTCGCTCTTATTTCTCTCTAAACTGAAGGCACCCATTATTGTTTTATTTTTTGTTTGACTTAATTGATCTATGTTTTGCACAAATTGTAGATGCAGATGGCAAAGAACCAACAGCCCTCGAATTCCTTGGCACAATCTTCATCTCACTTCAATGAGCCATTTCCACAGCCAGATGCTATGATTCCGCCGCCTGTCTCAAGACCGTTGAGTTTGCCAGCTAACATACCACCAAACCCAACTGTCCTGCAGGAACAAACTGCCACACTACATAATTTTCCTCAGTATCAGCATGCATCTCAACCTCCAGCCAAAAGTTTTCTACATGGACATCAGTCTGGATTGGTCACACATCCTCCAATGCTATCTCAACCCCTTGTGGCCTCAGTAGGCTTAATGTCACAAGTTCAGCCAACATTTGTGCCACAGCACTCTAGGCAACCTGTACAGCAGGTGCCTTTGAGCCATCCTCAGGTATCTTTCTTCACTTGTACTAAAAGGAGCTTATTTAGTTCACTAGTGCTGTTCTTATCTTTTTGTACTGGATCAATGTTCATGATGAGCCATCTTGCTATGTGTAGGGAATGCACTAATGTCCACACTCAGTTGATCCATTTTATCTTATTAGTCACATAGGCTAACCCAACAATGTCCTGCAGGTAGCTGCTGCACCAGAGATACTACCAAATGAAATAAGGGTGGCTGATCCAGTAAGTCACCTGGCAGAGTTTGCCCATCCTTCAAAGTTGAGAAAATTGGAGGATGGAAGCTCAGTGCTTGGAATGGTAAACAGCAGTCATCATCCTGCTTATACAGCTCCACCTCAAGCAGTGGGCCCTAGTGCTGGTGCTGTTAGCTTTCAGCAACCAGGGAATGAAGCGCAGGTACGAACCATCTATAACCATTTTCTCAGGATTTGTATGTTTCTACTTGTTTAGGTTTTAGCTTTCCAATATGGGAGACTGTTAGCTTTGGAGATTTTTGACCAGTCTAAATATCTGCTCATATTTTGTGGAGTTGAATTATTAGTCGTTTAAAAACTGTCATAATTTTCATGCATTAAAATATGCCTGTGGTTCTTGTGCAGCTCACACCCGATGTGGAGTCAGCTCTTCTACAACAAGTATTGCAGCTGACACCAGAGCAGCTGAGTTCACTGCCACCAGAGCAGCAGCAGCAGGTGCTTGAACTCCAGAAGATGCTTTCAGCTGGTAAATAGTACCAACTGAATCGGAGTAGCAACCTGTTAAGCTACCAGCACAGCATAACATGGCGACAAGTGGAAACTCGAAGTGACCTCAGATTCATTTGCCGAGCCTCCACGCCCTTGACCTGTCAGCTTCTCAACACCATCAGTTTTGCTCATAGTTATGCATCTGGCATTCTTTCTTCAGATCAGTATAAAGAAAAAAGTGACTGGAGAAGATATTGTGAAGAAAGGAATACACATCATCCATCACTGCTGTATCATTATAGAAAAAAGAATAATCTGTATCCAGATAAGGGAGGTGTTTTTTTTTAGCTTTTCCCAAATGTGTTGTAGCATGACATTTATTTTGTAGGAACAGATAATGTATTTGTGTTATTGTGTGCATATTGGTTGCCATCTCTCTCTCATATACGTCACAGAATCATGCTGAAATTATGGCATCGATTCACAATCCATTCGGTTCATGTGGTAACGCACACGTAGGATATGGGAGCTATTAGCAAATTATTATTTTTTCTTGTTAAGAGTAACATTGTTTAATCCTTGTGAATATACGATGTTTATTCGTTGAACTGCATACTTTGGTTGGGTCACCGTTTAAAAAAGGACAGATTTTAAATATTTTTTCGTGGTAGCAGTCATTCAAAAAACTTAGCCCTTCGCTTTTGATTCCAAACCTTTGAAAAGTGAAAAGTCATAGTGGTACGAGACCTGCGCGCTTCTGTAGTTCGATTGCTTAACATGTCAGACATTGCTCTCTTGACCTGATGTATGCATGGTAACAAGGATCCATCCCTGGGCCTACAAGGTTGTGGAGGCTACGTCCTACTCTCCTAAAGGCATCCTTGCCTTGGTCAAAAAAATTGCACTACATTTTGTTTTGCTAGAATCTGCTAAAGTTCTGCACATTACATTACAGATACAATGAGTTGGAAAACATGATACCCCGCCGCAAGCTCTTGCTCGCCTTCCCAAACTTCTCCTCAAGGTTAACCTCCCCAACGGCTTCAGCAGCGGCTCTCAACTGAAAACAAGTTCAGAGTTAGTATGTTCAGATATGTGACAAAAGCAGGAGACTAGAAATAAAGTGGGCATTTTCATTTTCCCAAGCAGCCATGGCACATTCTGATTGGCATGCATGTAGAGCTTTATGTCTTGTAACCAAATGAATGCATCCATACAATGACTGAAAACAGTGGAAAGCAATACTGATAATGGGACAGTGCGGTGGAGAGAGGGAGGAACATTACCTGATTCAGAAATTCATCCAGCCTTCTAGCAAGCCTTATGACACTTCCTTCAAAAATGTCAGTCATTTCCATCACCTCTGCAAAGGTGGCTCCCTGTACAGAGATATACAGACAATAGATTAATGAAATCACAGCAGCCATGGCAATAGAGTTGATTGTATCTCATACAGATTAGATATGGTAAGAAAAAACAACCAAATGAAATGTTAAAACCTCTATGGCAAAGAAGAGAAAGAAATATAAAGGAAAACAAAAAAAAAATCGAACACTAGGAGTTGTATAGGGTCTCAGTTGCACTGACCCTCGACCAGCAGTATATGACATCCATCAGGTAGGGTCTGCAGGTTGATTCAACATATTCCTCCACATTTACTTCCAGTTTGCATTCTCGTTGTACCTAAAACAACAGTGATAATTCAGATATCTCAATCGAGTACAGGGCGAGACAACAAAATATAAATGAGATAAAAACTGTGCACTTTGTTCTCACGGGATCACATAACAAGAAAAAATCGGCATCTCAATCAAGTTCAGGGAAATAACAAAACTGAAATGAGACAAGTACACACCTCAGCTATTTTTCTTGCAGCCTCCTGAAGTTGCATCATTGGCCCAGAAAGTTCATTTCTCAGGCGTATTTGCTCACTTGATTTATCGCAAGGTACAAAGCAGCTAGCAAGGGAAGCAACTTGATGATGATCGAGATCATTGAATGTACCTTGACAGAGAGAACATATTAAAGTGATACTGCAACTAAAATTTAAAGAGAACAACTGGACACCGGTAAAGATATAGAATTGATACCATTGAACATAAGTTCAGTGATAAGCAGCTCATCCCCTGTGTCTATTAAACAGGCAGCACGCCCCTTTAGCTGGAGAACACCATCAGCATCAATATGACCGAGCATCTTCAGAACACATGACCGGTTCTTAAGTTCATCTCTGAATTTTTGTAGCTGAATGGAGGAGATTAGGAGAAGGTAAAGAACTTTTTTAGCATTTAGAATTGAATATGATTGTGAATGAACCAAATGGATCAAGTAAAATGACTAAACCAACCTGTGAATCCCGCATCTTTGACTTCAATTGCTGAATTTCACTATTCAAATCTGCTTTTCTTTGGTACCATGATAGTTCCTGCTCGCTTTGACCAGACTGCGGAAAAAAAGCACAAGCTCAGTCAAAATTGAAAATGATTCCAGATATTTCTTGATTCAAAAGTGAGCATACCTTATGAAGTCGGTGAGAACATTGTTTCTGTTCAAGTTCCTCAAGTTTATGAACCAAGTCTACTAGCTCTGGTTCTTGAATACCCATGTCCTGTTTGTGGTATTAGACAATAAAAATTAGTGTTCGAGAAGAACAATAAAAATGAGTACACAATTTTAATAACTTGTTCTACAGAATGCCAGAGCATTTATGTTAGATGCTCAGATAAACTAGACCAAGACCAACTCAACATCAGAAGTCTGTGAATATGCAAGGGCAAAATCAAATCAACATTTTTCAGTGACATTATATTATGTGTGTGGACAATGTATTGAAGAACGTTATAAAAAGATCCCTATTCCTATATTTGGAAGTCTTGATTGCACAATGCACCTAAGAGCAGTTACACATATGAGAGGAAGAGCAATATCACAATTCACAAGTACATAATAAGATGAATGCTGGTGTACAGATTAGATGGATTTCAGTTTGTAGTTTGTTGGAATTTAAGCCAAGAGCGCAAGACAAAATGGGACTTTAGGTGAAAAAAAAAACTTGGGAAGCAATTTCATGTAAGAAGAAAAAACTATCCTACATTGATTGGGTGTAGCTTTGGAAGGCCTTGGGGGTAGCGCTTTCCTAGTTCCTGCACTGCAAAAAGTATATTTTGCCTTGCTTCAGGTGGTCGTAGATCCGGAGGAATGTTGATTCTAACACTGCTTAGACCAGATACTAAAGGCAATGGTACAGGTACCTGCAAGTACCTCAGGTTAATCAGAAGTAATAATTTAGCTCCCTTGGATGACCATCTAATAATAGTCTGTCATGATAAAATCCTTTGTCATTGAGCTGTTCAACTCACCACATGCATTTCACCCTTCTCCCCAGGGCGAGGCGGGCATGGCTTTGAACGTGATCCATTCTCATTGGAAATAGAAGAGCAGTGAAGCAAGGTATCCACTATATAGCTGTTGCTGCGTGATGCACTTAATGCAGGGGGAAGTGTCCCAGATGCTGGAGGTTTCTTCACTACATTTACAACCACACCCCATCCCCAGTCTGTTGAACCATCTCTTACTTTAACCTGACACAGTGCAAAATACTGAGTGCAAAGGAATTGTACAAATTTGCAAAGCCTACGACAAAACAATTATAGAAATAAAAAAGTGAGCAGAAGCAGAGAAAGTATTCCTGCAGTTTCTCATCAGCCAAACAAAATAGTGGTGAACATAACCAACTGGTCCACAAACAGGAACAGAACTTGCGTAAGGGTGGAGTTACCTACCAGCCTTCCAGGAACCAAATATAACAAAGCTCTCTCTGGTCTAATCATCTCAGACATTATTTTCTTCTCAAGTTCAGATATATCAAGCCCCAATTTGTGATATTCAGCAAGATCAGTCTGTACAGGAAATGTGTAAGCCAATCAAACATTGACAACAAAAATGAAGCCACAGGAGAACAATAATAAATACTACAGTGAAGATAGCATACTTCTCCAGAGGAATCAAGCAAGGTAGCTTCATCTTCCAACCGCGTGATCTTTTGAACTACTTCTGGCAATGCCTAAAAAACAATGGTACCTTATTTTTTACTGGCTATTATACGACAGGACAAAGCATCTATAAAAGGTCCTGAAACAAACCTTCTCATACTGAAACTGATGGAATGAATTCCTAATCACATGCTCTGCGGTAAATTGGCCCTCCACACGGCTCAATAAGTTCAGAATACTGTAATAGCTCAGCCGGAAAGTACTGACAAGAGGTGCCGGTTTGCCTAACACCATGTCCTTGATAACACTCATTTCCATCTGCAAAGTGGACTCATGTTATGAATGAAAGTCAAGTTAAAAGAAATAAGTGAGAACAAAAGGTTAAAGTGCTCTAAGATAGTCACAATACAATCAACTGAAATAATTGACCAAAGAAACAATAAAATCTAAACTGTTCTTCATATGGCAAGCAAAATTCAAGCATAACTTTGAAACAAAACCAAAAGTTTCAACACAATAAATCTATAAGCATGACTACCGAGAACAGCACAACAGTTTTTCAAATGTGAAGGTTCAATACATTTTCAAAGCATGCCACATATTGTGTTGTCATACATGTATTCATTTGTAAACCACCACCAGTGAAATCGGTAAAAAGAAAAAAATGAACCCAATAAATATCTAGAATTATAAATGCAATTGAAATAGCAACAACATGAGATTGAAAAAGAAAGCACTGGGCACAGAAAGATAACTGCAGAATCGTGACGCACTGGAATAAATTGCAGTATTCTTTACCAAATGAGCCCCAAATTTGACAAGTACGTGTGTCAAGTCAACAAAGACAAACTACCCTGTCACGGACACCTTCACATGCTATATGCATTATACTTGAAAAGCAAAGATAATTACAACACATAACAATGGGACTTTACCTTCTCATCTATCATTATAACACAAATGCCACGTTCATCCTTGCCACGCCGACCAGCTCTTCCACTCATCTAAGAATACAGCACATGTGAAATTAGTATAAGAAGGATTTCTGCATGTCAACTCTGTAAATATTACATGTATACATTTATGGCTAACTTGCATACATAAAAATATTTACCTGTATGTATTCTCCAGAACCAATATAGCGGTTAGTATCGCCATCCCATTTTTTGACAGATGTGAAAACAACAGTTTTTGCAGGCATATTAAGACCCATGGCAAACTGAGGCACAGATAAAAAAACATCAAGACTGTAACTGATCAAATGGTGCAAAGAATTCACTTTCACATGAAGCATAAACCAATATTTCTTTCACTTTTGCCTGTTGAAAAGTGACCATTTGAGAAATGGAACTCTAGACTATACAACATGTTAAGAGATAAAAACAAGCTTAAGTGGAATAACTAGGATAGAGAACATACTGTCTCAGTAGCAAAGAGAGCTTTCACAAGACCTTCTTGAAAGAGCAATTCCACCAGCTCCTTGATTATTGGAAGTAGGCCAGAATGGTGTACTGCAATGCCTCGTTTAAGAAGCGGCAACATCAACTCTATAGCAGGTAAACCTCTATCTTCTTCGACTAAACAACTAATTGCATTATGAAAAACTTGCTCGATGCATTCCTTTTCATCTTCAGTGTTGAAGTCAAGTTTTGACATAGACATGGCATGGTGCTCACATTCTCTTCTACTAAAGCTGAAGATTATGACTGGTTGAAACTTGCGCTCCATAATCATCTGAAGATTAACATTCACTCAAAATTAAGCAAGGATATGAATGGTCAAGTTTCAAATAAGATATCAACAACTAAACAGTTAACAACTACAAGTGAGATGTCAATCAGACCTAGCCCTTTAACATAATACTAGCTTCTAGATCAGGTAATCACCTGAAGATTTGGACTAAAAAACAATAGGAATTGAAATTAAGCAGGTATAGGTTCAACAGGATTCGAGTAACATATCAATGACTGAGTAATAAATATCTACCAATAAGATGCCAACTTTAGCCTACTCCTTTAACACAGTATATTTTGGATTAGAAAAATTAAGGCATGTTCAAACTAGACTTTTCAGAGAGTGCATTATGCCAAAGAATATAGTATACATTGCACTAAAGAATGCCAATGGCTGCTTACCTTGACGATTCTGTATATGTCAGAATTCCCAGAGGCGCTTCCACCTTTTGCAATTCGACCACTCGCTTTAGGTGCACCACCTCTCCTTCCATCTAATTGATTAATTTGCTTACTAAATGAGTCCTGTAGTTTCCCAAAGTTATCCTCTCTAAACTGCCCACTTTCATCAACTACAAGGTAGAGACCAGAACCGCCTATGGGAAACACATAGTGCTGCAATGGTGTCGGCCTGAAGTCCGTATACACAACATGACAGGGCTGCTTGTGCAGACTGCATATCCACTCTGCAAACTCAGTCGCGTTCGACATGGTAGCAGACAGAAAGACCATCTTGATGGCAGGGGGCAGGAAAATTATACTCTCCTCCCACACAACTCCTCTCTCACGATCCTTCATGTAATGAATCTCATCGAATATAACCCAAGCAACCTCTTTGATCACCTCAGAGCCCCTGTAGAGCATGGCCCTGAGGATCTCGGTCGTCATGACCAGGCACGTCGCATTCGGCTGAAGTGTGACATCGCCTGTCATCAACCCGACATCTGTGAACTCCTGGCTGAGCTCCCTGTACTTCTGGTTGCTCAGGGCCTTGAGCGGGGAGGTGTAGATGACCCTCTGCTTGTCGCGGAACGCCATGGCGATGGCGTACTCAGCGACGACAGTCTTCCCCGCGGAGGTGTGCGCGGAGACAAGCACCGACTCGTTCCTCTCCAAGCACGCGATGGAGACACTCTGGAAGGGGTCGAGCTTGAACGGGTACTGCTTGGCCATCTCCCCGTTGAACTCCGGGCTCGCCAGCGTCCCGTGCACCACCTCGTCCTTGGCCACCTCGTAGCCCTTCGGGACGGCGACCTCGTGGATGCAAGTCCGGGAGGTGTTCCGGCGCTTGGCCGCCGGGTCCGCCTCCGCCTGCGCCGTCGACGCCGGCGCCGGGCTCGGATCCTCCACTCCGCTCGAGTCCGGCGCCTTGCGCTTGCTGGTGTTCTCCGCCTCTTCCCCCATCGGGCTGCAAACCTAAGCTACCAAACCCAACACCGCGTCAGAGAATACTGCCACCCAATTGGAGCAATCCATCCAATACGAGCAAGCTTAAGGTTCCTTACCGAATGTTACCGAGTTGAGATGCGGCGCCGCGCGTTCCGACGGCGGTGGTTCTCCGGCGGGAGGTGCGGCGGCGGCGGCGGAGAGGAGGTGTGCCCTAGCACTGCGGTGGCCGCCTTGCCTCTTCGGCTACTTCACCGCGAACGGCGGCGCGAGCGGGACACAGGACGGACGGAGTCGATCCTGGCCGTTGATCTCCGCCACACGAATATTGACGCGAGGCTGGTCGGTAGATGGGTTGGGCCGGACCGTCTCCGTCCGTCACGGCCCATCATCTATCGGAATTCGGCCCAATCACTTGCTCAGCACAGAAAGTTGGGGGAAATTTTCTTCCGCTAGGCGCTAGCCGTCTCCCTGTCCCTGCAAATCCGAGCTCGTCCTACAACACACGCTTCTTCCTCTTTCAACCTTCGAGGAAACAACAGAAGAAGCTCTCGACCCTTCCGTCCCTATCCCCTGCTACAGTTGAAAGGGGTGACAAGGGGGCGATTCGACTCGCCGGCGGCGATTTCGCCGGTCCCCTTCCTCTCCGGCGGCCGGGATGGCGTCGGAGAGGGAGGAGGACCGGGGAATCGTTGCGCGGCTGTATATAGATTAGGTAGTTTCGTATCTAGGTCTAGGTTGTGCTTGCCATCGGCTGTTGATGGTGAAGCTAGGGTTAGCCGGGGGAGCGATGCTCCACTGCGGCTTGCTTTTGGTGGCGGCGTCTTCGAGGCGAAGGCGACGGCGACGCACCGGAATAAGGTTTCCAGGCCTCTTCCTCGCCCCGACGACGTCCTACTCCGGCGTCAACGGCGAGGCCGTGGAGTACTGTATAGGAGTCCGGGGCCGGCATCTCGTCATCTCTTCCAGGTGATGTTGCTGCTGCCCCTCTTCTTCACAGGTGCGAAGGTGGCTGTGGGTGTTGCGGATGGAGGCCGGCTGGATCTGGCTCGATCTCCCCTCGGCAGCGCAGGTCGTCGATGGCGTGCCTGGATCCAGGAGCTGGACGAGCTGGGGCGTGGCCCCGGTCGATGGGCGACCGCCGACGGCTCCATCCCGTCTTCAAGGACGGGTGTCTACTTCGACTCCTCTCAAAGCCAACGGGCGATGGAGCTCCTCCAGCTCATGGTGGCGCACGGTGTCTTCTTCGGCGGTGGAGGCCGGCGGCGACGACTCCAAGCGCTCTGGATCTGAGGACCTTATTGTAATTTCTTTTTTCTTTAGGGTCCTTAGCGCAGTTTGGCGGAGACAGCTGTTTTCGTATCCTCCTTGTACGTCTCTGTATTTGTACGTGTACTTGTACGCTTTCCTTATCCAGTACTAATGCAGATACGTATTATAAAAAAAAATCCGAGCTCGTCCTAGTGTCCTACATATACCAGGACGGCAAGGTGCGGCGGCGGCGCTTCCATTCCGGCACGACCCGACCAAGAACCCAAGAAAGAGAGCGAGCGTGATCCAATCCCACCAAGGGAAACCAAGAACGAGAGGGTGATCAAAATCCCACCAAGAAACCAAGAAAGGACGATCCGGATTCGATTCGGGCAAGAAACCAAGAAAAGGGGAGGAGCGCGAGCAATGGAGGCCGCGCGGTTCGGCTTCGACTTCCCGCCGGCGTACAAGTTCGTCCCGACCGACGCCGACCTCGTGGCGCACTACCTGCTCCCGCGCGCCATCGGGTTCCCGAACCCCAAGGCGCGCGCCATCATCGACGACGACCCCTACAGCTGCCCGCCCTGGGAGCTCCTGCGCCGCCACGGGCACGAAGGCAGCGACCAGGCCTTCTTCTTCGGCCCCCCCAAAGACCCGGCCGGCCGCGCGCGCCGCGCCGTCCGCCCCGGGCCCGGAGGCGGCGCCGGCGGCCTGTGGCGCGGGCAGAAGGCCACGGAAGCGGACCTCATCGTCTTCCGCCGCGGCGGCGGCGCCCAGCTGAAGCTCAGGTTCAGGCGAAACAACCTGTCTTACCACCACGACGGCGACCGGAACCCCAGCGGGTGGGTGATGCACGAGTACGATATCCTCCATCCCAAGCCTCACCCCGGCGCCGTGCTCTCTCGCATCAGGATCACCGACAATGCCAAGAAGAAGCAGCAGCAGCTCGCCGCCAGGGCCAAGAAGCAGCAGCAGCACGCCGCCGCCGATCAACAGCCTGTCCCGGGTCGAGAGCAGCCAGGCCCGAGCAACTACCCCTGCGGCGCATCATCGGAAAACTCGTCTTGACGGACAACGGCGAGGGAACAAGCAGCGGCGCACAGGCTGAAGTTCTCCACCAATGCTGACAACAACGGCGGTTTCATGGAAGAGGCGGCCGGCTACTCTGCTTCACTTGGCGCCAGGGCAGCTTCTACTCTTTCCTCAATCCTAGAATAGTGTACGGTAGGCCTCATGGGTTTTCAAGGCATGTTTTTGGCAGTAAACTGAGATTTCTTGAATGAATGAATAATGTGATTTGGTTGTGTTGGTTTCTTCCGTTCTGTGAATTAGTTGTCACTTAGATTGCTTGAATGAATAATACAAAACCGACGCTCTCTGTTGGTTTTACGTTAAAAAAAAAGATTGCTTGAATGAATTGCGATTTGGTTGTGTTTGTGCAAGTAAGTAACTGAAGGAGTTCTTTTAAAATATGAATTACAAGCTATCTCTAATTTACCTCTCAAGAAAATAAACTTCTTCCCCGTGTGCTGATAATTACTGCCAAAGTTTATCTATGCTCCAGTACCACCATTTTCCTCATATACAATCTGGACTGTCACTTGGACAGAACGAGCAAATTAGCAATTAGTACTTACAGAGCAAAATTTGGGGCAAGAAAATGAACCAGTGAGGCTATGATAGAGATAAAAAAGGTCCAATTGAAAACATAAGTTTCCATCTTAGCATCCAGATGCATGAACACATTTCCAAATGTGAAAATAAATCTCTGAAATAGCACAAAACTTGATGACAACTCAGAAAACAAAGTTCCTCACACATCCATTGCTGTTGTGTTGTCACTCTTTTTACCTAATAAAAGATCTCCAATTTTGTTGATTGAATCCATATGAATAAATAGCATATCTGCAGTCTCTTCATATATGCTAAAATGCAATTGATTTCCTATACTTACCACTAATATGGTGAAAGATGCCTGATTAGTTTGACATAGAACCTTTCATTTTGTGTCCTGCATTTGGCACTTCAAATGTTCCCTACATAGTTATACATGTCCTTAAGAAACTGACTATTATAAAAACATAGGACTACACATGCAAGTTCTAGTCATCAGAGGTGTCTGGAACATGATGATTACAGTAACATGAGGAACAGTATGTGTAACGTAACTCCAATGATTTTCGAAGCACTTGTTGTAGATTGTAACTTGAGAATTAGAAATCTTAGGTTTTATATTTTGCATAATGTGGTTACCTGGTCAAATTGAAGAAAAGCCATCTTCAGAAAGTTCTTTGACAAACTTTTACATATTTTTAGAGTCTCAATGTCATTTTCACCAAAATATCACCAAATTTGCTGAAAGCAAAAAAATGCATTGTCCTCCTGAAATTTGCAATAAGAAAACTTGCATGCATCAAATTATAATCTGAATTTAATGATTTCTTTTACTCAACCAAATATTGTATTTTTACAGGGACGATGAACCTTGTAAGAGCAGCATATTTAGATGATTAAGGGTAAAGTTTATGTATAAAAGGAAAAGACTGATAATGAACAAAACTAAGCTGTCAAAATGCACTTCTACAATGGAAAGGGCAGAGACACATTAGAAAACAAGGCAGCAACCTAAATCGTTAAGTGAATGCCCGGCAACAGCTTACTCTGCTCCGGCCTCCGGGGTGTTCCACGTGAACTGCAGAAAAAAGAAAAAAAAAACCTGCTCCGACCTCCGAAATCCGAATCGGCAACGGAATCCGACTAGAATAACCAGCCGTGAAATGAGTGAAAAAACTGACATCTGACCAGGCAAAATGCTGTTCATTTTTTCACGAAGAAAAAAAACCCGTTCCTTTTTTCATAGAAAAACTTTTTTAGGAAAAGTGCCGTCAATTTTTTGGTTCACGTAATGTTGATTTTCTTATCTATTTTTTGACGATTATTGGGTGATGAGTTTCTTTTTCTTTCTAACAATTTTTGATGAGATCAAAAGCCAATTATTTTCGGACTCTATTTTTCTATACTATAAAGTCTATGCTATAAAGAGTGAATAATTTGAAAAACTTTTCCCACCCAAATCGGGATCACCGTACCTCTCACGTCAGACCCACCCGTCATATATTTTTGGGAGTGGATATGGTGGAAGACCCATATGGAATCATAATTTGAGAAGCGTTTCTGCCAAAATCATATTTTTTTTCTCACCCGTCCGCGGTCTTACCCACCCGCCATACCATGTCCGCAATAAAATTTTATACGACAGTGTTGCACCGCGTCCGTGTGCGACATGCCTAGAATCCCATTTGATCCCGGAATGCACAGCACATATCGATGTCCGTCTCCATCTACATCCGCAGTCATACAATCTTATCCAGTGTCAAGTTTGATATTATTGGAGTGAATGGTCGGGTGACAGCACACGTCAAAACTACAAATCGCCCCGCGAGGGTCGAGATGATGGCAATGCCGTCTTATACTGAAATTATTTGATAAATACGTGTGTTGCAGATGTGCTATTGTAATATTATCGTAAACAGGTTGCTTCTTTCTTCATTATTTTCTTTCCGATATTGTTTTGGTTATCCACATGTAGTCCTATTTTGATTATTTCATCACCCACCTACTGTGTGTTTATGCAACTAGGCAGCTTTAAGTAGCCATTGAACTCTTGTTGATGCAATTTTATTAAAAGAAATTGATAAACACTAACATCTAGCGGGCCTCTAAATATTTCTACATTGTGCTACGTATCTGTGATTACGATGAAGCCATTTGACTACAAAATTGTCTTCTGTAAGAATGATCTATCTTCCATCTGTGGCTAAAAGATAATGACAAATCATTCAACCCTGCACTGTCATATATCAGGTAGCACATCATAACTAATTAAGCTACGTTGGGTAGCATGTATGATATACCTGTGCGCAATATAATGCTAAAACTAGATATTCATTTACCTATTTTCCTAGAAAAAATATTGTTGGAACATGTACTTCTTGACTATTTTCACCTATCTTTTGCAAAATTATAAAAATTGTACGTTACATTTTAAATAGTGATGTGTTAGTTATCAGAACTAAGTACTACCTCCGTCCTTAAATATATGACGTTTAGGACAAGAAAATTAGTTCATTTTGAACTAACTTTGTCCTAAATATCATATATTTAAGAATAGAGGGAGTATATGACTATATGAGGCTGCTGTAATCGATGGTGTCACATGTTTAATGTCACATTTATTAAACAGAGACTCTATCATGGAAAGGAAGACCTGTCTTGGTCGCTTAAAAGTTAATACTCCATCCGTCCCGCAAAGACTGTTCATATAGCTTTCAAAATTTGTCCCATAAAGAGTGTTCTTTTAGCTCATATTAAATGCTCTTCTCATTAAACTAACACAAGTACCAATGAAATATTGCATTGAGAAACATATGGAGCTAATGAAATGCTTATTTGATGCCCTTTTTCAAGTTCCAATGCATGATTAATTAGGGGTAACAAGGTCATTTGTCACAACTACTAGCATGTCCTAAATTTTCTAAACGAACGGTCTTTATGGGACGGAGGGAGTACCTTTCCATAATCCCTGGTTGAGTTCATGTTGGTTATATACTCGCTCTCATTTATTATGGTTTTAACCTTCCTATTCATCTCTCGCCGCTTTATTACTAATTTTGATATCTTTTGGTTTCTAAAAGTATAGAATTTATAAATATTATGCATGTGTGGTTCATTTATTAACAACACGCGTACTTTTTTTAGGTCTTTTTCGGTACATAATACCACCCTGTACCACCACTTTAAAAGGACTCGTATGTAATAGGAAAAGATCTATTTGTAAGGATCGTACGGTTGAGATTAATTCTATACCACTGGTTTTTTTGTGTGGTACGGGTGGTATTCATAGGTGGTATTGGTAGCATATGGGTATTATTGGAAATGAAAAATATTTTTGCTATAATATATGAAATTGGATATATGAAATGATTTAGGTATTGTACGCGGTATTTTTTGTTGTACTCGTCGGCGGTATGTTTTTTCCAAATAATATTCATTCACTAAATTACCATTTTACCCATAGAAAAAATCGAGAATACCACCGTACTACCAAAGAGTGGTATTGTGTACCGAAAAAGACCTCTTTTTTTTCATGAATGTGAAATTTTGGCATTACGCTCTTGTAAAGTATTGCACAAAGAAAATTATATGTGACTACGTGAGACATATACTTTTAAGTATTTCTGAAAACACGTGCGTGTCCCACGTGCATTTTGCTAGTTAAAATAAGAAAATCAGTTTGAGGGAGAAAACATAAAAAACCAGCTCCAAAATTGACTCAAACCAATGCCCAATTTATTGGCCTCCTGAGTCCTGACAAACTTAACATCAAACCGAGCCAGATTTGCTTCTCTGCTTGGCGCGCCCAATCCCGAAGATTCAACAGGTCCGTGCGCTATCTTTTGAGTGAATTTCTTCATTGTCGTTCAAATTTATACATATTTTTTAATGACATTGAAATTTCTCATTCCCTTCATTTTCATTACTTTATTTTTGCATTCCCTTATTTACCATTTCCATTTAAATATGTTAACTTGCACTCACTTACAACTCACTCCCTCTGTCCCATTATAATTGCATTTGTAGAATTTGAACTTGGAATTAGTATGGGAAGGAAATGACAATATTACCCCTATGCATAGGGAATAGATGACTGAAAGTAGCAGTGACTATGTCTGAATAGATGCCACGTTTCCCAGTCTGGAAGAAACCAGAAGCTTTCACTCGCGTTGGATGCTTGAACCGCTGGGTGTTTGGAATTTTTTTTTTGCCAACGGGAGCCATGTGTTTAGGGCAGGGCTGGCTAGTACATTTGACTGGAACTGTATACTGTTGTAGTGTGTGTTTAATGTGGGACATTTTTTGAATCCCCGAGTACACTTAAAATGGGACGGAGGGAGTACCTCACAACCGTGCCTATGTTATCCCCTCGAGCTTCCATGTATGACTTCTAATTTTAATTTCTTCTAAGTATCCAATATAAAATCTGAAAATCACTGGAGGGAGAAAATAGAAAAAAAATCAATTGAGGAGTACGTGAAACAAAGTACAGCTTTGAGATGGCATCTAGAAAAGGTGGCAAGGTGGCCATCGGAGCCGCGGTCAACGCACGACGGTCAACGCCAACTACCTGAGCCTGAGACTGACCGCAGCGGCACCCTGCAAATGGTCCTGGACCGGCAAAAGTACCGGTTTTGTAAAAAAAAAAACCAGTTGCAGCGGTGGCCTGGAAAACACCCGGTATCTTTCCCGGTCTGCCCTCGCTCCTCCAAATCTCCAGGCTCCGCTCCCTCCTCCACCCGCTGGCCCCTCTGCTCCACGGGACGACGGTGACAACGACGCACGAGTCCAAAATCCAACCTTTTCCGGCTTGGCTGCCGCCCAGCGTGCTCCGCCGCCGGCGCCCTTGAGTTCGAGTTCTGCTGCCTGCACGGAGGGAGGCGGAGCCGACGCGGAGGAAGACGAGACAGAGGACGCCGCCGCCGCGACCGAGGTGACGGAGCCACCGTCGTCCTCCGAGGCCCCGGTGCCCGAGGCGGAGCTGGAGGATCTTGCGGCGGCGCTCGGGCTCGAAGCGAGCTTCGGTTGCGGCGCTGCCGGCGCCACCGCGGCCTCCACGCCGGCGTCGCCATTGTCGTTCCGCTGCCCAGCACCTTCTTCCACTGTGCCGGCGCGCGCCGCAGGAGCCTGGCGAGCTCACATGTGGAGACCTTGGTCCCGGCCACATCTGGCTTTCTGATAGAAGGAGCTGCAGGTGGAGGGGAAGGAGGAGGCCCAGCCGCCCAGCTCCATGCCCTCGATGTGGCCCGCTGCCCCGGCATGCTCCTCTGGCGAGCTTGTTGACGTTTGATTATCGTTGCAAAGTTCGTTTGGACTTGCAAGCGGACAAATCCTCCGTCGTAGTCAAGGGACCCTTCTTCCCTTGAGTGGTGAACCCAAGGTATCGAATCCGTGGAACAATGTGTAACGCAAGATCCAATCTAATAAGCGGAAAGCGCTTTGATCTTGAAAGAGATTTTGCATCTAATCTATGGAAGAATCATGAAAACACATCTAATCTACTAAACACCGGAGGTAGTAAGAGAAAGAGAGGGGAGGTAAAACCAATCTAGAGATTGGATCATGTCTTTTGTTGAAGTTCCAAAACCAAGAAAAATAAAGCAAACGAATCTCATTAAAAGCCTCTTTAAATCGTGGCTTCCATTCCAACCCTCATAAGCACCTACCGTATACGTGGTCAACATCCTGTCACAATGTTCCGCTTATTGTGTAGGTGAACCTAAGAGCACGTTCACGAGGAACGCGTTGAAAACGCTCGGTAGGTCAGGTATGCACCTCTAGCCACCATGGCTACAAGAACATCCTAAGCAATCTATCCAGAATAGATTGGAGAATAAGAAAACCCAAGTGAAGACAAAATAGAAGAGAAAGCACTTGATCGCTAGAAATCGGATTCAAACTTGCAAATTCAACATGAAGTATAGTACATGGACAAGATCACCACCGGGATCCTACCTTGATCTTGTTCCTAGCTTCTAGAACTCCGACGTGGTCTTCCGTGCAAGGTTCCCACGTCGGCTAGGGAAATCCTAGTCAACCATCTCGACCCTCTCATCTCCGGAAGGGTGTCCCTCTCTTCTCTGCTCCTCGGCGGTGGATGACGAATTGCTTGATGCGTGGCTCGAGGCACGGGGGCTATAAATAACCCGAGGATCAGCTAGGTCAAAAGGGCGCCGAACCGGGCCCGAAGTGGGCTGGGCCGGCCGGCCTGGGCCCAATTCAGCCCAGTTCGGCCCCAGCTTCCTCCGTGTTGCTTCTCGTGACTTTCTGACTTTTTGCCGAGTTGCATGTGGGTCCTTGACGTCATTTTCCTCGCGGTTTAGACAAGGGTGCTTGGCGTATGAACTCCTGCATCTTTCGTCTAGGTCCTCAGTACTTCTCGGCTTCACGCTTTAGTCCTTGGTTCATTTGGAGTCATGTTCATCTTGTATCTTGACTTGTCCCGGGGTCCGTGATCACCTTATAAAACCCTTGATGAACTTTACCCGGAAGTCCTCATGTAAGATCTTGATTCCTGTGTAAACAATAAACTCCAAAAACCACATACGAGTGCGAACTTCACATATAATCAGGGTTAGGATCGTTAGTGTGAATAACAAATTAATACCAACATAGAAGGTAAACATGTGGCTAGGTTGACGGAAATCGACCGCCAACATCCCCCCATGCTTAAACCTTGCTCGTCCTCGAGTAAGCCTTCAATGGATATCAGTGTTGCCTTTCAATGTTCATACCCTGCACTTGATCATACATGAGAAAACATAATGCTCTCTAAATTTATATTCATTAAAGTTCCATAATGTACTAACTTTTATCTTTATGGAGTGTAGATATCATTCAAGCTCTTTCCACAAGTATTTGATCATGCTCTCAAACTTTTAAATAAATCTCAGAGATTTTGAAAAATAAAGAATGAGATAAAGAGAAAAATTGCTTTACCAAGATCAAAAATAACCATCTTGCACTTTGCTCATGTACTCTCATCTCATCAAGTCTCTCAAGCCTACTTGTTCTACTCCTTTCCTCTCTCAAAGTATATGGTGGAAAGCTTTATGTGGAGCTATAGGAAAATTTAGTTCTACCAAGATATTATAGTTGAGATATTATTAAAACAAGACTAGCTTCTCATGATCTTACTGAGACTCATCAAAAAGGTCATTGGAAAAATAATATTCTCAAGGGGGGAGAGAAAAATACACACACTTTTGAGATAGGTGGACATGTGCAAATGGCAAAGAGTGATCCCAAGGCACAAACGAAGTCCTTGTTATCGGATTGCACATGGTTGGAAAGATGAGTATGGGTCTTGATCTTGAATCCTCTTGAAAACTCAAAAAGCACTAAACATAGCTAGAGAACCGGGGAGCTTTATTATTATTATTTTTTTTCTTTCTTCTTTCTTTCTTTTTTTTCTCATCACTTTTTCTTCTTTATCATTTTTTATGTTTTTTTCTTTCATCATACTTTTTCTCTCTCTCTTTTTCTTTTTTTATTTGCTCCCCTAGAACTCTAGACTATACTAGCACTTCCTTGGCAACCCCCAATGCTTAGATGTTTGCTCGTCCTCGGGCAAAAGAGGTGATAAATATGCCAAGGTGGAAATTGAAGCTCTCATTTTTTTTCTTAGAGAGAGACACTCGAAAAATCTTCTAGAGATCCTTTTGGAAGTCTCCCTTTCTCACTTGAAGCACCTTCCTTGTAATCTTTCTCAAAATATTCATCCATACTCATATATTGGGTTGTGGTCAAGGAGGTGAACACAAAAAAGATATGTTTGGGTTTTTTGGTTGGATATCCGGTGAGGTTTGCGAAATTCCCAATGTGGAAACTCACAATGCACGGATAGAAGAGGCTAGCATAAAGAACGATACGCAAAAACGGAATGACCAGCTTCTTAGTCTCGGGCCAGAGAAATCAGGCCTTGAATTAATGCACCCAAAGATAAATCTTGTATATACTAATGTTTTTCACTCAAGTAAGTTTGGGCTTTGGATGGGTAGAGCAAAATGCAAGCGATACTCATGACAAGATTAGCATAACTTTTTTGAGAATAAAAAGGTTCTTTGATTCATTCAAAGTTGAGAGCAACGAAAAAAACTATGAGACTTGAGTTATCATAACCTCCACACAAGATTAGGCTAGCATTTAATTAAATTTCAGATTCATATTAAAAGAGAGCACTAGCTTAATCATGCATAAAACAAGCACAAAGATGAGCAAAGCGGCAACTTTCATCATATATCAACATGGCATCAACTTATTATCTTCACTAAAGGTGATAATCATGGTGACAAACTTTATTCATGTTGATTTAAAGCAAACACTACTACTAACACACATGCTAAAAATAAATAAAAACTAGAAAATGCTACACACAAATTTGCATAAAAGCTGAAAATAAAGAGAAGGAAAGAGGGAAAATCGAACCGAAGTTGAAGGCATCATTATTATTTTTCTTCTTCCTCCTTCTCCATTCTTCATCTTACGGTGGTTGATATTGATGATCTTGCTTGTAGCATGGTTGCGCCGGTCCTCCTTGAAATTATTCCGGCGGTGATATGTGAAGACGACCAACTTGATAGGTAATGTTTGCGGTCCCTTCTTCCATTTGACTTGCATTGGTTTGGATGAGGTATCATGAAAACTTTGTTAGGAAGCATGTATGGTGGAAGATGCGGTGGCGTGGCTGCCCCACTCCCCCATGCTTGCATTGGCATACTTCCTCTATATGGGAATCCCTCCATGTGGTTGTTCATTATCTTGATGTGCAGCCTCTCCTTCGTCTTGGGCCGCGGAGGATGATCCTTCTCCCACAATTTTCCTTTATTTGCGGGGCTTCACACATGTCTTAAATGTCTTCATGTAGTTCCATGATCCTTCATGTGAGAGCCCAAAAATATCCACGCCATTGGATGTTGTCTTACGTGTGTAGTCCATTGTGGTCTTCTTCAAACATCTCCTTGCGTCGGATGCCGCCAACTCGTGTCTCCATTTGTCAATGCTCCAGGGGGTCTTTATTTTGTTCCAATCCTCTGAATTTCTTCATGAGTGGTGTAATGGAAGCATTCCCTAAGCTCCTCTTTGTTGTTGTCGTCCTCACCTTCGCCATCTTGTTCTCATCGTATTGCAGCTGCCTCTTCTTTGGAATTTTCCCCCTATATACATTACAGAACATATACCAAAATATGATTCTATTGAAGAATTTATAAAATTACCTTTCCAACGGGTACTCATCCATCTTAATCGGAGTCCAAATGAGGGAGTTATGGCTGTTTCACTTCAGCTTTGCTTGCTGTCCAGAAATTTTCAGGACGTGCAATCATCGGTGATTCAGCCATATCCGCTTGTAGGAACCTCCGATCGATTTGATTCTTAACTCATTGGAAGCGTAACTTCGTGGGGCTTCTAAATATCCAAAGATATCATGTTGTTCTTCCCATGAAGTTGTGCAAAACTTGATGCGAACAGACTTCGAAGATGTTGAAGAGCTTGATCTTGTGATTTCGAGGGCATCGTGATTGCTTCCAATTCCTATTTCTTGAACAAACAAATCTCCACAAAACATTAGTCTTAAAATTTTAATTGACACGTTGACTCACCTTGTTCTTAATCTTCTTTTCCGGTACAAGAAATCCTTCCTCTAGCCAATTTTGTCTTCATTCAATCTCAACCTCATGTTGGGAAGAGGAACATTAATCTTTGTCAACTTGTACTTTCTCCTCTCATCTCCATCAATAAATTTTCCTTGCTTCATGTACTCAATCCCAAAGAAATCCCAACAAGGAGAAATTTTGGGTTCCTTGTTATCTTCTACCGAAATCATTCCCCAAAAATCCTTCTAACATTTTTTTCTTGAACATCAACTTGTGTTGGGGCTTCCTTCTTGTAACCGAGTAGTTCTCCAATATATCAATATGGAACTAGTTGCTCTTTATCTTCAAGGCGGAATGAGAGGCATGACACCCCTTCATTAATGACTGGTGCCAATGTATAAGAATTTCCAAAGCAAGCTCCTTACGAGTAGTCACACCAACTCCATTAATTGCAGCCATCCAAGGTTGCTCAAGATTTGATATCCGAGTAGAACCTACACTTGGAGGGCATCATCGAAGTCAACATTTGGCAAGCCTCCCATCAAGACGAACAAGCCTCTCCTCCTCCTTCTCCGTCTTCATGATGAATCCATTGGAATGACTTGGAGTGTATGGTGGTGGAGTGGATGAACGAGTTGAGCGTCGTGGTGGAACGAGTGGCTCCTTCGTGTGCCCTTGCGGTTTGGTGTACCGCATGGACGAGCTTCGCGTACTCCTTATGCCACCAAGGGGCACCATGCCACTCCTCGGTGGTGCCACGTCTTCCTCCATGCTTCGGGGAGACTCGGAGACCGAGTGCCTCCTCGAAGAGCTTGATGATGACTCCGACGATGATGATCGTGTCTTCCTTCCGAGGATGATGTTCATGATCTCTTTCATCTTGCCTTGCTGCACAAAGTCACAAACAACTCCCCCGGGGGTTTCTTGCCGGTGGAAAAACACACAAAGAAAGAATATGGAGGGCGGAGTTTATTATTGTTAGGGTGAAGTGTGAGGTGCACAAGATAGGAGTTATGTTTGCCCAAAGGGTTTACGAATACTTGAACATGCAACCGCCTACCATGGTTGTCACACCCTGAAATTTCTAATTTCAGGATGTGAATAGGAATAATAATTAAATAACAACTTTCTCTCAATATTAAAATTTTCCAACATTTAATTTTCTTTACAGGAAATATAGTATAGGAAAAACCTTTGTTTGATTTTCCAAATTAAATAAAATGTTTGTGCGAGTGTCGCATTCATGCCGATGCATCTGGTGTTTCATGAGTGCAAAACGTTTTAAAATACGCTTAGGTGCTGACCAAACCCTTCCGAGAATTTTCCAGAATTTTCTGGAGTTTATTCTCCTTTTCTCTGAGCTTATTCTATTTATTAGAAGGCTCTAAAATCTTTTTCATGAGCTCCAAATATTTTGTTTGGGTTGCTCGTGCTCCAATTTAGCTCTGGGAATTTTCCTGGAATTTTTGGGATTTTCAGAGTATTTTTCGTGGCTTTATTGAATTATCTAGCTATTTCTGGATTATTCATTTCACGAAAATATATTCCGAAAATAAAAAGAAATTCATTTCTTTTATCTAATTCCTTTCTTTCTTTTTGGCCCATCTAGCTTATCAGCCCAGCAGTCTGAAGTCTGCCCCGCCCCCCTGATCTCCTTCACGCGTTTCTTTCCACCACGACCCAGTTATCACCCCGGCCCAGCTGGCCCAGCTGTCCCAGCCCATGCTTCGACCCAGCCCGCTGGCCCAACCCCATGCCCGGCCGAAGCCCATCCGGGCCCGGCACTGCTGTCCGCCCTGGACACGGCGGAGCACGCCGGTGCGCCGCCGGACTCATCCCGGCGTGCGCGCCCGGGACTCCAGGGTCGCGCGCCCCTATAAAAGGGCGGAGCCCCTGCCCTCCGCCTACCCCTGCCCTGCGCCGCCTCACTGTCTGCGCAGCTCGCCGCAGTAACCAGCGCCGCCGCCACCATGGGAGCCGAGCTCCGTCGCCGTCCGTTCACCGGAATTGCTGTCGCTGTTGGTTCCCGGCGCAACCTGAGGTCACCAGGAGTTTCGCTGCGCCGTTCTGAAGCTGCTGCGCCACATCGCATTGCCGGAGGACCGTCGGGGCATAGCCGCCACCTGGGCACCCGCCGACCGCTGCTGAGCTCCGCCGACCAGCCGTCTCCCTTCGCCATACCTCGCGGCGAGCGTCCCAGCAGGTTTCCCTCGACCTCCTCCCTCTTTTCCCCAACTCGCCGTGACCCTCGTGCTCTAGGTCGCCGGCGCCGCCACCGGCTGGAGGTCCCCTGTTCTCTGCCCGCTGCGGACTCAAGGAGGAAGAAGACTGGACGTTTTGTGAATAACCCCCTGGGAATTCCTTTAATCTATAGATCTAATCCATGTGTCTTGCACTTCTTCCAGAAAACCCCCTAAACCTATTAGATTCCTTAGATTCCATCCACCCTGGAACCTTTGCAAGTAAGCCCTGAGTTTATATACATAATTATGTATAAGCCCCTTGTCGACCGGGCATCCCTGGGCCCACCAACACATTGTGGGCCATACCCGGGAGATGAGTTCTTGTACACCTGGACTACTCGACTAGTGGGCCACGGTGCTGGTACCGTGGACCACAAGGCAAGACAAGGCGGACAAGGACTTGTACTAAGACTAGGATAGCATTCCATACCTTGTATAGGCTACTCCGGGTCCTACTCAAAATAGTACCTTTGTACCAATCTGACTTGTAACCCTGCCTCCCGTGGCATATAAGGCGAGGCAGGGACCCCTCTCGAAACATACGCAATCAATACAGAGCCACACAGCATACAGGACGTGCGGTATTACGCACATTGCGGCCCGAACCTGTCTAATTTTGTGCCCCGTGTCTTACCATCGTGTTCCTGATCTCGGCGAGCCCCACCGCACAATCTACTACTTCGGGTACCCCGTCGTAGGCTCGGTGTCTAAAACACTGACAGCTGGCGTGCCAGGTAGGGGATCTTGTCGTTGATCCACTGGCGAACTCGATGGCTCTCGTCACCATCAAGCCGATCGTCGCTTTCCAGCAAGGCGACATCTTCGTTTTTGGCTCCTCGGTTTGCGTTGCTGATGGCGCCGGATCGTTCCTGCGTTTTCTAGCGCTAACTCCGGAGTCAAAGCTCAAGTCCTCGACGCTTACGCAAGCTTCGATGGAGAATCTCGTCGAAAATTTCAGCAAAATTTTGATCTCTGACCCACTCAGAGAACTCGAGTCAGAGTCTGAGTACAACTCGACTTCGCCTCCTATCCAGCCTGAGTTGCTTTCATCAGCTTCATAGCCTGCACTCAGCCTGGATAACATTCCAGCACCACCTCTCTTCAGTCATCGCCATGTCAGTGCCGCTTACCAAGCCGCATTGAAGCGCCTCATGTGCCCTGGCCTGAAGATTGTGCTCGAGTACTCTTCAGATTCGGACGACAACTTCGACTACACTTCGGATTATTCTGAGTTCGAGTTCGACTACGGTTCGGATTCTGCTGAAGTTCAACAACTGTCTGGCCCTGCTCATGGACTGGTGATCACATCGACACCTGAGGGTAGATTCGTCTTCTGGCCTGAGCATGTGCCTGCTGATCTCACCTTGGATGATCAGGAGCGCTTTATCACTTGTCTCGACAACTTAACTTTCTAGGAAGGCGTCAAGCTTGTTGATTATGACACCGATACTGAGCTCATTCAGAATATGGGTACTTATTCATCGCATCGAGAAGTGTTCATCGTTGATGCATCTACTCCGCAAGGGCATCGTTCCAATTATCGCTACCCGGATGATGTGTCTGATGATGAACTCTCTGCTAATGCTCCTGCTGATGAAATCGCGGAGGTCAAGGCTGCACGTCGCCAACGCAATGCTGATCGCGCAACTCTTCGTCGGGAACTCGCGGAAGCTCTACCTACCTGTAATCTTCAAGAGGCTCTGGATGCGGTTACTACTCGTGTGTATCGTACTCCAGAAGAAGCCATTAATGCAATCAATCTACTCGGTCGCTCTATGCCTCGTGACAGGGCGACTGCTGAAGTCGCGAAGCTGGCTGAACTAGCCTACACTATACTACGACAGAATACCAGTGCTCCTAGTCACCTTGGCAGCAGTGGGGGTGCTCATCGTACTACTCCTATTCCTAATCGCACACGTCTGGAAACTAGCAACAAGGGCAAAGACAATGATGGCAGTGTCAACAGCAAGTCGGGAGACTCTCGCTACGATGCTTGTACAACTATCAACGCCAGACGCGCTGAGCGTGAGAAGCAAAAGGATAATGACTCTGATTCTTTTCCTACTTTCTCCGCTCGACTTCAAGCTTTGTATCTTCCGGAGAAATTCAAGCCTTACGGCATCTCAAAGTATGATGGCAAGCAAGATCCAAGGCAGTGGTTGCGCTGTTATGCTCTGTCTATCTCAAACGCCGGAGGCAATGATGATACCAAGTGTATCTATTTCCCTTTTGTCCTTGAGAAAGAGCCCCTCACATGGTTTGAGTCTCTCAAACGTGGCTCCATAGACAATTGGGGACAACTCAAGCACCGCTTCACCAGCAACTTCGCGGGTTCTTTGGGCTGTCATGGCACCAGGATGGACCTTGCCCTGATCAAGCAAAAACAAGGCGAGACTCTTCGCGAGTACATGCGCCGCTTCTTTGAGAAAAGGGCTACTGTTGTTGATGTCACTGAAAAAGAAGTCATAGACACCTTCCAGGATGGTTTCTATGATGACAGGCTATTCCAAGACTTTGGTCGCGCTCGCCCAGCCAACATCACCAAGCTTAAGGAGATGATCACTCATTGGGCAGACGAGGAAGGCAAAGCTCGGAATCGGTTCAAGCATCTTCGCAACAACCAGAACAACAACAACAACAACAATGCTGGTGGAAGTAGCAGCGGCAAGCAGCAGCACGACAACCGCCAAGGGAATAACTACTCGAGTAATCCCAATCGCAAGCGCAAACCCGAGAACACTGTTGCAGCTATGGAAACTACCGCCAAACCTGAAGATGATCCTCACTGGGCAACTTTGACCAAGCAGAAATGCCCATGGCACCCGGAGGGCGATCATACTACAGAGCAATGTTACCAACTTCGACGTGCGTTGAAGAACACACCCGAACCAATGCACCCAAACCCGCGATATCGCAAACACAAGGGGAAGAAGGCTAACACGGACAAAGACACTGGGTTCTAGAACCCATCCAACACTGTCAATGTCATATTTGGTGGAATTCCAACCAAGCGCATGCAAAAGCTATCTCTCAGGGAGATTATGTCCATCGAACCAGCAGCTCCCACTTATCTTAAGTGGTCTGAAATCCCCATTACCTTCTCGAGGGTGGATCAATGGACTAGTTTCTCTGAGCCAGGACGATATCCTCTCGTTCTGGATCCAGTGGTGGCAGGCTCCAGGCTTACCAAGGTTCTTATTGATGGTGGCAGCGGTCTCAATGTCCTGTTTGCCAAGACTTTGAAGAAGATGGGCCTGGATATCACCAATATGCTTACCAAGACCAACTCACCGTTCTATGGTATCATCCCGGGCAACGCAGCTGTTCCTTTGGGCTCAGTTGTACTACCCGTTACCTTTGGGACCAAGGATCATTATCGCACCGAGTACATCAAGTTTGAGGTCGCTGACTTCGAGACTTCTTACCATGCCATCATCGACAGGCCCGGTCTCGCTATGTTCATGGCTATCCCTCACTATGTCTACTTGGTTCTCAAGATGCCGAGTCCCAAGGGAGTTCTCTCATTGCAAGGGGATCTGAAGCGTTCCTATGACTGCGACACAGAAGCCGTAGAACTTGCCTCGACTACTCAAGTACCCAATGCAATGATGGAGGTCTTCACTGCTGCTAAAAAGCTTGCTCCGAGCGAGCTAGAGGTTCTTGAGAAGACTGTCAATAACAACAAGCCTGCACCATCTGGTGACGTCCTGCTCAAAGCCATTGACCTCGGTACTGGTGACAGCAGCAAGATGACCATGATCAGTGCACAGCTTGATCCTAAATAGGAAGACACGCTCATCAACTTTCTTCAGGCTAACCGTGATATCTTTGCGTGGAAGCCATCTGACATGCCAGGTGCGCCCAGGAGCAATCAACGTCGATCCTAATGCTACCCCCAAGAGACAACATCTTCGTCGCTTTGCTGATGATCGTAGGGCTGCTATCAAGAAAGAGCTCGCTAAACTACTCGCGACTGGCTTCATCCGAGAAGTTTTTCACCCGCAGTGGCTCGCTAACCCTGTGCTCGTCAGAAAAAAGAACTCTAATGACTGGAGGATGTGTGTCGACTACACTAATCTCAACAAGCATTGCCCCAAGGATCCTTTCGGGTTGCCGCGGATTGATCAAGTCATTGACTCTACGGCGGGCTGTGCTCTACTCTGTTTCCTGGATTGCTACTCTGGTTATCATCAAATTGCAATCAAGGAATCTGATCAAGAGAAGACCACATTTATCACCCCGTTTGGTGCTTATTGTTACACAACAATGTCCTTCGGGTTGAAAAATGCTGGTGCTACATATCAAAGGGCTATCCAAGCGTGCTTTAAGAGGCAGCTTCACAAGAACGTGGAAGCATACGTGGATGACGTCGTTGTCAAGACTAGGGATCCAGACATGCTTATCACGGATCTTGAGGAAACTTTTGCTTCGCTACGCGAGTACCAATGGAAGCTCAACCCCAATAAGTGCGTCTTTGGCGTATCTTCAGGAAAACTACTCGGGTTCATCATCAGCCATCGTGGCATCGAAGCAAACCCCGAGAAGATTACTGCCATCTCCAACATGCAAGCTCTGACTACTATCAAAGATGTCCAGAAGCCTACTGGTTGCATGGCGTCACTCAATCGTTTCATCTCACGACTTGGAGAACGGGGTCTTCCTTTCTTCAAGTTACTCAAGCGACAGGAGAAGTTTACATGGACAACTGAAGCTGATCAAGCTCTTTATCAGCTCAAGGAGTTCTTATCCAAGCCTCTAGTCCTCACAGCTCCTCTGCCCAATGAAGAGCTCTTGCTCTACATTGCTACGACTACTAATGTCGTTAGCACTGCTATTGTCGTTGAGCGGCAGGAAGAAGGCCATGGCTACCCTGTCCAGAGGCCTGTCTATTTCATCAGTGAAGTACTCTCAGAGTCCAAGGCTCGTTACCCTCTGGTACAGAAGCTACTCTATGCAGTTCTGATTACTTCATGGAAGCTCCGCCACTACTTCGACGAGTACAAAATTTCTGTGATCACTAGCTACCCGCTTGGTGAGATACTGCACAACCGGGATTCCACAGGAAGAATTTCTAAATGGGCTGTAGAGCTTGGCGCTCTATCGCTCGAGTTCAAGTCTCGCACTGCTATCAAGTCTCAAGCCTTGGTTGATTTCATGGCTGAGTGGCAGGAAAATCAAGTCCCAACTCTAATTGAGCATCCAGAACATTGGGTCATGTATTTTGACGGTTCCCTCAAATTGGAAGGCGCTGGTGCCAGGGTACTTCTGATTTCTCTCAAGGGCGAGCAACTCAAATATGTTTTGCAAATCTTTTGGAAGGTCTCAAACAATGAAGCTGAATATGAAGCTCTACTGCATGGTCTTCGCCTTGCAGTCTCTCTTGGCATTACACGACTACTTGTCTTTGGTGGTCATCAATCAAGTCAACGATTCATGGGATCGTAATGCTGAGAACATGGATGCGTACTGTCAGGAGGTACGCAAACTTGAGAACAAATTCCATGGTCTCGAGTTCCATCATGTGGTCCGCGACAACAATGTTGCTGCGGATGTCTTGTCGAAGCTGGGATCCACAAGAGCCCAAGTGCCAGCTGGAATCTTCGTCCATGAACTTCATAAACCATCAATTCCGGAGCAATCATCTGCACCCACGACTACCTCAGTTCAACCTGATCGAGAAGTGCTTATAATTGATGTGGACTAGAGAACTCCCTTTATCGACTATATTAAACATCTGTTGATTCCAGAAGACAAGGCAGAAGCCGAGCGCATTTCACGCCGCGTCAAGGCTTATGCCCTAGTCAGAGATCAACTCTACAAGCGAGGCGCAAGCTTTGATATTCTCATGAAATGCGTTTCTCGTGAAGAAGGCAAGGAAATCTTGGAGGAGACACACAAAGGAATCTATGGCAATCACACTTCTTCCCGCACCTTGGTGGGAAAAGTGTTTAGACGTGCTTTCTACTGGCCTATAGCTCTTGCTGATGCAGAAGAACTAGTCAAGAAGTGCCAAGGATGCCAATTCTTTGCCAAGCAACAACACGTTCCTGCCTACAAGCTCATTACGATACCACCAACTTGGCCTTTCGCTTGCTGGGGGCTGGATATGATTGGTCCTCTCCCAAATGCGCTAGGGGGATTCAATAGAGTCCTGGTGGCTATCGACAAATTTACCAAGTGGATTGAGGTCAAGCCTATTACCTGCCCCAAGGCTGATCGTGTCCTCGACTTCTTGGATGAAATCGTACATCGCTATGGTTTCCCTAACCGCATCATCACAGACCTGGGTTCAAATTTCAATAATCACTAGTTCTGGGAGTACTGCGAGAACAGTGGAATCGATGTCTGGTATGTCTCCGTTGCTGACCCACGTGCCAACGGCCAAGTGGAACGCGCCAATGGGATGATACTCGATGCTCTCAAGAAGCGACTGTACGATGCTGTAAATACCAAGGGCGGCAAATGGATCAAGGAACTACCCAATGCACTCTGGGGGCTACGCACTCAGCCTACTATCCCCACAGGGTAGTCACCTTACTTCCTGGTCTACGGCTCTGAAGCCGTTTTGCCTACTGATGTCATGTGGCGTTCTCCGATGGTTGATCAGTACGAAGAAGGCGTAGCTGAAGAAACAAGACAGACATATGTCGATAGTCTCGAGGAAGCTCGTTGCAACGCACTTGTTCAATCCGCTCGATATCTTCAAAGGATTCGCCGCTATCATGATCGCAATGTTATGGAACGCTCCTTCAACGTTGGTGACTTAGTCCTTCATCACATCCAGAATACGGCAGGACTACACAAACTCAACTCGCCATGGGAAGGTCTTTTCTCTGTTGCAAAGGTTACTGGCCCAGGCTCATATCGTCTTCAAACTCTAGAAGGCGAGGAAGTCGACAACTCTTGGAACATCGACCAGCTTTGTCGCTTCTACTTGTAGAGGGTCTCAACAACCCTCTCCAGACAGCTATGGCTGTACAACACCTCGTATTGGGTTCCAACAACCCTTTCCAGGCAGCTTCGGTTGCAACCACTCAACAGACAGCTACGGTTGTCACCACTCGTAGGGGATCAAGATAATCCTCTCCAGACAGTTTCGGCTGTATCTTCTCGTGGCTTTCAGCTGCGAGCACCCGCAGGGGGTTTCATCAACCCTCTCTAGGCAGTCTCATTCTGCGACCTCGTAGGGAGTCATGATAACTCTCTCCAGACGATCCTGTATCGTGTAGGGCAATAAGTGGCACATGCTGTCCATGTTCCTATTTTTCAATAAGAGGCTGCGGCCTAGAGTAACACCCTGCTGGTAGGGTCTCAGTGGAACTCTCATACAAGTTGCTGCTACAGCAAGGATGAGTTCATCACACTGTCTCCTATGGTCTTACTCGTTCTTAGGAACATTCTTGCGAGTACTCTCTCACTAGGCTCATAGCCTCAGAGGTACTTAAGACATTGTAAACACTGTACAATGTATTCAGTAATAAAGTTGCTACTCTATACCGACTTGTTACTGTCCTTTACTTGTTCATAACAAAGCCTTCTTTACGCTGCTACAGCTAAGGTGTTCAACTCGTTATGAATAAGTTCTTTTCGAGTACTCTCTCACTAGGCTTATTAGCCTCAGAGGTACTCAAGACATTGTAAACTCTGTACAATGTGTTTAGTACAAGCCGCTACTCTATATCGACTTGTTACTATTCTTAGCTTATTTCATGACAAATCCTTCTTTACGCTGCTACAGCTAAGGTGTTCAACTCGTCATATTTTAAGCTAACGTTCTTCGGAACATGTGTACACTTGAGTACTCCTACTCGTGTATCGTATCTCTTTTTTGCAGCCACACACTCAATACCAACTCGAGTACTTGGCCAACACAGATGCATACAAGGGATCCAGATAATTGATTTCTTCAAGTTTTCAATTATATTACATAAACACTTGTTTGAGATTACACTGGTTTTCTCTCTAGTGTTTCTACTTTATAGGTACATCTAACGGAGATCGATGAACTTGGAGACTGCTTTCGCGATTGGAGAAGTCTGTTGCATCAGCTCGTTGAGTCGATCGTCGGTGCAGTCTCCAGATCTGCCATTCATGATGACTGTGAGATCCGCCTCGGCGTAGAAAGACTTGATGAAGCTCAGGACTTGATTTGGGATTGAGCAGGCCAGCCTTTGAGCATATTCCTGAATCTTCTTTGGCGTGTCCTTCAATCTCTCCACAAGTGGACAAGGTTGAACTCCAGCGACTCTGGGCTCAAAAAAATTTGCCACTGGCTCAGCTACTTCTGTCAAGGCTTTCAGCTCTGAGCGTAGGCCTTCGGCTTCTTCAATCTTCTCCTTGAGCGACTGCATGCAACGCAGCAAGTCAGTCCAGCCGGCAATACGGATATTCATCTCGTGCTCAAGTTCGAAGCACCGCACCTTATAGTCTTCTTTCAGATCCATATGAGCTGCTTCTTCACGGTTGAAGGCTAGCTGCCAGTCCAGCGCCTTGTTCTTGAACTTGTTGACTTCTTCCGTCAGCTCTGCAAAGGATCAAGGCTACTTATCAGATGTGGTGCGCAAGAGCAAAAGGACTCAATAATGATTTCAAAAGGGAGATTACCTTTATTTTTCAGGCGTAGGGACTTGTTCTTACCAACAACTTCATCCTTCTTCACCGTTAGCTTCTGGACTTCGTTATGGTACTCGGCGGCGTTGGCATCAAGTTTTTCCTGCAGCTTCAGAGACAAAGCCTTTTGTTGCTTCAGTTCTTCTCTGAGCTGTGAGACTTCCTCAATGTCAGCCGCGTGTTGCTCAAGCGGCCGAGTCTTGCGTTTCAACTACTTGACTACCTCCTGCAAGAGCAAAAACAACATATGAGTCAGAGACAAGATATCTATGACTACAAGTACTCTACAAGAGACTACACAAACTTACCGCAAGGAGTTTCTCTACACCGCGGAACATCTCAGCGTGCGCATTCAAGTTGTCCTCATCCAGGCAGGAGTCATCATATGGCATCAAGTTCTCTACCATGGACTGGGTACTTGTGCTTGCTGCAGAGTACCTCGCAGCACTGCGCAGAGGAGCCGGGTCTTCAATCTGTGGCTCATGCGGTTCTCTGGCTGCTCCTCCAGCACCAGATGTGCATCAACATGATGCACGGGGGCTTCTGCAGCTCGGACTTCCTCGTGGTGCAACATTGCTTCAAGGTCAACTTCCAAGGCTTCATTAACCACGGCTTCGATTTCTTCGAGTTGTTGAGCCCTGGGCCTGGAAGTTACCTCAACTGCTGCCTTGACCACGTCACTCCAGAGAGTCCGCAACGCTTGAGCAGCCTCAGCTTCTGCGGGTATTTCTTGGCGCTCTGGAAGAATGTCTTCTTGTTGCTCTTGAGGAGTCTGGTCTCCTCCAGCAGCATCACTTCCAGAGGTGCCCCACTTCACGTCAGTGGATTTCCTGCATCAACAGGTTGGTCAGCAAAAGTAGGGTACATATTCATAATAAGTACTCGAGTACTCGGGTACTTACAGAGCAGCACGAGGCACTGAGACTTTCGGTCCTAGCAAGTCGAAGAAAGAAGGCACTGCCGGCACCTCTGGCACACTTTCCACCGGTAGCACACTTTCTAGAACTTCGGCTTCTTGTTGCTCAGGCGCCACCGTCTCCACGGCTGACGCTGGAACCACCTCGGGTTCTGTTATTTTTGGAGGGCTCCTCGAGAGTACACTAGCTGCACTCTCGATAACTTGCACAAGACAAAAAACAAGCCATTACAGTAAAGATCAAGTACTCAACACACATTGACTACTTACAAGGTTCTCCAACACTTACTGTAATGGAGGGGAGGCTGGTCATCTTCTTCATGGGCCGCTTTCCCACCATGGTCCTTTTCTTCCGCGGCGGTAAAGTTACATCATCTGTGAGAGATGATGCTGGTCTTTTCGACGAACCCGCGGTGAGGCCACTGGGGATGGGCGCCCCAGAATACCCATAACGGCCTTTCACTTCAAAACGCTGTTGAAGTGTCTGATCGTCATCGTCGCTTGAGGAGGCGTCCTCCACCAAGACTTCTCCTTCTCCTTAAGCAGCCTGACTACCCGCGGGGGCTTCAACTTCCACTCCTGGTGCCTTTCCTTCTGGCGCTTGGAGTGGGTCCTCAGGACGAGGAGGAGGGTCAGATACAAATTTCAAGACATCCTCCTGCAAAGCACAAGGCAAACATTAGTAACTTGACTACTTTCAACAAAGTACTCGGGGGCTAAGCACTTGAAGACTTACCAGACGAGGAGGGTTGTCCGCACTAAACTCAGGGACAGCTACTGGAATTCCATGAAGGTTCTTGAAGATCTTCTGCAGCCGCTCCATCACAAGATCATCGCTGATCTCTTCAGCAGATAGCCTGGAGCCGTCGTCCGCTCCAGTATACTCGAACCCAAGATGCTCCCGCTGCATCAAGGGTTGTACCCGCCGCTTCATAAAACTGAAGGCTACTCGCTCTGCTGTCAAGCCTTGCGCCTTCTTCTGCGCAATCTTCGCTAGCAACTCTGGGATCTGGATGCACTCCTGCATCGTGGGTTCATCTTTCCAGAGCCGATCGTATACTGGCGCGAACATGCTGGGCTTCGGCAGCTGCGGCGGGGCGTTCTCTATGTAGAACCACTTGTTCTTCCAGTCTTGATTAGAGTCAATCAAGTCGTACTTAAAGTACAACTCCTGTGCCTTCTGGCGCATCTGCACACCGGCCCCACCGACTACAACCAGAAAGTTGGCGTTGGGCTGTGGCTTCAACCGAAAAATCTCCCTGAACAAGGCCCAGTGTGGGCGGATGCCGAGGAAAGCTTCGCAAAAGTGCACGTACATCGCAATCTGAAAGATGCTGTTGGGATTGAGGTGTACATGCTCCAACTTGAAGAAGTCGAGGAAGCCGCGAAAGAAATCAGAAGATGGCAGCATCAACCCACGCTCGATGAAATGCCCGAACATCGGAATTTCATCCGGGCTCTTCTCCATCGGCCACGCATCACCGGCGGCGGAGCTCCAACTAGCAATGGCCTTCTCACACAGCAACCCACCGGCTTCAAGGGCTTGGATATCTTCCTCCCTCATCTTGGACTTCTTCGAAGAGACAGCTTAGCTTGGGGGCTTCGTGATCACCACCGTCTTGTACTTGGGCTCCGGCAACTCATTTTTGCCACGGCCAGACTTCCTTTTCTGTCCCTTGGACGGCGTAGGCTTCATCCTTCCTGTCACGAGGGTCTTCTTTCGCATTGACCGGAGGACGGTGAGGAGATGGAGGTGCGCACTCTTGGCACTATGGGTGCTCGAACTCTGCGGCAGCTATGGATGCTAAGGCGTTCTGGATCTAAGGGCGAATGGAAGCAGTGAAACCCTAAGGGTACCCCTTCGGGTATTTATAAAACCAAAACCCTAACGGTTCGACCTGGTGACCCTTCGTATTCAACAGATTGGTTTCACATAGGCAAATATTTGGCTAAGTCAGAGGACTAAAATCCAAGACCTGATCGGCTCTATCTCGGGGGCTCGACTACTCGATGGAATTGGATTTCACTCAGCTATAGTTCACTGAATTCAGGCCACTGTTCTACAGTCAGATTGGACCCTTCAAATCGAGAAAGTACTCGACTCAAGGCTCGGGGGCTCCGTGCCATGTGTCCTTCATTTTTCTCAGGATTTTACGGGATTATTTGACGAAGACTACTGATTGACCCTCAGCTTGAATTGTCAATTCGAACTAAGGCTCGGGGGCTACATCCATATAGGATGCGATTTTTGCAAATCGCATTCCTATATTATTTCTTCGGATTGTCTACGGATTCTTCGAAGTAAGATCAAAGAGTTCAAGATTGACCCTCAGCTTGAATCCTGGATTCGACCTAAGGCTCGGGGGCTACATTCCATATGGAATGCGATTTCAGTAATCGCATTTCCATATGGATCTTTGATGCAAAGATTTCAAGAACGAAGCGGGTAATATTGAAGACCTTCAAGGGAAGTACTCGGGGACGCTTGGGAACAACTCGAGAAGACTTCAAGACTACTCGTGGAGTTAGCTGGAGTACCTTCCAACCTCGTGATGATTCAAGTACTATTGAAGATTAAAGATTGTAGAACTCGGGGACGCTTGGGAACTACTCGTGGAGACCTTCAAGACTACTTGGACCATTGCACTCGACTACAAAGTACTCGGGGGCTTGTCGACCGGGCATCCCTGGGCCCACGAACACATTGTGGGCCATACCCGGGAGATGAGTTCTTGTACACCTGGACTACTCGACTAGTGGGCCACAGTGCTGGTACCGTGGACCACAAGGCAAGACAAGGCGGACAAGGACTTGTACTAAGACTAGGATAGCTTGCCATACCTTGTATAGGCTACTCCGGGTCCTACTCGAAATAGTACCCTTGTACCAATCCGACTTGTAACCCTACCTCCCGTGGCATATAAGGCAAGGCAGGGACCCCTCTCGAAACATACGCAATCAATACAGAGCCACGCAACATACAGGACGTAGGGTATTACGCACATTGTGGCCCGAACCTGTCTAATTGTGTGCCCCGTGTCTCACCATCGTGTTCCTGATCTCGGCGAGCCCCACCGCACAATCTACTACTTTGGGTACCCCGTCGTAGGCTCGGTGTCTAAAACACTGACACCCCTGGTTTTTCACAGTTAAGCCCCTAGAAGTTTAGAATCTCTGCAATTAGGTCCCTAATCTTGTTTTGCTCATAAAATCTTCTTAGCTCCGTTTTAATCCGTTCAAGTTGCGTTAGGTTCATAATAATGTGATGTACACGTTAGTGGTGAGTTTTCATCATGGTTGTTTTCTGAAAATAAATTTAATATTAATTTTGTTTAATGCTTATTAAACATGCCTTTTCTAAATAAAAGTAATATAGAGCTATATACTGTTTTTCATAATTAATATTAATTTGATTAATTATTATTTCATGTGCTTTTATAAATAAAATCTAATTAGAGCTTTTACCCGGTTTTTCATGAACCAAATATTAATTTGCTTAATTATATAATTAACTTTTCTAATTAAAAGTTGATTAGGCTTTTTACACCGGTTTTATAAATAAATGTTAATTTGATTAATGCTAATTCCATAATGTTTTTAATAATAACATGATCTACTCGAATCACAAAGTTACGTTTAGGTGATTCATATAGTTTAGTTTTTCTAAATTAAATGTTTAATTGGTATAATCAATATGTGAATCTTTATAAATAAAATTTGATTAGTTCTTTACTCCGGTCTTTTGCAAATAAAATATAATGCTGCATTAATTCCAACTTGGGGTATTTTCTTTATGAAATATCCTTTACATATCTTTTGTTAATTAAAATAAACCCAGCTCATGGTTTTGTTCTTCTCATATATGCAAATCGATCGTTAGTCGTTCTTTTTCAAAGCTCTCTGTCTCAGTGTGTCTCTGTTGTAGAGCTAATCTCCTTTCAAGCTCCAGATCTCTTGATCCTAGTTCTTGCTCAAGCCTAGTGTTCTTTCATAAAGCTAACCAAGCCTTTCGTTTTCTCAGCACGGTCTGTGTGCTTCAGTGATCCATAGAACCGAGCCTATCTTTTAGCACGCTCTTTTAAAGTTTTTCTTTTGATTGGTGCATTGTTCTTAGTTATGCTTGTATGTTTGCTTTGTATGTTTGTGCCCGATGATTGATGCGAGTAGAATGAACGTGGTTCGAGACCAGTGAAGAGCTTGAAGGTGAAGACATTCTGAGCAACATCACTACTCTGGTTGAAAGCAAGTGTGTCCTTGTTCTTTTATCCTAATAACTGTGTTTAATCACCATTGCATATGCTTGCATTAATATTGATGGGTCCTATTAAGGTTTATCCTAGTCTTTACTATCACTCCTTGATCAACCTGGGCTTACCTTTCTGTTGGGTAGTTTTGCTTAGCTGCTTTACCTTGGGTTATGGTGGTTCTAATGAACAACAACAATGATGAACATGCTTTACTTTTATGTTATATCTCTGGTTAATACAAGATCACAATGCTTAATCGGAACATGGAGCAACCACCCAGGAAAACAGTGCAACCACAAGACATATGACTCTGTCTTGGCTGATTAATTAGAAACCTTGATGTTGGGGTGGCCTTACCTGATAAGGGCAAGGGGGAGCGCCAGTGGGGTATAGACTCGCTCTAGTGGGGAGTGGGCTTGGCTAAGACACGGCACCTACTAGGGGACTTTATACTCTGCAACGACTCGGAACCTTCGCGGGTTGCTTCACATTAGGGAATCTTTGTAAAGGCCTCGTAGCGTCCCTATGCAATCACACCTCGGTAGTGTGGTATGATGCCTGATCAGCATCGCGTGGTTGGGTTTAAAGTTCCTAGAACTTTTACGCGACTTGTGGTGAAAGTGTACAACCTCTGCAGAGTGTAAAACTAATCGATTAGCTGTGCTCACGGTCAAGAGCGGCCTAGACCCTCACATGATAATTGAACTTGAAGATGGACTTAAATCGTGGTTATGGTTATGGTTATGTTAGCCATATGCTTATGGCGTATCTCTCTATGTTAATTGTGGGTTGGTATATACTTATACTTTACTAGTAATCAGGTGCTAATAAAATTTGACCAACTAAAAGTGCTTAATGCAGTCAACCTGTCAGCCTTTCCTTGTTAAGCCTTTGCATTCATACTTTCCCCACACTTGCTGAGTATGACATGTGCTCACCCTTGCTATAAACAATGTTGCTCAGAAAGAGGAAGCTGCTATGAAGATGTTGTGAAGTTGTTGCTGAGTTCTAGGCGTACGCAACCCCCAGTCGACTGCCTGTGATGTTTGGTGCCTTCGTTTCCAGGATAAAGCGTAAATCTCTGATAATCTTTCTTTTTCCTTACGTGATACTGTACTGTTATTCACTTATGTCAACTATATGCATGAAACTTGATCCTGGCATGCATATAGGTTAGCACTTGGTTTTCTTTGGAAAAACAGGCGTGATAATGGTGAAGCCAATCTATTGAGGTGTGACCTGATATGTTGATGTGATCTACAGGAGCAACCCCAAAAGCAAGGTAGCTAACCTTAATCATCAAAGCATCATCAACATGAACAATAGATCGAAAACAAAAGGATCGGCGATTACATGACAAGATCCTACAACCCCATGGAACTCAAAAAAAAAATTTCTAAGTTGTTTCTGGAACTTATGGGCTATGAACTCAAGAACACGAATTAACAAATGGATAAAAATACTAACCGCGTGACACATGAGTTTCCATTGCCCAAACATTCACAATCACTTCTTTGCTTGTGTGATTTAGAGTTCCACCTCCATTATTTTGCTTTGTGTCACTTTTTTTGTTCTCTTGCCTCATGTGCTTCCAATCATTTCCTGCAAAACAAAGTCCTTGCTTCCCCCATGCTTGTCCTTTGCATGTGCCCAAGATGTCAAATGATTGATGCTTTCCCAAGATGCATCATGGAGCACTATATGTTAATCAAGCTCAAAAACCTTCTCTTAATCATGTTTAGATACTAATTACTCCTCTAATTTTGAAAATTTAAAAATTAACTCAGTGCTAGCGATGAGTCCAAATATATCATTAGAGGAGATTTTAGGCATCCGAAACAATTGTAAAGTTTATTTTGGTTGTACCGGGATCGATTGCTTTCATTAATTGATAGCAAGCCCCTCCGACTTGACCGTGGAGGCATAGGTTTAGGTTCTAATTTTGGGCAAAACATGAGAGAGAGAGAGAGAGATTTTGAATAAAAATAAATTCAATGGGGCTTAGAAAAATTCTAAATCTAGAGAAACCGATGGATGTCAAGTTGAAAGAAACCAAAAATCAAGGTTCACACAAGTCCGGCCATGCGTCAAAGATTAAAAACCATTAAGGAACATAGCAAGGCTCTACTCGTGCATTTTTAACATGTAAAACTAGCCAACCTTAACATCATGGAGAGGATGAAAGGCTTGGATAGAATCTGAATTTTTTGTTCTAGTTTCTCGAAAAGAGGCAAATAAAACATAGGATGGCTCATGTCATTGGTTTATGATCGAAAAATCCAAATAAAACGACCGAGCAAACAAAAGGTTCTCTGAAACTTGTTCAACCACTTAAGAGTTAATAAAATGTTTTGCGTAGCAAATTCTAAGACTCACTTACTTGAAATTCGGAAATCTTCCGGGTTGCCCTCCCGGTAGCTTTGTTCTTGATCGGGTTGTCCTCCCGGTAGCTTATTCTTGACTCGACGAACGGGTTGCCTCCCGCAAAGCGCTTCATTTATAGTCTATAGCTAGACTTCTTCTCTTCTTCACTTCGGATCAACACTCTTTGCGGGCGTTGCAATCTTGGGGACCCCACTTCTACACCATCCTTGGCCTCGGTGTAGGTTTATTCTTCAGCTTAGTCATCTTTTTGTTCTTCACAGGCGGGCGTTGATTCTTGGTCTTGACGGATGCAACAACTTTTGTGTCTCCACTCCATTCTCCTTTGGCTCCTCTCTTCCGATGTAATGATGAGGTAGAATGTATTTTATATTGACCCCATTACATACCTTGAATCGTGGTTAACTCGAATGCACTCTTCTCGCCATCACTTGATCTCCCCCTTGCCGACGTCAATTATCTCCGACGGTCTTGAGGAACGATCTCTAGGATGAGTGGAGGATGAGGTTGATCTCCTTTTGATCTTGTAGGTGGAGTTTCTCTTGGAGATTCCGAGGATGTCCGGCCTCCGCTTTTAGATCTTCATGTTGCACGTCACCTTTGCCTGCAAAATTTTTCTAGACCATCCACAAAATATATGTTTTTTTTGTTGGAGATGTAGCCGTCCACCTCCCATTAGGGTTAGCCAAATATATACAAAAACTAAAAGAAAACTAGGGTTTAGCAAAACCCTAGATTAGATTGATTTTTTTATTGAGGATGATCAAAATTAAGAGATGCAAAAGAAAAATCAAGAGAAAAACTGAAAATATTCACAAACGCAATACTAGATTGAATCTTGATTACTTGTTCCCCGGCAACGGTGCCAGAAAAAGGGGCTTGTTGACGTTTGATTATCGTTGCAAAGTTCGTTTGGACTTGCAAGCGAACAAATCCTCTGTCGTAGTCAAGAGACCCTTCTTCCCTTGAGTGGTGAACCCAAGGTATCGAATCCGTGGAACAATGTGTAACGCAAGATCCAATCTAATAACCGGAAAACACTTTGATCTTGAAGGGGGTTTTGCATCTAATCTATGGAAGAACCATGAAAACACATCTAATCTACTAAACACCGGAGGTAGCAAGAGAAAGAGAGGGAAGGTAAAACCAATCTAGAGATTGGATCGGGTCTTCTGTTGAAGTTCCAAAACCAAGAAGAATAAAGCAAATGAATCTCATTAAAAGCCTCTTTAAATCTTGGCTTCCGTTCCAACCCTCATAGGCACCTACCGTACACGTGGTCAACATACTGTCACGATGTCCCGCTTATTGTGTAGGTGAACCTAAGAGCATGTTCACGAGGAACGCGTTGAAAACGCTCGGTAGGTCAGGTATGCACCTCTAGCCACCATGGCTACAAGAACATCCTAAGCAATCTATCCGGAATAGATTGGAGAATAAGAAAACCCAAGCGAAGACAAAATAGAAGAGAAAACACTTGATCGCTAGAAATCGGATTCAAACTTGCAAATTCAACATGAAGTATAGTACATGGACAAGATCACCACCGGGATCCTACCTTGATCTTGTTCCTAGCTTCTAGAACTCCGACGTGGTCTTCCGTGCAAGGTTCCCACGTCGGCTAGGGAAACCCTAGTCAACCATCTCGACCCTCTCCTCTCCGGAAGGGTGTCCCTCTCTTCTCTGCTCCTCAGCGGCGGATGACGAATTACTTGATGCGTGGCTCGAGGCAGGGGGCTATAAATAACCCAAGAATTAGCTAGGTCAAAGGGGGCGTCGAACCGGGCCTGAAGTGGGCTGGGCCGACCGGCCTGGGCCCAATTCAGCCTAGTTCGGCACCGACTTCCTCCGTGTTGCTTCTCGCGACTTCCTGACTTTTTGCCAAGTTGCAGGTGGGTCCTTGACGTCATTTTCCTCTCGGTTTAGACAAGGGTGCTTGGCGTATGAACTCCTGCATCTTCCGTCTAGGTCCTCAGCACTTCTCGGCTTCACGCTTTAGTCCTTGGTTCATTTGTAGTCATGTTCATCTTGTATCTTGACTTGTCCCGAGGTCCGTGATCACCTTGTAAAACCCTTGATGAACTTTACCCGGAAGTCCTCATTTAAGCTCTTGATTCCTGTGTAAATAATAAACTCCAAAAATCACATGCGAGTGCGAACTTGACATATAATCAGGGTTAGGATCGTTAGTGTGAATAACAAATTAATACCAACATAGAAGGTAAACATGTGGCTAGGTTGACGGAAATCGACCGCCAACAGAGCTCCGCAGCGCCCTCGCCATGGCCGACGGTGCGGGGCACCTCCGACGGGTGGCCAGCGCGGGCTCCTCCGGCGGGACGAGGATGCCTCACTCCGCACAGGAGGGCTTGGGCGCGGCGGGGAGGAGGCCAGCCGACGACGAGGAGATGCAGAGCAGCACGCCGGCACGGAGATCGTGGCACCAGGCGTCGTCGTGGAGGAGGAATCGGCGCGGTGTCACTGCAGTCCACGTCGATAGGTGGATTGTGGTCATGTGTGAGCTGACCAAATTGCACTGTCATCGCTGCTGCAGGTGTTCAGCTCCAAGGACGAAGAGGGAGGCAAGGGGAAGAAGAAGTCTCGGACAGACCAGGCCAAGGAGCTCCTGGCCAGGTACGGCAGCGCGTACGTGGCCACCTCCATCTCGCTCTCACTCGTCTCCTTCACCCTCTGCTACCTCCCCAGCCTCGCGGTGCCCACAGCCAGGCAGCCGGCTCCTCGACGCTCTGGCTCAAGCGCTCGGCCGTGAAGCGGAAGAAGAGCGTGCCTCGCATCGCGCCCAGCACCTCACGTAGCGCCTCACCGGTGAGCTGCTCCAGCAGTATACGATCCTTGGGCGTCCGGGCCGGCCAGCTACTCCTCGGGAACCGGCGGCCAGGGGTGCGCCGCCTCCCTTGCGGCCACCTCGCCCGGCCGGGGGAGGTGGTCGGCGGCTGCCGGCTGGATGAGGCGGCGGAGACAGCTGACGGCGGGGAAGATGGCCGGGAGCGCCGACACTGATGGCGACGGCAGGCGGCGGGGAGAAGAAGGGAGGACAGGAGGAGTTGCCGTTGGGGGCTTGCACGGGTGTGTAGTGGGGCGGGGGAGTTGATGGACATGAGAATATCCATTGGAATATTCCTTTCCAGGGTTGAAAATGAAGGCTATTGCTGCAGCCTAAGGTCATTTAGGGGTTGAAATTTTTTAGAGAAACCTCCAAATATTGTTTTGGAGGGTGAATTTTACAGACCACCCTCTGGTGGAAAAACACCCTTCCGTCCCGGTTGGTAAAGGCTTTAAGTCTCTAAAGCCCAACCGGGACGAAAAGGGAGAGACAAAAGACCCCCCCTTTGTCACCGAGTGGGTAACAGGGAATAAAGGGTGGCCTTTATTCCCAGGTGGTAGCCCCGCCCGGGACAAAAGGGGAGGGCACACCAGCGCCTGTGCACCACCCCTTTAGTCCCGGGTGGTAGCCCCGCCCGGGACAAAAGGGGAGGGCACACCAGCGCCTGTGCGCCACCCCTTCAGTCCCGGGTGGTATTACCACCCGGGACTAAAGACCCCGCTGTAAATTTTTTTGTTTCAATTCCAATTGTTCTAATAATATTATATGCGTATATTCTCACGTATTTGGGTGTAATTTATGTGTACGTATAAATGTTTGCACTAATTATACGTGTCTACTGTACGTACTATACGAAGAGAATAAACTTATAAATAAATATATACACACATTATATTACATCGAAAATAGTATATATATACATCGAAATACCGTTTGCATAGATAGTATTTTCTGAAAGTAGTATATATATACATCAAAATACCGTTTCATTCTAATTCTAGTCTAAAGTTCCACCGGAGGTGCTAATTAAACTTTATCAATTCGATGACCGTCATAGTGATTTCTACCTTGTGGATTAATCACTTGGTCCATTATGAATCCGCAGAGACTTTCTTGAATCACCAAGAGTCGGTCCTTCTCAATGATTGCGTCCCTAATCATATTATTCTGTAATGTGCAAATAATTTAATATATTACACACAAGAATTAAATATATAAGCGGTTAGAAAAAATGTATTATTAATTGGTTTAAAATAATACTTACAGTATAATCTAACGGGTCTGCCTCGCAGAAATTGTGGATGAACTCACACACATAGTATGCACATAAATGTGTCCCTTGTTCCTGTCTCATACACTAAATTGAAGAAGATAATTATGAAAAATTAGTGTTATACATTTTTAATTTGCCCAAGCTGAAGTTGTTATTTGGTTTACGTACCGGAAAATTTGTAGAGAAGTTTATTCTAGGTCTCCATTGTCCAGGGTTGACAGCCTTGAATTTTTCCCAAGCTCTGGCAGAAAATAATGAAAGTTAGAGCTAGATAGTGTTAGTAAAAGCACACTATTGCATAAAAGGGAACGTATGGATAGAATTATTACTCTTGAAACATATCTTGAAGGTCCAAGTATTTGTTCGGATCTCTTCTCAACGAATCAAAGACAAGGACGTTGCTTCTGTTGACATCAATTATGAGAAGAATCCAGTGAAAACTGTATATACATAGAAGCTCAAAGATTAGAACTAAATAATGTTAACTAAGATAATTAGAAATGCGAACCCTTAGCAATTAAGATGGTAATCACACTTACTCGAAGTTGTAAGGTAGAAGTATCAAATCCTTGTAATGCAAATTACACAAGGTCCTTAGGATTGTTTTGAATGTTGTTTCTGGTTGGAGCTTTACTTGATCTTGATTAACTAAAGATAGGTCCATGAAACCTATTCGTTGGTAACCATTCTTCCGCATGTTATGCATTTCCAGGCTACAGAAAATGAAAGACAAAGTTAATAATTAGAGTATGCATTAATTTTTAATTAGGGTATGTATTGCACCGTCACTTACAGGCACCAGGCCATGACAAGATCAGTATTCAAGGAGTCAAGATGGTAAATTTCATAAATATCCTTGAATTGCAGCCAGACCAACTTCTCGCCTTCACCAGCAAAATCTCCCGGTTTAACAAGCATGCCAATCATCTCCAGGCCTGCCTTACACGTCTTCATGTAGAAGTCATGCAATCTGCGCATCTGAGTAGGGAGTTTCTTCACCAACTCAGGCCTGACAAAAGATTTCCCATGCTCATAGTGCCATCTAGGTACGAAGTTTTTGTCCCGAGGAGGTGATTCATGGCCGAGAACATATTCTAGTGGGAGCCCTATTGCTTCTTGCATTTGAATGACATGCGCTAGTTGTTCTATGTCCATAACTGCAAGAGCTCGTTTAGTTGCAGTGAGGCCGGAGGCGATGTAACCCTGTACTCCCGACGTCGACGCTTCTGTTGCCTTCTTCGTTGAAGGCTCTTTCGCTGACGTCGACGTTTGTGTTGCCTTCTTCGTTGAAGGCTGTTTCGCCGATGTTGACGTTTGTGTTGCCTTCTTCGTTGAAGGCTCTTTCGTCGACGTCGACGCTTGTGTTGCCTTCTTCTTCTTCTTATAATCCTGTGGCATCGTCGACCCCGGTACTTGGTCGATGTAACTATTTGGTGACCCTCCTTGTCTCTTCTTCTTTAGGGACTTGTGCAGCGACTGGTCATAATCACTTAGTAGGGGTTTTATAATTTCTTGTCTCTTTTCTGCTTCCTTCTTCTCTATGAAAGTTTTGAGTTTCTGCAGACGATCTTTATTCTTTTCTGCTTCTATTTCTTCGAGCCGTGTTTGTTTAGCAGCCTCTTTATTCCCTTCAATCCACGCCTTGAGTTGCTTATCACACTCCGCCTCATTTTCTGATGCTGTCATGTCATATGGTAGCTTCCTTTTAATAGGTTGCTTTTTCCCTTTCTTCTTCAGGGGATTCGGATTTGGCACGGGCATAGACGTGGTAGACTTTGATCGGGACCGCCTCTTGGCAGGCTTTGGTGAACGCTGCTTTGGTAGTGATTGATGCTTTGGTGGTGATTGCTGACGATCGTCATCGGTCGCGGTAGGAGAATTCCCCCATTGTGGAGACGGTGAGCTCCAATCATTCGGTGACGACCGGCCCGGTGACGGCCTGGGAGATGGTGCCTGCAGCTCGGCAACACTCGGAGGGATCGTTGACGGCCCGGGAGATAGTGGCTGCTGCTCGGCAACACTCGGAGGGATCGGTTGCGGCATGTTAGGTATTATGATGTAACGTTTGGGCCACAATATGATACTGTGAAGCGCATCGTGGAGTGTCCTTTCCCCGTCACCTCCTTGGATGTCTAGCTCTATGTCATTAAACTTTGGGTCAACAATCTCCTCCAAACCAACTGAGGTGTAGCCAGCTGGAATCTCCATGTTGTGGCTTGTACGTCATGGGAGATGTGCTAAAGCCATTCCGTACGCCACCTATATATATAGAGAAATGATGAAGTTATTAAATGTCTGAGACATGCATCAAAGGTTGAGAAAATTGCACGTATAATCAGGTTTATACCGTCATTGTGATGTTGCCGATCGGCTTGTGCAGCTCACATGCGGTGCGCTGACAGAGTTCATCCACAGGGTACCGTTCATTGTCCTCTACTTGAACTTCTTCTTAGTTTGCCGCCCTTTGTTCTTCGGGGGCCTCTGTGGAAGCACAACTGCTTTTGCGAGCGGAAGGGCTAATGACGGGATCCACCGGTGCTTGGGGTAGTGCTCCGGCAGGGGTGATGTGAGATACCGCGGCGGCAACTCGTCGTTCAATCTCTGCATTCATACGTTCTTCTTGATCTTTAAGTCTCTGCTCTGTCATTTCACGCCACCGCCCCTCTTCACGCTCCCTTCTTCTTTTGCGGCTTCTGTAGGTGTCGGCGCTTCCCTTGAAAGCAAACTTCCACGGGACTACCCCGTAGCCCCTGCAACGTCCTGGGTGTTCCGGATTCCCGAGCACCAAAGTGAGCTCATCCATGTCTCTGTCAGGAACCAATCTGCCCGCTTTGATGTCTTCATTCTTTTTTATTATCTCATGTGCCGCCTCCCGTAACGTGGGTGCGAAAAATTAATATCTCTAAATACATATTTCATCTCTAAATACATTTCATCTCTAAATACATATTTCATCTCTAAATTCAATTCTAAAATCTCTAAATTCAATTCTAAAATCTCTAAATTCAAATCTAAATCTCTAATTCTAATCTAAATTCATAAATAAATTAACTGAAAACATTAAAAAAATTGCTGACGTCAGCCATCAGGGGCTGACGTCAGCAGATCCCCTCACTGGCAGTGATGGCGGGCTGAGGGGGGCGACGACGTCGGCGGCCGGGAGCGGCGGCGGGTGACAGCCGGGCGCGGGGGAGACGGCCGCCGGGCGTGGGGGCCGGCGCGGAGACGGCGCCCTGGCGCGGCGGAGCGGGGTCGACGGGCGGCCGGGAGCGGCGGCGGCGGAGCGGGGGCGACGGCGGCCGGGAGCGGCGACGGGCGACAGCCGGGCGCGACGGAGACGTCGACGGGCGTGGGGACGATGGTCGGGCGCGGGTGGGGTCGACGGGCGGCGTGCGGACAACGGCGGCCGGGAGCTCTGGCGGCGGCGGAGGGCGCGGGGCCGGCCGGGCGCGGGCTGGGACGGCGGGGTGCGACGGGGTCGACGACGGCGGGGTGCGAGCTTCGACGACGACGGAGGCAGGGGTGACGGCGGGGGAAGAAGACGGCCGGCGTAGCAGCAGGGGGATCGACGCCGGACGACAAAGAGTGTGAAGTAGAGGAGTTGGGGAAGAAGGGGTGGGTTATATATTCCCCCCTCTTTAGTCTCGGGTCGTAATCAGACCCGGGAGCAAAGAGCCTTTAGTCCCTGGTGGTGATACGACCCGGGACTAAAGGCCCCCCTTTTGTCCCGGGTCGTATCTCCACCCGGGACTAAAGGCCCCTTTCGCGCGGGAGGGCAGAAAGGGCAAAATTTCGGCCTTTTGTCCCGGGTGGTGTTACCACCCGAGACTAAAGGCCCCCCTTTAGTCTAGGGTCGTAACACCACCCGGGACTAAAGTGTAATTTTCGGCGGGAACTGTTTTTCCCCTCCCATTTCTTTTCTCATTTTCACATTCTATCTCTTTGAAATCAAAAAAAAATATAGTAACTTTTACTATTTTTTCCATGCAAAATTATATTTAGTTAAAATATAATAAACTGTACTTTGCTATGCAAAATTATATTTTAGAGTTGTAAACATTCACTTCCAATTTTCATTTGCAATATTGATGTGCATTCCCAATAAAATTCAATTAAACCGAAAAAATAGTAAATTAATTCAGAAAAATCTCAAACTTGGTGGGTCAATCTCACATGACATATTCAAGCTTCATAAAAATTTTGAGACCGATACAACACTGCAAAGTGCATGGACTTCAGAATCGTTAAGACATAAGTGGTATAGACATGGTTCGTTGAAAGGTTCTATATAGCTTTGTGAAGCACGTGTACTCCATCTATGTCGAAATGGTCTGAAATTTTTTTAGTTGTCATTTACACTCAAAATATTAGCTCACACAAGATCTTAGATTTTTCTGATGACTAAATGTATTTTAGGTTTTTTCTTCGTGCTAAAGGAGCTAGAATATTGTGAATTACACATCAATAACTCAAGAATTATGATTCGGCTTCCAGATAAATTAGACTCCTAAGGCACAAGAGAACTTGTGGCCAAGTTTGGCACCATTCTGGATCGTTTCAGGGGTGCTCTCAGCTCAACTTTTAATTTCTAGGTGATGTCACACAGAAATTCAATTAAACCGAAAAAATAGTAAATTAATTCAGAAAAATCTCAAACTTGGTGGGTCAATCTCACATGACATATTCAAGCTTCATAAAAATTTTGAGACCGATACACAATTGATTTGATCAATAATCATTACATTACGACATTAATCTCAAGCACGTAAGTACGGTGTCTCTTCACGTCCAAGCAATATGCTTGGGTCAACTTCGACAGCGAACGGAGGCATGCCATCAAACTGATCATAATCATCGGATTGATCTGTTTTGTCCTCGACTCCCACGATTACTCTTTTACCTGGAAGAACTATGTGACGCTTTGCCTCTTGTGGTCCTGCTTCTTGGGGATTTTTATTCTTCGGTATGCTAGTCATATCCTTCACATAGAAAACCTGATGCACATCTTTGGCAAGCACGAATGGATCATCTTTGAACCCAATCTTGGTAAGGTCCACTATTGTCATTCCATATTCATCTTTTTTTACGCCATTCAGGTTTACCCATTGGCAAAAAAACAGAGGGACGTTCATCGCTCCGTACTCAAGCTCCCATATCTCTTCTATGATACCATAATAGCAGGTCTTGCCCCCATCTTTTCCGATGACGTCCATACGAACACCACTATTTTAGTTTGTGCTTTTGCGATCTTGAGCTCTCGTGTAAAAATTGTAACCATTCATATCATAAGCTTGAAATCTTGTAATTATGCTACAAGGTCCCCTGGCTAACAAAGCTAATTGTGGATGAATCGTTGAGTTTCCGATTAGTTGTTCACTCAACCATGAGGGAAATGTTTCCAAGTGACGGCGTGCAATCTAGACTGGGGATTTGGTTGGATTTTGAGAAGCAATAATCTGCTTGTGTTCCATCCTATACGGAGTCACCAGTGATGATTGTTACAGGACTATTAGGTATGCTTTATGGAATAAATCAGTATTATTGCTCAAACTTGATTTCCTTCTGATGGTACCCTTTCCATGTAGCCTCCCCCTGTGTCGTGATACTGGAAGCCCAATCGAGTCAATTGTGTCGACAAAATCAACGCAAAACTCAATGACCTCCTCAGTTCCATATCCCTTAGCAATGCTTCCTTCCGGACGGGCATGGTTAAGAACATATTTCTTGAGGATCGACATGAACCTCTCAAAAGGCCACATGTTGTGAAGGTATACTGGACCGAGAATAGTAATTTCTTTCACAAGGTGTACCAAGGTGTACCAGGAGGTGCGTCATAACATCGAGGAAGGAAGGTGGAAATGCCAACTCAAAGCCGACAAGACATTGAACCGCATCATTCTGTAGCTTTCCTAGCTTGGCTGGATCGATTGCCTTCTGTGAAATTGCATTGAGAAATGCACAAAGCTTTACGACCAGTAATCGTATATTCTCTTATAGAACACCCCTCAACGCAACTGGATGCAACTGTGTCATCAATCTGTGATAGTCGTGGGCCTTTAGATTTGAGAACTTCTTCTCTTTCATATTTATGATCCCCTTTAAATTCGACGAGTAGCCAGACGGAACCTTAATACTGTTCAGGCAATCAAACATGCTTTCCTTCTCTTTCTTGGTGAGAGTGTAACTAGCAGGACCATAGTAATCAACATCATCATCATCCTCTTCCGGATCAGTTTCATCATCACCCTCCCGCGGAACTTTGGGAATCTTATGAAATTCTTTCAGGTCCTCTCGTGCTTCGTTGGTATCCTTCGGGTTACCGTAACAACCCATGAAGCCTAGCACATTCACGCAAAGATTCTTCGTAAGGTGCATCACGTCAATTGCGTGTCGGACCTCAAGGCTACGCCAATAAGGTAGCTCCCAAAATATAGATTTCTTCTTCCACATTGGTGCACGCCTGTTGGCGTCAGTTGGAACAGGTTCACTACCAGCACCCTTTCCAAAGACTACCCTTAAATCATTTACCATCTCAAATACGGCATCTCCATTAAAATGGGGTGCCTTCGTATGATGGTCAGTCTTCCCTTTCCAATGCATCCCTTTCTTCCGTAAGGGGTGATTAGTTGGAAGGAAACAACGGTGACCATTATACACGACCTTCTTACAGTTTTTGAGATGAATACCTTGTGTTCTATGTAAACAGTGCGTGCATGCTCGATATCCCTTGTTTGTCTGCCCAGAAAGGTTACTTAGGGCAGGCCAATCGTTGATGGTTATGAGCAACAATGCTCGTAGATCGAAGTTCTCTTGCCTATCCTCATCCCACACACGTACGCCCTCTTCCCGCCATAGCAGTAATAGTTCATCGACCAACGGTCTTATGTACACATCAGTGTCGTTGCCGGGTTGTTTTGGACCTTGGATGAGCATCGGCATCATAATGAACTTTCGCTTCATGCACATCCAACCAGGAATGTTGAACATGCATAGGGTCACAGGCCAAGTGCTATGACCACTGCTAAACTCCCCGAATGGATTGAAACCACCCGTACTTAAACCAAACCTTATGTTCCTTTCCCCGTCCTCAGAAAATGTCTTGAATTCTCTATCAATCTTTCTCCACTGAGACCCATCAGCCGGATGTCTCAGCAGGTTGTCTTGCTTACGTTCCTCGGTGTGCCATCTCATCAACTTAGCATGTGCTTTGTTTCGGAACAAACGCTTCAAACGTGGTATTATAGGAAAATACCACATAACCTTCGCCAGAACTTTCTTCGTCTTGTCACGGTGCCCCTGGAGATCACCAGCATCTTCATCTCGCCGAATCTTATAACGTAGCGCTTTGCACACAGGACAAGCATCCAAATTCTCGTAATCCTTACCCCGATATAGGATGCAATCATTAGGGCATGCATGGAACTTCTGTACCTCCAACCCAAGAAGGCACACAGTCTGTTTTGCTTCATATGTGGTGGACGGTAATTCATTGTTCTCCGGAAGCTTGTCCTTCACAATTTTTAGCATCCCTTCAAATGCCTTATCAGACACACTATGTTTTGCCTTCATTGCAGCATTTCTAGTGTAGTACCAAGCTTTTTGTGACCTGGCTTGCAATCTGGGTATAACGGTTTTCTGTGATCTTCGATCATACGTTGGAACTTTGCCTTTTCTTTTTCGTTTTCACAGTCCCTTTGTGCATCTTGTAGAACCTGGCCGAGATCATCAGCAGGCCCGTCAGCATGTGCTGGTAACTCTTCTTCGTCAACATCTTCCATTAAAGTATTTGCAAAAGCTTGACCTGCGGCCCAGTCCGGAATACCCTCCTCCTCTTCTTCGTCGTCTTCCATCACAACCCCTCTTTCACCGTGCTTGGTCCAAACCACATAGTTCGGCATGAATCCGTATTTCAACAAGTGGAGGTGAAGTGTGCCCGGGTCATGGTAGTCTCTTTCGTTTCTGCAATCGGAGCATGGACAACACATGAACCTACTCGCATCCTTGTTTTTTTGCCACTTCGAGAAAACCATGCATGCCGGTAATGTACTCCGCTGACCGTCTGTTGGTGTTGTACATCCATTGCCAGTTCATCTGCATCATATTAAGTGAAAAATATCCATGTTAATTCTACAACACTATCCCTAGGTATCCTTTTCTAATAACTAAATTAATAAATTCTATTTTCTCTAATATTAAATATAGCTAGCTAAAAGTAAAATTTATATAAAAACAAAAAAAAATCTTAGTACAAATGAATGAAAGAAGATAATCATAACAAATGAAAACTACTTATTACCAAATCTAAAGTATACTAATATAAAAACTACATCACTTAGCTCTTAAATCAAAATTTCTATTTTTTTAATTATGGCATAAATTTGAAGTATAAAAAATATACACTATCCCTAGGTCTCATTTTCTAATAACTAAATTAATAAATTCTATTTTCTCTAATAATAAATAAAGCTAGCTAAAAGTAAAATTTTTACAAAAACAAAAAAAATCTTAGTACAAATGAATGATAGAAGATTATCATAACAAATGATAACTACTTATTACTAAATCTAAAGTATACTAAAAACCTCATCTCTTAGCTCTTAAATCAAAATTTCTATTTTCTCCTTCTCTAAATCATAACACGAAATTTAAACACAACAAATGAATGGAGGATGAAGAATAATACCTTAGCAACACCTTGGAGGTGGGAAAACTTCACAAATTGATGACGAAGGTTTGAGGCGCCATGGAGCTTGCTCTTTGAGCTCTCGGTGAAAAATGGTCGGACAGGGAAGAAGAAGGGAGCGTGCTGTCGATTTTGTATAGGGGAGGCCTTTTGTCCCGTTTACCAACCGGGACAAAAGGCCTCTGAAGGCCGGCCCCGCCAACCCTTTAGTCCCGGGTTGGTTTACCACCCGGGACTAAAGGCCGGCCCCAATCATTGCGGCCGTGGAGGGCTGGCCTTTAGTCCCGGGTTGGATTACCAACTGAGACTAAAGGGTCGCGCCCCCAAATGACCCTGTTGTTTTTTTAGTTTAATATATATTAAGGTCTCCAAAATTTGTGATAAAGGCTAATATTAAGGCTTAATCAATACTTTAGAGGTGAGAACCCTAATATTAAGGTTTCCAATAAATTAGTCACTGGCCTAACATCAATACTTAAAGTCTTATCTTAACAAAAAATATAAAAAAGTTCATACATCAATACTTAATTAAGGTCTTACAAACATAAAAAGTTCAAACATGAATACTTAAGGTACGGTCTTAACAAAGATAGAGGGGTGCATCAATGCACGGCACATATTTCATACTTCATTCTTCTTCCTTAGATAGTCCATATAGTTGAAGTCTCCAATCTTGAAGTTGAGAACTTCAGCGAAATATGCCAGAGAATGGATCAGTGCACTCTCTATCGCTTCACAATTATGGTCACATGGACTTCCATAAATTTCAAACAGTGGCGGCGAGGAAAACTGATATGGCCTGTAAAATGAAAGATGAGCCTGATACTTCCAATTTCTTGTTTGTATAACATTTGAATCTGTGTAAGAAAATCCCACAACATCCATCACTTGCTCAAGAATTGCATGAAAGCTCATTGCCGCAAAGATTTGACCAAACATATCCTACAGCTAAGAATAATGTTATTACGACGCATTAAAAATGCTGAATAAGAAGATTAAAAAAAGTTAAATCGTGCTCCATACCATGTCATGTTCATTTAGCTGACAAAGTCTCTCTGCGGTCATGGTGACACTTTCTCCTTCCTCGAGTGACTTTATTAGAAAATAAGAGTAATCTGGCACAAAATACCCATTAGCGTTTAGTTGTTGTAAACATGCCTGCACGGCGGTCCTTTCATAAGTCCTCTTAACCAGTGCAGGGGTACCCCACCCAACAATTGATACCATTTGGATGGGTTCTGAAGACATCGATGAGTAATTTTGTCCTCGAACGGCTATGTCAAACGAGATTTTTAATTGTTTGCAATTGTTTGGACCGACAATGGCGCATTGTGTAACAAGAGGGGTACCACCTAAATTTTTAACAACATGTGCGAGCCACTGCAAATGATTGAGAACCTACATTGTATGAATATAATATTATTATCCGTGTGTAGTACGTAAACATCAAATTTATTCAACGAAAGAATATTACTATATTGGGACGAGGTCCCTGGCTTCGATCACCAGTAGGTAACTCAATCACACCATGGGTAAAGTGTATGCCTGGACGACGAGCCAAAGGTGACCGATCATCAAAACTGATTCCACGACCGCCGCCATGGCGACCTCCACGGCGACCACCGTGACCAGAATAACTTGCCATAGTTATTCTGGACTACTCTGTAATATATATAAAACAATACTTAAATAAGAGAATGTTTAAATCTATTCTATATAAATACATAATATATAAGACCTATTTTCTCATTTTCTAATAACTAAACAAATAAGTGCAAGAGCTCGTTCAGGTGCAGTAAGCCCGGAGGCGACGTAAGTCTGTACTATACCTTTTCTAATCACCCCGATCATTTAAGTACAACCTCCACCTCACCATCATATACACACACCTCGCTCTCCCACTTCCAGTACATCGCCAAACTACAGACCTGCATCTCCTACCTGGCTACAGCCCAACATCACCGAGCCACGTATAGCCCCAGCTCGTAGGTGATGTTGGACTGTAGCTAGCTAAGATGTAAGGTTACTGGTACAGAACGTCCAACCGACTGTATATATGGAAAAAAGAAAAAAAATAAGAGAATGCCTAAATGTATTCTAAATAAATACAAGAAATACTTAACAAAAATGAATTAAATAGGTAGGTAGTATATTTTCATTTGGTAATGATCATTTTTTAATAAACTAACTTCTAATAAATTAAGCTAAATGTAAAATTAAATGCATCTCTCATCTAAAAGTTAAAATCAATTATCTCTATAGCAAAAACTATAAAATTAGAGGATATATAAATCCCTATGTGAAACTATGCTTAAAAAATATGTGAAACTAAATTCAATGTTAGCTAAATCTAAAACATCTGAAAACATCATCTCTTAGCTTCTCCTACCACCTAAAAATCTAAATCCATATTTTCTCCATTTCTAATCATAAAAACGAAATTTAATCATAACAAATGAAGGAAGGATGAAGAATCAAACCTTAGCAACACTTTGGAGGAGAGAAGTCTTCACAAATTGATGACGAAAAAATTGGACATCACCTCCCTAGGAGAAGAACTAGCTAGCTCTTCACAAACTATCTCTTAAGCTCTCGGGTGAATGAATGTGAGCTCGGGCAGAGGAAGAAGAAGAGAGGCAGGGATATATAGGCGCACCCTTTAGTCCCGGGTGGTATTACCACCATGGACTAAAGATGAGACTTTAGTCTCGGGTGGTAATACCACCCGGGACAAAAACTTTAGTCCCGGGTAGTGTTATGACCCGGGACTAAAGGCTCACCCTTTAGTCTCGGGTCGTAACACCACCCGGGACTAAAGTTTGGCGTCAATAATTGCGGCTCGGAGTCGTTGGACGCCAAGCCTTTAGTCCCGGGTGGTATTACCACCCGGGACTAAAGGGGAGGCAGCGCAAACAGCTTTTCGAGACCACATCGCCCCAAAAGCATTTGTCCCGATTGCTTGGGAACAAAGGTCGTTTTTCCACCAGTGACCGCTGCGGTTAGCCTGAAGCCCTGAACTGGATCCCGTGTCGTGGACTGCTCACTCTGTAGTTGGAAATCCGAAACTGATTCGGCAGCCGGAGGCTCCGAGTCCGAGCTAGTAGCAGCGCCAAAACCCACCCGTTTCCATATATTTCAAGCGAGCTAGTAGCGGCGACACGAATCGGAGTGTTTCGCTCTCTGAGACTCTGACTGGCCCGAACGAGCTAGAAAAACCAAGAACAGAAAGGGAAGGCAGCGCGCGGCGGCGGCCGGAAGAGAGGGATTTAAGAAGGAGATCGAAGAGAGCATCGGATGGAGTCGTCGCGGTTCGGCTTCGACTTCCCGCGGGCGTACAAGTTCGACCCCACCGACGAGGAGATCGTGGCGCACTACCTCCTCCCGCGCGCCATCGGGTTCCCGAACCCCAAGGCGCACGCCATCATCGACGACGACCCCTGCAGCTGCCCTCCGTGGGAGCTCATGCGCCGCCACGGGCACGACGACAGCGACCAGGCCTTCTTCTTCGGGCCCCCGCGCGTGCCGGACCCGACGAAGAAGGCCGCACGCGCCGTCGCCCCCGGGAAGGACGACGGCGTCGGCGGCACCTGGGACGGGCAGAAGAGCTATGCCGTCCGCCTCGTCCTCTTCCTCCGCGGCGCCGGCGCCGGCGGGCCACGGCTCGAGGTCACGTACAAGCGCCATAACCTGTCGTACTACCATGGCTCGCAGAAGAAGAAGACCAGCGGGTGGGTCATGCATGATTACCAGATCATCGACCCGCCCCACCTCGCCGGCACCGTCCTGTCACGCGTCAGGATCACCGGAAGAGAGAAGAAGAAGGAGGGTAAGCAGCAGCAGAAGGAGCAGGCCGCCGACGCCGCCGGCAAGCAGGTGGTGCTGGTGCCCCCGGGCCCGGACCAGCCGGGCCCGAGCAACTACTACTACTACGCGCAGCAGCCGCCGGAGTACGGCGCCGGTGACATGGGGGACAACACGGGTGTTTGCTATGACGGCAACGGGAACGCTTACTACATGTACGAGGGCGACGGCAGCGGTGGCGGCGGCAACTGTTTCCTCGCCGGAGACGGCAGCAGCTACGCCTACGCGAACGGCGATGACGCGGGAGAGACGACGGGCGGTTACAATCCCGACGACGCTAACAACTACAACCAGGACTTCGGCTCCCACGGGTATCCCGACGGTGGAGGCGGCGGCGGCGGTGACTGCTTTTTCCACGTCGGAGACAGCAGTAGCTATGAGCATCCCGACGGCGGCAACGGAGATTGAGAAGAAGAGGAGCAATTAATGCCAGCTTGAGCCTAGGACAGTGTACTGTATAAGGGAACCCTCCACGGGCTCTGCGTATATATTTGGCCTATGTTTAATGTTTGTCAGCGATTTGATTTTTTAAAATTCATTTCGAATTATGAAGCATTCAAATTGGTTTATTTGAATTATTGAAATTACTTGTTGATTTAGTTATAATTGTATATTGTCTTAATCTTTCCGGATTTAGAAGGATTTTTACATTAGATTAAAAAAACTTATTTTACATCACGAATAAACAAGCCTATTTTCATGTTTTTTTGGAGGAATCAAGTTTAATCAATTTCTAGTTCCAGTGCCACTGTGCCACCACTATATACAATTTGGAATAATACTGCTCATAGCCTCAGACAAGGTGACTTACATAATGAAAATTGATACAAAGAATGAGCCTATGCTGGAGATAAATCAAAGAAAATAATAGAATTGTGTTATCTCAGAACAAAGAAAATGATGAAATTATGTACAATAAGTTGTAGAGTGCCTTATTTACATATGTACACTCACCACTGAATCTCTGTTACTTTGGGGGAAGGGATTCACATCAACAACCACATTATTTGGTATCTCTATATTCTCTTCCTACACTCAAGCTGGTATTTTTCCTTCATGTGTAATATGGTGTGACTACTTACAAGGTGGAGTATGCTTTGTTCCTCCACTGCATGCATGCTATATGTCCTGGATCTATCATGCTTCTGCTTGCTGGCACATGCAGTCAGGCATTGGAAGGTTGTATATGGATTCCTGCGGTTTCCTTAATCCATAACCTTTTGTCTCACTATGGCGACGGATGTCCTGAATATGGTGCTCGAATCGATCCCATCTACAAGACATACAGAATAAATTTTGATTTACTCCTTAATCAGCTGATAATTAATTATAAAAAAGAAGGCATCAAATCCTCTGCATCTTCTGGCCATTCCAGGTATTTGAAAGTCAAAGAGAGGAACTAGTATAACAAGATTTAAATGTATGTTAGCATAGCATATAAAACAATTGCTCTAATGTACTTAAAATGAACCTAGCTTATTGGAAGCAATCAATTTCGATGAAAGGTTTTATGAAACAAAGTCACCTTGGGCGCATACGTGTGAACAAATTCAGGTTGTGTATTTTCAGGATTGAAAGAAGTTATACTAGGACAACCCAAAACATACCTGATATTTGGATCATCAAAGAGTTGAACAAGTTTCCTTTTATCTGGTTTTATTGTTTTTGTGTGTCCTCCATACATATAACGTCTGTGCCCCATCAGAAAGTGGGGGAAGTTGCTTCCTTGTGTCATCACAAACACCTCACTGTGAAGACAAATAGTGTAATCCAATGCTGCCAGTCTTGATGAATGTCCCTACATACCGTAAGCAGGAAAATATATCCTTCAATGACCGAAGAAAGGATGTGTATTTTATAGAAATGCAATAATCAATGAGACAGTTACCTTGAACAGGGCAAGCTCCTCTGATGTAGCTAGAGTTTGTTTTGTTTGCAATAGTGGAAACAATTGGCGAAGAGGAGCCATATATTTTTCAGCGTTGTATATTTTACCAGATGCAACATAAAGGGAAGTAGTATTGTCGAATCCCATTCCTCGCAGCATCATTCCAACCTGTATACACTGAGACAGTAAGAAAATAGCAATCTAACATCTCATAAAACAAAGCAAACCATTCTTCTTAAAGTTTGATCAGCGGTAAAACTGAAATCTTGTATATTAATTAGGTGTGACTGATTAAGATATTCTAGAAATGATCTTTCAAGATAACCTAGCACTCTGTCTGTGAACTATCCCTCAGTAGACAGCCTTGACATGGGCTCTAAAAATGACTAAGAGACAAGTAATTCAGAAACACACAAATTGGAGAGAACCAGCATCGTAACCTCTAAAGGTGTCAAAGGGCATCTTCCATTTCTTCGGTTAGCCTCAGGATTTATCACTCGACCAGGTCGGTGAAACTTCCCTCTCCAGCTCCTTTCACGAACATTTTCCATTACAGTGCTTTCCTTTAAATCACCATCATATATGCAGCATGAGAAAGCTACCATGTCCTAACAGAGCACACAATCATCATAACTTAGAGAGAAAAGTTGTAATATAAGACCACACAAGATAAACTTTAGTAAAACCTCTTCAAAGCGAAGATGCACTGAGACATACTTCCCACCAGTTAAAGAGCTCCTCTTGATCATTCGGCCAACCATATTCTCTGCAAGAATTCTTATTGATTCAGAAAATCTCAATGCTTCATAGTTTGCCAAGCATCTCAATGCCTGGACATCTGAAGGAACCGAATGGGCCAATCTATTTGAGAAAGGGGCAATACGCACAGCCCTGTGCCAAGGAACAAGAACTGAGTGAAGACAGGGTATACGGTATCCCTAAATTGCAAGCATCTGACACTACTTCCAGGCAAGGAAGCAAGAAAGGAGCACACACCCTAGCTCCAACATTTTTGGAAGCACCTGTTGTAGGTAGTAACTTGGTGTTGAGAATGCTTTGGTTCTCATATTTGGTATAGTGCTGATGTTATGATCAAATCGCAGAGAAACATCTTCAGGAAGTTCTTTAACAACCCTTACATGTTTCGTGAGAGACTCGATGAAGTGATCTTCGTCGAAGATATCACTAAACTTGCTGAAAGCATGAAAACACATCCTCATGAAACTCTGAGAAGAATACTATCATATACCAAATGGTAAGATCAAAACAATAGCTTTGTATAGAATAAAGTTTTAAGTGCTACAGTTTTAGTTCTAAATGGGATGGATCATGTAAATTCAAAGTATTTATATGATTAAGTCAAAACCTGTATATGATAAAAGTTAAAGGCTGACATGATATATACATGGGAGCTGATAGGAAGTTGCAGGCTTGCAGCAACAAGAGGAAAGCTTATGCGCACACAATGAAGGATAGAAAAGAAAAATACAAAAGTTTCCCCTTTATTGCAGAATGAAAAAAAAATCTTATCCGTTTACTTATTGGCACCCAGCCCTTACAAATTGTTGACGAAAGAAAGACTTGTAAAAGGAGACTACTTGCAAAAATTTATATCCCAGCTTAGTCTTAAAAAGGACTATTTTACAAAGCTAGTCTCCGAGAAAAGATAAAGAAAGGGAGGCATATGCCATATTTTAGTAACTTAACACACATCTGGATATTCTGTAAGTAAATTGTTACCTAGAATCACGCCAAACACTATTCAAATGAAATGCTGGTGTCACAAGAGTTGCATTGAGAATTCTGGCCACAGCAATAGCATCACAAATCTGTATCAAGAAATTTATATCAGTTAACCACAAAAAATGCTAAAGTGGGGAAACCTAAGTTGAACATAACAAAGAATTCCAAGTATGAACATTTATAGCATGTACATCTCCATTTTTTTATTGAGACTTCCAGAGAAGATATAAGTACAGACATCCACAAAAATACCTACTATCGTGTTTATGCAAGAACTGAGGTTCATCACATGTACATGGGGAACTGCCAATTAATGATGCAGCCCAAAGAAACAAAATTTGGCAAAACTTGGCAGTTGACAGTTGACACCTTGCTCATCACAAAGAACCAGTAATAACAGGAAAATTCTTTTCTGAGATTGGACCCCACTGGAAAAGGCAGCCAGTAGGACAAATGCAGGGTTGTTTCTGAGTTTTCCAGTAACTGCTAATTTTTGGAAAAATAAAACTTTTAGCCTGACAAACAGAGCTAATGTGTCACCACGAAAACACAAGTAAGTTTTAGGATGGGCTGTTAAAAAAAAAGAAACATTCCGCACCAATAATTTTAACAGTGCAAGGAAATGATTGTACAACTTACTGAAATGCGTTGTTGATTCAGGCCACCATTTGCTTCAACTACAAGGAATCCATTTGAAGATGGTAACTCTGAAAAGTGGATTGTGTGCCATTAATGTCAGCTACCAAGTTATGTTGTCTTCCCCAGATTATATTGTCATGGAGGCAAACAGAGAAATAGAATTAACTTTTGACTTGCATGTTTGGTATCCAAACTATACTCTTTCTGATACCTGACTGTGTCGACTTCTTGCTGATACAAGGTTTCCATCGTTTTCCAATCTTTTTGTAATGAGGTGTCAGTAACTATGAAACGGAAGGACAAGAGGAAATTATCACATACGTGTGAGGAAGTGGTTTTAAATTTGTAGCATCACAAGAAAAGGTTGGTAGTAATAATTATGATCAAAGTCTTAACTCTAAAGGTTACTGACGTTATTAGTATGGTAGTAATGATCAAGACAAGATCATCAGCAATGACATGTTCAACTGAGTCAAAATCACAAAGAATTTCTTTGGGCCTTTTAAAAGTTAGGAAAAAGTCCAAATTACTTCTCTCAACTATAACCGAAGTCTGAATAATCCCTTAAAGTATTTCTTAGTTCACTTTACCCCCTAAACTATGCACATTGGTTCACTTTACCCCTTAACATAATTTGTCATTTTGTTTCTTCATGCACAAGTGGAGTTTTAAGTTCCAAATTTGCAAGTTTATAGCACACAACATAAGGTATGTTAGAAAAAATATCATGATTTTTCATCAGTATTTTGATAGGGTAATATATTTAATAAGAAAGTTTATCCTTAAGATACAAAATTATATAAAAAATATTGACAAAACATTCGTCAAATATTTTATTAATACAGATTATGATGTCCACTACACCCTGCAAAGTCTCAAATTAAAATTCAACTTGTGTATGGAGAAACAAAAATGACAAGTTGCATTATGAGGTAAGTTGAACCAAATAGCATAGTTTATGAGGTAAATTGAACCAAACATACTTTAAAAGATCATCTGGACTTTCTATATACTGGAAGGGTGTAATTTGAACTTTTTCCAAAAGTTGATATTTTTTGAGGAATTAATAGTTAATAAATTCAAAATAACCAATGTGTAGGCTGCTACTACACATAATAGCACATGACTATACAGTACATGTATCCAACAATGAGAATGGATGGACACATAGCACAAAATTTCCCCTTTCCAAAACAAAACCAGAAACTTCGGCGGGCAAGAACTCAATTCTGCTCAAGAAAAATCGAATGTCAAATTGCCAAGATCGTAACTTTCCCACCGGACGACGCAATAAAAGGCTCGGAATTGAGCACTCACCGGATTAGGGCGCGAGGTGAAGGCGCGCATTTCAGGGAGGAGCCGCTCGAACACGAGGTGGCTGCGGTACACCGACCCGGGCGGCGCCGGGGGTTCGCGCCGCCGCAGCGCGGCCTCCACCACGCCGCCGGCGCCCAGCGCCTCGCCGCCGCACATGGCGAGCATGAGCATCGCGACCGCGTACGCCAGCGCGAGGAGCAGCAGGGCGGCCCGCCGGCGGCGCCCGGCGAGCACGCGGACCAGCCGCCGCGCAGCAGGCTTGGCGCCGGCCGAATCGGTGCCGCGCATGGACGCCGCCGCGGCCGCCACTGGCATCTCCTGGAGCGCTCCCGCGGGACCATGCGAGGCGTAGCTGATGCGATGGAGGAAGGAGGTGCGACGTGCGAGGTGGTGGTTGAAGCGGGGAGAGGAGAAGCGTGACCAGAAATGGCAAATACGGAGGGAGAAAATAGCTTCTTCTCGCCTCGCGGTGTTCGGCACCGAGAGGAGACTGCAAATGTTGTTCTCACAATCAGTCAGATCATCTCAATGCAATGCAAGGGGGGAAAATGCAATGCAAGGTGACACCGAATGAACAACTCCGGATCATCACCTTTACTACCTCCAGATCATCTTTAAGAGCAATTTTATACTATGTATTTGATTTCGTATTTGTTTTTTCATAAAAATTTCTCACCCTACTCAGTTACTCGTTCCAAATACAAATTGACTTGTGGGTCTCACTTGTCATACCCTTCTTATTATCTCCTCCCTTTCCAGCTTCAATTTTTCCCATTCCTATTCCTATCTTCTCCCTTCACCCCGCCGCACGTTCCTCCTTCCTTTAGTGCCTGGCGTAGCGCCGTGCCATCCGCGCCCTTGGCCCCGACGCCGCCTACCGCTTCCCCTGCTCTCGGTGCCGTCCGCGCCTTAGCTGACAGCGGTTGGGGGATGGCGAGCCACAACAGGGAGCCACGAAGGAGGCGGCAACCACACAGAGTTCCAAGGACGTAAGGGGAACAACGGATGGAGCTCGCTGGCGAGCGCCCTGCACAGCAACAGAGGGGGAGAAAGGCGAGGGGCAAAATGGATGCGCGAGCTTGAGCGGGTGCTATGGGCGTGCAGAATCGAGGTGGGAGCTCACCACGGTGGCGAGCTTGGATGTGGCAGGGCGGCGCGACCATGGTGTGAGGGCACAACGCCGAGCGGAAGGGTGGGAGGGAGCGATGGCGGGAGGACGGGAGCGTGCAGGAGGGAGATGGCGAGCGGAATCTCTCGGCAAAGATGCCGATGGAGGGGAGCAGATGGCGAACGAGATTGTGAGCTGGTAGATGCCGATTCTGTTGTAAAGGGGATGGACTCAGGGACCGCGGTTTTTTCTTTTTATTTTACGGGTGCAAAACATTTTACCTAACCTTTTGGAGTTGCTTCGTTTTTCTTTTTTCTGTGGCTCGGAATTCAGATTATTAATTTAAATGAACTTTTCCTTGCAATTTTACTTATTCAAAAATAAGACGAATGCCTGATTGCCAGCTGTTAATACATCAGTTACTCCATTCATGGCCTGTGAGGCTGTGACACGCACATTCCTCTTGGTGGCTCTTTCGCTACGACGTGGGCTGCTCAATTCAACTTGTCGCATCTTCCCTTTTCCCTCTTCTTCATCAGCTGGTGCAGCTCTCTCCTCTGCAACAACAACAACAGGGTTGCCGCCGACGACCATGCTCTCGACGGGGTAATCCGCCAGCTGGACGCGCGCGACGCCGTAATAATTCATCACTGGTGGAAAAAGGGTCTTTGGTCTCGGTTGGTAAGAACAATAGCTCTCTAAAGACCTCTAGAGACTAATTCATAGAGACAAAAGGCCCCTCTTTCTTACCGGGTGCCCAACCAGGACTAAAGGGGGGCATTTAGTCCCGGTTGGTATTACCAACCGGGACTAAAGGGGGAGGGGCACGCCAACGTAAAAAAAAAATAGAAATTCCTGGGAGGCCCCCACACACGTCGCAAGTCACAAGTCACGCGATTTTTTCACGCGAAATATACGCGTGCGCGGTGCGGGGATTCGAACTCGAGACCTGTAGCCTCACGTGTAGCTTCCTTACCATCTCACCTATACAGCACATGTGATTGAGTAGAGAATGCAATCCTCTTATAGTAACTCGTGGGAGACCCTTTAGTCTCGGTTCGTAACACCAACCGAGACTAAAGGTCCCCCTTTAGTCTCGGTTCGTGTTACGAACCGAGACTAAAGGGTCGGAGCTCTCCTACCACTCATGGCCACGTCGCCCCAAAACCTTTAGTCTCGGCTCCAAAATTCAACCGGGACTAATGTGTAGGAACAAAGGTCGTTTTTCCACCAGTGTATGTCGAGGGCCCAGAGCTCGATGGACCCGACCATGGGTTCTTCGACTTCTTCCACAACCCACGCCGCCATGCCGTCGGTCTTAAGCGTCCAGGTGGTGATGGCGGAGGAGGCATGCTCAGAGTCAGAGTCAGAGCTCCGGGGAGAGACGCTGACAAGCTTGACCTCGCCGCGAGCGGTGAGGCTGACGTACGACGAGTCCTGGAGGTGCCGGGGACGGGGATACTCGGAGAGGACAACCTCCTTCGGGCACGCCACGAACCGCAGCGTGGGGCTCTCCTCGAACACGTCGGAGAAGATGACGCCATTGATGGAGTCGATCCAGCACAGCAGCTGCGGCCGAGGGGTACGACGGCCTGGGCTTCGAACTCGGACAGCAAGTAGCAGTCCTCGCTGCCCCAGCGGTAACGATGGCTGATCCGTGGCCACTTGACACGCCACTCGCTACCGGCACAGAACAGGAGGAGCTCGGCCACCTCGGGCTTTGGGTACGGCGTGTGGGGCCTCACCTCCACCTTCCTGAGCTCCGCCACCACGAGCTCGTCGTCCTCGACGCGGCGCAAGAGGCCGATGGCGCCTCGGTTGCTGGAGCAGTAGTAGTGTGGGAGCAGACACAACGACGGTGGCCGCCGTGCTGCATCGTCGGTGGCGGCGGGGCCCGGGCTGTACACGAAGTAGTCGGCCGTGCGGTCATTGTTGGTTTCCCGGAGAACAACGTAGAGGAGAATGGAATCGCCGTGGGCCGCGATCACGGTGGAATAACCTTCTCTGAATCTGAGGTATGTTGGGGAAATGGGGCTTCGGCGGTATCATCCCTTCGGGCCCCCTGACGAAGCTAATGTAACCAGACACCTGTTTGTGTTGGAATGATGCAGGGCGCAAGGAAGAGGGCCGCTGGCGCCAGGAGCATGGCGAAGCCGGTGGCGAAAGGTGTATTCACTAGGCTTCGTCGTATCCTGACGAAGGGGCCACGGTCGTCCACGACGAAAGGGCGGCGGCTGTGCGGAGCGCCGGCTCCACTCCATGAAGGGCTTCGGTGCGGTCGCACGAAGGGTCCTGCTGAGCGACGCAAGGGGGGCCACTGCCAAGCACTGTACGAGGGGTGGCGTCAGCCGAAGCCGTACCAAAACCACTTTCCTGTAATGCCCCGGAATATGTTAGGGATATAGTAGTTGGGTAGGAAAAAGGTGTAATGTGTGCCCCAAAAGGTAAAAAAGGCGTTCGGCCACCCGCCTATAAATAGGAGGAGCCATTGTAAGTTGAGACACCCAAGATAAGAAGAGAAAATACCGATCCGTACGAGGAAGTTTGCTTGAGTTCGTTTCCTTCTCTCGACTGGGCTTCAAGACCTTCGGGCCTGACTTGACCCGGCTCGGGAGAGCGTTTTAGTCTTCGATCCGGTCCGGTTCCCATCACACCAACATTGGCGCCCACCTCGTGGAAGGACTCACACTAAGTATGGCCAGAGGGGGACGTCCTTCGGAGGATGCGATAGAGGGACACGAAACCAAGCACCCGAAGCAGGAGGTGATAGAGAGGAAGGCCAGATTGAGGACACAGCTGAGGGGGAGTTCGAGGTCAGTTTGGAGGGGCTAGGAGTGCCGACGCAGGATATCGAGGCCCTTCGGCGCATCCAGATCCTCTTAGCTGAAGCCAACACGAAGGCACTTCAGGAGCGAGAGGCTCAACCGTCCACCTCGCAAGTGCAGACTAGGCTGCAGAAGGGTCGCGCAGCGGCAACGTCCAATGGCAATGCCGAGGAGGAGCTGCAACGGTTGGAATTCAACCTCCGGCAAGCCGAGCGACACTTTGCCAGGTTCCAGCGCAAGCTCACCCGCATCGCAGCCCAGAGGGAAGACCAGGCTCACCCGCAGTCAGAGGAGCCAGTGGCCCCGGAACAACTGCAGCCAGTCACGCACGCACCCACCTGGCAGACAGTGCAGGCATTGCAGTTGCAGTTAGACCAGCTGAAACAGCGAAGGGATCTGGAGGAGGATGTTGGCTCGGGGCGCACACGCGTGCCTTCGCGTTTGGAGGCCGAACCCTTTGCAAACATAATACCAGTCTCTCCACTGTTCACCGAATTGGAGAAAGGACCTTGGCCGCGCCGTTTCAATGCTACGACGCTGACGCACTACGATGGTGAAACAGACCCGAAGGAGTTCCTCCTAAAGTTCGAAGCAACTGTCGAGTCCAACGAAGGGGACTCCTCCACAAAGGCGAAGGCTTTCGTCCTAGCCCTCAAGGGACCGGTGCAATATTGGTACACCAACATCCCGAAGGGCCACATAACCTCCTGGGTGCAGCTTCTCAACAAATTATTAGCCAATTTCAAAGGGCTGCAAGTGGAAGAGCTCAACTCCAACGACCTCGCGAACCAGTGCCTTCAGGGTGAACGGGAGTCCCTGCAGGAGTACATGCATAGGGTTGTCAAGCTGGTGGCACGGGCTCCAAGGGTGTCCGAAGATAGCGTTATGGACGCAGTGGTCGGGGGTCTTCGGGTAGGACCATGCCAGGAGCTCCTGGACAGAGTCAAGCCAAAGTCCATCCAAGACATGTTCGAAACAATGCAAGAGTATTGCAAGTCCGACAAAGGACGCCGAAGGCGCCTTGACCGCATGAACGCGGCAAAAAAGCCGAAGCAGCAGCAGCAGCCGCAGTGGGATGCGCCGAAGTCTTGTCACAATGCCCCACCGAGGCATCCCCCGAGGAAAGTCAATAACGTTCACTCGGGTCACGGGCAAACGCAAAACACGAGCCGCGGGGGCAGCAGCCACAGGGGCGGGCGCGGAGGCCACTCGCAGAGAAACCGAAGCCCGACCAAGGAACAATTTTTCTGTTGGTTACACGGCACGAAGGCCAACCACCACACACATCAATGCCCGTCCGCAGTTCAGAAGAAGGCAGAATGGTTGGCCGAGCAGCAATCCGGGGGCATGAATCATGTCAGGGCGTCTCAGCCGCAGATAATGTATGCCATGCCACCACCAGCACAGCACCAGGTCTTCCAGCCTTCGGCGCCACAATTGCCGCCACCTCCACCACTACCTTTCCACAGCTCCTCGGTCTTCGTCCCATCGTGGCAGCAGGCCCCTACTTCGCAAGGCGGCCACGGGCCAGCCAATTATCACCTGCCGACAGTATCGAAGGTCGAGGCGCACTCTGGGCACACCAAAGGCGACACCCAGGGCCGAGTGAACGTCATCAACACCATCTCGGGTGGTTCACACGAGCCAGTGCACGAAAGCAAGAGGCAACAACAAGAATACTACCGGGGGGTAGCACACATCTGCTCGGGAAAATATTTTCACTTGCCATGGTCCCATGTCCCAATCTCCTTCACGGCGGCAGATGTCCGCCTTCAGCACTACCCCCACAACGACCCCCTCGTCATACGGGCCAACATAGGCAAGAACTCGACACGGTTCGCGGGGAACGATGTGGGTCGCATCCTCGTCGACAATGGTAGTTCGGCAGACATACTGACGTGGGAACGTTTCAAGGACATGGGCTTCACGAAGGATAATTTGCAAAAGGCAGAGCACCCTCTCTACGGCTTCGGCAACAAGCGAATTCTGGCAGTAGGCAAAATCAACGTCAACGTCTCCTTCGGGGAAGGGGCTATGATGAGAACCGAAGTCATCACCTTCGATGTCATTGACTTCCATTACCCATACAATGCAATCTTCGGCCGTAACACAATCAACAAGTTCGCGGCAGTCATACACCAGGGGTACTTGTTGCTGAAAATTCCAACCGCCGGCGGGGTCTTGTCAGTATATGGGGACCAGGCAGCGGCACGCAAGGCAGAGCATAACACTTCGGTCCTGGACCGACAGGTTCACATCATAGACGAAGCCCAAGAGCACGACAAGCCCTCCGGGCCAGACGAAGAGGCCGAGCGCCAAATGCACGCGGCAACCAAGCCTTCGGAATCCGAAGGGATGGCTTCGGGGGAGGAGACCAAAGCAGTCCCTATCTGTGAGGACATCCCAGACAGAACTGTGCTGATTGGGACCGAAATCAGCAAGGCAGAGGAGGAGAGATTGCTGGTGTTCCTTCGGAACAATCAGGACGTCTTTGCCTGGTCCAAGGGTGATCTCAAGGGAGTGGACCGCTCCGTAATAGAGCACGTCCTCAACGCGGACCCGGCGGTTAAGCCGAAGGTACAAGGGCAGCGTCCGATGTCCGAAGCGCGCTGCAAGGTGGCAGAAAGCGAAGTGCAGAAATTGCTCGACGCAGGAATTATCCGCGAGGTGCAGTACCCAATATGGGTAGCGAATGTGGTAATGGTGCCAAAGAAAAATGGGCAAATGCGCATGTGTATCGATTTTACAGAGCTCAACAAAGCATGTCCGAAGGACCCTTACCCGCTGCCGCGAATCAGTGTGGTGGTCGACCAGGCGGCAGGATGCGAAATGCTCCGCTTGTTAGATTGTTTCTCAGGGTACCACCAAGTTTGGATGCACCGCTCCGACGAAGCCAAGACCAGTTTCGCCACTCTATTCGGTGTCTATTGCTTCATAAGGATGCCCGAAGGCCTACGTAACGCTGGCCCAACCTTCAACCGCATGATGAAAATCATCCTCGGTCCACAGCTGGGTCGAAACACCACAGCCTATGTTAACGATGTGGTAATCATGAGCATAAGGGACAACGATCATATCGCGGATCTTCGGGAGACCTTCGCCAACTTGCGCAAGCATGGGCTAAAACTGAATCCGGCCAAGTGCATCTTCGGAATACGCAAGAGGCGCCTGCTGGGTTGCATGGTATCCAAAAGAGGCATCCAAGCTAACCCCGACAAAATCGAAGCCTTGCGCAACATGCAGCCGCCGAAGTCCAGGAAGGACATGCAGAAACTTACCGGCCGCATCGCATCTCTGGGTAGATTCATTTCCAGGGCAGCTGAACGAAGCTTACCATTCTTCAAGGTGCTCAAAGCGAACATGCGCTTCGAATGGGGCCCGGATCAACAACAGGCATTCGAGGACCTTCGCAGTTATCTTGAGCAGTACGCCATATTGACAAGCCCTACGCCGAAGGCAGAGCTGCTCTTGTACATTGCCACGTCCAACACCGCTCTGAGTGCGGTGCTGGTAGAAGAACGGGCCCAAGATGGTCAGTTATAGCAGATACCCATTTATTACATGTCTGAAGCATTGAGCGGTTCGAAGCTGCTGTACTCAGAGATGGAGAAGATGGCATACGCTGTACTCATGGCGAAGCGTAAACTTAGGCATTATTTCCAGAGCCACAAAGTGACCGTCCCGACCTCCTACCCACTTCGGGACATGTTCGAAAATAAGGAGTCCACTGGACGGCTGGGAAAGTGGGCAGCGGAAATTGCAGAGCACGTCATAGACTTCGTTCCACGAAGCGCAATAAAACCGCAAGTACTGGCAGATTTCGTGGCAGATTGGACGCCAGCACGTCCGGATGCCGAAGCGAAGTTCTCAGAGCCAGTATGGGAAATTCACTGTGACGGAGCATATTGCCACGCAGGGTCAGCGGGCGCCGCGGTCCTTCGGTCCCCATCGGGCATCAAACTTCGCTATGCACTCCGGCTCGACTGTGACGAGTGCACCAATAATGTGGCCGAATACGAGGGCCTGCTACTGGCACTGCGCAAGGCACGAGCCGTGGGGGCTCGAAGGGTTATCATCTTCACAGACTCCGAGCTCATTTCGGGACATGTCGGCAAAACATACAAGGCCAAGAACCCAGCCATGACGCAATACTTGCACGCAGTGCGAAGCATGGAGAAATACTTCTTGGGGATCACGGTCAAAAGCTTTCCGAGGGATTTCAACAAGGAGGCTGACTCGATTGCAAAGGCAGCCGCCTCACGAGACCCCTTGCCTCCGGATGTGTTCTACGAAGTAGCGAAGCACAAGTCCATTCACACGGATGAACCCCCGGTGAAGTTCGTCAACGCGATACATAGTGAAGATTGGCGAGCACCGCTGGTCGCTTTCCTGAAAGGATACTACGAGCCGGAGGACGAGACCGAAGGGCGCAGGGTGGCCCTTCGTGCTCGTAGCTACTACCTAAGGGGTGAAGACTTGATACACGCGGGAGTATGCGCCCTAGACCTTCGCTGCATCTCAAGAGATGAAGGCATTCAACTAATGAAAGATATTCATTCTGGCATGTGTTCCCATCACCTCGGTACTAGATCATTGGTTCAAAAGGCTTTCCGCCAGGGGTTTTACTGGCCCTCGGCGGTGAAAGACGCACACGAGATAGTACAAACATGCTCCAGTTGTCAGCGACACACACCGTACAGCAAGTTCTCGGCGAGCGAAGTGCAGCTCATACCTCCAGTTTGGCCGATGGCACGATGGGGCATCAACATTGTGGGGCCACTGCCCACGGCGTCGGGAAATTACACGCACACAGTGGTGGTAGTCGAATATTTTTCGAAGTGGATTGAGGCGAAGCCAGTCGTAAACATAACCTCGGCAACCATCCAGAAGTTCTTCTGGCAGAACATCGTGTGCCGCTTCGGGGTGCCATACGAGGTCACTGTGGACAACGGCAAGCAATTCGACTCTGCCAAATTCGAGAATTCTGCGGCCACCTCGGCACCAAGCTATGTTTCGCCTCGGTCTACCATCCGCAATCAAACGAAGCCGTTGAAAAGGCGAACTGCTTAATCTTTACCGCGGTCAAGAATAACATCACCGACCTACCGAAGGGCAAATGGGCAGAGGAATTACCACGCGTCGTGTGGTCGCACAACACATCTACTTCGCGAACCACAAAGTTTTCACCTTTCAAGCTCCTTTACGGAGAAGAGTCCATGACACCCGAAGAGTTAAAGTTGGGCACATGGTGGGACCACCCTTCGACAGCAGAGGCAGCAGGGGCTTCGGTCCAGACCATCGAGGAAGCACGGCTGCAAGCAGCAAACCACCTCCAAGCATACCAACACGAGATGAGGCGATGGAAAAACAAGCAGGTCAAACACCGAGTCGTACAACCCGGGAATCTAGTCCTACGCAAGGACCCGAAGGGGCACAAGAGAGGCAAGATGCAGAGCAAATGGCAAGGCCCATTCCTTGCAGTGCAAACATCAAACCCTTCGGCATTCAAGCTATACCAGCTCGACGGCACAGAGGAGCCTTACACCTGGAACATCGACATGCTTCAGAAGTACTATGTGTAGTTCTAGTTATCTTAAGCATTTCGCAGTTTCCTCTTTTGTTTTTTGTAGTTAGGTCTTTTGAGTTTTTCTTTTTCGGGTCCGTACTCTTTTCCTCACAGGGGAAGCCACCCAGTTCCTCACGGGACGAAGGTGGTGTGAGGTTTTTAATGAGGCGAATCCCGTGTACCCCCTTGTGAAATATAAACAAGGCTTCTGTTCCCCCAAATACCTATTCGCATGCTTACCCTCGAAGCTACAGCGTCCCCCCGGTTCGGAGGGCACATAGTCTTCGAGACAACCGTGTATCACGAGTAGGTGGACGGGCGACGTCGAACTCGACGAGGGCTCGATGTCGACCGCCCACCTACGGCTCCGATTGGAGTAACACAACGAAGGCCGGCGTGCGGCTTCACATCGCCACGATAGGCGAAAAGTGTAAGGCGAGGGCCGGGAATCGGCCTTGTATAGCCACGACAGGCTTCACGATACCGCGAGGGCCACGAGTTGGCCTCGCTAAGCCACGACAGGCTTCGGATAATGCGAGGGCCGGGAATCGGCCTCGCACAGCCACGATAGGCTTCGAGTTAACACGAAGGCCACGAATTGGCTTCGCTAAGCCATGATAGGCTTCAGTTAACGCGGACAAAGTATGATTCGGAAGGGCACAGGCGAAGGCCGCTGACGGCCACGAGGCAGGAGCGGAAAAATAACAGCTTGCGTAGCAAATACATGCGCTGGAACTCGAATCTTACACTATCGCGACGACGACTCTTTTCCATCTCATCCTACAGCTAACAGAGCGCGTAACCACAGGCAAGAACCCAAGCGAAACCGCTCGCGGTGTCTTGTGGTTGATGCTTCGGGGGGGAGTTCAGAAGCAAAAGAGTAAGCATCAGCCGACAAGACACACGAACGGGCATCGGACGCAATTATTAAGAAATAAACACGGAGTACATATAACGCTTCGAATGCTATAACGGCCATCAATGGCGGTTTACAAATTACAACTTAAAATTGTACAGGAATTACATTGGCCTCATGGCTCCTTAATTACAACTTCGCAAATCTCATCAATCAGACGAAGCGCCGCGGTGTCAAGTATCTCTAGCGCCATGTGACGAAGCTTCGCTTCTGACGGCATGCCTCCTGCGTCGCAAAAGAACAATGTCTCAGGCCGCAATTCAGGGTCCTTCGTCTTTCGCTACGAAGGGGGCAGGATCGGGAGGAATTAAATACACATATTCGGGGGGGGCCTAGTGCCCCCACCTCCATAGGCTCATCCTTTGGCACCACAAGAGCCGTAGGCAAGTTGGAAGAATCCACTCTCCGATGGGCACGCCTCGCAGCGCGCTCCCGAAGCAAGGCATCCCGTCGGGCGGGGTCCTTGTTGAATTCAGCAAAGAAGCGTTTCGACTCGTCATTTCGAGCATCATACAAACATAGACGTTACGCTAAAAAATCATCGTACGAGACGTCGGGATGACGAATGCTAAATTTACTCCATAACGAGGGAGCCACAAAGAACGGGTCGGCCATAGAGGCAAAAGCACCTTCGGGTGTCCGCGCAGGCGCCAAGAATGGGACCTGCGCAGAAGCACCCCAAATTAGTTTAAGTGTTTACAAAAGCTGCTCGTCAGCAGTTCTCCCCTAAAACACGCGCAACCCTACACGGTGGCCACCTCGGTAGGCTTTGTGACGGTATCAGCAACAGCTTCGGACATTCCGGCTTCGGGCGGGGAAATTATTGAAGTCTTGGTGGCTGCAGCAGTCTGTGGGGTCATCGGCCTGGACGTCACGGGCGAGGCTGCCCTCGTGGTTGGAGGGGAAGCAGGCTTCGCACCATACTCTTCAGCAGCATCAATGGTCGAGGTGGTAGCCCTCGTGATCACAGGGGAACCGGCAGCCGGTGATGGGGCTTTCGGAGGATCGTTGCCGGCGTCCGTGACCTTCAGAGTCTCCTCGCGCGCCGTCCCTTCTTCCGCGGGCTTCGTACCGCCCGCACCGGCATCAGAAGCATTCACTGATGGAGCCGTAGCCGCGGGTGCCGCCAGCAATGATGAAGACTCCAACACCCACATGTCCGCCTCTGGGAGGTTCGGAGGCGATAGACGAAGGCGAGCTTCAAGCTTTGACGCGCGCCGAGCCCAGACTTCGTCCTTCAACCTGGGGGCTATCTGGGAAGTGCAAAGCACATCAGCAACAACCAGCGCTTCAACCGGACAAACAACAAACGAATAACAAGGGACTCACCTAGGTAGCAAGACGAAGCGCCTCCTCAGAGGTAAGCTTCGGACCCCGGTCAGCAAAGAAGCTGCCCATGAAATTCTTCGAGATGTTCTTTGGCAGCACCGGAAGCGAAGCGGCGGCCAGTTCATCATCCGACGGCCATACGAAATCCTCCTTCGTCAGCAGCCGCAAGTCATTCTTGCTTAGGACTTTCTCGGAAGATGGAGCACCAGGGGGTAAGAGTGAGCAAACGGAGCTCGCAAGCGACCGAGCGGTGACCGCGGCACTCAACTCCCCATGCGTCTTCGCGTGGGTGCCCAACAAGTCAAAGCACGACTCCACCCAGTCGTAGAAACCATCCAGAGTCAGGCCTTCGAAGTCCAGCGGCGAAGGATTAAGGTCGAAGCGGCCGAGGACATCCATGATATAGCCGTGAAGAAGCCTCGCTATCCGCCGATGCTGCGCCCGATACTGAGTCAAAGAGTTCTCGAGGCTGGACAGCTTCGTGCTAGCCTCCTGCTGCGTGGCCAGCTTGACTTTCAGGGCATCGCGACTTGTAATTAGACTTTCCACCTCGGTGCGCAGGAGCGTTAGTGCATCCGACGAAGTGCGGGCTTGTTCATCCTTCTCCTTTAAAAGTTTCTCACTCCGCTCCTTCTCCACAGTGAGCTGACCCTCGAGTTGCTCTACACGGGACCGAAGACTACTCAGTTCTTTCTGGGTGGCTTCGTCAATCTCTTGATCACGGCGGAGCTGACGCATAAGGCAGCGCGAAGCCACAAAGCTCTTCAGAGCAAGATCCTTGCAATTTTCAGCCATCTCCATCGCCCCGATCCGGCCGAAGCTTTCCTCTTCGTGGGGGAATGCGAAGCTGTCGCTGGCCTCTCTGAGGAAATGGCGCTCATGACCACCGCTGCACAGGCCAAGGAAGCCAATGTGGGTGCCGCCAACAAGCCTGGCACCTTCGGGGACGCCAAGTCGCAGCGCAGCTTCGCGCGGGTCCTCCGCGACGACGCGGTAGTTGCTGCTATCCGGGTCATCATCCTCTCCATCGCTACCCGCCGCGCGGTCCTCATCAGCGAATCGAGCATCGTCCTCTGGCGGCGCAGTAGATTGCTTAGTGCCTGATGATGAAGACGAAGCCGGAGAGCCGGAAGCCTTGGCCGAGCCGGAGCACCGCGGGCTCAGGTCGACATTCGCGGAGAAGGGCTCCAGCGGCACGTTCGTCGAAGATGTGATCTTGAGCTCCCCCTCCTCTTCTTCATCGCTCTCAGCCTGCTGGGGGCTAAGAGGCAGGGTCAACCTTGTATCACCAACATCTTCCGAAGGGGGAATGGCTCGAAGGGGTTGGGCGGCAATAACACCAGGCGTGACGGGGCTGCCCTCGAGAATGACCCGAACCCTCTTTGTGATTGGTTCGGCGTCAGAGGGACCCGCCTCCCGCTTCAAGCGCTCGAGACGCTTAGTCACCAGCGCGTCAGCTGTCTTCGCGCTGGCCGAGGAACCCTTAGCCTTCTCCGCACCAACCGGACGAGGGGAAGTGGCGGTGACGTCCGGCAGTGGCAGCAGTAAGGGCCCTCTTCGCGGCCAAGGCACGGTGTTTCTTGCAGGCTTTGCGCTCCGGAGCCTCGACCTTGAAGAAAGAAAACACGCGGTTACCGCGCGAATTCCTCAGCCTAGACACCAAGTCCTTGAACTCCTGAGGGGAGACAGCCCCAAGGATGAAATTGCCACGTTCCTCGCCATTCCGCCGCCGAAGCGCTGCAAGAAACGAAGTTGTGCGTCATTAGTAAACCCTCAAAACCCTAAACATAAGAACGCGACCACTGCGAAGCGGCCGGCAGAAGCAAGGAACATACCTTCGGCATCGATGCCGAACGCCTTGGCCTAGTCAGGGCAGGGGATATAGTAGATAGGTTCGGCCCAGGCGTTGTCTGGAATGGTCCAGCCATCCTGAAGAGGCCACTTGCCGACGATCCGGTACTCCTCGACTATGTCACGGGTGCTGTAGTTCCTGGCAAACAGCCGAAGCATATTGATAAATTCGTCACCCTCGGGGCAGACTGGGTTCCGGCGCTAGTTATCCAAGAGAACTGGAAGCTCACGCACAACCAGCGGGTGAGGAGAACCATCCGCCCTCGGATCAACCATGTGATACAACCAATGTTGCGACCAGTCTTCGGGCCACTTGTTCCTGTATGCGGTGACGGGGCCCACAACTCCCGGCTTGTACGCGAAGTTGAGACATCCGTATTGACAGTCTTTCTTTACGGCTTCGCCGTTGATCTCCACAGTGACCACCTTACGCTGGTAGAGCACCTTGTGGGCCATAGCGAAGCCTTCGGCGGACGGCTTGATCTTCGTCGTACGACAGATCCACATGTACACCGATAGGCGCACCAATGCGTTCGGGGTCAGCTGATGCAAATAAATGCCAAAGTACTGCAGAATCTCCACTACGGCAGGATGCAGAGGAAACCGAAGGCCGGTGTAGAGCAAGTCACGAAAGATCACCACCTGGTCGGCGCCGGGCTTCGGCACGGCCTCTTTACCGGGAACGAAGGCGTCACAAACAAGCCTCCTCGTCGTTAGCTCGGCCACATCACAGGACGTAATGTAGCTTCGCCCAAAGCGTATGGTTTGGGGAAGCGGGGCTTGGGGCTTCGGACCCATGGTTACGAAGCAGGGGACAGATCGGTGCTGGAGGGCAGTAAAACGAAAACGCGGGTGAGAAGGCGGGGCCGTGGTGAAGGTCTGCGTGGCTAGGGTTTACCCCCGCGGAAGGTATTTATACCCGGTGGCGGACGCGACCTCCCCTCCCGCAGCAAAAAGACGCCTTTGTCCTGCCGCGCACTGTGCCAAAGAAACGTTGCAAGGTCATAATCGTCTTTTCGTCAGTTGGGCCGTCCCTCGGGAGTTCCGAAGCCCATTACCAATAAGAATTCGTAAGCTCGGCCCATCAGGGTCGGTAGGGGACGGCCCTCGCTGACGAGGGGCTACTGTTGGGGAAATGGGGCTTCGGCGATATCATCCCTTCGCCCCCCCCGACGAAGCTAATGTAACCAGACACCTGTTTGTGTTGGAATGATGCAGGGCGCAAGGAAGAGGGCCGCTGGCGCCAGGAGCATGGCGAAGCTGGTGGCGAAAGGTGTATTCGCCGGGCTTCGTCGTATCCTGACGAAGGGGCCACGGTCGTCCACGACGAAGGGGCGGCGGCTGTGCGGAGCGCCGCCTCCACTGCATGAAGGGCTTCGGTGCGGTCGCACGAAGGGCCCTACTGAGCGACGCAAGGGGGGCCACCGCCAAGCACTGTACGAGGGGTGGCGTCAGCCGAAGTCGTACCAAAACCACTTGCCTGTAATGCCTCGGAATATGCTAGGGATATAGTAGTTGGGTAGGAAAAGGGTGTAATGTTGCCCCAAAAGGTAAAAAAGGCGTTCGGCCACCCGCCTATAAATAGGAGGAGTCATTGTAAGTTGAGACACACAAGATAAGAAGAGAAAATACTGATCCGTACGAGGGAGTTTGCTTGAGTTCGTTTCCTTCTCTCGACTGGGCTTCAGGATCTTCGGGCCTGACTTGACCCGGCTCGGGAGAGCGTTTTAGTCTTCGGTCCGGTCCGGTTCCCATCACACCAACAAGGTATCGTGGATATAATTCTGGCAAGTGGACGCATACGCGCGACAGCGCCGGGGCTGCGCAGGACGGAGGGAGACGCAGATGAGGTGGCCGTCGGAGGTGCGGGCGGCGGCGGCCGTGTTGGGGTCGGTGGGGCAGTCGCCGCCGCAGTCCTGCCTCTCGACCACGGCGTAGGGCGCAAGCAGCATATCCTGTGAGGCTTCGGCGGCCGGATGACGACGAACCAGCAGGAGGTTGCGTCGCGTTTCTATAATAAGCAAAAATAATATTTCCGTTTGGAATTTTGACGGGAAAACGGATACTTTCCAGTAATTTGTTTATTTTATGGATATTTACCATTCTTGAAAATAAAAATTTCCATCCCTTGGAAACCATTTTGATCATGTTTGGGAATACTTGATATACAAAATAGATACGAAAATTGAAACCACTGATGGATAATAAGGGTGCGTTTGGTACAGCTGTGGCTGTGACAGCTCCGGCTGTGGCTGTGCTGGTAAAGTAGATTCTTTGGAGAATTTGAAATCGTTTTACGAAAACGTTTGGCAAAACAGCTTCTCCTAACTGTGTAAGTTGGATAATAGAGTGAAATGTCCATAATACCCTTCCTTTTTCTTTTTTCTATTTTATTTTTCCTACCAATTTTTTCTTTTCTTTTTTTCTCTCCTTTTCCTTTTTCAGTTATCCTTATCCTTACCCTTTCTCTCATCCTCATCCAGCGCCCTCCATTGCTGCCCCTCGCTCCCTCGCGGAACTGCCTGCTGGTCCACCTCCCTGACGGCGGCGGCCTCTCCCTGCGCTTGCGCCGCCGGGCGTGGGCCGCTCCTCCAGCCTCGACGGCGCCGCTGACCCCCACCACGCCACCAACCTGCTCCGTCCCACGCCACCAGCCTGCTCCACCATCACTGTGCAGCGCAGCCGGCCGCCACCTCCGGTCACCTCCAGCCGCGCCGGCCGGCCACCTCCAACCTCCGTCTAGCTCTCCCCGGCCTCGAGCTCCGCAGCCCCGCCACCTCCTCCATCGGCGGCGCTACTACATCAGCCGAGGACCCGGCCTCGCTCGTGCTCCGGGCCGTCGGCCGCTACTACATCAACGCCGTCAGCAGCAACGACGAGGCCGAGGTCGGTGTTCCCTCCTCCCCGTCGGCCCCGCTCTAACATCCACCCGCCGGTCGCCCGCCGGCCCTGCACGCCGCCGGCCGATGCGTACGCGGGGGAATCGATGCCGTGGCCTTGATGGCATTTTCGTTGTAATTCCTGCCAACTATAGGGGCAATTTGGTAACTAGATTTGTCAGGCGCGCGGACACAGCGGGCGAAGCTGCCTTTTTCCGCTGCGTGCTACCGTTTTCGCTCGAGAGAGCGTAAAACGCGGCTGCTTCCGCCGGGAAGCTATTTCTTTCACCCGTTTGGCACATCTGTGCCAAAAACAGCTCCTTAAGCTGCTGGTTAAGCTGTGCCAAAAGGACCCTAAAAACAAAATATACTTGAGAGATATCCGGAACACGTATACTATGTAGGATCGTCCGTTGAGGAATACAAGATGGGAGCCGCAGCCGCGGTCTTGCCGGTGCCCATGAGCGATGGCGAGGGCACGAACAAGCCGGCAGCAGTGCTCTCCCGCCGCGCCGTGATCACAATGTGCGCTGTGTCGCTTCTGTTCGTGGGGCTGACTACGTGGACCCTGTCCCGATTCGATGCCGCCGGCGGCAACAGGGAGAAGGACTACAAGTTCTCTGTCGTGCGTAGGCTGTCGCCGCCTACCTGCGCCTACCTCTTCTTCTGGACCGTCGCGCTCTCGGTGTCAGTGGCGGAGTCGGGAGCCGCCGGCCGCGAGGAGCGCGCTCGGCGGGCGGTTCGTGCGCGCCTCGTACATGCAGCTACTCGCCTACGTCACCGCGAAGCTGGTCGAGCCCAGCACGGCCGTTTCGTGCGTCGCCACGCCACGTCCTTCGCCGAGCGCCGTCTCTGATCCGGTGCGGATCAATCTGCCGCCGCTGCCGCCGTGGAGGTCACTGCACGCTACCGGAGTGGCATGTCACACCCGTGGCTACACCGGCGAGATCGACCGGGAGTGTGAGTAGCTACAACAACAATCAGAAGGATAGGATCTCTGGGAATCGGGAGGAGGAAGACGACCTACGTCTCTTTTCTTCTTCTTTCTGAATTTCTGTCTACTGATCGATGCCTGAGCTGCTCACTCTTATAGTGTTGGCTTTGGCTATTAGGCTGGACCATAGTAGATGGACTTGAGGGTCTTGGACTTTTTTTATCCACTTCCGGGTCATGACATTACCACCCCTCGAAACATACCTTGTCTCCAAGCTGTGGCCGTTATCATGCTCGGATCCCACTGCCTCCGAACTGAAGGATGTAATTTGTTTTGTAGCTCCTTGATTTCACCAAAAGAAGTGCCATTCAGTTCTTCAATGTATTCAGTTGCTGCCAGCGGTTTCCCTGAGTCTGCATTGTTAATGTCCATGATAGATTCATCTTCATTCACACTCTCATTGTGATCTGTCGTCACTGATTTGTTATACTCATCAACCAAAGAAACTGGCAGGTCCTCATCCCAGACTACAAATGCAGAAGGCAATAAATCCAACACCATGAGATCATCACCCTCAGAAGACAACACTGGTGCATTGGCATCTTCATGAGTTAATAGCTTCAATAAACTGTCATGTGACTCAACCTTTTGTAGCTACTCCTCATCCCACACCACATCAACACAAGGTGGTACATTAAACCCTTCTTGCCCTGTATGGTCAGTTGTCTTCTCATAATCACAATGGTATAAGTCAGAAGGGGCATCTTCATCCCACTGCATCTTGTTGTCTCTCCCTTTAGCTAGCTGTTTTAGCAAACCTTCATGCATGTTTATGTCAGATTGCCTCTCCTCAGCATTTTCTACTAGCAGAACCTGATCAAATGTGTGCAGCTCTGGTGTGATCTCCTCATCCCAAACCACCTCTGGAACTAACCTTTCATTGAACAGCTCATCTGCCACATCTTTATCCCAAATCACATCCGAGAGAGACTGTCCATCGAACACCTCCTATGCAGCACCTGCTTTCACCACCATTGCTTGGAATACAGAGTGCTCAAGGTCTGATGTTGTGCTTTCCTCCCATGTTGTGTCATAATCATCATCCCAATGAGGCAAATCGTCGAATAGCTCGCGAGCACCCATTTCGGGAACCCACGAATCCATGCAGAGGTCAGGATGACGAACCTAGTTCAGAACCTTGGACGCCAGGACGGTCTGTGCGGCTGTGCCCCCACTCGTTGCTGCTCGTTGTCACCGTACTTGCCAATTTCCTTGTTGTCGCCGAAGTCGAGAATCCACCCGTGTACAAATTCATCATCCCATATATCATCAACATAAGGCAGTTCATCTATTTCCTTATCTGCAATTACTTCCTGTGACATTCCCACAAACACCTGAGGGGCATAAGGTACAACCAGGTCCTGTTGCAGCAAGTAACTGTCATCACCACTCACCATAATCTCCTCACGACTCCGAGTTGGGAAAACCGTCGAACACTTGGGGTATGCCTCCTACCACATCACACATCACGTTTTCCTCCCGTGGCCTCATATTCCATGGCACCGTTGGGGTCTCTAGTATCAAACCCCCCTTGCTACGTGTAGGAATACTCACCTCCAATCCATCCATCGTCCTCAAACTCGAAGAGGAAACGAGCCTTGCCACAACCTGGCCCAAGCTGCTGCTAGTGACACTTCGCCACCAACACCACCGAGTTTCCAATTGCCACCGCCAGTGCTGCCCAACCTAGTCGAGTTTCCACGCGGGAGCACTGCTGCTGCGGAGGTTCCCGGCACGGAAGGAGCTAGAGGTCGCCACCGCGGAAAGCTTGTGGTCGATGCCACCGCGTGGGAGCTCGGCCAATGCGTGCCGTCGCGCGCTCGCATCAGATCCGCGTGCGGAGAAGCCAGGGATGGTGCTTCGTCAGCCGGATCGAAGCCGGAAAGGTGCTTCGCCAGCGAGTGGGTCCCACCGCACTGTCGACTAGGGTAGGGCTCGGTTGGACCACACAACAACACCGCCTCCACACCCACACCGAGGAAGGTAGGGTCTCCGATACCACTGTCAGACTTGTGGCTACACCGACGAGATCGACCGGGAGCGTGAGTAGCTACAACAGCAATCGAGAGGATAGGATCTCTGGGAATCGGGAGGAGGAAGACGACCTTCGTCTCCTTTCTTCTTCTTTCTGACTTTCTGTCTACTTACCCATGCCTGAGCTGCTCACTCTTATAGTGTTAGCCTTGGCTATTGGGCTGGACCATAGTAGATGAGCTTGAGGGTCTTGGGCTTCTTTTGATCCACTAGGCCATTGGAGGGTGTCGGGTCCGGTGAGGCGACCTTGGCCATCTTCTTCGGCCTCGGTTTCGGGTGGACCATCCTCGTCGTCATACCCTGTATCGCCATCAGCGAGGCGACCATTGTGGTCGTCAGCTGGGCCGGCACCACCGCCATGACCGGGTATCTCGGGCACGACATCACCGTCCACCGGAGCTTTGAGCAGCTCATGGCCGTCAAAAGGTAACAGATCAAGAAACAACTTTTGATTAGTGGAATTTAAACAATCATCTTGGTGATAATTAACTTTGTGGTGTGGTGTGTTGCATGAGGGAACCTCCGACGGTGCAGGACGCCTCCAGCTTGCCGGTGGGGCGCGACGAGGAGGACGCCGCGCTGTTCACATCGACACGGTGATTTGTGTGTCGCGGTGGCGATCGACGCGTGAGTAATTCTACCAGGAGGAGGGGGTGGGTGTGTCTCTGCCCGATGACATTCTTCGGTCTGATTGTGAAGTCGAGCGCAGAATGTGCCCTCTGCACCCTGCGTGTAATGGTTATTCTATTATCTTGATACTACAGAGTTAAAAGAAGTCAACACGTTTGCCGAGAAAGTCTAAAAATTCTCACGTTAATCCAAAAATAGAGAAGAGTATATACCGTTGAATTTTATGAAGAGTCAATGTCCAATAGATAAAATTTATATTATAAAAAACAATGTTCAATACTATTTAGCTTCGTCTTTCCCTCTCCACATAAAAGAATATGCGGCCAAAATAATTGTCCAATTTTATGCGTGTAGTATAGGAAAGTAAAATATGTGAATAGAAAAAGAAATCCCTGACCTCGATACGTACACCCACAACGGGAAAACCTACCTTTGCCCTGCGTTTCGAACGCACGGCAAAGGTAAAAAAGCTCACGGCAAAGGTCACACGGCAGTGTTTGGCACGGCAAAAGACTTTTGTCGTGCGTCTTTTCTCGCACGCACGGGAAAAGACCTTTGTCGTGCGTCAAACATGGAGCATGGCAAAAAAAGGCTATCGACGGCGCGGCCGTCTGTAACGGCGCTGACCTTTGCCATGCGCCGCGCCTCCCACAAAACATAAACGCACGGCAAAAAAAAATGAAAAAAAAGCATGGTAGGTCGGGGCCCGCCTCGGCTGGGCCACCACCACGCCGTCGCCAGGGCCGCCACTACAGCCACCGCCGCGCCCTCTTCCACCAGTGCGCGCTGTCATGGAGTCGGATGGTGGCGAGGGCCTCGGCAACGTCGAGCTTGAGGTCAGAGAGGGCGTGCGCATCGGCGAGGCGGAGGAAGGCGTCGAGGAGGCGGTCCTGGCTGGCGCCGGCGGAGAGTGCGGCCTGCGCCTCGGGGAGGTCGAGGAGGACGCCGAGCGCGGTGTGGAGCGCGTCGACGTGCGCGAGGCCTTGGGCGGCGGAGCTGGCGGTGGAGGTCGGAGATGGAGGCCGCACCGCCGTCGTCGGGCCCGCCGCGCGCGGATCCCGCGCGTGCCTCGCCGGATCCGGGCCGCACCGCCGTCGTTCGCGCGCCGTGGGAAGGAGGAGGCGCCGCCAGAGCCTCTGCTCCGCGCACCCCGGGGGCCTCCTCGTCGTCGTCGGAGGCCGGGAGCTCGTCGGCGGTGGTATGAATTTTACAAAATTGTAGAAAAAACTTTGCCGTGCGCCAGTTGCAAAAAACACGGCAAAACTATTTCTTTGCCGTGCGTTTAGCAAGAAGCGCACGACAAAGTAATTTTCTACAATTTTGTAAAATTCATAAAAATTATCAAATGAATTTAAAAAATTGATAAAATTAATACAAACTAAGTTATGTTGTCTATTACTTATAGAAACAAGATTTGAAGTCAAAACTCAATTTAATGTCGTGTTACCTACAAATCTAACGATATGTTTTTTAATAAATTCTAAATTTTACATAGAAAAACACTAAAATTATCAAATGGCTTCGAAAAAATACCAAACTTTTACATAGAACAACTTATATTGTCTATTGCTTATAGAAAAAAATTTGAATTCAAATTCAAATTTGATCGTCTCTTTTCATTCAAATCTAACCATCTACTTCTAAACTCTGTGAAACTTGTTCGGAGATGTTTCGACTTGTAAGCACCGTACATGACAAAATGTTCAAAACTTGTTCAAATTTTTATTACAGCCTCCACGCATGATATCATGAGCCCTTGACAAATCTTATAATTTTCGGACATCATTTGCATTTTTTAGAATTTTTAAATCTTTTGGACACACGATCATGGTCGTGTTTTCTAGTCAAGATGTTCAAAATTTCTTTTGATTTCATAGAAGAGGTCTTAAATTAGGCTAAATAACATAAATATTATTTTTTCACTGATTTTACTCTATTATTTGAATCACTTGTAGTTGAAATTTGGCTTCTTTAAAATAATTGCTTGAAATGCAATTAATTAGTTAAATATAGTAAATTAATACAAAAATCTACCAAATTTTATCATGAAGTATCACATGTTGTATGTATAGAGTAGAAAAAATTTCAAAGTGAGGAGAATTTGTTTTGAGGGCTATTGAATTTGAGGCTTAGGAGGACATATATATGGAAAAAAATCTTTGCCGTGCGTTTTTTTAGAGACGCACGGCAAAGAAGTATCTTTGCCGTGTGCCGAACTGAAAAACGCACGGCAAAGAGGATAATAAAAAATTGTTCACCTCCTCTTGCTAACGGTCGTTAACGGTTGGTGGGAAAAAATATATTTACCGTGCGCCGGAGGAAAACGCACAGCAAAGGGACACGAAACAAAACGCACGGCAAAGATTCTTTGCCATGCGCCAAAAATAAAACGCACGGCAAAGATTCTTTGCCGTGCGTTTTTCACAACGCACGGCAAAATGAGCTCTTTGCCGTGCGTCCAATAGAAAGCGCGCGGCGAAGATCGTAACGCATGGTAAACATCGGTTTTCCCCGTAGTGACCGCTGGTCTACATCCCTATATATAGGGCTCTACATAAGTATGCGAGCAGGGTTGATCACTACAACTTTGTATGGCGTGTAACATCTGCACAAGCTAATAACATAACCAATAACATGTATTTCCGCTGGTCTACATCCCTATATATAGGGCATCAAATATGCGAGCAGGGTTGATCGCTACAACTTTGTATGGCGTGTAACATCTGCACAAGATGATAACATTACCAATAACATGTATTTCCGTTTTCATGCGCATAGAAAAAAAAAAGTAGGTCATTTTCACTACGCCTGCAAACATGTTACCAGTATCACAAAGACGCTCATCGACCTTGCAAGTCGCAAAGGCCATTGTCTTACTGGAAAAAAAAACTAAGCTGATGGGATTAAGATCGCTCCCACAGTTTTCATTAAGAGAAGAGAATCTAATCCTCGGTTTAGAAAATCCTCGAACCCCGACTTTACGAGTGATGGAATTTTTTTGAACCAGTCCTGTAAATTTGCTCTAATAAGAAATCGAACCCGGGTCTCCTTTGGTCCATTGTCTTAATGAACGAAGGGAGAGCGTATGCAACATGTGGCCTCATCGTCATACTACTTACCCCCTCCATTTCAAATTATGTGTACCTAGAATACACTATATCTAGATGGATAATAATATTTATGAACCTAAAAAACTAAAATAATCTACAATTTGAAATGGAGAGAGTATGCCTGTAGATCATAACACAAGATTATGAATTGAATCATAAGGCTAGATTCCTGGGTTAAAAGAAACCACCACGTTCGTCGAGAGAGACTATAAATTACCACGTTAATCAAAAATAGAAGAATACACACCCTTAGATTCAATGGATATATGACGGTTTAGATTAATCAAAAAATCAACTCATAAAATAAGGTTAAAAGAAGCCACCACGTTTGTCGAGAGGAGCTAGAAATTACCACGTTAATTAAAAAAAAGAGAAGAATATACGCATTTAGATTTAATGAAGATCTAAAAGTTTATATTAATAAAAAATATACTCATAATTAAAAGGAAAGTTTGCAATCTGTAAGTATCCAAGTAAAAAAAGTCTCTTACTCTTCATACGATTGGAAGACAAATAGGAAGGAGTTAAAAGAATCCATCACACGCTTCCTAAGAAATAGGAAGGAGTAAAAAAAATCCATCACACCCTTCCTACATTTAGCATTAAATTTGTTGGGTTTTTTAAAACTTTTTAAGATAGAGATAGAAAGGTAAAAATGGACAAAAGGCTAGGGAGAGGAAAATAGTTGATGTTGACCCTGCATTTTAACATGTGAGGAAGAAGGAATTGCTGGATCGGAGGAAGAAGGGGCTACTCTGGGAGAGGAACCTTTGAAGTCGCCTACACTAACAACTGGCACTGCTGCAAGGTACGATAAGCTCGCCAAAAGCAGTTGGATCCATGCGTTGGGAGGTGGAGCACTGAGATTCTACACAAGTCCAACGCCTGAGTCTGACTCAGAAGTCACGTAATCAGATAGACAAAGTTCGCCCGACAAAGTAGGGAAGATAAAGGTGTTGTCGAGGTGGAGAGAGAGGTAGGAAAGGAGGAACTTGTGCCATTGTTGCACGAGCCAGTCCCAAGATATAGAGTAACCTTTCAGGTCACCTACGCCAGGCACCACCGCCAAGTACAATGAGATCGACAAGAGGAGTTGAATTCATGCATTGGGAGGTGGAGCACCGACACAAGTCCAATGCCTAAGTTGGACTTAGAAGTCGCGAAATCAGAGAGACAGAGTTCGTCTGGCAAAGTAGGGGAGAAAAAGGTGTTGTCAGGATGGAGAGAGATAGAGGAGGAGGGGAGGGGTAGGGAGGGACCTGTGCCATAGGCCACTGCCGCACAACCAGTCCCTAGATTGAGAGGAACTTTCGTGGTCGTCTACACCATCAACTAGCACCGTCGCCAGGTACGACGAGCTCGCCGGGAGGAGTTGGATCCACGTGCTGCAAGGTGGAGCATCGATACTCTACACAAGGTCGACGCCTAAGTCAGACTCAGAAGTTGTGGAATCAAAGGTAGAGTTCATCCGGCAAAAGTAGGGGAGAAAGAGGCATTCTCGGAGTGGAGAGAGAGAGAAAGAGAAAGAAAGAGAGGGACATGTGCCATTGCTGCATGGGCAAGTTCCTAGATCGAGAGTGGTCACCTACACCATCAATTGGTACCGCTGCCAGGTACAACAAGCTCGCCGGGAGGAGTTGGCTGGGAGGTGGAGCACCGAGACACTACACAAGGTCAACATTTGAGTGAGACTCAGAATCAATGAGAGAGAGAGAGAGAGAGTTTGAAAAAGACAGGAGAGAAAAAGGTGTTGTCAGGGTGAAGAGATTCGCTGAGGGACCGAAAGATATGGGAGAGGGTGCTCTACAATTTCAATACAGTACGAAGCTGCAGAGCTTGCAATGTATGTGACGGTGCCAAAGCGCCAAATGCCATTCACTATTGGGTTTCCATCCACCAATCCAAGACCAACCAAACAACAAAATTCAGAGGACCAATATCTACATCTAAACGAAGAGTCAATGATTTCAAAGGATGAATAACGAATCATGAGGGGTAAAGAAATATACTATGCTAACATAGTATTTTAAAAATAATAATTTATTAAATCTAGCCGCGCTATTAGCGCGGGCTAAATTTCTAGTTGTTGATCATTTGTTTGTTGATATGAATTTGAGTTTCAACCTGCACCGTTTGCCAATTCTAGTTTCTTTTGCGCATATAAAGGGGAAAATGAATATATTAACCAAAGTTATTGGCTGGATCATACACTACACTGCAATAATAGTTATAAATCTATACTATAAAAATCGAAAACAATTGAAAATGTTTTTCACCCAATTCAGACCTGCCTTACCCCTCACGCAAGACCCACCCGTCATCTAATTGAAGGACCGAAAATGTTGAAGACCCATAGAAATCGTAATTTGAGGAGTGTTTTTGCCAAAAATGATGTTTTTTCTCACCTGACGCAGTCTTACCCGCCTGTTGTACCCACTGGGCCCACTTTCCCTTTCCCGAAAAAAATCCCCTTCCCCGCGCTACACACCCGTATTCGGAAAAAAATCCCTCCTCCTCACGCCGGTGGGAGTCGCAGAAGGCCAGCGTGGGCTCTATTTCCCACCGACGGAGCTCGACGGCGCGCAGGCGTAGCAGCAACACCCCATCGAAGAAGAGGAGGAAGAACAGGTAAGGGGCCGCGCGCACTGGAGGAGCATGGGAGCTGCCGCCGTCGCCGTCGAAGTCCCCATCCGCTGTCGGGTCCGCCTCCGAGATCTCCGGCGCCGCCTTCGACACTCCCGAGGAGATCTCCATGATTCATGTCACTGTCGAGCCCCGCCGCAAGGCCACTGGAGCGAGAAGCCCTGCTGCCGCCAGTGCCTCCTCCGGCCCCGGATCTGCATCTGCCTCGGGTGCGCTGACGGAGGCTGGGGTCCGGCCACTGCACACCGCGGGCCTGCCGTTCAGGGCGGCTAGGATGCGAGGCAGGGCAGAGAGAAGGCCGCCATCACGGCTAGCTCCTGCTCCGGCGCCGCGGGGAAGGCAGGGCGGAGAGCCATGGCCCGCCATGGCCTGTACCGCACCGGTCGTGGAGAGGAAGGGAGCAGAGAGAGGCTGAGATGGGGTGCGGTGACGCTGATGGCTGTGCCTGGTCGGCCCGCCGGCCGCTCGCGACGCCAGAGAGAGAGAGGAGGTGGAGAAGCTGAGGTGGCTGGTGGAGGACTGGAGGGGCACGATCGGTTGTTGAGTGGCTCCCAGTGGTCATTCACTGTATGAGTGGTGGCTAAATTAGATTTTTTTAGTAGACAATGTTAATGACTAGGATATTATGTAGTACGAGATAAAATGATGGACGCAGGAAAACTAAACGAGGAGGGAAGAATCTCAATAGGATGAAATATTCTTTTTAAAAGAAGGAAATAAAGTATGACGAGGGCAGATAGCCTAAAAACGTGACAGAAAGGTAAATGTACCGATCTCCCGCCTGCACCGCTGATTGCTAAAAACTTCTTGATTTTAGCTTGTTCAATATTGATTATTTGATAGATAGGTGCCACACGTGCTTCATTGCTAGTAAAAAATAATTGAATAGATTAACAAAAAAATATTTTTCAGATATACACAACTTTATTTTTTTTTTAAAAACACAACTTTTATTATGTTCAGTGACGGACCTACCAATAGGGCGAGGTAGGGCGGCCAGGCCACCCTACCTATAGCGAACCCCTAGTACCCCTATTTTTCCTTTGAGAATCGAAGATCCCGCGCCCATGCTCTGTGTTTTGCGCAGCAATGTTGTTCTATTGACGAAGACGCGAGGGCGTCTGGTGCGTTAGAAGGTAACAAGGAGCTTAGATGACCCGACAGCCCAATACTGAGAAGCCCATACCCTTCTTGCTGTAATCATCCTCAATTTGGCTGCATCACATCCGGCCGTCCCAACTCCCCCCGTCTCCGCTAAGCGCTAATGTCGAACGCTGCCACCGTGCCACCAAGAAACAACGAGCGCTAGTGGCATGGAGAGAGAGGCTATACTGATCCATCGACATTGAGGCCAGCGCTAGTAGCAGCCGTTACGCCGGAGACAAGCAGCGCGAAGCAAGAGTGGGTGCGTCCGCTCCATCTACAAAGGCAGTAGGACTGTAGGAGCGGCACCGTCGGCGAGCACACCAGGTTCTCGTTCACCAGTTTCAATGACAGTACATGAACTCAAGTGATTTGGTGATTTGTTTTGTATTAGATAATGAGTAGAAAAATAGATTACTGATTACTCACTAGTCAACCAATTACACATTTTTGTAGATTTGAAAAGTTTCTTCAGTGGCAACTCATCTAATGGCACTACTGCAAACGACTTTGTCATGCGCCAAAAGAACGGTCTACTCAAGGCAAAGAGTTTACCGTGAGTAGCCACCGGTATAGAGCTCACGACAAAGTTTTCTGGCAAAGAGCCCTATGTCGTGAGCCGAAGCTCAGGCTCACGACAAAGGTGTGCCGTGAGTAAGCTTAAGCTCTCGGCAAAGAGTTTTTGAAAAGAATAAAATAAGTCAAATCCAACACGCGGGCCCACCGCCGGCTGCCGTGGCCCTCCGCCGACGGACCTCCGTGCTTGTCACCGCCGCCACGACCAGACCTCCACCTCCAGCCGCACGCCACCACTACCACCCGGACGCCGCACACCACCACCACCACCCGGCCGCCGCCGTTGCGACCTGTGGATAAAAACAGGGAGGACCGAGATGAGATGAGAGAGAGAGAGCGCGCGCGGGGGGAGGGGGGAGAACCTGGATCCAGTGGCGGAGGAGGTCGCGACAGGAGGAGGTCGTGCTTGGAGGAGAAGGCGCCGCCGAGCTTGGAAGAGGAGCCGGGCCGCCGCGCTTGGAGGAGGAGCCGGGCCGCCGCACTTTGAGGAGGAGCCGGGTCACTGCGTCAGGGATTGAGCTCGAGGGCGCGCCGAGAACGAAGCTCGAAGCTGCGCCAGGGAGGGAGGACATCGTGGATCTCGCCATCCATGCGCCGCCGCCACACCTCGCCCCGCCGCTGCTTCTCACTACCGGTGAGGGGCGTGCGGAGGGGGGAGGGGAGGGAAGGCAGAGGAGCGGCGGATCTGAGAAGGAGAGCGCCGGGTAGGGAGGAAGGGGGCCACGTGGAGGGAGAACGCCGAGGAGAGAGGAGGAGACGGATCTGAGAAGGAGAGCGGCGGCGTGGAGGGAGGGGGAGGTGGGGGCGGCCGGGTTAGGGAGGAAGAGGGGGAGGGGGTTATATAGGGTAGGGTTTTTTCAGGGGAGGGCGGTCGTGGGCCAAATGGGCCGTCTGGCCCAATTAATGTCTGCCGAGAGCTGAAATCAGCCCACGACAACGATCTTTTTTTAAAAAAATACATCAAATGTATTTAATTAGTTAAAATATAGTAAACAACTTCAAAATAAAAAGTTGGCAAATACAAAATTTCATAACTTTTTGAGATACACAACTTTCATATTGCGAGTTTCTCCATTAGAGAACGTTTATAAATTTTGAATTTCAAATTTGAGACATTCAAACTTAGTTTTTCTTTTACAATATGATTTCAAATAAAAAGAGTGGTAAACAACAAAGTTTCATAACTTGTCAAGATCTACAACTTTTATTTAAAATGTTTCTTCATTCGAGGTCGTTTCAAAAAATCAAAGTTTCAAATTCGAGAAATTTAGACGTACTTTTCGTTGACGAAAGTAATTCAAATTAGAAATTATTCAACTACAAAGTTTCATTACTTCTCAAGACCGACAACTTTTATTTTGGTCATTTGATCATCCGGTATTTTGGTACTAACATTCTTTACAAATCCTATATATCTCTCATATACTTTCATGGAACTATATAAGAGATATAGATTTTGTGAACAAAATTATTACAACTTTGTCAAATAAAGAAATTATCATAATAAAAGTTGTACATCTTGAGAAGTAATAAAACTTTGTAATTGAATTTGAATTAATTTACTGCTTCAAAATTTGGTTTCAATTTTCGGCAAAGATAATTTTCCCGTCGGCTAGAAAAAAGACTCACGGCAAAAAGTCTCTTTGTCGTGAGCTGCTCTCGGCAAAATAACATTTTTCCGTCGGCCACAGAAGGCTCACGGCAAATTTCTTTTTCCGTGAGCCGCGCATTTTGCTGTGAGTTTTTCTTTTGGCCGTCGGGGAAAAGGTATTTTGCCGTGAGCCTGACTTTTGGCTCACGGTAAAATCCCTGGCTCATGGCAATGATGAGATTTCCGGTAGTGTGGTTCAGCCCCAAGTGGGACAGCCGAATAGGTTCGGGGAAGCGAACAGTAAGGCCCCCGTGTCGCCCTCGCTCGGGCGACTTGGGAGCCAACTCAAACCCTAGCCGCCGCCAACTCCTTTCTCTCTTGCTCTGCTGCTCATCATCGTTGGAGGGACCTTTCGTGAGCCCGTGAGGCTCCGAAGGAAGGTAATGGTGGGTCTTTGCTCCAAGCTCCAAGGCCGTCTGCAACACATCTAAGCGGCAGCGGTGCTTGGTGGCCATGGAGGTGCTGCATCTTTTGGCGCGAGTGTTGGCCGACGACGGCACTGTGTCCTGCTGGTGGCAGCGTGGCCTAGGGATGCGCCGCAGCTCGCAGGTCAGCGTGGGTGTCGAGATCATCGCTCCCGGTTCTGGATTTGAGCATCCAGGACCGGGGGATGCCCTCCGGTAGAGGCAATCGTGCCACCGCTTGGGCGTAATGCGGCGCTTCGACTTGCTGGTGGCAGCGTGGGCCGGTGTGGGCGCTAGGGTAGTTGCTCCTGGTTCGGGATCTGAGCATTTTGGACCGAGGGATGGTCCTGGTTCACGCTGCCAGTGTTGTCATGGGTGTCGGTCTTCATCACCAAAGTCGGCTTAGGCGCCATGTCATTTGGTTCTTAATTGGTTTGGCAGTCCTTTATCATTAGGGATGACAATTTTGCCCACACACGCGAGTATCCGCGGATACCCGACCCGACGGGTGCAGATACGGGTAGGAAATTCCGCCCGCAGGCAGCTAACAGGCGGCAAATTTCACCCGCGGATATATCCGCTACTCGCTTGAAATAGAATGCCCATAAATATATAGCCCAAGTCCATTAACAGAAACCCTAGACATCGACCGTGTGACCCTTATCTAGACCCCTGGCCGCCGCCACCACAGCCTATCGATCTCGCGACTTCGTGAGCGCGGTGCGTCTTGGCGTCTGCCCGACTGCTCCCCTCCACTCCGCCTCTAGTCCAGGCGGTAGCGCGCCGGCTCCCGCTCGTTTGCTCTCCTCCACCTCTACTCCTCAGGCGACCAGCAGGAGGGCGGCGCACCCCGGCTTCGCCCTGACCCGGCCCCACCCGGCAACCCCCCTCTCTCATTTTGTTCCCTCAGATTCACACTCAGGTGGCGGCAGCGCATCTGCTGGAGGTCCTGGAGGCCGGAGGCGGCACACGGGGACAGACGACGACATCTCCTCGCCCCCCCCACCGGCCGGCCGACCTGCCCTCGTGGCCTCGCCCCTCCCCCGCTCGCCTCCACGACTCGACGCCCCTCGGCACGTTGGCGCCGCCCCTTGGCTTCCTCCACCGCACCCTCTCCACCGGTCCACCCCTGCCCTCGCTCGCCCGACTCCAAGCGTCCACCAACAGGGGCAGGCAACTCTGAGAGGCTGCAGCTGCAGACCATCAGACGGCCGGCGCCCGGCAGTGCATCCACAACAGTGCCTCGCCCAATCATTGCACTACTAGGAATATGTTGATACATGACGGTTTTCTGGTGACAGTTTTTGAAATGGTCATAAAAATTTCAGTCCATGACGATTCGATAAATAGATGCTAAATCAATGACGGTTTAAATCATTCGTCAATACCATGATTATCTATGACGATTTTAATAAACATCATTGATGTGTAAGAGGTGACATGGTCTGTGTGATGGGGACATGGACGGCCATGTGGACGTGACGTGGCGGTGGATTGTCTTGTAGACTGGAAAAATAAAACAAAAAAGAAGCTCAGATTCGAACCCCCGACCGGCCGAGCTAGAGAATGGAGCCTTACCATTGCGATACGATAGGATTAGTGTTTGAGACATAAGGTAAATTTCTTTTAACACATGAAAAATCTGTTACAACAGGGCCGGTAACAAATCACAGAACCAAATCGAATCCCGCGGCGGCGGCATTTGTAGAAACAACCAAATCGAAGAACAGTGGGGGCGGTGGCTGCATCTGGGACGGCGGGGGCGGCGGCTGCGACTGGGACACCGTCGTCGGCGGCTGCGATGGGGACGGTGTCGGCGCGGAGGCGAGCCTGGTGTAGGCGGTGAAGTTGGGGTGCGGCAGGCGGCGGGCCGCATCTGTGGGCCACAGCGACGAAGGCGTGGGCCGACGAACGCGGCTGGTAGCACCGGCGCAGTCTAGGGGCGGCAGCAGGGAAGGCAGCGGGCGACAGCAGCAGAAGTGGGGTGCAGCAGCCGCGAAGGCAGGGTGCGGCAGTGGCAGCTGGTCCTCTCCCACCGAGATCTACAGCGTGACTACTCCAGCTTGGCTATCGGCAAGCTCCATTGCGGTCCTCTGAAGCTCACTCTTCGATTAGCCTGGTATGTATTTGAGGTGCTATTCAATTAGAAAACGATTTACTGGTTGTATAGGTAGTTCAAGTATGGCTGTTGGATTTGATGTATGGTGTTCTGTAACAGATGGATAGGAGATGGATACATGTCACACTCTTGACAACTGAATATGTCCATGGTGTTCGAAGTTTCATGGATTTTGTTGATGAGAGATTTCCTATGGATGCAGCAATTTTGTGCCCATGTAGTCATTGTCTTAACCATAAATCCATCAGTAAAACAGAGGTGCAGAGGCACTTATTGCTCAATGGGATATCCAGTACATATACAAGGTGGATCCATCATGGAGAGTCCAATGATGTTCATGTTTTGGAGCAACCAGTAAATGTGGATCCACATTCTAATCATATGGAACATGAAAATAATGATGTGGATCGAGTTGACGATATCTTAACAGACCTTCACAGTACTTTTGTACCTTCTAATGAGCCAACAACTAGTGATGGCAACCCATCAAGTAACCCTGATTGTGTTTTCAAAACTCTGATGGAAGAGGCAAAGCTTGAGTTGTATCCTGGCTGCAGTGAGTTTTCAAAGTTCTCATGGGTAGTCAAGATGCTCCATTTGAAGTCATATTATAGGATCACCAACTCAGCCTTTACTGCACAATTGCAAATCTTGAGCAGATCTCACCCAGAGAATAATTGTATTCCCAAATCATATGAAGAAGCAAAGAAATTGTTGCATACATTAGGACTGGGTTATGTGTCAATACATGTTTGCCCAAACAATTGCGTGTTATTTAGAGGGACATATGCAAATCTTGATAACTGTCCAAAATGTGAAGCATCAAGATGGAAAGATCCTGTCAATAAGAAAGTTCCAGAAAAAGTATTGCGGCATTTTCCATTGAAATCAAGGCTTCAACGAATATTTGCCTAAGATCACAACTTTGATGCTGTAGTTGACTGCTGAGAAGAACAAAGCAAACAAAGATAAAGTGCAGTTCCACCAGACAATTGGTTCTCGCAGCTATGACATGCACATCATCCAATTGGTAAGTCCAGTTTTAGTTCACTTAAGTTTAATGCATAATGCTTTGTTATCCTATTCTGTATATAGTTGATGCATGAAGTGATAATTAATAATACAAATGTTACAGATTTCAAATCAATGCACAAAATACATAGCACAAGTAGGCTCAAATTTCTGATTCTTTTCATTCTTTAGGCAGACAAGTACAAAGATGCACCACCAAATGGGCTTGACTTGTTTAAAGAGCTCCACTGCAGCAAGAAGAAAGCCTTCACTCCTACTGTACAATCAGCTATTGTAAGTAAATTGTTAGTCTGTTCAATGCTAGGCTGAAATGTTGCTTTGACCCTTGTATGCATTTAACAATTTATTCATGTAATGTTGCTTTGAGTGCTAGGCTGAAATGGAGATGAAGCTTGATGCACCTGTTGAGGATGGTGGTCAACAGAAGTCCATCAATGATGCTGTTTTTGAAGTTCTTGCTGAGAAAACAAAGAAGAATAAATTACTTGTGAATGTGGGGATTGTGGGGAGCAAAAGCTGTGCTGATTCAAGTGCTGAAACTCGCCGCAAGCTACAAGAAGCACTGGTGTCAGAGAAGCAGACCTCAGCAGATCTTAGGGACCTAGTGAACATTCAGCACCAACAGTTGGATGAGATGGTGAAGAAAATGCAGGAAATGCAAGAAGAAAGGAAGAAGAGTGATGAGGAGTCAAAGGTGAGGCAAGCTGAGACTGACACTCTACTCAGACGTTTGATGGCCTTGATTCCTTCGAGTGAGGCAACAAAATGCTGTGATGTGTGGCTACTTCTTTTGGTATGATGATAATCTGTGATATGCTCATGTAGTGGTGCTTTGGTGAAACTGTTTGGCTGCTAGCTATGAGGGCTTCATTTTGAGACTTGAGTAAACATTAGAAATTCTGTGGAGACAATCTGTGATGTAATATTTTGGATTTGTGGTTCAATTTGAACCTGTGATTGAACAAGAATTCTGTGATGTATTAGATGTAATATTTTGGATTTGTGGTCCAATTTAAATATCTGTGGTTCATTTGAAATCTGTGGTTGAATTTTAATATGTGGGCTGGCCTGATATGCTGTTATTGGGCTTCTGGCGTTTAAGTGGGCCGGCTTAATATGTTGAGAAATTGGGCTTAGTCAAATTGAATGAAGTGGGCTGAACACAATATAAAAAAGGCAAAGGCTTGACAAAATTAGAAAAATAAATGGGCCGTCGAGTGAAATATTTGGCCCAGCAATCACTCTGGCCCAGCCCACCATTTCTGCCAAGCCCATCCTATCTCTGTATTTGTAAATAAAAAGAGAAAAAAATGAAGCCACGTCAGCAAGCTGATGTGTCAGTTTCTACCATGTCTGATTCCACCTCGCCACGTGGACATGATCCATGACGTCCACTTTTGTCACTGATCAAGTCTGTAGACCATGTGAAAACCCAATCTGTGACGATGACAAATCATCACTGATGCAGGCGTCTGTGACGGAATTTTGAGCAAACAACAATTATGACGAGGATTCTATGATGAATTCTAGGACCATCACAGATAACAAGCTGTGACAATTTTTAGGCCGTCTATGACCAATTGAATACGTCATGTATCACAACAATCCTAGTAGTGTTGTTCTTGCTGTTTGTTCTCAAATTATTCTGGTTGAAATGAACATATTGATATATGGTATATTGGTATCTCTTGCGGGTTGCGGATAAACATGATATCCACGGATATCTGTCGGGCGCGGATATAGGCAAGGGTTTGTACCCACGGGCAGGTTCGCGGGTGGGTAAGGAACGGTGGCGCGGATATGCTCGCGGGCGAGTAAACACCTTATTACCCGCACTTACCCGACCTGCTGCCATCCCTATTTGCCGTCAGCTTCCCTAGTGATGTCTTGGTTGTGCAGGAGCTTCGGGCGAAAGCCTTACTCGATGGTGCATCGGTGTTAGCAACGACGGCATCATTGGGTGTCGTAACCTCCCTTGAGGTGTTTGTTGTGAGGCTTTCTAATATGTCAGGGACTTTGTACGTGAAAACCTTATTCCGGTTCATCAGAAGGGCGGTGATGACGTCTTCGACATCGTATCCTTCTTGGAGGCATCGCCTTGGAAGTCTTATTGGCCTCACATTCATTGCCTTAAGGTGAAGCTACATACCATGCGAGTGATAGGCGAGTGTTCAAGTCCAATGTCAGTTTCTAAGGAAACAAAGATGAATGGATTGACGATTAAAAAACAGTGCAAGTCTGAAGCATGGATGGAGAAGAAGAATGAAGCTTAGCCTTCTATTTGTTGTTTTGTCTTAGAGCTATCTTTCTTGTATTTTGTTTTCCTCGTTGTGGAGGACTAGAGTCTAAGAACTCTTTGTAATGTTTTTGCTGTATACATGCACTTGTGGATATAGAGGCCGGATTTAATCCAAAAAATATAGTGGTTCAGCCCCAAGTACCCCATCAAAGTGAGAATGCTGCTTTAATTTCTGAAGGAGTGCTGCCTGAAGCTACGTACCCATCAATGATTTAATTTTATGCTACATTGAAGAAGATCTTTATAGGACTTGATTTTGAAAAGGTTAAGAAAAGGTTCCAGACCATGAAAGATCGGAGAATGCAACTTCCTAAGACTCCTAGAGGACCTAGTCATGCTTAGTGAGTGGTTTAGTGGTTGTGTGTTTCCTTATCATGTTTTTTATTATCATGTTCACCAAATTAACTATCCAACTTTATGCAGTATGCATATTCTATATTCACTTTGTTAAGATTCTAAGTGTGGGTGTATGCGGTATATAGCTTCGCTGGTTGAAGCTTGTGTTAACTTGTCCGTCATACCTACATTTTTTCTAGGTTCGCCACTGATTATATTAACTCCCCACATATACACACATACACATGTGGGCAAAAAAAAAACTATTGCATTCTAGTTTCCAAGCTACACTGTTTGCCAAGTCTATTGCATTCTATAGCATATACACAACCAGTGTGAAAACAGATCAACATACAATGTGTGTTTTTGCAGAATTGATGTTCTGCATGGAAGGTAATAAGCTTGCACTTTCTTGTGGAATAAAAAGTAGGATAGCTAGCGGATTACATTGTAGGTACATTATCTCATTATTAGCTGGTTCTTGGAATGAGTTGGATGTGATAGCCCTTGACAATCATCATCTCCCCAACACGCGATACTTCTCCTCTTATCTCGGTCCATCTACAGACAATTACAATTTCATATCAGCGGGCTAATATAAATGAGTGATCGAGGGAGGTGTGCATGATCTATTCATATTGCAATATCGATCCACAAAAAACCCTAATATTTTACCTGTACTTTGTCACTAGAATGTGGAGGAAAAGTGAAATGAAAAGCTTGCTAAACTCCGCCCCTAGACAAAGCCTTATGCCGCCTCCGAATGGCATGAAATTCCTTTGCTGCATGCTTCTTTTTCTCTCGTCCTGTATCTGCAGAGAAAGAGCAGCACATCGTCTTATATATGTCTGCAACAAGATCAATGACAAAAACAGTTAGGACTTCAAACTGGAGAGCAGCTAGCATTTTGCTACGAACCGTCCACCTCCATGGACTGAATTTGAGTGGATCCTCGAACAATGTTGGGTTTGGGTGAACCGCCATGGGGCTAATCATTACTAACCACCCAGCAGGAATTGTATAGCCTGCACATGAGAAATGAATTATCCAGTGAACAATAATCGATGGCGCCGTACGTGCAAATAAGCTACTGATGAAAATATGTTGTATATGTCTAAACGAAGTGTATGTACCATTCACTTGCACATCTGTCAGAGTTTTCCTGAAAATTCCAGGTGCGACGTTACTTATCCGATTGATCTCATTCACCTTCAGGTGAAACACATATTAATTCAAGCACGTCAAAACAGAAAGAAGTCGAATAGCATCACACATGCATATATAGTAACAAAGAATGAAAAATGCTGAAAGAAACCAACATGTATATATAAGCTTGGGTTCAATCACCTGAGTAGTAAACGCCAAGAACTTGTACTCCTCCCATGTGAACCCGGAGTTCGTGTCTTCTCGTTTCTTCAGTATGGCTTCATGCTCCTCCCGGAAAAGGGTGCAAATAAAACTCAATATTGGGATATATTATCTTTAGAATTTCAACAACTATGGAATATGCTGTGATTATGGATGCTCTTTTATTTTTTTTCGCGAGGTATATATGTAGAACAATTAACCTTGAGCGTTTCGACAACTTTTGGGTTGTCTTTGAGCATCTTAAGACCTATGGTAAGTGTTCCTGATATCGTCGCAAAGCTGCCAAACAAGAGTGCAGCGAGTGCATCTATAGCAAAAGCCTCATCTATCACCGGCTTCTCACTCTTCAGTTCTTCGACAAGCAGGTCAAGAAGGTCACCATGTTTCTTCTCAGGTGCACTTAGCCTATCTCTCAGAAGATCACTCAATTTTTTATGCACATTTCTCCTTCCCTGTGAGAGGCAAATGGAATATTCCAGTCACCATGAATATATACTGAAATTGAAATGATACATTCAGACTAAACGAAATTTTCAAATAATGTGTACCTTCATGCACTTGTAAAATGATGTCCCAGGAAAGTATATTGGGAAGCAAAGAATCCCCTTGAAGAAGTCATCGAAGTTCTTTCTCAATTCTCTCGACTCCATGGGCCCCATGCCGATCATCTTCTTGGCGGTCAGGTCAAATATCATCTGTCAAGAAAGCCCAAATCAAGCCAACAAAACAAAACATCATCTATTGTCACTTACATCTTTTTTTGGACCCCCACACTACACTTACATCTGCTACGGTATCCATCACCTCGACGCTGGGCTCGGCGGCGGCCCACGCCTTGAAGCTCTGCCCCATGGCGTCCTCAAGCTCCCGGATGAGCACTTGCCTGAGGTTTTCAGTGCCGAAGAGCTTGGAGGCGAAGCTCCGGATGAACTTGTGGACGGTGCCGCTGAATGCGGTGAGGCTCTTCTTGCCGAAGATGCTGTTTGCCGTCTCCGGGTACCAGATCCTGAACAACTTGCCCTGTTGCTGGAAGATGAACCGGTTGAACTCCGGATCCAGGGACATGATTAGAGGCTGCCCCGCCAGGCTGGTCTTGAACACCGGGCCATACCTATAAGAATGTAGCAAAAAATTGTTGGTTGCAATACACAGCAGCAACAAACACAATTAAAGTGTGTTAAACAGATAATAAAGATTCAATTTTGCAAAGAAGCGAAATCATTTGGTATATATTTGCATGAGCTTAAGGTAAGCATGATGCAGAAAAGTAATTAAGGCCAGAGAGAATAAAACCAAAACTAAGTCCTGAGTTATCGTGTCACCTCTTGAGTCGTTGTCGGTAATAGCTTGGGATGGCAATAGAATGGCTCACTTTGATAAACTGGAGGGTCTCGCCAACAATGGGGAAGCCCATGGAGCCAGGAGGAAGAAGCCTCTGCTGTCCCTCCACCTTGCTTGATGGGGGACTGCTTGCCCATTTGCACGCCCAATGAAGAAACCATCCAATGACCACCGTAACGCAGCAGCAGAGAGCTACGTATGGAATCACCAGCAGCGAACTCTCCATCTCTATAGATCCAGAGCTAAGCTTGTTTTGCAATGCACAGGGGAGATCGTATATATAATATATATGATCTAAAGTTTTTGCCTTTTTAATTTGTGTCATGCTAGTTTGGATGGAATCAAACTTTCTACTTCTAGACGTTGACCCTGATGTCACATGGCGCATGGCACAGCTAGTCAGCTACGACTGTGTATCTCTCAGGTGCCGCACCGGCGCACCGACGAAGCTTCCGAGATGCTTCCTCTAGTGAAAAAAAATGAATTGGTGTTCTGGATACTGAAATGCACTACTAAAAAATAAACATTTGTAAGAGTTGTTTCATTTTTTTCCAAGAGCGGACGGTTTTACCGCCGGACCTAAGAAAAACGTGCGGCACTGTAGCAACTAGACCCGCACCTGGAAATAGGTTTTCAGGAGCGGGTGACGTCATCACCCGCACCCACCCGCACCTGAAAACCATTTTCAGGTGCGAGTGACGTCATGACTCGTTCCTGGAAATATTATCATTTCTAGGTGCGGGTGATGTCGTCACCCACACTTGAAAATGCGTCACCCATACCTGAAAATCATTTTCAGGTGCGGGTGATGATGTCACCCGCTTTTAGAAATGGATTTCTAGGTGCGGATGATGACATCACCCGCTCCTGAAAATGGTCTCGTGGCAAAAAAAAATCATAACTTCTTCATATGATCTCGGATGAAGGCAAACTTTATATTAAAATTGTATAGCTCGACGAGACCTAAAACTTTGTAGTTGACAAGTTATTCATTTGTGATTGTTTAATATTTTAAAATATCCATTTAAGTATTATGAGATTGTTTGCAAAACCTTATATCTTTTATATAGCTTCATGAAATTATATGAGAGGTGTATAAGATTTGTGAAGAGTGTTACTACCACTATACCGGATGAGCAAATGACCAAAATAAAAGTTGTCCATCTTCAGAAGTTATAGAACTTTGTAGTTAAACCATTTTTAATTTGAATTACTTTTGTCAACGAAAAGTACGTCAGAAATTTCTTGAATTTGAAAATTTGAATTTTTCAAACGATCTTGAATGGAGAAACATTCTAAATAAAAGTTGTAGATATTAAAAGTTATAAAACTTTGTAGTTTACAACTTTTTTATTTGAAATCATATTGTCAACCAAAAACTAGGTTTGAATTTTTCAAATTTGAAATTCAAATTTTGTAAATGACCTCAAATGAAGAAAGTCTCAACATGAAAGTTATAGATCTCAGAAAGTTATGAAACTTTGTAGTTGACAAATTTTTAATTTGAACTCAAAAAGGCAATTTACACTTGATGTAGTGTAATATGAGTAGAATGAAAACTGGATATGGATGTATATGAGTGTGTAGTGCAGTGGTAGAGGAGGCTTCGTGCGAGGGAGAAGTCACGAGTTTGAACTCTGTCGGCCGTGTAGTGTCGCGACTTTGTGTGAAAATGGGGTCCTTCCAAAAAAACTTTTTTTCTATTTATTTTGAGCTTTTTAACACAACTATATTTTTTTGTTTTTAATCGATTAGCAAGTGCGGGCCACCCCGTCACCCGCACCTGGAAATGGTGTTTCCAGGTGCGGGTGACCCCATCAACTGCACCTACAAATGGATTTCCAGGTGCGGGCCGTTTACCCGCTCCTGGAAATATCTATTTCTAAAAGAGACAACTAGGAGCAGGTTTCGCGCCCGCACTTACAAATGTGATTCCGTCCCCTTCTAAAAATGTTTTCTGTAGTAGTGATGGTAAATAAAAATAGTTTAGTTATTGTTCATTTGTTATACTATATTTTTTAAGTATGAAACATTTTTATAAAAAAAGTATAAATTATTTATAAAATTTAGAATATTTGACTTCTGCAATTCGAAAGTGTTTGTTATGATGACTAGAGTGAGCAGCACTAGCTATCTATCTATACATCCGCATTGAGTTTGGTAGGTTTCTTTGGATGAAACATGTACTCCATGCATGTCCATTTATGTGAACATTTGTATTTGCATCGTATAAGAGCACTTTCAAGAGTTTGTCAAATTTTACTTGGCAAATCTTGTGTTTTGCTAACTTCTAAAAAGATATGTCAAGTAAAAAAAGAGCTCATCTCTAACTGTTTGGCATAATTCACTTGGTAAATTCAGATCTAACTTACAACATGAATCCTGAGAAAGAAACAAAATTATGTTATGCCCTTCCACCTCTTGAAAACTTACATCAGGAACCCTGAGATAGAAACAAAATTATTTTTATATCCTTCCACCTCTTCCTACGGAACGGATGCCCCTCGGATACGAGCACGCATATATGCGCACGCTGAGGGGGATGCCAAGTTGCTATTGATGCTAAGTTATTTTGCCAAACTGTTGAAGGCTAATTTTTCATGTTTTGCCAAACTTAAATTGATGCCAAGCTAAGATAGCAAGCTGTTGGAGTTTCTTAAGAAAAGAAAAAGAGAAAGGACATAATTGCAGATTTTACTATGATTTTTTCACCATTTGGTGTTAAATCTCCGCTTGCACATGCTATGCAGAAATCAGAACTAAGCATCTCTTCCGTACAAACTACAAAGGAAAAAACTTAGCAGAAGGGAAATACGTGCACAACAGCATCGTGCGCAATCCCGCCCCATCGTCCTAGCCTAGAGTTCGTAATTAATATAATCCTGTCGAATATAATCCCATCGCATCGCTTCGCAGACATAATCACGTCAAAGAAATCACGTACGTGCACGTGGTTACTGCCTCCGCAAAATCAGGGATAGATTTTTAGGGAACAACGAGTCAGAGGTGTGACACTTTTTCTAATCTTCTACTCCAGTGTACCATGGGTTCAGCATGCTGGTGGAAATTACAAATATATTTTATCATGTAATTGAAACAAATATTGATGCAAACTGTTGGTAGAATTGTTGAATTATGAAGAGGATGGAGATGGATATTTCATCTCTTTTCAAAACTAAAAAACATGCATTTTTCATGATCTTTGACATGCATGGTAATATTCTTTGAACTGTTATAGTTGTGTAAGATTATTCATGCATATTTTGCGTTTAATATGTTGAAAATTAAGACCTATCATGTTATTATTATTTTTGCATGCCTTGAATATTCAACCCATCTATTGGGCCGGAGATTTGGCCCATCAAAACAGAAGGTCTACTGCATGCTTTGGGGGCTCCTATATATGTGGAAGATGGATAAACAATGAAACTATAAACCCATTTGGCCCACTAAAAACAACACACCAAACTACCACCCCACCAATAATATTAGTCAGTAATAATTTATTCAATATTTTTAACCGATAAAAAATGTTGACCAACATTTTTTAAAAAATGTTGTCAATATTTTTTGGACTAATATTTTTTCAGCATTTTTCCATAAATGTTAGGCCAACATTTTTCAAACTAATATTTTCGTTGAACTAATTTTTTTTTAAAAAAATGTTGAACGAACTTTTTTCAACTTCTTTCAACTTCTTAAGGAAATGTTGTTGCATCATTTTTCAACATTTTTTTAGGAAATGTTGAATGTTGGATCAACATTTTTTCACTTTTTCAATTTCAACTTTTTTTTCAGGAACCAACATTTTCAAGAAATGTTAGGCCATCATTTTCAACATTTTTCAGAAAATGTTGAATGTTGTACTAACATTTTTCAATTTTTTCAGAACATGTTACACCAACATTTTCTCGAAAATGTTGGAAGAATATTTTTTCAACTTTTTCAGAAAATGTGGGCAAATGCTTCTTCTCCGGCGACGACGTGCGACGGCAGGCGAGCTCCGGAGGCGCAACCGCGCGCGGGGCCACAACCGGCGGTGAGCCCACGCACGGGAGGTGCGACGACCGGCCCCGACGGCGCAGCAGCAAGGGGAGACTGAGGAGGCAGGCGTGCGCGGTGGTCGGCCGGCCAGGCCGCAACGGCCGGTGAGCCTGCGCGCGGAAGCCGCAGCAGGCGGCAGCTCACCTGAACGGGGGAGCAGCAGGGGCACGGGAGGCCACGAGGCGCTGGGAGGCCATGGCGGTGCTGGGAGGCCGCAGGAGCGTTGGGTGGCGGCGACGGCTGGGAAGAGATAGAAGGAGGTAGGGTTTTTGTTATTGGGCCGCTGTGGTCTGTTATTGGGTCATTGATGGGTTATAGATTCAACATTTATCCACCTTCAGAAAGATATATAGGATTCCTGACATGCTTTAGTGTAACTGAAATCTAGCAGCCCATACCGGCATGTTTAATTAATGCCTGAGAGAGGGAGGAGAAAAGGACTTCTTCAATTTAGGAAGAGCCGGTAAAAACAAACGAACAATTGAAATAAGTAAGTAAATCAGGTTGGGACCGAGCTTAGCCCCACGGGCTCAGGCTGGGTTGGGCCGGGCTTCATTTGCTTAGGTCTAACCCTCCTCCCTTCTCAACTATCATGGAAAGTCGAGTTTTTGCATTTGTATATTCAATTACTAGATGATTCTTTACGCTTTGCTGTAGAAATTGAGAGAGCTTTTTGATAAACTATGAACCACTACCAGTTCTGATTAATAAAAAGTAATAAAACATCTAAAAATAAATTTGACATTGTGGCAACTCGTGATTTCATAGAAGGAGACAAATGACAAAAATTGATCATTCATTTTGTCCAGCACTATCGGTTTGTAATGATCCTTAGTTGATAGAAGATGACGTGGATAGCTTGCGTGAATAATGAATTGGTGGGAGATTATGGGCATAACTTGCATGTATAGAGATATAATTAATGAGGTGAGAGATAACATGGATTGGTTGCATAAAGAAAGAATTAGCCATAGATGATGTTGATAGTTTGCATGTAGAGATAAGTATAGTTAATGATTCTTAGTGGGGCACATCTATAGATTCACATAGTGATTATACATAGGTAATATGCAAGTGCATGCATCTAGACTCCATTTAAAAAAAATGATGGAAGTCTGAGTTTCGTCCCTCATCACTAATTGTGTAAACAATGGCTCTCATTCAACTATTGTAACCGGCTATTTTAATTTCCAAAACTATAGACTTTTTCATATTTTGATAAAAGATATTTTTCATTTGTCTCCGAAAGAATACCTGAGTGCCAAATTTTTAGCTTCATCGGTATTTAGAATGGAGCTGAGACTCGGGTCATGCCGTTTCAGAGCTGCCCAAGACACGAGCTTACTTAATCGATTTTTTTTTGTCGTGATAATGCTCCTTTTGTGTCTACCATCTTCTTGTTAAATACATAGCACGTGTCATGGGGGTGTCTTTGATCTAACTGTAATTCTTCGTACTAAACATGTCACGAGTCACGACACAAGGCACGGGCAAGAGGTGTGCCGACCTCTATCTAGTTTGGCGGGCAGATATATTTCATCCATTTGTGGTGCATAAATTGAAGACGGCACGCGGAAAATCAAAGGTTTACCTTCTAATAAGTTTTTTTTATAAAAAAATCTACCTGTTTAAGAAATCAGATTCGGGTTCGTCTTCGTCCCCGGTTCTAAAAATTCTGATGTCTCCCCTTAAAAAATGTGTTCTTATAAACTCTTTAATGAAGGGATGTGTTCTCGTCTGCTATGACATGTACCGGTACGACGCATGAGCAAGAATAGAGGAAGATCGAGCAGATCTCGCATTCTTAACTGCTGAGTCACTGATTGCTTGGCCTGAAACATCTGATCCGTTAGCAGGTGGTGATCTGGTGTCATGTCAGCAAATCCGGAGAAGTACCTGCCTTTCACCGCACCGTGCGCGAACAGTTACTGGTCAGAGCTGAGCATCTTGATCACGACAAGCCGGGAAGTAACCGTGCTGAACTCAGCTACGTTTTTCTTGCTCACTAAAGATGCTCCAGCTACATAATTAGTATATGTTGCTCTGCCTGAATAATGGCGAATGAGCAAGAAAACAGAGGAAGGTAGAGCGGTTCACAGAAGAATCCAATCATTCAGCTGCCTCATCCATCAGTATTCAGAAAACCATGAGATGATCTCGGCTCATGTCAACACAAGTACACAACTTTCTCTGCATCTACAGCTACACAAATGGAGAATCAAGAAACAAAGCCAAAAAAAAAAAATCCTCTAAAATCAGCCTTCTTCTCCGAGATTGGCGTGCTCTGTTTTTTTTGCTCTGTTTCTTTCTTGCGGCCAAGAACACACCTCGAACAGACGGACAATCCTCTATGCGTCTACAGAGACACAAATGGAGAATCAAGAAACAAAGCAAAAGGAATCCTCAGATCAGCCTTCATCTCCCAATATTGGCGTGCTCTGCTTTTGCTCTGTTTCTTGCGCCCAATCACAATCAGCAGCTATGTCTCTTACCCCCCAACGCTACTGCTGCGGATGGCTTTGCTGCGAGCCCGGCCGCCGTTCCGTGCCGCCGCCGTCCCCGTCCCCGGCGCCAACGAGCTCCATCTGGTCCTGGAGGTATTTGCTTAGCAACTCGGCGCGGTGGCCCTCGCCCTCCTCCGGCGCGCGCTGATCCGGGCCACGAGCAACGCGGCACCCGCTCGTCCCCGCCATCAGCAGCTTCCTACGGCGGCGGCGGAACCTGGCGGCGGCGACGGCGACGCAGAGCAGCGGCAGGCAGAGGAACAGCAGCGGCAGCGCGACCGGCAACAGGCACAGCGCCAGCAGCAGCGACCGCCACGACGGCTTCTCCTCCGCGCGGCCGCCAGCAGCGGCGGTATCCATCGGCGTAGCAACGCTAGCGCGTCGACGGCGGCTCTTGGGACGCCGGCGGGGCCGCTGCCATGGACCGGACAGGCCTGGTCGGACTCGGAGCCGGGGAGGTCAGAGGTGGACAGGAGGTGGTGGGCAGAGGGAGGAGAGCTGGAGAGAAAACCGTCTCTTTCCCGGCTCTGCTCTCTTTAACAACGAAGCTCTTAAAAAAACAAATTGGGGGATTATTTTGCAATTTGCTTTGATGGAAAGCGTCTCCGACCACTTGTTTTATAATCTCCCCTTGATATTTTCCTAAATTCCTTTACACGTCGCTTTCTACTGTTTCTGATTTTTTTTTCTCCCCCTCCTCTTCCATGATTGTGATGAATATTGGAGCTCGCCATTTTGTTGGACGACTCGTTGGATCTTTTTAGAAAAAGCCAAAACATGGAGTACGAATTGTTTGACACGTTGGCTTGGACCAGCTTTGGATAAAATCAAAGTGTGAAAAAGGTTGTTGGCTCGGACCGGCTTTGGATAGAATTGAAGTGTGAAAAAGGTTGATAATGATCGCACGGTATGCACGCCGACCACAGACCCGGATTAAGCGTGCAAGGCCCATCGCACGTTTAGCACGAAGATGATGATGGTGATGGAGTTACTTGCGACGAGATCGATCGCAATTCGCCAAGATATACACACCTCATGAACTGGAAATTTATGTAGGGAAGAGAAGTACGATAATATTGCGAAGTGTTGGTACTAAACTAAATATATATGGCTTCTTTTATCGCTCTGTTTTGGTTTTTTTTAGTTAGCCAATAATTCACCACATGCCACGTAGGTATGACTTATGCATGCTGATTGATGGCGACGGACCGGATTAAAATATTCAAGAGGAGGAGGAGGACTTGATTGGAAGATTTTTTTTTCTCCCAAAGATTCATGAATCATGATGCTTGATTCTTTTGTTTGGCTTTTGTTATCCTGCTGATTGTCCTCTCTTTCCACTTATTTCTAACCGCCCGGCAGAGAGCATGTGGGGACTGGGGAGGGATGGCGCGCGAGGAGATAAGCAAATTCCTGCCGCGTCAAGTCCACGTGGGACGGCCCAATAGTCTGTGACTCTGTGATGCGAGAATTTGGACCGTTAGATTTCAATCCAGGAGAAATACGTGGCTCGCACTCATAGGCCCGAGATCTGCAAGGGACAAGCGAGCGGTCTGCAGGTGTCTGGCAAATTGATTCTGTTGTTCGTTTTTATTTTTTTTCGTTTTCTATGAATGAATGGATTTATTTTCTGCTTGGAGATTGATTGGCACCAAGGAGCAGGAGAAAAGCATCACTCCAGTATTCATCCCATGGTATGTGAGAATTTCGTCCAAAATGACACGCGTTATACAACTTGAAAAAGAGTAGCCATAGGGGCGGCACCATAGGATCCACTAAAACTCGGATTAGCCATAGACATTACTGATGGACCCACGTGTCATAACACAAGCACAACATTAAATCTAGAACTACGAAATAATTGTATACCGTACGCTATAACTAATCACTTTCTAGGGCTGTCGTTGTCCTGTTATGCTGCAATCATGATAGTATTATTTACTATGTTTGTGACTTACTTTATCATGAAAAGTAATTTAAACATAATTTATCTTTTTATATGCAATAATTTTCTTTAATGAGATGAACGATCAAACACTGTATGGAGAAAAAAAATAATGATGACAAATATTTCGAACGGAGACAGTAGTAATGGATTCAGGCTAAATTCATCTTGCAAATTCAACATATTTTAGTTGCGCTCACAAATTATCTCGGCCTCCTCCGAACACCATTCCTTTAGTTCTTTGATATGGGATCGCAAGGTCGTGTGTGATCGTAAGTTGGGTGCTCCTGCATTTGCATCCCGAAGGTGGAGAACGAGACGTAGTTCGGGTGGTCGGGTTTATAGTTGGGCACATCGCTAGTCTGCGTTCGAACCCCAGTCAACGCTTCTCACTGGGATTTATTTCCAAAAAAAAAAAACTTCTCGCCGACGTGCCGGGGTTCGGATATTTTCTAAGTCAAGACTTGATTCCTTCTTCTTAATGAAAAACTAGTGAGTTTCTCACCTCACCGGGCATATACGAAGCAAAAAGTAATCTAGCAGGGCCATGTGGCAAATCGACCGGCCGCAAACGTTTTGCCCAGCCCAACAGAGCACCTGCACATGACGAGAAAGGCCGCCGCGTCGACGGCCGGCCGGCGGCAAGCAACGAGGACGAACGAGTGGGGCCTGCGCGAACGGGGCTGCAAGGTCTGACGTGGCGGGCATCTAGGATCTAGCAGCAGATGGCACGATGACTCCTGCAGGCGCTGCACTTTTTTTTTTGGCTCAGATGCACATCTTTTTGTATTTCAGTATTTGCCACTGTCGGGATGTAATTTGCCGTACAACAGCAAGTTCATGCATAGTTACTTTTCTTATTGTGAAAATAAAAAACATTACAAATTATTTAAAGGAACTCAAAATAATTGTCCGCTGCTTAACACTATTGAGTTGGCATGAATATTATGAAGTCATATTTTTTTATGAGTGCAAAGAAATAAAGAAAGTCAAATTCTGATTGTATAAAGACAAAAAAATTGTTCTAATTCTAATAGACTTAATCAATATGCACTCCACGAGTCAACTACTTCCGCTCTTAATCTGCAAAAACATTATTTGCATCTGACTTCGTATCAAGGAGGACTCGACTCAAAATATGCTCAAGGGATTGGTAGTGGATGAATCTTTGCACTTCAAAAAATAATTTAAGTTTACTAGAAACAAGAATACCAATATATATATATATATATATATATATATATATATATATATATATATATATATATATATATATATATATATATATATATATATATATATATAGGAGCATATGCCCACCCCCCTAATGGACCCTTATTTATTAGTTTCCCCATGGTTGCTTATTGACAAAGCACATTTGGTGGAACATCCTTTTGAATTTAGGGCCTGTTCTTGTAGTTACATTTGAACAGTGAAAAACACTATTTACCTATCACATCCATCACATCTTCTCTCACAAAAAACACTATTCTAGCACTATTTATTTTTTTGAATAGGGAATATATTTCAATATTCCAACCTCTGCATAAAATTATGCATATAGCTATTTCTTATTACATTTTCACCCAAAAGAACAGGTCCTTAAGGGATTGTACCCAATCAATTAGTATAAATTGTCAGGACAAAATGATCGTCTTAAATACCACACACGGTCATCATCATATTATGAAACTCAATATGGACAGAGCCAATGGGTGTCCAACCCATTTTCTAAATACCATTCACACTTCAATTAGATGGAGCCTTTATGCATCCAAACCACACTCTACGAAAAGTTTTGATCAAGTGTCTCTCTGCGTGTATGCAAACGCCACGCTCAATTGATCAGAACAAAAGTCGCAAAGATAGGAAAGAGTCACGTTAAATAGAAAACGTTACCAAACACACCAAACAAATGGCGTTTTGCATTCCACTATAACAAGTAGCACCAACCTGTATACATTGGGGGTGTTTGAATCCATAGCTATTTTTTAGCTCTCCCCTTTTTTAGCCTAAATAGCTCAAAAGAACCCAAACAGGTGTGCTGTTTCGTAGTTGTTTGCAACTAACCTACTCTAAAAAATCATCCTGCCAAGAGGTGTTAAATGGAGCTAGTTGAAGTGGAGCCCAAATAGCTTTTTGAGTAGTTTCCCAAACACCCCATTGACATTACTGTTGTGAAGCCTGAACCAAACAACACCTGAGGGCTGCTTTGGAAGCACATGAAAGAAATGTCCCTACGGGGATTTTTTATTTATTTTCAAATCCCTTCTTGTCACGCGTCACTGTTTGGACATTCCAAGGCAAGAAAGTATCACAGTGGGAGAGAATAATTAATATGTAACATATACATCGACCTTAAGCTAGCCGAAGGAAATAATAATACGCCTAGACGATGACGCGGAGGGGCAGCGGTGCTCGGCCAGCCGGTGGAGCGGTGGCGCGGCGGAGCCGAAGAAACAGCGCGACTCCCTCGCTCGGTCGCTTCCTCACCCCCTTGCGACGATGCTGGGGTTGTGGCGTCCGGACCGCAGAGGTGGGGCATTCTCACCTAAGGAAAAAAGTCGGGGGCTCCTATATGCCTACCGGAAGGTGGATAAGAGTATAAACTTTTAACCCACTAAAACTCATTTAAATGTATGTTTTTTATTTTCCTACCAGCCCACCTTATAAGTTTTAAATTAAAAATGTTCCAATATTTTTTCTTCAATATTTCTAGTCATTTTTCGTCAACATTTTACAAAATGTTGCAATATTTTTGGGACCAACATTTTTGCAATCAACATTTTTTGTGTCTTCTTCCAACATTTTTCAGAAATGTTGGTTTCGTCAACTATTTTTTTCAATATTTTACAAAAATGTTGCAACATTTTTTAGAAATGTTGGAACATTTTTTTTGAAAAAAAACATACATCAGCATGCCGCACGTGGGGCGGCCGGCTGCTCGACGGCGAGCACGCGGGGTAGGGCAGGGCGGCCGCGGTGGAGCTCGGCCCCACGGCCATGGCCGACGGCACGAGGAGCTCGCCCGGCCCCCAGGCGACGGCGCGCGGAGCTCCGGACGCGGCCACGGGTGGCACGCGGGGGGTTCCGGCCCCGACTCCGGCCGGTGCGCGTGCGAGCGGGCACGTAGGGGAGCACGGTGCGGCGGCGGGCGGGAGGAGGAAGAAGGCCGGCTAGGGTTTCTTTGTTGGGCTAGATGAGCTGTTATTTGGACTTCTGGTGGGTTATAGTTGCATAAGAAAAATTCTTCCGGAAAGTATATAGGATTTCCGGGAAAAGTCACAGATTGGGCCACCCGGTGCTCGTGGGCTCCCAAATGTTAGGAAAATTTAGCCTGGGAATGGAAGTCGCGAGGAGAGCCCACCCAGGAAATCACAGGAAACCCGGTGGGAATTTCAGTTCCCAAAGAGCCCTGAGTGATTCAAAATGGAGTGGTGCTTATTAATGAATTGACATTTCTCAGGAGTCAGGACCATATTAGTTATTATATAATATATATACTTCCATGTGAAACAAAGATGTATTCTTAAAACTGCATATACACGTTATCAAATTGTTTAGTCAGTTGTGCAGGTTATAAGGTCTGACTACAGTACTAAAAGTCACTGCTACATAATTCTCTATCACCGCCGATCTCAAAAGCCAAATCGCAGGCTCGCAGCGTATACTCACAAAGCTCTCTATGCAAGGTCACATACTGACATGCACAATCCCAAATATCTCAAGTCTGAACTGAGGTGAGGTCAATAATTTCACTAAATCAGCACTAGTATACAGTACAACGACGTTGTCCTGCGACTCCATCACATCTACTATCTATTTAGCGTGTACCCAACCCAACAATTGACAACAGGAGGAGGAGGAGACGACCGGCGTGTGCTGGCAATGCAAAACGACGGCGGCTCAGAGCACGTCGTCGGTGTGCAAGGAGAAATCGGGCTCGTCGGGCTTGGCGAGCTTGGGGAACTTGATGCCGGCCACGTCGTCGATCCGCTTTTGGTGCGCCGCGGCGCCGCGCTTGGTGTTCTTGGCGAACTTGGACGCCAGGAACGTCGCCCCGAGGTGCGCGGCGCCGGCGCTGCTGTCCGCACCGTCCCCTCCCGCCGCTCCGGCGCCGCCAGCAGCCGCCGCGGCCGCTCCCTTGCTGAACTCGGCCAGCAGCGGAGCGCCGTCGGCATCAACGCCACCATCGCCGCCGCCGCCGAGCCCCGCCTCATCTCCGCTGCCCCCCACGCCGCCGGCGCCGTCGCCGCCGTCGTCGGCGTCCTGGTAGTAGATCCCCTCCTGCTTCATGAGCTCCCTGGCGAGCTTCCTCTTCTTGTACCTCCTCCACGCGCCCTGCACGAAGCATGCTCCCCAGCTCCGCCACTGGTGCGAGTAGTACCGGAACGCGTGCTGCAGACGCTTGCTGTGCAGCCGCTTGAACTGGTTGGCGACGTACTTGAGGTCGTCGGCGCGGAGGGCGAATGCCTCGACCTCGGTGACCGACCTCACCGTCCTCGTCGACTGGGGGAAGTTGAGGCTGGGGTTGGGCATGAGCGCCCACGTGAGGAGCTCCTCGCCGCAGAAGTCGCCGGGTCGGAGCGTGATGGAGCTGAAGAAGTTGGTCCGGCCGCCGTCCGTCGTGGAGCTCTCGAGCTCGCCGCGGATGATGAAGAGCATCTCGCTGACGGGGTCCCCTTCCCGGACGATGTAGGCGTCCTTGGTGCTCAGGGAGGAGACGAGGCGCTCGCAGATGGCGTCGAGGAGCTGCTCGTCCATCTGGGAGAAGAAGGGCACGCGGCGGACCAGGGCCAGGCAGAGGTGGCGCTGGATCTCGCGCCGGAGGTCGAGGGGGAGGGACTGCAGGATGGACTCCTCGTCGACGCCACGCGTGGCGAGCCACTTGTACTGGAAGAAGCGGCGCACACGCTCCTGGAGCTCCGGCGGGAGCTGCCGGTGCCGCATCCACTCCTCGATGTCCCGGCGCTTCACGCGCCACTCCTCCAGACGCACCGTCATCGACTGCAAGTACGTCTGCAACAAGAAAGATGCAAGAATAATATATTGTCAGTAGCTAGGAATTCAGATTTCAGTTATCTGAATAATGCGGTTCAGGAACACAATGCAATTCACATGGATACCTGCATGTTTCCGATGAGATGTGAGAAGAAGACGAGGCCCATGATGCAGATGAGAATGCAGAAGACGGTCTCCCCCTTGTAGGTGCTGTTCTGCAAGTTCTGCCCATAGGAACTAATTTTGTGCACAGGGAGGGACAGAGCGAGAACAGAAACAAGGGAAAACAAGATCATAAACACATGTAAACTTTCAGATATATTCAGCAATCATACGGTCATACCTCAAGTTCCGGAAGCCCCACCAGAGGCAGTAGAGGTACTTGTCGATGAAGGCGACCCCGTTGCGATCCAGGTTGAGGGCGTCGGCGAAGAGCCCGTAGTCGTACTCGGCGTCCGGGAGCATGCACTGCTTCTGGATGGCGCTGTGGTTGTGCCAGGTCTGCCGCATCGGGTTCTCCCTGCTCTTGCAGTCCAGGAACCCCATCACGCAGCTAGGGCTGTCAGCTGTACTGCCCTCGTTGTTGCACACTTCCATCCAGCACGAGTACTGACGCTCCACGGACAGCAGGTACCACAGGGCGCCAAGAACCTTCAGAGACACACATACATGGTGAAGAAGGTGAGGTTTCTTTCATGGTCTAAATGTTCAGGCTCTCTGGTGTGGAGATTTGCATACGTGGCTTGCCAGTGTGTAGAGGAGGAGGTTGTAGGCTGCCCCTGCCCAAGCTGTTCTTGTGACGACTCCGCTCGCCTTGACGATCTTGGAGTTGAGGGATATGATGAGGTACACTCTCGGGATGTACTGGATCAAAACGATCATCGAGAGCGTGTTGTTGGTGTGGTTGGCCGAGGACGTGCTCACGGCTGGTATCACAAACCAGATGATCATCTGCAAGGACACGATCATCCAGGTGTTGTTGATCAGAGAAGCTGCTGTACTTGTTAGTAATGTCCTAAAGATCACCAATGCAGCATCTGAACTGAAACATGACATATTTGAAAGCTATGCCAATGCATGCATGAAAGTTCTTGAAGCAGATAAGAATGTTGTTGGATTTCAATTTCAATGGTTCAGTAAAATTTCAAGGAATCAACTATATGCCTCAACCACACGAACACAAAAATTTCATTTTACCAAATTAACAATCTGAACAATGCATTTAGTTAGGGAATTGAGCCAATGCATTTGTATATATCAACGTGAAAGCTTTGCATGCTTTGGCGTACGTGACAGGCGTGATAGCAAGGCAACGGGGAAAAAAAAAGAAGATTACCTGCGGGATGGGGAGCATGGCGGCGAGGTCGATGATGAAGTCGTTCTTGAGGTAGCGAATGGCGATCTGGTCGGGGTCCCTGACGAGCTCGCCGCGGCCGAAGATGCGCGAGCTGGGCGCGACGAAGGCGATACGGAACTTGAGGATCATGTGGGCGAGGTAGAAGAGGTCGGCGAAGGTGCGGACGGCGGTGACGAGGACGCCGATGCCCATGTCCATGGACACGCAGGCGGCGAGGCCGTCGGTGTGGAGAAGGTAGAAGTAGAGCGGGTCGACGAAGAGCCCGATCAGGCACGTGACGAGGAAGAGGCGGTACCACCGGAGCACGACGTCGTCGCCGGGGTCCAGGATGCGGCGGGGCGTCCAGGGCCGGCGCCCGGCCGCGGCGCCGCCGCCGGGGAGCGACGACGAGGCCGCCGCGCCGGCGCCCGGGTGGAAGAAGGGCAGCGGCGGGCGGCGGAACGGCGGGAGGATGCGGCGGTGGATGAAGCCGGCCATGGCCGCGGGCGTCGGCGGCGTCGGAGGGGCGCGCGGGCGGGCCAGGCCGGGGAAGGTGGCGCGCGCGAGGGGTGGGAGGCAGCCTGAGGAGGAGGGAGCTCGATCGCTTGCGTGCATGCGCGCACGCGCGCGCATGTCTGCTGCATGTGTGTCTGTGCGCGCGGCCGCGTGTTGCGGGGAGTCCATGGCGCGCGCGGTGTGCTCTCCATCGATCGGGGCACGTCGTCGTTTCGTCGAGAAGATGGTGTTTGCAATTTTGCATGCAGCGCATGGAGCCTCATGCACGCATTTCGTCGAACAGATGGGCACAGGTGTAGTATAATGAGCAGAGATGAGGCAATTTTCATAGTTTTGAATATTGAAATGTTCACGCTCTACATAGTACGTACACGGCTTGCCCCTGCCCAATATATTTTGACTGGGTTCGCATTCACAATCTTGGAGTTCACGAGTGTGATGATTAGGTTTCTAGATGGAGTCATCAAGGCGAGGATGATGCTGACGTTGTGGAATAATTTTCTCTAGCCTCTTTGTTTTGTCTTGGTTAGATCCAACCATCATGAAAGGCTCGAGAAATAATTCTGCCCCTCGAGCTAATGTTGATCAGTCTTGAGTTGGGTAGATTGGGATTAGTCTCTCTTCTTCATTAGTGGTAGAAAGAGGAATAAGAAAGATAGAATGAAGGAAGAAGAAGATTTTGCTCGATCCAACCTACAAGTATGTTCTTTAGGGTTTGTTCTCAACATGCTTGCTGAGACGTATGCCTGTGCAACCTTCTATATGAATCTTTCTAAATGTTTGAGATTGAGATTTAGAGTTACATAATGTGTGAGTACAAAGAAGATTAAGAGTAGTACTTGATTGTTATTAATGTAATTTTATGTTCTTCTAGAGTGTTGTGTGTGATGTGATGATGTACCCAACATTGATTTAATATAGTTCTTCCTTTGATCTAAACAAAAAACAGATGGCTCATAGGTAGCTCTTAGATTCTTTTAGTATGTAAACAATAGAAAAAACTGTGTGCTAGCTCGCATGGTTGCCGAACTCCCATCCCTAACAAAATATTTTGCCAAACTATTGTGCCAAAGCATTGTGACGATTTTTACTATAGCTATGTGCCAATAGCTGCCTCTTGTTGTTAAGCTCTTAGATGTCATCAGTGCAACATGACAGTTCCTGCAACAAAATTGTTGAGGATATATCTTATTGGGCTTCAAAATTCAGTAATAATCCACCATTTTCGAGTTAAAAATTAAGTACAATTTGTACTTTTAGAGCAAATCATTTATGGTGGTTAAGTTGCAGTCAAAATGATACCATTATAAACAAAAAATAAGACCAACATTTTGTTCACTATATCTGGAACCCGCAGAGTCTCATGGAAAATTATGTTAGTCTCAACTACTCACGGTTTCATATATACACATAGCAACCAAGAAATATCCTAATGTCATTACAGTTGTGTCAATGGCCTAATGTCTATACATCTCTTGATGTATCAATCCATCGAGTGGGTCCAAAGAATGTGCCCCATGGTTCCTACCCCTTATTTCCGCAGACAAAATACAATCATATGCAAGAGTTCTTGACGATCCACCAACACTTAAGTTGCTCATCTACTCTTGACTACAGCTTTTCCATCCTCTCGCACCTCTTTATGTTCAAAGCTTTCACCCAGTCAATGAGAAAATAAAATGAGCAATGATGAGACTAGCTAAATAATACATCTTATATATGGAATATTTTAATGTAACATATATAACTTTTTATCCTGCAACATATCTCGATAAATTTTATGTTTTCACACAAATAATACTTAGATTTTCGAATCTATTAACAGTGGACCATGAGACAAAGTCGTGATTAGAAAAGAAAGCATTTTAAGACTAAGATTCCTAAGGCAATGTTATGTCGTTCTATGAATTATTTAACACTATATGTATATTGCACTAAGAGGCCTAGTTATCTTTGTTTGATAATCAATGCATTGGATGTATATTACTGGCTTAAAATTGTGATTTAATCTTTAAGCTTGAAATATTTTTTGTGATTTTTATTGGTAATGATATTAAATAAATAATACTTTTTAATCTCCATTTGAAATGCACCTGCTGAAGGAAATTTGTACCAAACTGGGGAAACTAGCTTAGCATTACTCATGTGTGTTGCTCCTATGTGATTTAGTTTTCGACACCCTTTTGACAAAGTGCTCAACATTACTTAAGTTCCTCCTATATGGATTTGTCATAAATGAACTATTGATCGTTTCCTAGCATGGAGTTTTTAAATAGAAGTAGAATCCAATGAGTTAATCATATGACTATTTTTAGGAGAGTTCTGGTAAAAGTGACTTTAGAATGGGTGGATGATTTTTTTTGTTTAGATCTTTTATGTGATGAGAGTTCAATGTTTTAAGGAAAATAACACTAGACTATTGATTTTAGTGTTTAATGATACCTTAGTCATGTGTACAAATGTACTTTGCAAGATGTACCTTTGTAGGCATATTTTATAGGTCTCAAGAAATAAGTTTCAAAATGAAATGAGAAAACAAGAAAAATATAAAAGATTCAATTGTATCCAAAAGAAGTCTTTTAAGGCATCCAAATGATATTAATGAAGACGAGACAAATACACGGGAAGCCTTGAAGCAAATCCTATTGGAAATGTGCACCAATACCAATACATTTCGCTGATTCACAATGACATGGAGAGGTCACCAAATGAAGAAGAAAGGTGTACTGTATGCACCGATTCATTCGATGTCAATAGTGGTCATCACCGAATCATTTGGTGATCATTGGCTCAGCTCATCATCTCGCAGCTTCACTTCTAAATGTTCTTATCAATACATTCATCAAATTCATATAGTGGTAATAGTTACCAGGGCAACAAAACATTTGGTGATAGAAGGCAATATAACACTACGGCTCAGGTGTCATCAATTGATTGGTAATGTGCATACATGTCACTAAATCAATTGATGATGCACGCGGGGCTTGAGTATCAATAGCTCAACAGCTACATGAACCAACACCACCACAACTCATACTATAGTGCACACTTGGGGGTACCAAATCAGTCGACAGTCACTGATTTATGATCATTGGAGCAGCAACTAGTTCTTGGACTTAGGGCTATAAATACCACATTGCCTAGCCATTTGAAGTGAGTTAGAGCATGGAGAAGCTACTTTAATTTATTGGTTTTCGCACATACATAAGTGTTGTATCCACCAAATTGCTGAACATAAGAGATTAAGCCAATTAGCATAAGGCTTAAATCTTGATTAGTGATAATTTAGATCTATTAGTGTATTGCTTTAGGGATTAGACTAGTGTTAAATAGGTTTGCACACCTCTTGTTATTGGTGCTTGCATGCACCATGAGTTGTAAATCTAGGGCTTTTAAGTATAACCATCCAATCGTGTTTGTGGAGTGGCTGCCGGTGCATGTGAATGGGATGAGAGGTCCTTGGTGTTTTACTGAAGGTCCAGTGAAGCGAGGTGAGTAGACCTGAGCATTCTGTGGCCCGGGCCGAAAAAAGCCAGGAACGTGTTTAGTAAAAACTTTTTAGGTATTAAATACGACTTTGACCACTAATTTAAGATATTAAATGAAGTTAGTTTACAAAACTACCTCCACACCCCTATGTAAATTTTCGATAGGAATCTAATGAGGGCTTTAACTATACGATTAGAGGTTAGTTACTATAGTATTACTGTAGCAAATCATTAATTAATTGTGCTCATTAGATTCATCACACAAAATTACACTCATCTGTGAAAAGATTTTGCAAATAAACTTCATTTAGTGCTTCATGCATACAAGATTCCTTTTTCCAAAAACTTTTCGCGGGGAATCTAAACACGTTGCAAGTTCATTTATTTGTGCCAACGAATCCCGTGAGAATTGTTGGGCTGAGCTTTTCTCTAGCTTCATGAGAATTGTTGGGCTGAGCTTTTCTCTAGCTTGCCACCTTTTTTAGTTTAAAAATAAAATAAAATTAAATAATTATTAGTAAAAGCTCGGTCTGTTGCAAGCTTGTTTTTCGCTGACCATGCTCGGCCTGGCAGCTAGCGTGGGCGAGTCAAAACCCACCACGCTCGGGACGGGACTGCCAAGGTGAAAATGCTTAGGTCTACTAAGGAGCATTCAACTAAAGCAATGTGGAACCCAGTTGCGCGTGGGGAAGACCTATCATTAGCGCTACAAATTTTCTCCTAGGATGGGCTCTGACAATGAGAACTAGTATGTTCTGCCTAGCTCCCCCTCCAAGTCTAGCTAGCAGCAATGGCCTGCCCTGGGCAGCTGGGCTACACTGAACTTCTTTTTTTTGGACAGCGACAGAGAAGGTAGCGTGATGCTCGTGTGACCGAGAAGCTACCCTGGTGCTCGAGGAGACGATGGTTTCTTCAGTGTTACGCATGGTGAGCAGAATCGTTTTTCTTGCGTGTAGTAAGTGGTGAGAAAGATTATTTTGTACAACAGTTAGTTATCCTGAATGCTATCAAACCACACTAAGAACCTGCTCTCTTTTTTTCTGGGTTTGAATAGATTGTGTTGTGACCATAGAGATTAATTTGCTACATGCACAACCTAGAAAGAAAACATTGTAGCAGCGATCTGAATCACACACTGTTGAAACTAGACAAGCGTGACTTCAAAGCGCTCGTGCATGTGCCAAGTATACGACGCAGGTAGAAAACTTAGGCTGGAGATCCTCTGCTCGGTCAGTATGCAAACCAACTGTACCCATTGTGTTTGTTCTTGTATCATCAGTGTGCGATAATAATAAGCAGCAGGCGCAGCTGAGAGACCCTGATGTTCAAATGGTGTATTATTCATTTGTCAGCCTGAACAGTACAATCAGTGTGCAATAGTATCCTCCTAGCAACAAACAAAAAGTCAAGTCACTTTACCCCTGCTAAAGTTTAGCACCCATCATGTTTGACACTAATTTACCCTGCTAAATTATTTTTTTGGCTCAGGCTTATCTGATAAGAAAATGTTTGGCAAAATGAACTCTTCTAACTTTGTAGAATGGGTGGATGAGCTCAAATGTCCCATTTGCCTTTGCATATGAAATGACTATGCTGATGAGTTTTATGTGAGGCCTGATATTGCGATTTGAATGCAATAAAATGTTTAATAGTAGATATTAATGTTGACGTAAAAAACGGAATCAAGTCTTTCACGACAACACGTAACGGATCCCCAGGATGTAACAAGGCATGCCAGCCGACCTGACCTGTTGACCGGCACGGAAAGATAGGAAACATTAGATGCGGGTTAGATCGGCTAGAGAACCGATGTGAGTCTTCAACAAATAATAGCTCGATCGGCCAATACAATTGTAGAGCAAATCGGCTAGCCGTAGCAGCCGAAGTGCAAGTATATTCAAAACGGCTAGATCAGCCGATTTGATGACGTAGGCAAAGCGCAAGCAGAAGCAGAGTACGCTAAGCGCTACGGGACAACACTCGGACCGATCTAGATCGGCTGTATCGTCGTGAATCGATGCAAGAGCAAAGATAGCCGATATGATATGATCACGAGCTGGATAAATTGGTGATAAAAGCTAAATAAACAAGAAAATACTTGCAAACCTAGCTAATATCGATAAGTTGTGAATAAAACTTAGACGAAACCACAACGATGCGCCCGGAGGTTAAAGCCCAGTTATTATTCGATAAAACGGTACTTAAAAGCTTGCCGGAGGTCGATGGATGCAGCCCGACGAGCTAGAAGAACGGCGTTTGAAGAAACAAGAAAAATAAGAAGAAGTAAAAAAGGGTGGCGAAGTCGCCGACTTGAAAAGGTAAAGGTTTTGTGTATATTGGTGTGTACAAACTTTCTCTGATCACGCAGGGTCGCTATTTATGTCCCGAGGACAACTTGACTCCTAGTCGATGACGCCAATGTTTACTTGAATCTAAAGAAATAAAACTACCAAAAAACTTAACAATTCTTATAGGAATCGGACTCTCTAAACTGACTTTGACCCGATGTCAACTTGTTTGTTGACCCGCCTCCATCTTCTCTCCTTTGGCGTATTATTCTTCTGCCATGTTTTTCTCTCATCAATCGGCTGACCCCCGATCGACTGGTTGCTTCTCTCCCTCTCTCTATCGTCTTTGAGGTCTTCCTAATGCCTTCTTTGACCCTTCTCCGACATGTGTCAAAAAACGGTGTCAACACATGCCCCCCAGTTTCAGAGTAAATTTCTTTTGCTCTGAAATTCTCATCTTCTCTCTTTCAACCTATAAGGATTCTTTGTGATCTTTTTTGATGAAAAATCAATCCGCACGATATCTTTTGGGTGATCTCTTCTCATTAATGACATTAGCTGCCCACCAACTCAAACGCATCCGATTATACATCATTAATTCTCCTTGTATGGTAGTTGTCTTTGCTGCCATCGCATGATCTCCAATCCACTACCTTGCGTTACTTCCTTATAAAAATCAACCTTAACTTGATGAATGTCAACTCCTTCTTTCAGGCTACTTCATTTTCTTAGCCGATAATTTTAGAAAACAGATGATATTCTACTTCATTTTCTTAACCTTAACTATTTAGATTTTTTCTGGTCAATGTTTACTGAAGAAACTAATTTAAAAATACATATCATATCATGTTTTATAGTTTGTGGGAACGAAATTGATAGGATTTAATCTATACGGTTATGCTTTTGTCTTGCTGAACACTTCTGGGGAAAATTTGATCGTAAAGCAGCAGATAGGTCCCAGTATTTATGTCTGGGATGGAAGATGATTGCTCCTTTCCAAATTACAGTGGAATTCCTAAAGATGATTGGAGCATTCGAGTAAATGATAACCTTGCTGAGAGATGCAGTGGGTAAACTTGTGTCTGTGGGGTTCACCAATGGCAATTTGTGTCCTTTTGATAAGTTAAGGTACTCTGCCCAAACGAAAGCATGTTTACCTAATTGTCTCTGTTAGCTATGTTATTTTCTAGGTACATGTGCTTGCATGGTTGGAGTCAGTTCAATAAAAAAAATTAAGGCATTATAGATAAGTTCACTGTTTTCGATTGCTGTTGTAATTGTCCTTTGTTTATTATATTGCACCTTGAGCTAAAAAATGGTAGAAACCTCATTGGCTAGTGCTGGTAGGATAGATTCTGAAGGTTCTATGTTATGCTGACCATTTTGTGCTAAATAATGTATTTATGGATGATAAATGGAACCTTCATGTTTGAATATAGATCTCACGATGCATGTGTGCTGATGGATTTTCTGTTGGTTAGTTCAAGTCTATACCTAATACAAAATCATTTGGAAGACTTCTATATGTTTCTAAACATTGTTGGACCACATTTTATATGTTTGTTGGACCAATTTTATACATTGTTTTGGCACATTTATATTTAATATTGGAGCAATTGTAGACGTAGTTATCCATGCATTTTCAGTGACTGTTAACATGTTTAGATATGTTATCTAAGCTTCCAACACTAAACTCTTGTTCTATGATTGCTAATTACTTCATGAATTTAATCATATATGTTTTCATCAATTGCAGAGAAACTCGTACAACCAAAACAATTGGAGAAAGCTTCTATGGCTTAATGTTGATGGCCGGCACCAACAAGAATGACAAGTTACAAAGATGCTTATTTATGATGGTGTAGCTGATGGGCGATGGAGCAACCAACGAACTCATTTTTAGATTGATATGCTAAACAATGTTGTCAACTTAGTTAAATATGGTGTTTATATTTTGTTAGTTGTGGTCATGTTCTTTTAAGTAGAATTTTGGTCATTGTGTGTTAGTTTGGTTTGAGAAAAAAATTAAATTAATGAATGTATCAATTATTAAATGTGATTTTTTCTGTGAAAATAATTTAAAAACTATTTTCAAATTCCCTTCGTTGCGATAGAATAATAGACGACTATTGATTTTGGTTGCAATATGCATTATTGCGACAAACTTTATGTGTTGCATTATCATATCATCTATTACCACCAACAATTGTTTGTTGCATGTGCCCTCTATTGCCACCAACACAAAATCGCTGCAACTTCTATATATTACCTCGAAGACTAATTCGTTGCATTATCATATCATCTAGTGCCACTAACAATTGTTTGTTGCATGTGACCTTTGTTACCACCAACACAAATTCGTTGCAACCTACGTATATTACCTCGAAGACTAGTTCGTTGCATTACCATATCATCTATTGCCACCATATCTGATATGTTGCAAAAGCAATATAATGCAATGGATCACACTTCGTGGTAACATGACCATATGCCCATGTAATTTTGGAGTGGCAATAGTTTTCTATTGCAACACATTCATTCGTGGCAACCATGAAATATTGCAATCAAGTGTTTCGTCGCAATAGAATCTTAGGCAACCAATCTAATCGTTGCAATATTTGTTCTTGCAACCAAGTATTGGTTGCATTAGGTTATTTTGTTCGTTGCAATGTTTGTTCTTGCAACCATGTATTGGTTGCATTAGGATTTTTTATTCGTTACAATAGAAAAATCTGTTGCAACGCCACATCTAATGGTTGCCTGAGGCTAATGCACCGTTCCAATTGCAACCATCTGTCGACCAAAAGACTTAGATGCAATTGATTCCAGTTGCAACCAAAATTGCCATATTGCAACCAAATATAGGCGTTGGGCAAGGCATCATTCCTAGTAGTGGCATCTTCATGTAGGAATTCGTTGAGGAAGCATCATGACTCACTAGTTTTCAGTCATTTTTCCTTTCTGCTTCCTTTGCTGTGTGATGATGCTAGGAAACTCGCTGTCGCTTTGAGGATTGTGGAAAAGATTCTCTCTTATGTTCTTCTTCTTGTGGAGCTCAGAGTGCATTTCCTCCTGTAGCGGCTTCCAAATCCTCTTCCTCTTTCTTAGGGAAACGTATCACTGACCTCATCATGAATCATTGGAAGTTAGGCTTTTCACGGGAAAACTGTTCCATCCTTGACTATATTCGGCATCTTCTGAGATTCCTTCCTATCCTTTCGTTTCCCTGCCCCCTGTGTTTGACCATAAATAGCACCCGAAGCTATCGGCTTCCTCACAACTTCATCCATGGCTTCACAAGTAGATCTGATAGGATGTAGGCTCCTTCTTTTCGTCTGTCTTTCTTCTCCTCTTCCTTTTCTTTGCAGTTAGAAGAATTCTTGTGAAGTAGTGTAGCGGCCTGTTTCTCTCGTTAGCATCTTTTGTGAAGTCAGGAGGTGCAACAGTTAGAAGAACCCTTGTGACAAGCTTGGGTTCAATTGCTGTTAGGCAGTAGCAAGAGAGAGTGCCGGCTACACATTATCAGCGGAGAACACTCCAAGGGAGGTGAACCTTCTTGGTCATCAACTCGGTGAGTTCCTGGAGGGAGGTCACAGAATCTAGAGAAGATCTTAAGCCTCTCTTCCCTTTTTCTTTGCTAATTCCTCCTCTCTGGTATACATCGATTCCATATCCTCATCATACTGGAGATGATAAGCCCTTTATGTAATCCGTAGTATCTTCAATCCGATGTAATCACCATGTACTGAAATGTGAGAGAAAGAAATAATATATACTTTCATTTTTTGTTCTAAGGGCGACTGTTACATCGGCCACGATCAGAATTTTTATCAGATGTGAAAAATACTTTATTCTTTTATTTTTTCTGCTAAAGGCGATAACTGGGTATCGGCTATCCATCTTAAGAACGATTGCTAAGAAATCGGCTGACCATCCGAAATTCCAATCGGTTAAAAATCAGCAGTAATAATCAGCTAACAAACCGAAGGTGAAACCGATTGAAATATCCATAACTAAATCGGCTAGAAGCCGGAAGTAGTTTTTTAACTAAGCACCAACCCAAATGCTTGGATAATATCTCTTCAGATATTTCCTATTTAAGGCTCTTGAAAACTTTTCTCCTTCCAGTGTCTCCAAAATATACGCATTGCCTGGAGCACTTTGACTGATGCGAAAGGGTCCTGCCCAATTGGGCGACCATTTGCCGAACTTAGGATCTCTAGTCCCGATCGGCAGTATAAGTTTGTTGACGGTTCAAAACCGTGTTGAAGTTCACCGCAAGCGTACGGGTGACTTGGTGCCTTTTTCACCAAGGAGGGTCCCCAAGGTTTGTCAATCCAAGGATCGGAAGCAAACCTCTAAGGATCTCTACCTTATCTAGTCAATCTAACCTAACATAAAGCATTGATTGCATACAAAGGATAAACCTTGATAGATATGAGTTATGGCACAAGGTTGATTACATCCAGGAACATCGGCTAGGGCAAAGCTCCACCGAAGGGGTAGCTTGGCCTATTGTCTTCTAGTTGTAGCTCCGGCAAACGAGCAACGAATCGAACATCTCATCTACTAGCATCCTTAAACTCCTACCTCCGGCCTACCTCCCGGAGACATCTGCTCTTTTGGGGGAAATCACCCTGTCACGATGCTCCCTTAATGAAGCATGAAGGGTCTACGAATCATGAAGGGTCGACATGCTAAACCTACTCGCCACGATTACATAGAGCATGCAATATAGCCTAACCGACGCACTAGACTAGGGATCAAACATATTCATGATAGGTAAAAAGTATAAACGGATACATGGAATCGCTAGAAGATAGAGTGACAAGATTGTAATTGCTCACATAATAATAGATGCATTTGGATTGTAACGCCCTGGGTTTTCAAAAACAGAAAACCCAGCACTCTGTCTTGTGATAGTCCCTAGATAAGACGCTATCACGCACAGGCATTCATCACAGATAAATATCACAGTCATACAACGAAATAAAGCATCAGAGTACAAATAATAATCTGATTATTACATGTCCTGAATAATCGGAGTACATCAATACACGCCTCTTGGCGGAATAATAGAATTAAGAGCCTACGCAGCGGTAGCTAGCTTCCAAAAGGTGTCTCCATCTTCATTCGTCGCCCACAGGCATCCTTGAGCGAAGCAACGTGCCCCCTCAGTCGTACCATCCGTCGGCGTTGTTGTCGTAGTCTGACTCGTACCCTGCAAGCTCAGGGGCTATCCCCAAGGATTGGGATAGGTCCACGTCACCAACCGTATGCAAGCTTTAAGTGGCCTACTTCTAAGGGTAAAGAAAAGGATCAAGGTAGAAGCTGGGTTTCCTATGCAGTAGCATTATCATAAAATAGAGTAATATCTCCACAATCCCACCAAATCCCATAACTCTCATCCGCAAACGGATACACCTGGTCACCCAGATCTCCGTCACCATCACCTAACTCCATCTAGGGTCGGTGCGAGAACTCCCACTCCTCACACCTCAATGGTTGCACTTGGATCCGCGAGGCAGAGGGAGCAACTCTCCTCTCCCCGAATACAACCACGGCTCACCATACACTCTCATCCTATAAGGGGGAAGGTAGAAATCCCAAAACGTAAGAGTCGGAGAAACAACGGGCATGTCCATAACCGAGGACGCGGCTATACGTATAGATCTAAACTCTGCAGAGCGTGTACACCAGTACCCAACTCGGAATAGTACCCGGACGGTGTTCGGCCGGCCGAGCCTACCCTACCGAACGTACACCTAGTAGTTTCGATTCCATCCTGCATTCGGGTCTCGCTGTGGTCCTTCGCAAAGGTCCACCCCAGAACTGTGAAAATGCCCCCGTGTGGCCACACGGGGAACGCCCAAAGGGAAGGGACTTCACCCTAACCCTCTCACTGATACCCTCTATCCTACTGGCAGGTATGGTATCACACTTGCTAGGGTCGAACGGCCCTATCCCCACTCTCGGCGAGGTGGTGTGTACGAAAGTCCCGTGTAACAGGCGACCCACTCGGTTTCAGACCGGGGCGAGCTCCTATCCTCCAAGTCATCACAAAAACCCCAACACCTGTGCTCCTAAAACAATGTACCCACCATAGGCACCAAACTGGGCAACGTCCGAGCAGATGATCCCTGGCCCCCGATCCCAGATCGGGTTGTCTTGAGCTCACCCCCGCCAAAATATCCCAAAACACTTTCTCCTGCCGGTTTTTCCCCACACGCGCCAAGAAACTACCACAATAATCCCAACACATGCATAGCAAGCTCAGCATAACCTCTCGCATAGGTAAAGCAGTAGTAGTAGGTCAATCAAGGACAAGTATGTAAAAGAGGCTATGCACGGGTTCATCATATCCATCTCTATGCAGTAAAATAGAGCACTAGCAGTTCTAATAGCCATGCCTAATGGGCATTCAAAGAAGGTCGGGCGTGAACCTGGGTGCGGGTAGTCGTCGTAGCCGAAGTCATCGTCGTAGTCCTGGTTCAGCTCTCCGGCTCCGGCGGCTCCTAGATTCATAATTAAGTAAATAAACTCGGCAGCTAATAGCAATACATCCAAGAGGAGGAACAAATAAGACCCAAAAAGAGGCAAACTCTAGCCTAGCGCGGAGTTTGGAATTTTAGAAGATTTTCAGAAGAGGTTTTGTATTTTTCGGAGTTAAAACGGATTTACTATGAATTTCTGAAGATTAAATAGATTTCTGAAATTAAAATACATATACACAATATAGCAATCTTTTAGCTAGCTCTAAACCAACTCTAGCCAGCTCTAAAAAGACTCCTAGCCGGCTGCAGGCCAGCTCCTCATGCACACGTGGCGGACACGGGGCAGCTTAAAGCCGACGCTAGCCCACGTGGCCGTCCGCGTGGCAGCACGCGTGGAGCGTCGCAGCGGATCCGGGGGTGGATCGCTGCGGCGGCGTGCGGTGCGGGCGCGGGTGTGGCCGAGCCGTGGGTGGCCGGCCACACGGGATCCCGCCGGATTCTCTACGGTGACGTGCATGTGTGGGCGGCGGTGCGCGACCAACCCCAGGGGATTTTACTCTGGCGCCCGAACGTGCTTGTTGATTTGCCTCAAAGGAGCGGCGGCGCGGGCAAAGGCTTCGCCGGCGGCAAGGCGTGTCCGGCTGACCAACAAGTGACAGAGAGGTGCCAAGGTGCACCAAGGGCTCATCCTCGAGCAGAAAAGGGTCGGCTTTGGCCGGTGCTCTGCGCGAAGGTGACGAGACAGGGGCACGGCGGCGACGAGGTCGCGCGGCGCACGGCGGCGAGCACCGGCGACAACGTGCGGGTGATCCAGATACCCAGAAGCGTGCGTGCATCAAGGGAACATAACGAAATGAAAACCGGGGCCTTTAGCCCCTTTGCCTGTGTGCTCATCTCCGGCGCGTCCATGGCGGAGCGGTGGTGAGACCAGCACGGCGACGACACGGTGTAGGTCGGGCCGTGGGCGCACCGACGTGTTGACGGCGGCTGCGTGCGTGAGTGCACGAGCCAGCGTGTCGTCGGGCCGGCCAAAGGTCAGGCCTTCCCTCCCCCCACGCGCGCGCGGGCGCGCGAGCTCTCGGCTCGTCCGCGGCGCAGGGGTGGACGGCGACGGCGGAACGGCGACGTGCGTGGCCTAAGGAGTCAAGGCATGTGGCGGATGCGAGCGCGCGCACGTGGTGAAGGCGGCGGCACCTGCAAAAGCCCGGCACGGCTCGATGGCCGGCTTCACAACTACGGCGTGCGCGGCGGCGGCGGCGACTTGGACAGGGCGTTCCCCCTCGGCTCGAAGGCCGGGTCCTTCACAGATGAGAGGGAGAGCGCGGCCTCGCCTCGGTGACCTCAGGTCGAAGTGCAGGCGTCGGTGAAGAGGGTCGGAGCGGGGTCGTCGGCGGTGAGGAAGACGGGCGGCGTCGGGTAGAGGAAGCAGGGGAAGCAGAGGCGGCGCGGTCCGCGGCTTCCCGGCGCTCCTGGAGTCCCACAAGCGGCCTCCTGTCTTCATGGCGGTGACGGCGAGCTCGCGGACGGCCTCCGGCTTCCTTCTCCTCTCCCCCTTCTCCTCCTTCTCCGGCGAGGCCAAGGCGGGCAGCAAAGGGAAAAACTCCCCGGCGGCTAGGGTTGGGAGTTCCTGGGGGCGCGGCGGCGGCCGTCTTATAGGGCGAGGCGCGGAGCGGGGCACGTGGACGGTCGGGATGCGAAAGGAGGGCGCGGGGCGCGTCGCGACGGCGGCCATGGGCGGCGCGGCGATGCTTTGGCACGCCGGCGTCAGCCAAAGCGGTAAAGCGGGGAGAAAGACGGGGTGACGTGACGTCGGCGTGACGTCACGTCGGGGCCCGCATGGCAGCCATACGTTGCGGAGGGGTTGGTGGAGAGCGGGCCGGCGGTTAGGTGGGCCGCGTGGGCGCTGGGCCGAAAGGAGTGTGAGGTGTCCGGTTGTGCTAGGAAAAAGAGAAGGAGGGGCTCTAGTGGACTTCGCAGATGAACTCGAGGCCCAGCTAGGCAAAACCTCCTTTCCCTTTTTCTTTTAACTCTAAACTCTTTTCTAAAATTGATTCAAATTTGAATGAAAATTCAAATTTGAACCCACACAATTAAATTCCAAATAAAACCAATTGAACTCCAAGTTTCTCACACTATCATTTTATATTTCCTAGAAATTTTATTTAGCTCAAAAATAAATCTAGGAATTATAGGAGAGAAATAAGAAGACATCCTTAAATAATTTACCAAGCACTCAATTAATTCACCGAAAATTTTAAATCCTCATTTTTATAATAAAACATTCCATAATAAAATTGCGGGATGTTACAGACTCCCCCCTCAAAAGAATCTCGTCCTCGAGATTAAGATCTTACCTCCGTCTCGAAGAGGTGCGGGTACTTCTCTCTCATGACCGACTCTTTCTCCCACGTCGCTTCTCGCTCGGTGTGATTGCTCCAAAGCACCTTGCAGAAGCGAGTGGTGGTACTCCTGGTAGCCTTCTCGGCCCAATCCAGAATCTTCATCGGGTACTCCAAGTACTCTAGGTTGTCTTGCAAGTCGATAGCATCGGTGGAGACATGCTTGTCAAGCTTCGGGTCGAGGCACCTCCGGAGTTGCGATATGTGGAACACAGGATGCACTCCGGCAAGATCAGGTGGTAGCTCCAGCCTATATGCGAGTTTCCCCACCTTTGCCACAACCAAATAGGGTCCCACAAACCTCGGGGCCAGCTTCCCCTTCACATGGTGAAGGACCGAAAGGCGACTAGAGAGGGGGGAGTGAATAGGAGCCGGTTAAAAATTCTTCCAAAGGACCCGGCCTATGCCCTACTCAAAACCCGATCACACACAAGCGATGAGTCGAATCAAACACCAATCGCCAAAGCAACGAGGTTATAGATCAACCCCAAGCCTTAGGAACGATTCCTAGAAGCATACGCGGAAGCACGAACAAAGAAGGAAAGGAACCGATCAACCTTGCTAGTTCCTGCGTCCAGTACGGACGGTCCGCCTGACAGCCGCAGACTGTCCGCCTGGGTGGTGCGGACGGTCCGCCAGGCAGGCGCGGACGGTCCGAAATGGACGCAGAAGCTAACAGAAACTCTAGAGAAAAACAGGACCCGCGCGGACGGCCCGACTCAGCTTCGCGGACAGTCCGCCTGTGTCGCGGACCGTCTGCTCGGGTGGGACGGACAGTCCGAAAACCCTCGGCAAACCCCAGACAGAACCCCAGACACAAACTCCACCACGCGGATGGTCCGTGAGCACCCCGCGGACAGTCCGCCAACCTCCTGCAACAAAACTCCGAAAACAAAATGGATCGAAATGAACCAAAACAAGAACACGCGAAGAACTTCGACGAACAGGCGACGAACACGCCAGGCGCGGACAGTCCGCCGAGACCAGGCGGACAGTCCGCCCTTCACAGACAGAACAGAAACTGCTCGAACTCGAGAAGTCAACCCTTCAAACTCATCACCGAATCTCCCAAACGGTTTGAGCTCTTGAGACAAGATTTGGGGGAGATGATGTGCGTCACTAGGTGAAGCTACGCCCCAAAAATCTCGGCCTCTAACTCACTAAAACGACGGGAATCGCGGATCACACGAACTCAACCAAGAACATGGGCTCCAACCGAAAACGCTCGAATCAAAGAGGTTTCCCGGTGTTTGAGGGGACAAGATCAATCACAAAGGTGCACGAGGCATCCATCCATGTTTCCCTCAAAGAAATTCGGGGAGAAACGCTCTCAAATCCGTGGAATCAAGCGAAGAACAAAGGGACCAAAATAGCACCAAAAAGAGCCATGAAAATCACAACGCCAAATCTTCTATACATACCCGGAAAGGTTCACAAGGTCTAGCATGCCGCCCTAGCATCCATCCCTCTCAACAAATCTCACATGAAGCTCTCATGCTAGCCTAGAGAAAAGGAAGGGAAAAATGAGAAAGCGGTGGGGGGAAATGAAACCCTAGAGTCGCGGAGAGAGAGCTCATACACCAACACCCTTGGCTTATATATCGGGTCCCGCCGGTGTGGTAAATGACTCGACTACCCCTTACACTTCAACTGGCGATACAAGCCACGTAGGGGCAATTAGGTAATCTTGTGGGTCTTGCCATCGGACGGCCACGCCTTCGCCGCACCCCGCGTCCTCCCGACGCAAGCTGTGCGATCCCGCCGCGTGTCCTCCGCCTCGAAGCTTCCCGACGCGCCCGGATCCCGTCTCCGTCGCGTTGGGCCTTCAGACTTGGTTTTGAGGTCCGAACCAAGAAACCGTCCACCGATGGTTTTGTGGGCAAACCACCAAACCCCGCGCGCTCGGCCCGACCTCCCGCCAAGCCCCTTGACTCGGCCGCCACCGTGCGCCGGCTCGATCGTCCTCGACTTCGTCTTGCTCGTCTCGCCACCATGTGACCCGCACCTAGTCTCGCTGTCCACCGGGTCCCTCGAACCGAGCCTACTTGTCTCTCCTTCTCCGGAGGCCCCTCAAGGCTGAATACCTTTCGCACCCGTTCTTCACCTGCAACAACACGAACTAGGCCGCAGCCTACACCTGCAACACTGAGCCAAGAGTCAGTCCGACACCTGTTGTCAATCACTCATCACTGAGGAGCGGCCATCCATCGACCCTCGGACGCTCCTGGTCCTCAATCTCCCCCTTGATGAGTGCATTGACAACACACAACGCGAATGAAATTCAGAGAAAGAAAATAAGAAGAAAGAAAAACAAGGAAACTCAACCATATGACCAAAACCAAAGAAAGGTCACAAGCCGAGCAAAATTCAAACTCAAGCACTCCACACTGAACACCAACAAGAAAGCTCCCCCTGCACAAATGCAAGCTCCCCCTGAACATGTGGATGCAAAAACACTTCTTCTCTAAATTTTAGATGCATTTTTGAATTTTTCATCAACAAACTTCTTCTCCCCCTTGTTGACAATGCATGAGTCAAGTATGGCATGAAAATGCACAATGCATGTCAAAGCATATAAACATCTACTCGAGCTTCTCAAAAAGGCCAAATTTAGTGTCAAAGGCTATCAATGAGACAAAGATCACATAAATGGATCATAGTATAGTCAGAGCATTGCCACAACGAGTATATTGAAATGTAAGCACGTGACAAAGCAAATTTTCAGATTTAGGCATTATTATCAAAAGATGGCTCACCACAAATGCAAAAGCCTATCCATGCCATATTCTAGCTTAAACATGCACTTCATCCAGAGATCATACAAGGATATCAAATTCTTAGCATAAGATCATTGTAAACGCCCATAGAGCAAAACATGTCATGTCAAAGCTCATGAGCCATGTGTCCACTTCGGGGAGACTTCTCCACTGGTGAACATCATGCAACATGTTTGCACCCATATGTGAAAGATAAAGCATTTTAAGCACATAACATGATGAATGGAGCATTTTTCATATATTTCAAGGCATTTTCACTTCATTTCAAGATTAATTCATTCCATGGTACATGAAGTGCCTTTGCGGCAAAAAGAAGCTTATGCTCCTCCATGGATGCAACATAGGCTAAACATTTACAATGATATTGGCCTTTGGCCCAAATGCAAGAAAAAGGCATCAAAGCACAATCTAAGCATGAGAAAACACATCTAGACCAAAAAGTGACATGGATACACTACTACACATGGGTGGAGCACATTTCATAGAATTTAGTCAAGATTTGCAATTTATTCCAAAAGAGGCTATCTCACCACATATATCTCAATTATCCCAAGAGCATAGCCTCACATTACCATTTCTCCACAAAAGTGATCAATATCTCACAAATAGCCTAAGATACTCAAACAAGGCATATAGGAGAAGCTCATCATCCTAAAATGCAATATGATAGAAGTGCAACATGATATGGAACAAAATGGCTATCCTACCAAGTTTTATACATCAAGCAAAGCATATATGTACATCAAAGTAAAGCATGGTATGATACATATGATACAAAGACAAACTCCCCAAGAAACAACTAAAACGGGCAACAAACCCCGAGTTCCCCCCGCAAGCGCACAAAGGTAGCTTGGTCGAGAGGCTTTGTAAAAATGTCTGCTAGCTGATCTTGGGTAGGCACATGGTTGAACACTATGGTTCCCTTCTCAACGTTGTCTCTCAGGAAATGATACCTCACCTCTATGTGTTTGGTTCGGGAATGAAGCACTAGATTTTTGGTTACGCTTATGGCACTGGTGCTGTCACAAAGAAGTGGGATCTGGGTGTACTCCTCACCAAAGTCTCTCAAGGTATATGAAATCCAAAGCAGCTGAGAACAACAACTTGCGGCTGCAACATACTCTGCCTCGGTGGTAGACTGAGCTACACTCGACTGCTTGCGGGAAGATCAAGAAACCAACGAAGACCCCAAAAACTGACAAGTGCCGAAGTAGACTTCCTCTCGATTCGACAACCAGCGAAATCCGTATCCGAAAAGCCATGAAGCGAAAGAGTCGAGGAGGACGAATACCAAAGGCCAAGACCAGGGGCAGACTGCAAGTACCTGAAGATCGTCTTGACGGCCTGTCGATGCGATGTTCTTGGCGAAGCTTGAAAACGAGCACACAGACACACGCTGAACTGTATGTCTGGCCTTGTCGCCGTTAGGTAGAGGAGGGAGCCGATCATGCTCCAGTACTCCCGCTGGTCCACTGGTTCCCCGTCCTCGTCCGTGTCCAAAGTCGCCGTACTACCCATCGGTGTCGACATGGGCTTCACATCCTGCATCTTGAACTTCCTCAGCATGTAATTCACCCAGTTTGCGTCAGATAAAGCATGTCCAATGTCCTTGGGCTCAAAAGTGGCAACAAATGCAGCATGTGTGAAATGGGAGGAATTCCTGGACCTTGACCGTGTAGTGCGCTCGTCTATGTTCCCAATGATCTTTGACAGTGGGTGCACTTCTTGAACTCGCCGGGGAGCCTCTCACCTCGAGACTGCCTCCCCCTCAACACCAGCTTCTCTCACTTGCTCTTCCTGTCGATGCGTCATCGTCGATGAGGTAGACGGTCCACCATCTGCCGTGGACGTCGGGGAAGTAGCAGGTACACGCTTAGCTTCGATCACACGGTTCTCTCCATCATCATCTCCAGCTTCATCCTTCTCCTCTTCAAAGAGGGTCTCAGCCATCTCCTCATCACCTGCACACTCAAAGCCAAGAGAGGTACATGGCATTGTCTCGTCGAAGGTAACCTCGTAAGTCTCCATGATTTTGTTAGTTTCAAGGTTAAGCACTCTATAGGCCCTAGAATGATTAGCATATCCAAAGAAGATCCCATCACTAGACCTAGCCTCAAACTTATCGAGTTTTCCCTTCTTGAGAATAAAGCACTTGCAACCAAACACTCGAAAATGACTCACCTTGGGTGCTCGACCATGCATAAGCTCGTAACATGTCTTCTTCTTGAAAGTTTGCAACAAAATCCCGTTCGAGACATGACACGCGGTATTGACCGCCTCAGCCCAAAACCTCCTAGGAGTCCTATGCTCATCGAGCATCGTCCTAGCCATCTCACAAAGAGTCCGATTTTTCCTTTCCACGACTCCATTTTGAGGGGGCACATAAGGGGTCGAATACTGATGTTCGAGACCAAGATCACTACAAAAGGCGTCAAAACGAGAGTTCCTGAACTCAGAGCCATTATCATTGTGGATAGCTCGAATGGCATTCCCATGCCTCTCATTCTTCAACCTAACGATCAGATCTCGAACAAAACCAAAAGTCTCACTCTTATCCTCCAAGAAGAACACCCAGGCATAGCGAGAGTAATCGTCCACCACAACAAGGACATACCACTTCCCACCCACCGAGCGAACTCGAGCTGGCCCAACAAGGTCCATATGCAATAGCTCTATCGGACGCTTGGTCATGACAGCGGTCAAGGGTGGATGGGGAGTGGCTACCATCTTGCCATGCCTACACGGAGCACAAACCAAATCCTTCTCAAACTTCAACCTCGGCAATCCTCGGACAAGGTCAAGACCACTCAAGCGGGAAACCAAATCAAAGCTCAAGTGGCCCAACCGCCTATGCCATTTCCACAAATCACAAGAAGGACCAGCCATCAAACAACGAGCAGGGCCGAAAGAACGAGAGAAATCAGCCCTGAAAATCTGACCCTCGGGGATAATCATACAAACAAGATCACCTCGAGAATCCAACAACCGAGACTCACCAGACTTGAAACGAACCTCAAAACCCTCATCGAGCAACTGGGAAACTGAAAGCAAATTGAAGCCCAAAGACTTCACAAGAGCAACTCGCTTCAATGTTACCTTATCACACACTTGCACCACACCCTCAGAAATCACATTCCCTCGTCCGTTGTCCCCAAACGTGATGTAGATCTTCTCCTTCACAGGGTTGAGGCTGGAGAACCACCGCCTATCTCCGGTCATGTGTCGGGAACATCCGGAGTCAATCGACCAAATGTTCTCCAAGCCTCCTGCCTGTAGTCAGAAACAAGAACGGGAATGAGCCAACGACTCGACACTAGGGTTAGCACAAAGAAAGTTAAACCAGTGCCGAGCCATCTGCTCAAAAGAGGGGTTAGCAAACATCATCCCTTTGCCACCAAACTTCCCATGTCCCATGGGAGGAGTACGAACACCACGAGGGGGAAAACGTGGTCCGTAGTTCCTCTGGAACCCAAAACTGTGATCATCTCCCTTGAACTCGTATCGAGGACGAGTAGGGGGGCGTCCAGCAAAACCACTACGAGCCTGACCAAACCTCTCACCAAAATGCACACCACCATCTCTCCGATCAAACCGCTCACCACCACCTCTCTGTGGAAACCGATCACCCTGAGCCCCAACTCGACCAACACTCCTCACACTTCCCATACCCCGTGGAAGTGGCACTCGAGGCTCAGGCACACCATGAGACTGGCGGTACCTGTCCTGGTTCGCTTGCTCCCTAGCAAGCCTCTCATCCCTCTTCTTCTTGTAGCAAAACTCCGCAAGGTGCCTCTCCTTGCCACAATACTCACACTTGAAGGGGATGGGTTTTGGCTTTGACTCTGGCTTCTCACTGGACCTCACTCCCTTCTCACTCACGAACTTCACTGGTTTCTGGAAATCATTGGCTTTGGATGGAAATTTGGGTGGATCTTGGGTTGTGTCAAGTTTGTTGCAAAGGTGGTTTGGCTTAGGTGTAAAGGAGTTCTTGGGTGCTTTTGGGAGTGGAACTTGGATGTCTCCGATCATCTCAAACTCGGAAGTGGACTCAACACACTTCTCGTACACACTCTCCCCACTGTTCTCTCCCACTTTCTCACCCAACTTCTCAAACCCCAAACCACGACCATCGGCTCTCTTGAACTCCTCAATCATGATACGCAATTGAGGTTCACACCCGGACAACCAACCCAACACCTTTCTCAAATAGTCATTCTCCACATAGATGACATCCAAACGAGAAGTAAGCTCAATGTTTCGCACACTAACATCATCACAGCTAGAACATGCATTCACAACAGGAGATTTCAAAGATGCTTCCAAAGAATTAATGGTAGAACGAGCATCAACAAGCTTAGCATGCAAAGTAGGACATGATTTACAAGCACCAAGCAAAGTGGGTCTAGCCTTAAGCTCATCATACTCAGTCCTAAGAGCATCTAGTTTTGCCATGGTGGAAGCATGTTTTTCATTAAGCACTTTGATTTCATTCAACCAAGCATCACATTCAGAGCATTCAACATCATCCGAAACAGTAGGAGCAAGCTTCAAAGAGTCATTCTCAAGTTTCAAGTCAAGCAACTTAGACTCTAACTCTCCTACTTTCTCACTAGCATTCTCAAGTTGAGACCTAAGATCCTTCCTCATTTTCTTAGCCTCTCTAAGCACACTATCTCGGTTATCAAGCAACTCATTCAACTTAGAGATCTCAGCAAGCAAAGAGTCGGGGTCACGGTTTACCTCATCCTCGGAGTCAGAATCCGAGTCTTCCTTCTCACTCTTCTTGCTACTTGAGCTATGTGCCATGCCACAAAAGCCCTCACATGCCGCTTGTCCTTGCGCCGCCCGACATCTTCATCTTCACTACTTGAACTTGATGCCGAGTCGCTTGAACTTGTGTCGATGTCGCTTGCACCGGCCACCATGGCTCTTGCCTTGTCCTTCTTGTGGCCGCCACCCTTGCTCGACCTTCGCTTGTCCTTGTCCTTGCTCTTGGACTTGTAGTAGTGCTTGCTCTTCGATGAATGCTTATCTTCACGCCTCGGATGCGCCTTGTACTCGCTCATCTTGTGCTTGTTCTCCTCCGCCTCGGGGCATTCTGCGATGAAGTGGCCGTGCTTGCCACACTTGAAGCAAGTCCCCGAGCTTCGCCTTGCGTTCCTCCGGTTCTCATGCAACCGCTCGAACCTCCTTGATAGCAAGGCGAGATCATCCTCACCCAACATGTCGAACTCCTCATCCGGCATAGACATGAGAGAAGACAAGGAAAACTGTCGAAAGGAGGGGTTAGTGTTAGCCTTGGTCTTTGATCCGCCCACGAGAGCAAGACTATGTGAATCAGTCATGCCCTCATGCTTGGATTGCAACCTCCTATCAACCTCGGACGACTTGAGCTTAGAAAAGAGGTCATCCAACTCAATGGTCAAGTATTGCCCGGACTCCTTGATGGCCTCAACCTTAGCCGCCGAAACCTTATGATCCAAAATATGCAAGAGTTTCAACGCTTGATCATGCTCGGTGTAAGGAAAAACATCAACATTGGCCTTCATGTTGTTCACGATGGCGGTGAATCTCTGAAACATAGCATCGAAGTCCTCACCGGGGAGTTGAGTGAAGTTCTCACACTCCATCCAGTAAGTGACAAAGAGGCGAGCCATCACATGGCTATCACCACCGTGAGCAACCAACAACTTCTCCCAAATTTTCCAAGCAAGATTCAAATCACGAACACGCTCAAACTCGGAATCGCACAAACTTCAGACCAAATGATCAACGGCTTTTGCATTTGCCTCATATTTGTTCTTTGCATTGGGGTCGGTCACCATAAGTGTCTGGATATCCGGAGGAATCACATAACTCTTGTCAAGCACAACAAAATCCAACAACTTGCCACGAAGAAAAATCATCATACGGGCCGACCACTTGTGGTAACTCTTCCCATCAAAGTGCGGAGGACCGCCCCGCTCTACGTACGCCATCTTTGGATTCTAGACTTGCTAGAGTCACAAGAATCTGGCAACCGGCTCTGATACCAATTGAAGGACCGAAAGACGACTAGAGAGGGGGGGAGAGTGAATAGGAGCCGGTTAAAAATTCTTCCAAAGAACACGGCCTATGCCCTACTCAAAACCCGATCACACACAAGCGATGAGTCGAATCAAACACCAATCGCCAAAGTAGTGATGTTATAGATCAACCCCAAGCCTTAGGAACGATTCCTAGAAGCATACGCGGAAGCACGATCAAAGAAGGAAAGGAACCAATCAACCTTGCTAGTTCCTACGTCCAGTACAGACGGTCCGCCTGACAGCCGCGGACTGTCCGCCTGGGTGGTGCGGACGGTCCGCCAGGCAGGCGCGGATGGTCCGAAATGGACGCAGAAGCTAACAGAAACTCTGGAGAAAAACAGGACCCGCGCGGACGGTCCGACTCAGCTTCGCGGACAGTCCGCCTGTGTCGCGGACCGTCTGCTCGGGTGGGACGGACAGTCCGAAAACCCTCGGCAAACCCCAGACAGAACCCCAGACAAAAACTCCACCACGCGGACGGTCCGTGAGCACCCCGCGGACAGTCCGCCAACCTCCTGCAACAAAACTCCGAAAACAAAACGGATCGAAACGAACCAAAACAAGAACACGCGAAGAACTTCGACGAACAGGCGACGAACACACCAGGCGCTGACAGTCCGCCGAGACCAGGCAGACAGTCCGCCCTTCACGGACAGAACAGAAACTGCTCGAACTCGAGAAGTCAACCCTTCAAACTCATCACCGAATCTCCCAAACGGTTTGAGCTCTTGAGACAAGATTTGGGGGAGATGATGTGCGTCACTAGGTGAAGCTATGCCCCAAAAATCTCGGCCTCTAACTCACTAAAACGACGGGAATCGCGGATCACACGAACTCAATCAAGAACATGGGCTCCAACCGAAAATGCTCGAATCAAAGAGGTTTCCCGGCGTTTGAGGGGACAAGATCAATTACAAAGGTGCACGATGCATCCATCCATGTTTCCCTCAAAGAAATTCGGGGAGAAACGCTCTCAAATCCGTGGAATCAAGCGAAGAACAAAGGGACCAAAAATAGTACCAAAAAGAGCCATGAAAATCACAACGTCGAATCTTCTATACATACCCGAAAAGGTTCACAAGGTCTAGCATGCCGCCCTAGCATCCATCCCTCTCAACAAATCTCACATGAAGCTCTCATGCTAGCCTAGAGAAAAGGAAGGGAAAAATAGAAAGGGAAAAATGAGAAAGCGGTGGGGGGAAATGAAACCCTAGAGTCGCGGAGAGAGAGCTCATCCACCAACACCCTTGGCTTATATATCGGGTCCCGCCGGTGTGGTAAATGACTCGACTACCCCTTACACTTCAACTGGCGATACAACCCACGTAGGGGCAATTAGGTAATCTTGTGGGTCTTGCCATCGGACGGCCACGCCTTCGCCGCACCCCGCGTCCTCCCGACGCAAGCTGTGCGATCCCGCCGCGTGTCCTCCGCCTCGAAGCTTCTCGACGCGCCCGGATCCCGTCTCCGTCGCGTTGGGCCTTCGGACTTGGTTTTGAGGCCCAAACCAAGAAACCGTCCACCGATGGTTTTGTGGGCAAACCACCAAACCCCGCGCGCTTGGCCCGGCCTCCCGCCAAGCCCCTTGACTCGACCGCCACCGTGCGCCGGCTCGATCGTCCTCGACTTCGTCTTGCTCGTCTCGCCACCATGTGACCCACACCTAGTCCCGCTGTCCACCGGGTCCCTCGAACCGAGCCTACTTGTCTGTCCTTCTTCGGAGGCCCCTCAAGGCTGAAGACCTTTCGCACCCGTTCTTCACCTACAATAACACGAACTAGGCCACAGCCTACACCTGCAACACTGAGCCAAGAGTCAGTCCAACACCCGTTGTCAATCACTCATCACTGAGGAGCGGCCATCCATCGACCCTCATACGCTCCTGGTCCTCACATGGAACCTCTTCGTGCCTCTAAGCGGTGACACTCTCAGAAGGACGTAGTCACCCACTTCGAAGGAGATATCCCTCCGTTTAGGATCGGGTAGCTCTTCTGCCTGCTCTGAGCTATCTTCAGGTTCTCTCTAACCTTAGCCACATTCTCTTCAGCCTCGACTATAGAAGCAGGACCGAAGAAAATCCTCTCCCCCACCTCAGACCACATCAACGGGGTCCTACACTTTCTTCCATACAGAGCCTCAAAGGGTGCCATTTGTAGACTTGCCTGATAGCTGTTGTTGTAGGAGAACTCAGCGTAGGGCAAACTCTTCTCCCAATCGTTGCTGTAAGTCAACACACAAGCTCTCAGCAGATCTTTGAGAACCTGATTCACTCGTTCAGTCTGTCCATCTGTCTGAGGGTGGAAAGTTGTACTGTAGTTCAAGTGTGTGCCCATCGAATCATGCAGACTCCTCCAGAACTGAGCTGTGAACTGAGCACCACGATCGGATATGATGTTGCGGGGTGCTCCATGTAACCTCAAGATATGCTCTACGTAGAGGTCGGCCAACTGACTCACAGTGAACTTGTTCTTCACCGGAAGGAAATGTGCTACCTTGGTCAAACGGTCCACAATCACCCAAATCGCGTCATTTCCCTTCTGAGTGCGGGGTAAGCCCACCACGAAGTCCATACTGATATCATCCCACTTCCACTGAGGTATCGCAAGTGGCTGTAGCAATCCGGTGGGTCTCTAATGTTCTACCTTCACTCTCTGACATGTGTCACATCGGGCGACATACTCGGCTGTGTCGACATACTCGGCTGTGTCCTTCTTCATATTCTCCCACCAGAATCAACACTTCAGGTCTTGGTACATCTTGGTACAACCGGGGTGAATGGAATACCGAGAGTCATGTGTCAGGTAGTTCTCTTCATGCTTCCGAAGCTGCCTTGAGGCATAAGTGATTACCTTGCCTTCTTGCATCAGCACACAACCAAGACCCTGCCTTGAAGCATCACAGTACACCACAAAGTCCTTGTTGTCATCGGGAAGCGTCAACACAGGAGTTGTGGTGAGTCGGGTCTTGAGCTCTTGGAAGCTTGCTTCACACTTCTCTGACCATACGAATGGCGTGTTGTTCTTCAGTAACTCGGTCATCGGCTTCACAATCTTGGAGAAGTTCTCGATGAAGCGGCGGTAGTACCCTGCCATCTCGAGAAAACTCCTGATCTCAGTCACTGTCTTGGGCGACTGCCACTTCGAAACAGCTTCGATCTTCGAGGGATCAACTGCAACTCCCTCACCTGACAACACATGCCCAAGGAAAGCCACTTCTTCTAACCAGAACTCGCACTTGCTGAACTTGGCATACAACTGATTCTATCTCAGCTTCTCCAGCACTATCCTCAGATGCTCTTCATGCTCTTCTGCAGTTTCTGAGAAGACCAAGATGTCGTCAATGAAGACCACGACAAACTTGTCTAACTCATCCATGAACACCTTGTTCATCATGTTCATGAAGGAAGCTGGGGCGTTCGTAAGACCGAATGATACGACAGTGAACTCATACTGCCCGTACCGGGTCACAAACGCTGTCTTGTAGATGTCCTCGGGGCGAATATTCATCTGATGGTAGCCGGATCGAAGGTCAATCTTGCTGAAGTACTTGGCCTTCTTCAACTGATCAAGCAGGTCATCAATGCGTGGCAACGGGTACTTGTTCTTGATGGTTACCGCATTAAGAGCGTGGTAATCGACGCACAACCGTTGCGTCCCATCCTTCTTCGGCACAAACATCACCGGTGAAGCCCAAGGTGATGCACTCGGTCGGATGTACCCCTTCTCACGGAGAGCTTCCAACTCCTCCTTCAGTGTTGCCAGCTCTAACTTGCCCATTCTATAAGAACTCTGTGCCACGGGTGTTGTACCTGGCACAAGGTTGATCACGAACTCCACGTCGCGGTCTGGTGGTAACCCCGACAGATCATCAGGAAAGACATCGGGGTACTCACAAACCACTAGAACATCAGCCACTGTCTTCGTAGTGAGGTTGTACACTGCTGGTACTTCCCGAGACTTCAGCGGCTCGAAGGTGATCTTCGTTCCCTTCAGGTGTATCAGGGTCACTTGTCGGGGTGGCGAGGAGATAACCCCTTTGTGAGCGGTGATCCAATCCATGCCCAGAATAACATCAATCCCATTGGACTTCAGCACGGTCAGATCTCCGAGGAACTTGTGACCCTTGATGAACATCTCCACCCCTTTGCATAGCAGGGTGCACCTAATATCTCCGAGCGGTGAGCTCGTTATAATCGGTTTCGGTCGGGGAGTCATGGGGAGAGACAGTTTGTTTACAAAGTTAGAGGACACATACGAACTAGTTGCACCAGTATCAAACAGAATCAAAGCTTTAGCACCACAAACTAAAAACTCACCGATCACGACGTCAGGAGCGTCGGCAGCCTCCTCCTCAGTCAGGAGGTTGAGCCTTCCGCGATCAGCGGCCGGCTGGGGAGCAGCCTGAGGTGGCTTCCCTCCTGGAGCTGGTGCCCTGGCAGGTGTAGCAGCGGTCTTCCTGGTGGGGCACTCGTACGACTTGTGGCCTTGCTTGCCACAGGCGTAGCACGTCGGGCTGAAACCTCCGGTGCTGGGTCTCGCCGCGCTCTGCTGCGGGCGGTTGTAGCCACCACCCTGCTGCTGGTAGTTGCCCCTTCCTCCTGGGTACGGTGTACGGTTCCCTCCGAAGCCACGTCCGGGTTGGTTGTTCCCCGGGCGGTAGCTCCCTCTCAGCAGGTTGCTCTGCCCACTCCTTGGCTTCTGGAAAGATCGGTCGTCATGGTCCCGATCTCCGAACCTCTTCTTGCCCTTCATGCGCTCCTCATGCCCCCTCCTTTCCTCTTCGAGCGCGATAGCCCTATTCACCAGGTGGTGAAGGGACTTGTGCTCACTGGCCTTCAAGCCCTGGCGGAGACCATGGTGGAGGCCTCGCAGGAACCAGAACTGCTTCTTGTCGTCGGTGTTGGTGTCGTCAGGGGCATAGCACATCATCTTCATGAAGTGCCTCTCGTACTGCTCCACCCTCATCACACCCTGAGTCATGGTGCGGAACTCCTGAGCCTTCTGAGTCATGAGCTCCTTCGGCAGGTACTGCTCGCGGAACACCTCACAGAACTCCAGCCAGGTGATGAAAGCTGGGTTCGGGTGACTCCCGGAGTAGTTGTCCCACCAAGACTTGGCAGGACCCTCGAGCTGGTGGACAGCGAGAGCGACACACTCCTCGTCGGTGTAGGCAGTGAGGTCGAGCTTTGTCTCGATCACACGGAGCCAGTCATCGGCCTCGAGAGGGTCATCTGAGTAGCTGAAGGTAGGGGCCTTCAGGCGGAGGAACCTCTCGATCTTCTTGGCGAAGTCCTCCTCCACTGGGACGTTGCGGTTCCCACCGACTCGGTTCTCGACGGCATCAGCCATCCTCTGCATCAGCTGAGTCTGCAGGTCCATCACCTCATCCAGGTTAGGCAGTGGCGGTGCTCCTCCACGGCCACGACCACGCCCACGACCCTGGGGAGCTGGGTGTGGCTCAGGCTCTTCTTCGGCTTCTTCCTCTTCTCCATCTTCTACAGCGCCTTGCCCGATGGGCGGAGGCGGTGGTGGTGACACCACAACGCCTCAGCCACGTCCTAGGACAGATGCATGTCCTCGAGTGCGTCCACGTCCACGTACGGGAGCGCGGCCACGTCCACGGCCATGGACAGGCGGGGCTTGCTCTTCCTCGGCTTCGGCCTCCTCGAGGCGAGCCAACAGACGACCGGACCTCCTGATGGACATCTTACTGAAAACAAGACCAAGGATATAGGAAAGCTTTAGGTACGTCACTCACCAACAAATTGAGTCTGATATACAAGCAATGAAAATATTTCTACTAATATAATTCTAACACTCAAGGGGAAAAAGCAATAAGAACGATTAACTCTATTAAGACCAAACAATCAACATCCATTAAGAGTACATAAGTTTCCTCGAGGCTGACTCAAGCCTTGGAGGTCACACACTCAACAACGATCTAATATAGCGTTACATGATCTCAAAAAGGGTGTGCACATCTAGGTGTGAAAAGACTCATAACTCATCATGCACCGGAACAGGCTCTCGGCTGCATGGATCAACTCATGGAAACTACCTATCTTACAACTCTACTCTTATTAGCATGGTCATGCTCCAGCATGCTACTCGAAGCGGGCCTTCTTGTACCTCACGGGGTAACGATCCTCCTCGGGGAAGTCTTTGGGGAACATCCGTGACAGCCTGGCGTGAGCAGCCCTCACCTCCTGGGTCTCAACCGGAGTGGGCATGTCAGCCAGGGGACACAGGTGAAGCTTGAGGGCGGACGGGTGAAGCTTGAAGGTCTCCTTGCGGATCGCCCGCTGGTGCTCGAGAGGTAGCAGACCGTTGAGCTCCTGAAGCTCGTCCACTCGAAGAGAGTCAACATCCTCCCAAGTCCTTAGCATCCTCTTGCACTTGTCCAGCAGGAACACAAAAGTCCTGGTGAGTGCAGCGAGGTTGGCGGTGTTGGAGTACTGGTCCTCCATCAGCTTGGCCACCCTAGCCTTCTCACGAACGAGGTTGTGTCCCAAGGCGGCGAACTTTGCATCCTTCTGGTCCAGCTTGGTGAAGAGACGGGTGAATCTGGCCTCCTGCTTGCGTAGATCCTCCTGAGCGTAGATCTTCTCCTCTTGAGCGGTCACCCTCTCAGCCTCAGCCTGCACTGCCAAAGAGTTGGCGTGGCATAACCCTCGCTCGAGCTACTCAACTCGCTGGCGTAGGGTGAGGTTCTCCACGAGCAAACTCTGGCTGCGGGGCTGAAGCTCCTTCAGCTCCAAGGTAGTGTACTCCAGCCTACTGAAGAGTGCACTCGTCTGCTCGCTCAGTCGGCGGGCGTGAGTGTCGAGGTCCACGAGGTAGCTCCCAGTGGTGACGAGCGTGTCGTCGGACTCACGTAGAGGTCCCTGAACAACCTCCTCCTCGTAGAGTGCTGAAGGGTCTGGCAGTCCGTTCACGATCGGAGCCACTCTGTAGTAGTCCTGGGGAATCAGCCGCAGGTCTCCAGTCCTGTAGACGTCGCGGTACCTAGCCAGCAGGTGGCGAAGTACGTGGCTGCAGGCGGTGTCCACATCGTTCCTGACGTTGAGTCCTGTGCTGTGCTCGAGCATCCCGGGGAAGCCTGGAAGCGCCGGGTGGGGTAGGATGGCCACCGTGCAAAGCACTAGTGGGCCTGACAGAGTGCGGACGTCCTCGGCATGGTAGGTGATGTGCGTAGGGGGAATCTCCAGCCTGAGGACGACCCGGTCCACCCAACTGGCGAATCCCTCTATGTGCTCCGGGAGCAACTGTCACACCCTGAAATTCAATTTCAGGATGTGAATAGAAAAGAATAATTAAAATAATGATTTCTCTCAATTTTAAAATTTTCCAGCATTTATTTTCTTTACAGGAAATATAGTATAGGAAAAAGCTTTTGTTTGTTTTTCTAAATTAAATGGAAAGTTTGTGTGAGTGTTGTATTCATGCCGATGCATCCGATGCTCATGAGTGTAAAGTGTTTTTTAATGCGCTTAGGTGCTGACCAAATCCTTCCGAGAATTTTCTGGATTTTTCTGGAATTAATTCTCATTTTCTTCGAGCTTATTCTATTTATTAGAAGGCTCTAAAATCGTTTTCATGAGCTCCAAATATTTTATTTGGATTGTTCGTGTCTCAATCTACCTCTGGGAATTTTCCTGGAATTTTAGAGATTTTTGGAATATTTTTCGTGGCTTTTATGAATTATCTAGCTATTTCTAGAATATTCTTTTCACGAAAAATAATTTCTGAAAATGAAAAGGAATTCTTTTTAACTTCCTTCCTTCCGGCCCAGTTTGAGTTTAAGCCCAACCAGCCAAGGTCTGGCGGACCACCCCCATCTCCTCCCCTTTGCCCGCTCGGCCTCCCTCGCTCCACCCTCCGGCCCAGCCGGTCTTTTGGCCCACTGCCAGCCCACACACCGACCCGCACCCGCTCCAGCCCATCCGGACTCTGGCCACGGCGTGTCCATGGCGGACACGACCACCGGCGCCGCCGCCGCGTTGTCCGAGGCGGGCACGCCACGCCAGGCCGCGCGTCCGCGTCCTATAAAGCTCCGCCGATCCTCCGAGCCCCTGTGCCTCGACGTCCCGCGCCGCCCTGCGCCTCTTTGCGCCGCCACACTGCTGGACCAAGAGGACGAGCTCGCCGCCGGACCGGCCGTTTCGCCAAGCACCAGTGGCCGCCGGAGGAAGCCTCCGCCGCCGTGAGCTCTGCCGGGACGAGGCAAGACTGAAGAGCACCTTCCCGTCACCGTGTCTCCACAGGAACGCCGGCGCCCATGGGGACCAGAGCCGGCCGTCAAGCTGTGCCGCCGTGCGCAGGCCATCGCCGAGCGCCGCCTCCTTTGGTCTCCCAGGCAAACAAGTGTCACCCGGAGCTTCGCCTCGCCGAGCTGAATGTGATGCACCGGTTTCCGTCGTCAGTTAAGCACCGGACCACCGCCGCCCGTGCACAGCCGAGCCAAGTCGCCATGCTCGCTCGCCGCCGGCCAAGGTTCCAGCCGCTTCACGTTCTCCCCACCGATGGTGAGCCCCAATCGAGTTCCCCTCAACTCCCTCTACCCCCCGCGCCCCTCACCGGAACCCTAGGCTGCCGGAGCCCCTAATCCCGCCGGCCGGCGTTTCCCCATCCGCCCTGCCCTGTTTCTGAACGGGAGGAAGAAGAGGACATGGATGTTTAACACATAGCCCCCTGCAAAGTCCTATAAACCCTAGATCTCATTTATGTGTCTTGTTCCTTTTTCAAAAAAACCCCCCTGAAACTATCAGGTACCCTAGATTCCATCCACCCTAGAACTTTTGCGAGTAAGCCCTCGGGTTTATACACGAAATTATGTATATGCCCCTGGTTTTTCGCAGTTAGACTCCTGCAAGTTTCTAATCTCTGCCAGCAAGTCCCTACACCTTTGAAAGGCCATATCTTCTATGTTTTAGCTCCGTTTTCATCGATTCAAATTGCGTTAGGTTCATAATGATATGAAATACCCGTTAGTGATGAGTCTTCAACATGTTTGTTTTCTGAAAATAAATTTAATATTAATTTTGATTAATGCCTAGTTATACATGCCTTTTATAAATAAAAGCAATATAGTTCTATACATCATTTTACAAAATTCATATTAATTTGACTAATGATTATTTCATGTGCTTTTATAAATAAAATCTAATTAGATCTTTTACCCAGTTTTTCATAAACCAAATATTAACTTGCTTAATATACAATTAACTTTTCTAATTAAAAGTTGAATAGGCTTGAACACCGATTTTATAAATAAATGTTAATTTGATTAATGCTAATTCCATGATGTTTTAATAATAATATGATCTACTCAGATCACAAAGTTACGTTTAGAGGATTCATATAGTTTAAATTTTCTAAATTAAATATTTAATTGATATAATTTACATATGAAGCTTTATAAATAAAACTTGGCTAGTTCTTTACTCCGGTCTTTTGCAAATAAAAATATAATGCTGCATTAATTCCAATTTAAGGTATTTTCTTTATGAAATATCCTTTACATATCTTTTGCTAAATTAAAATAAACCTAAGCTCGTAGTCTTTCATGATCATATATGCAAATCAATCGGTAGACGTTCTTTATCAAAGCTCTCTGTCTCAGTGTGACTCTGTCATAGAGCTAATCTTCTTTCAAGCTCCAGATCTTTTGATCTTAGTTCATGCTCAGACCTAGTGCCCTTCATAAAGCTAATCAAGCCTTTCCTTATCTCAGCACGGTCTGTGTGCTTCAGTGATCCCTAGCATCGAGCCTATCCTCTAGTGCGCTCTTTTAAAGCTTTTCTTTTGATTGGTGCATTGTTCTTAGTTTGCTTGTATGTTTGCTTTGTATGCTTGTTGCCCGATGATTGATGCGAGTAGAAGGAACGTGGTTCGAGAGCAGTGAAGAGCAAGAGGTTGAAGAATTCTGAGCAACATCATTACTCTGGTTAAAGGCAAGTGTGTCCTTGATCTTTTGTCCTAATAACTGTGTTTAATCACCATTGCATATGCTTGCATTAATATTGATGGGTCCTATTAAGGTTCATCCTAGTCTTTACTATCATTCCTTGATCAACCTAAGTTTACCTTTCTGTTGGGTAGCTATGCTTAGTTGCTCTACTTTGGGTTATGGTGGTTCTAATGAACAACAACAATGATGAACATGCTTTACCTTTTATGTTATATAACTCTGGTTAATACAAGATCACAATGTTTAATCGGAACGTGGAGCGACCACCCAGGAAAACAGTGCAACCACAAGACATATGGCTCTGTCTTGGCTGAATAATTAGAAACCTTGGTGTTGGGGTGGCCTTACCTGATAAGGGCAAGGGGGAGCGCCAGTGGGGTATAGACTCGCTCTAGTAGGGAGTGGGATTGGCTAAGACACGGTACCTACTAGGGGACTTTATACTCTGCAACGACTCGGAACCTTCACGGGTTGCTTCACATTCGAGAATCTTTGTAAAGGCCTCGTAGCGTCCCTATGCAATCACACCTCGGTAGTGTGGTATGATGCCTAGCTAGCATCGCATGGTTGGGTTCAAAGTTCTTCGGGACTTTTACGCGACTTGTGGGTAAAGTGTACAACCTCTGCAGAGTGTAAAACTAATCGATTGGCTGTGCTCACGGTCAAGAGCGGCCTAGACCCTCACATGATAATTGAACTTGAAGATGGACTTAAATCGTTGTTATGGTTATGTTAGCCATATGCTTATGGCGTATCTTTATTATATGTTAATGTGGGTTGGTATATACTTATACTTTATTAGTAATCAGGTGCTAATAAAATTTGACTAACTAAAAGTGCTTAATGCAGTCAACCTATCAGCCTTTCCTTGTTAAGCCTTTACATTCATACTTTCCCCACACTTGCTGAGTACGACATGTGCTCACCCTTGCTATAAACAATGTTGCTTAGAAAGAGGAAGCTGTTGTGAAGATGCTATGAAGATGTTGCTGGTGCTAGGCATACGCAACCCCCAGTCGAATGCCTGTGATGTTTGGAGCATTCGTTTCCAGGATAAAGCGTAAATCTATGATAATGTTTGTTTTTCTTACGTGATACTGTTTCTGTATTCACTTATATGTCACTACATGTATGAAAATAGATCCTGGCATACATATAGTTATGCATCTGGTTTTCTTTGGAAAACAGGTGTGACAACAACTCCACCTCCTAACGAGCCATCTCCTGTGACACGGAAGAAATTTGCTAGTTAGCGCAGGTGAGATGGAACTTTTCAAAGAAGGATAAGTTTTGTAATATAAGTCAAGAATGGTATATAGCAAAAGAGATCGTTTAGAGTCCTAATTTCTAACGACCATTTCTAAGGGTACGTGCTATAGTCAAGTATGGCTCTGGTACCATCTGTAATGCCCTGGGTTTTCAAAAATAGAAAACCCAGCACTCTGTCTCGTGATAGTCCCTGGATCAGACGCTATCACGCGCAGGCATTCATCACAGATAAATATCACAGTCATACAACGAAATAAAGCATCAGAGTACGAATAATAATCTGATTATTACATGTCCTGAATAATCGGAGTACATCAATACACGCCTCTTGGCGGAATAACAGAAATAAGAGCCTACGCAGCGGTAGCTAGCTTCCAAAAGGTGTCTCCATCTTCATTCGTCTCCCACAGGCATCCTTGAGCGAAGCAACGTGCCCCCTCAGTCGTACTATCCATCGGCGTTGTTGTCGTAGTCTGACTCGTACCCTGCAAGCTCAGGGGCTATCCCCAAGGATCGGGATAGGTCCACGTCACCAACCGTATGCAAACTTTAAGTGGCCTACTTCTAAGGGTAAAGAAAAGGATCAAGGTAGAAGCTGGGTTTCCTATGCAGCAGTATTATCATAAAATAGAGTAATATCTCCACAATCCCACCAAATACCATAACTCTCATCCGCAAACGGATACACCTGGTCACCCAGATCTCCGTCACCATCACCTAACTCCATCTACGGTCGGTGCGAGAACTCCCACTCCTCGCACCTCAATGGTTGCACTCGGATCCGCGAGGCAGAGGGAGCAACTCTCCTCTCCCCGAATACAACCACGACTCATCATACACTCTCATCCTATAAGGGGGAAGGTAGAAATCCCAAAACGTAAGAGTCGGAGAAACAACGGGCATGTCCATAACTGAGGACGCGGCTATACGTATAGATCTAAACTCTGCAGAGCGTGTACACCAGTACCCAACTCGGAATAGTACCCGGACGGTGTACGGCCGACCGAGCCTACCCTACCGAAATACACCTAGTAGTTTTGATTCCATCCTGCATCCGGGACTCGCTGCGGTCCTTCGCAAAGGTCCACCCCAGAACTGTGAAAATGCCCCCGTGTGGCCACACGGGGAACGCCCAAAGGGAAGGGACTTCACCCTAACCCTCTCACTGATACCCTCTATCCTACTGGCAGGTATGGTATCGCACTTGCTAGGGTCGAACGGCCCTATCCCCACTCTCGGCGAGGTGGTGTGTACGAAAGTCCCGTGTAACAGGCGACCCACTCGGTTTCAGACCGGGGTGAGCTCCTATCCTCCAAGTCATCACAAAAACCCCAACACCTGTGCTCCTAAAACAATGTACCCGCCATAGGCACCAAACTGGGCAACGTCCGAGAAGACGATCCCTGGCCCCCGATCCCAGATCGGGTTGTCTTGAGCTCACCCCCGCCAAAATATCCCAAAACACCTTCTCCTGCCGCTTTTCCCCACACACGCCAAGAAACTACCACAATAATCCCAACACATGCATAGCAAGCTCAGCATAACATCTCGCATAAGTAAAGTAGTAGTAGTAGGTCAATCAAGGACAAGTATGCAAAAGAGGCTATGCACGGGTTCATCATATCCATCTCTATGCAGTAAAATAGAGCACTAGCAGTTCTAATAGCCATGCCTAATGGGCATTCAAAGAAGGTCGGGTGTGAACCTGGGTGCGGGTAGTCGTCGTAGCCGAAGTCGTCGTCGTAGTCCTGGTTCAGCTCTCCGGCTCCGGCGGCTCCTAGATTCATAATTAAATAAATAAACTCGGCAGCTAATAGCAATAAATCCAAGAGGAGGAACAAATAAGACCCAAAAAGAGGCAAACTCTAGCCTAGCGCGGAGTTTGGAATTTTAGAAGATTTTCAGAAGAGGTTTTGTATTTTTCGGAGTTAAAACGGATTTACTATGAATTTCCGAAGATTAAATAGATTTCTGAAATTAAAATATGTATACACAGTATAGCAATCTTTTAGCTAGCTCTAAACCAACTCTAGCCAGCTCTAAAAAGACTCCTAGCCGGCTGCAGGCCAGCTCCTCGCGCACACGTGGCGGACACGGGGCAGCTTAAAGCCGGCGCTAGCCCACGTGGCCGTCCGCATGGCAGCGCGCGTGGCGCGTCGCAGTGGATCCGGGGGTGGATCACTGCGGTGGCGTGCGGTGCGGGCGCGGGTGTGGCCGAGCCGTGGGTGGCCGGCAGCACGGGATCCCACCGGATTCTCTACGGTGACGTGCACGTGTGGGCGGCGGTGCGCGACCAACCCCAGGGGGTTTTACTCTGGCGCCCGAACGTGCTTGTTGATTTGCCTCAAAGGAGCGGCTGCGCGGGCAAAGGCTTCGCCGGCAGTGAGGCGTGTCCGGCCGACCAACAAGTGACAGAGAGGTGCCAAGGTGCACCAAGGGCTCATCCTCGAGCAGAAAAGGGTCGGCTTTGGCCGGTGCTCTGCGCGGAGGCGACGAGACAGGGGCACGGCGCCGACGAGGTCGCGCGGCGCACGGCGGCGAGCACCAGCGATGACGTGCGGGTGATCCAGATACCCAGAAGCGTGCGTGCGTGCATCAAGGGAACATAACGAAACGAAAACCGGGGCCTTCAGCCCCCTTTCCTGTGTGCTCATCTCCGGCGCGGCCATGACGGAGCGGTAGTGAGAGCAGCACGGCGACAGCGCGGTGTAGGTCGGGCCGTGGGCGCGCCGACGTGTTGACAGCGGCTGCATGCGTGAGTGCACGAGCCAGCGCGTCGTCGGGCCGGCCAAAGGCCAGGCCTTCCCTCCCTGCGCGCGCGGGGGCGCGTGAGCTCTCGGCTCGTCCGCGGCGCAGGGGAGGACGGCGACGGCGGAACGGCGACGTGCGTGGCCTAAGGAGTCAAGGCATGTGGCGGAGGCGAGCGCGCACACGAGGTGAAGGCGGTGGCACCTACAAAAGCCCGGCACGGCTCGATGGCCGGCTTCACAACTGCGGCGTGCGCAGCGGCAGCGGCGACTTGGACAGGGCGTTCCCCCTCGGCTCGAAGGCCGGGTCCTTCACAGATGAGATGGAGAGCGCGGCCTCGCCTCAGTGACCTCAGGTCGAAGTGCAGGCATCAGTGAAGAGGGTCGGAGCGGGGTCGTCGGCGGTGAGGAAGACGGGCAGCGTCGGGCCGAGGAAGCAGGGGAAGCAGAGGCGGCACGGTCCGTGGCTTCCCGGCGCTCCTGGAGTCCCACGAGCGGCCTCCGGTCTTCACGGCGGTGACGGCGAGCTCACGGATGGCCTCCGGCTTCCTTCACCTCTCCCCCTTCTCCTCCTTCTCCGGTGAGGCCAAGGCGGGCAGCAAAGGGAAAAACTCCCCGGCGGCTAGGGTTGGGAGTTCCTGGGGGCACGGCGGCAGCCGTCTTATAGGGCGAGGCGCGGAGCGGGGCACGTGGACGGGCGGGATGCGAAAGGAGGGCGCGGGGCGCGTCGTGACGGCGGCCATGGGCAGCGCGGCGACGTCAGCCAAAGCGGTAAAGCGGGGAGAAAGACGGGGTGACGTCGGCGTGACGTCACGTCGGGGCCCGCATGGCAGCGATACGGTGCGGAGGGGTTGGTGGAGAGCGGGCCGGCGGTTTGGTGGGCCGCGTGGGCACCGGGTCGAAAGGAGTGTGAGGTGTCCGGCTGTGCTAGGAAAAAGAGAAGGAGGGGCTCTAGTGGACTTCGCAGATGAACTCGAGGCCCAGCTAGGCAAAACCCCCTTTCCCTTTTCTTTTAACTCTAAACCCTTTTCTAAAATTGATTCAAATTTGAATGAAAATTCAAATTTGAACCCACATAATTAAATTCCAAATAAAATCAATTGAACTCCAAGTTTCTCACACTATCATTTTATATTTCCTAGAAATTTTATTTAGCTCAAAAATAAATCTAGGAATTATAGGAGAGAAATAAGAAGACATCCTTAAATAATTTACCAAACACTCAATTATTTCACCGAAAATTTTAAATCCTCATTTTTATAATAAAACATTCCGTAATAAAATTGCAGGATGTTACATGGATCATCACCACTGAGTACATACCATTGATGACCTCAACTAGCTCCAGAACTCCACCATGGCACAACCACGCAGGGCGGCCATGGCGGCTAGGGTTGGCCTAGGCCATCCCCTAGACAACTTCGAGGACTCCGCCGCCGTCGTCTCCCTCCGGTGCTCACTTCTAGGTTTCGCTGAGTTCTGGTCAATTGATGTGGCGGTCATCGGAGGCAGGGGATATAAATGAGCCGAGGAACGTGTAGGTCAAAGGACGTCGCGAACCGGGACGAAAAGGGGGTGGGCCGGCCGGCCTGGGCCCTTTTCGGCCTGGTTCGGCCCCGGTTCGCTCCCCGACGCTTCGCGTGTCTTCTTGAATATTTGCCAAACTTCATGTGAGTCCTTGACATCATTTTCCCCGTAGTTTGGATAAGGGTACTTGGCGTACGAACTCCTGCATCTTCTGTTTAGGTCCTCAGAGTTTCACAGCTTCATGCTTCGGTCTTCGGATCATTTGGAGTCATATTCACTTCGTGTCTTGACTTGTGCCGGGCTTCGTGACCTTCTCATAAAGTGCTCGATGAACTCTACCCGGAAGTCCTCATTTAGGTGCTTAAATCCTGTGTAAACAACATACTCTAAAAACCACATACAAGTGTGAACTTGTTACATCATTAGTATGCCTAGTGGCGGGTTAGTTATAAATCAAAGCTCAAACCAAAGTGTAACAAGTGCTCTTGGTTGACGGAAATCGACCGTCAACATACCCCCATGCTTAACCCTTGCTCGTCCTCGAGTAAGCCTTTAATGAATGTCAGTATTGCCCTTCAATGTTCATACCCTGCACTTGTTCATACATGAGAAAGCATAATGCTCTCCAAGTTTATATTTGTTATAGTTCCATAAGGTAACTAGCTTTCATCTCTATGGAGGGAAGATATCATTTAACCTCTTTTCACAAGTAATTAATCATGCTCTCAAATTTTAAACAAATCTTAGAAATTTTGAAAAATAAAGAGCGGGATGAAGAAAACTTTGCTTTACCAAGATCAATAATAAACCTCCTTGCATCTTGCTCATGAACTCTCATCTCATCTTGTCTCTCAAGCCTACTTGTCCTACTCATTTCCTCTCTCAAATATATGGTGGAAGGCTTTATATGGAGCTATGGGAAAGTTTAGTCCTACCAAGATATTATAGTCGAGATATTATCAAAAAAAGACAAGCTTCTCATGGACTTACCGAGACTCGTCAAAAAGGTCATTGGAAAAATAATGTTTTCAAGGAGGGGGGAGAGAAAAATACACACACTTTTTGATAGGTGGACATGTGCAAATGGCAAAGAGTGATCCCGAGGCACAAACGAAGTCCTCGTTATCGGATTGCACATGGTTGGAAAGATGAGTATGGGTCTTGATCTTGAAGTTCTTTTGAAATCTCCAAATGTAGCTAGAGAACCGGGGAGCTTTATTATTATTTATTTTATTTTTTTCTTCTCTTTTTTTCTTTTCATCACTTTTTTCATCATACTTTTTCTCTCTCTTTCTCTTTCTTTTTTTCATCACTTTGCTCCTTTTTTTCTTTTTTTGCTCCCCTTGAACTCTAGACTACACTAGTACTCCTTGGCAACCCCCCCATGCTTAGACGTTGCTCGTCCTCGAGCAAAGAGGTGATGATTGTGCCAAGGCAAGTGCTGAAATTCTTGTATTTGCTTGAAGAGAGATACTTGAAACCTTCTAGGGATCCTTTTACGGAGGTCTCCCAAAATCTTGCTCCACTTGACGGCATCTTCCTTGTAATCTTCTTCAAACTATTCATCCATACTCAAAGTTTTGGGTTGTGGTCAAGTAGGTATACACAAATAGATATTTTGGGTTTGTGGGTGGATATCCGGCGAGGTTTGCAAAATTCTCAATGTGGAAACTCATAATGCACGGATAGAAAAGGCTAGCATAAAGATAGATATGCAAAAACAGAATGACCAGTTTCTTAGTCTCGGGCCAGAGAAATCAAGTCTTGAATCAATGCACCCAAAAATAAATCTTGTAAACTAAGGTTTTTGCACTCAATTGAATATAAGGCTTTGGATAGGTAGAGCATAATGCAAGTGTATCAAAGACAAGGTTAGCATATCTTTTAAGAACAAAAATAAATGATCTTTGACTCATTTAAAATTGAGAGCAACGAAAAACAACTATGGGACTTAAGTTATCATAACCTCCACAAAATATTAGTCTAGCATTAATTTAAATTTCAGATTCATATTAAAAGAGAGCACTAGCTTAATCATATATAAACCAAGTACAAGAATAAGCAAAGCGGCAACAATCATCATATATCCATAAGCAAGAGCATACGAAATATCATCATGTCGAGCACAAGGTAACGGTGATTATTATTGAAAACAAAAAAAACCTAGGTTGTACTCCTAGTAGCCATGTTATTCTATAGAGAGATATACAAAGGTTGCATCTAAGATTGTGGAAAGCATAAAAATATGTACAGACATATAGAAAGACAAGGACAAAAAGAGTGTTGAGGAATTGTTACCGTCCTTTGATGCTTGATGTGTAGTGCGGCCTCCCCCATGATTAAGCATTGTGCTTAACATGGAAGAAGAAAATTGCCATCTCGTGGCAACCGTGATCCTTGAAGTTGATGAACTATCTTGAAGTCCTACCGCCATGTGTGGATCGTCATACTCTCCACTTTGTTTTGATTGTCCTCTAACGTCCACCCTTTGTCACAAGCCTCCGTCCGAATCGTTTCTTATACCATCTTCACCTCCTTCCATGTTGTCCATCATTGCTGGTTCATCTTCCATGAATTTTTTTTATACTTCCAGAACATAAAATGTACTGAACTGTTTCTTCATTGCAAAGTGCTCGAAATTATCTTTCCAACGAGTGGTCATTCATCCCAATCGGACTTCGAACAAAGGAGTTGTGCCCTTTTTACTCTGTGAGTGCAAGCTGTCCCGGACTGATTTCAGAACGTGTGACACCCAAAGATTTGGTTGTAACTTTTTGCATGGGTCTCCTAAAATGTTGAATCTTGATGCGTTGGAAAGAACACTTAATGGAGCTCCTGAACATCCAATTTTCCTCTTTTGTACACTTCCGAATGTGTGCTTAATCTTGATGAAAACATCAGCGCTTCTTTCGAGTTTTTGGAGGTGTTGATGATCTTGATTTCAGCTTTTTATCACGAACTTATGGGAGTAATTCATAGTGCCTGCAAAACAATTCTAAAGCACAAAGTACCCCCGAGGTGATGGTCGGGAATACTCACTCTATGCCGACAAACCAAAGACATCCCCTAAGATCTTAACTTGTGGCATAGTTAATCTAGTGAAAGAAAAGTTAAAACCTAGTGGGTGTACGTGTGTGCAAGTGTGTATGCAAATGAAAGGAAGGTATAAAACAAAACAACATTTACTCCAAATTCTAAGCTCCATGCTTACAAAGTGGTTGCCAAACTTCTTCATTACCATAAAGATTTATTAACCAAGGTCAAAACACCATGCTTATCCCAAAATTAACAATTCTTTATGGTGTAAGATAAGTAGGGCGCATTGCAAAGTTTAAAAACCAACCAATGCAATATGATAGCAAGATATATAAAACTGAATGATGGTGGTCTTCAATCATGTCTAAACACCATGTTCACACAAGATTTCAAAGGTAAAATGCCGTACCAAGCATTTAACATGAATATGAAAGCATTCATCATAAAGTTTTACAAAAAGACCAAACTAACATAAAGCAGAAGATGATAATGAGGGGGATACAAAATGCAAATGTAAAGAGTTAGCACAAGCAAATGTTAGCAAGGGTTGAAAAGATCAAACAACCAAACTAACAAGGTTTTAAGGGTAGGTTATGGGTATCCTATATTTTTGGCTCAAATAAGAATTTTGAAGAGAGGGAGTCAAGTTTAGAAATTCTATCTGAGGTGTGCTAAGAGTCTTTTTATGAAAAACAAATCTAAGGTTTTAGGAAGGCTAAAGGTAGGAGAGGTTTTCCTAAGGCTTTTATAGGGAGGCTAGTTAAAGTTTTTAGTTAGAACAAGGGATAGAGGTGATCTTAGCCAACCGGAATGGTGCAAGCCAATCAACGCAAGTCAACCCTACCCTTGTTGGCTACGGGTTTTGGGTGGGGTTATAGGTAGGCTTAGGTTGGTTGGACAAAAAGTTAGATCAACACAAAACGTGCAATGCAATATGACATGGATGAACAAAATGACATGATGGTGGTTGTCTAAAACGAAAGCAAGAGTTAGCATATATTAACTAGCTGCAAGCTTAGAGTCAAAGGATGGTGCCAACTTCATAGCTCTCTCTAAAAAGACACAAAGAAAAAGAACCTAAACACTAATAGGCACACAAAAGGGTCTACAAGTTTTCGAAGATCAAGAACAAAGTGCTCTCTCAATAGCAATTAGGTCAAACAACATGGTGTTGTGGTATTTATTAGAGCAATGGTACAATGTCACTTGATGTTTTAGTTTAAGATAACAATGTAGATGGTCATATTATTTATATATAAATATAAACAAAAGAAACGAGTTGCCTCCCGCGAAGCGCTTCATTTAAAGTCATAGAGCTTGACTTTCTTACGTACCTTCTTGTTGTCGCGAAGCCATGGTCCTTCATGTAAGATTTGAGGGTGTCCATGCAGCTTTGATCCACTCTCCATGCTCGACACGATCATTTTCACCCAATGGAAGACTCGCCCGATCATCTCTTGCATCATCATCCCATCCTTCGAGATTCGGGGAAGGCGATGCACGAGCTTGCAATTCCTTTGGGGCATGGCTTCTCTCCTCTTTATTAAGGTTTAATGTCCTGCATGGTTAGTGAAACTCGGGTTTTCTCCTGACACACGCTCTTTTAAGGTCACGTGCTTGACTAAGAACAAAGCAAGTCCAAGATTTGCAAAGTGTGAAACAAACATATGCAACCATAATCACAATTTAAAATTGGTAAACAAAGAAAGTTGTGATTAAAAGTAGCATAAGTTTCTTGCTCAGTGCTAAACTCTCATTAGGCAAAGGTTCATTAGGCATGTAATCAATAAAGTTAAAGCACAACATAGCCACTTTATCAATCTCAAGAACACTACAAAAAATGTTGTAGTCTATGATGTGCACTTTCGTCATGGATCATCGAAAATTCGTCATAAAATAATATTTATGACGAAAATTGAGAATGTCATGTATTGAGAGTCACGGATCCCTTCTCGTGACGTCCTTATGTTTTCATCATAGATTAACGTGATCCATGACGTTATGAAGCCATCATAGAATTGTCTAAAGCCCACTGAACCCGGCCCAAAGCCCAAAAGCTATGACGAAAATGAATGTCATGAATTAGATTGCCACATCACTCATGGATGACTTGGACAATGAGTTGGCTGCTGACGTGGATGATGACATAGCAATTGATGACGGGTCAACTTGATGATGTGGCAACCACATGGCAGCTGATGTGGCAGATGCTGACGTCATCATTTTCCAAAAAAATGACGTCAGCACGTTCCATTTGTTAACAGGCCGAATTCAAGATTGGGCCCAAACTAGACAGCTATTTCGGCCCATATAAATTTCAGGTAAACCCATTTACATTTCATCCACAGCCCATATACATTTCAGCCCAACAAAATTTTCCCAACAGATTCAAAAGAAAAATCCTAGAAAACACAAATCAATTCTGACCAAAAAATACTTCCATGAATCATGTTTATGTTCAGCATGACATCAAAACATCAAATCACCACATCACCAACAGATCTGGTAACATCACCAACATCACTACCAAAATACCACCATCAAAACATAGGTAAGACAGTATAGTCAAGTTTGGTTCCTGCAAAGTTAAGTTCCACCAAAATGTAACAAACCATTTGCCTCTTAGTTGGCTCGATTTTGACTTATCAGAAGCTCAACTTTTGCCTCCAACTCAGCTTGCTTCTTCAGACTCGCCTGCACTTGACTTGAAGGATCCTCCACTATCTCGCACTGGCTGTCGACAACCGACCGAAGCTCAGTGCTTGCCCTCTTCAGACATGCTGTACAATCAACCGATAGAAATTACTAAAATGCTATGTATAGAGAACTGCAAGTATATGCATATGTTATATCATACAAATATATAGTGGGCAAGATTAGAAATTTCTAGAATGAGAGGTTGTATGTAGCAGGTGGCAGTATGTGTTCCAATTGAGAATCATAGCAGATTCTAGTTTAGCAAATTCCAAGTGATCCCTAATCTAAGCATACTGCTCTAAAATGTAAGATTGTGGAGGTGTCAATCAGTTCCCTTGTCCAGAATGTCAAAATATAATTAAAGTACTCTCGTTGCTAGTATGGTTCAGATCCAAATATTAATCATATTTTACTTTATAATCTGTGAGGTGAGCAATAAAGTCTAGATGCAAGCTAAAATTACTACTTGTGATAGCCTGACTACTGCAATTCCTGGAGATGACAGTGCTAAGTTAGTGACATTCATTATTTAGCTAGGACATAGGATGAATTTAAGCATTGGCATTTATGCATTGGCACACAACAACTTCCTCCACAATATGTTAATCATAAACATTCAACAATATGTTTGGTACTTATAATTATCCACCAAAAGTCCCTCGAGCCATCACATCTATCCATTCTAGTAACGCTACAGATATGTTTCACTTGAACACATTTCATAATCGGAGATATGGGAAACATGTAGGACTGTTGGCAATCAAAGTGCACCTTAAAATTAATTAACATGATCATTGAACTGAGAAATATTTTTAAATGTGATATCTCAGATTCACTTTAATATTACAACTACTTTGCCTAATAGATCAAACAACCATGCTAGTACAGGCGTGTTATTCAACATGCAAAGAAACCACATAGCCAATAGGCAGTCATATGTCCATTATTCATGGAATCAGCTCAGTAACTACTAGGAGGAAAAAGAGTAGAAACTTATCTCATAGGTACAGGAAATACATGTGTGTCTTTGACTGTAGGAGTTGCATCCCCTGCAGCCACGTACAATGACATCCTACAGGCAATCGCAAGTAACATCTCAGAAGTGACAGAGACCTAATATAACACTAACTCTGTAAATAGTTTAGCTCAGGAAATCTCAAGCAACAAGTGTCACAAGTATGTGTAAAAAAAATATCAAGCTAATATGTGACTGCATGTTTTATCAAGCTAAGAGGAAACATAAACTTAGTCTAAATACAAGGGCTGAATTAATTCCATACTAATTTACAGTTTACTACAGTCTGCAGTTTCATATTTTAGCAATTTCACAAGTAGAAGTTAAGGAGGCACATGGCAATTACACAGTGTTGTTCTGCCACAATCACATTATGGTGAAAAACTTAAGGTTCAACCAAAATCTCAATCTTATGAGCCTTACCTTAAATCCTAAGCATGATGCAGCCAGGTTAAAAAGAAACTGCCAGTAACTCGTTGGTCAGCACCACTTCTCATACCAGCGAGAATCATGGTATTCCTGATCTCCTAGCCCAGCACCAGGCCCATAAAAGTTGCTTCTAATGTCTATTTCAAACTTTAAATTTGAGAAGAGAATGATATTTCAAATACTAAACCAGACCAGTTTGGGGCTGGAATCAAGAGCAGTTACCAGGTGCAAAAACGTCATTCTAGTGTACGTTGAACACTTAGGTTAGTTAGGAAAAATACAGCTTACAAAAAAGAATTGCTGACGTGCTTTAATTCAGAGCATCCATGAAAAAAAACATCATGAAAAAACTGCTAGTTTTCAGGTGGCTAATGTGGGTGCTAACCAGGGATGCTAAAATTGATGATAATTAGGGGATGATAAACTTCTGAAAGAACATACATGGTAAAAAAAGCTATGAAAATATTAAATCATACTAAACTTGCTTAATATGGGGGGCTATTTTTCCACATATAGTCTGGTTCAAACTTTGTATAAATCACTTTGAGTAACACCTTATCACATTCAGACATATGGAACTGAATTGAAAAGTAACCAAGCAGCTTCTCAGATCGGATTACAGGAAGTCGATGCTCTAGACACGGGAACAGGTCGCCATGACCCCCCACCTACACAAGGGAGGCAGGCAGGTGAATCAGATGGGTAGTGGGCACACTCACCTTCTGCTTGACGAGAGGGCTCTTGTTGTCGAGGCGCTTGAGCGAAATCTGCGACCTCCTTGACGATGCTGGTGTCGGAGGGGCGGAGGAGCTCGTAGATCTCCTCGAGCTTGTAGACGGAGGCGGGCCCCACCTCACGTCGCGCCTCTCATAGGCCGGCCGAGGGAGAGGAGGCCGCCAACGTTGTGCCGCTCGCAGGCCAGCCGAGGGAGAGGGAGCGGAGGGGAAGAGGAGTGACAAGGCAAGCCATGCGAGGGTAGCCGCGAGCCCGCGCTGCTTTCCTCCTGCCGCTGCCTGCTGTTGACCTCCCGCCGCCGCAAGAACATTGGTGGCGGGGATGCGGCCATCAGCTGGATCTGAGTAGCGGGGGAGGGAGTGAGAGAGGTGAACAGCGCGTGGAGGGCGCGAGGAGGCCGGCCACCACGGCACTGTGCTAGATCCGGGCGCCGCCGGTCGCGCATCGGGGCCCACGGAACCAGGTGATGCGTCGACGCCATGCTGGAACTGGAGCAGGAGGGAGGCGTCAGTGGGGAGGGGTCCCCGATGCGTCGACGCCGTGCTGGAACTGGAGCAGGAGGGAGGCGTCAGTGGGGAGGGGTGGCCACAGAGGAGAGGGAGGGAGGGTGGGGTGGCTAGCTGCGGTGGCTTCCTAAAAAATTATATTTAGGATACTATCTTAGAGCATCTCCAGCAATAGCCCCTACTTGAAGCCCCTATTTGGTTGAATAGGGGCTCCTCCTACTTTTTTTGGGGCCTAATTTTTCCCCTCCACTCCAGCAATAGCCCCTACTTGGAGTACCTAATTTTACTCTGTCAGGTGGGACCCACACACAAGTGACTAAACTCTATCTTCTTCTTCCCCTACCAGTCGCCATCTCCCTCTCACCAACTCCTTGAGCGACGACAGGGCCACAGGGGAGCTCGGGTGGAGGCCGACCCGTGCGGCAGCGCGGAGGAGCTGAGGACGCTGGGCGGTGCTCCTACGGTGTCGTGGCCGAGCTCGCGTGCCCCCGCCCCGCAGCCTCACTCCCGCGCCAGCGACAGGGGAGCTCGGCGACGGCCGGCCTGTGCGACGGCGCGGAGGAGCCGAGGACTCGGGGCTCGAGTTCCCCTCCCCGGATCCAGGCGGCCGCGCCGGATCTAGGCGGACGGCGGTGGAGTCCCTCGGCGGTGGATCCAGGGAGCTGCGGCCAGGCCTGGAAGTGGCCGGCCACCCCAGCTTGCGACGGCCCGGGGAGCATGAGCTCAGGCCAGGCACGGGGAGACGGGGCGGGCTCCAGCCGGGTGCGGAGGCGGCGCCCGCGGGAGCTCCGCCGCATCTCCACCCATCCCCTGCCGGCTGGATGTCCTCCCTTTCTCTGTCGGCGCTCGGGCGAGCTCCGCCGCGTTTCCTCCCTCTCTCTGTCGGCTGGATCTTCGGCCGAGCGCGGCACCGACGGCGTGGGGGAGCTCGAGCTTCGACCGAGCGCGGCGGCGACCTCTGGCCAGGCGCGGAGGGACTTCACCCTCCGGCCGTGCGAGGCGGCATCCGCGGGGCTCGCCCGTCACCGGCATCCGTGGGGCTCGCCCGTCACCGGCGATGGATCTAGGGTGCGGGAGAGTGGATTCGGGGAGGGTGGCTGAACTTGGCGGTGGTGGAGGAGGTCGGAGATGGGTGGGGAGCCGGTGCGGGGAGAGAATCCGTGGAGGCGCGGGAGGAGGAAACTGCTGTACCGGTGGAGTAGGGGCCTCCCTACACACCCGCAGGAGAAGGGGCCGGAGGGGGAAAAGTATGGGATGAACAGTGTTAGGGGCTGGAGTTGGGGCTTTGCTGGAGTGCGTTTTTTTGCTCTCGGCCCCTACTTTTCGAGTAGGGGCTCAAGTAGGGGCTTTGCTGGAGTTGCTCTTACATGATAGCACATGTCTTGTAGTGTATTGATCAAAAATTTAATTAACTTATAGGGAAAACTAAAACTTCTACTACTCACCTCATTATAAAATAATGATAATAATACCTAAAACTTCTCCAAAAATTATGCAAATTGGCATAGAATTATTTTATGAATGTACAAGCTTGACAAAAAAGTTTTATAAGATTTTGTGAAAATTAGAGTATACATTGTTCGCAAACTATATAGGTCTCTCACATTGTTTCATACATCTCAACACAAACTTTGAGATTTGAACACCTCATAACATTTTCAAACTCCATTGCATCTAAAATTTGTACACAAACATAAGTCGACCTTGACTTTAACAATTATGAAGTTTAATTACTAATTGGCATGCAAAAACATGTATTTATATTATATGCTTTAATAGAAGGAAACAAGACGTATGAAGAATATACTATTAATAATAATTAACATACTAACAGATGCAATTATATGGAAGAACGTGAATTTAGAAATACCAATTTGGAGTTCATATGAGTGAGAAATACCAATTACAAATTTTAATTCCGAATTAAAAGAACAAAGAGGCAGTACACATATGTTCAAGCGGCAACAAGCAGATGTCGCCACATGGCGTTATCCTACTGGCCCTGACGCATGAACACGCGGATTTGTGCGTGTTGTTTTTTATCTCTGTTGGAGAATATAAGAACTACAATACCAAATTTCTCCACAGGTCTAGTATCAGCGCAGTGGTAAGGCGTCTGAGTCTCGTCTCTGAGACCAGGGTTCAAACCCCCCTTTCGCCGCAACTTTTTTTCCAAATTTCCTGCGGGCGTGGTGTCCTGGTGACGTGGCCTGCTCGCGGCCGGGTGACTAGGCGTGCAGTCTTCGATGCGTGGTGCAGGCTATAAAGAAGAAAAAAGGAATTCAAAACCAACAATTAACTAAGTGGTGCGGTGGTAAGGCTGTCCGCACTCGTCAACCTCCAAATCCAACACCTAAAAGGAATATTCCTGCCTGATCATCAACATTTTATAGTTCAGTTTCAGTTTCTCCGCATCCGTCAACCTCTATATCTTACACTCCATACCAACCACCCAATGTGGGACCCACACATCAATTTTTTTAACCCTCCCTCATCCTCTCTCTCCCGTCACTCCCTTCCCCGTCCTCTCTCCCTCCCAGCGCCAGGCAGAGCTCCAGGTAGCTGGCGCGCTCCAGCCGGCGGGATCTCCAGTGACGGATACGGAGCCACGGCCAGCCCCTCGAGCTCGTCTCCGGCCTAGATCTGTGCCTCGACGGCGGCGGGCCAGGGGACAGCGGTGTGGCGGAGATCTCCCCTGCAGCAGCGGCGCGGAGGTCAACCATGGCGAGCTCCATGTGGATGGCGAGCCGCGGCGAGGCCTCCCCGCACCGGCGTCCGGCGACGTACTCACCAGTCATCATGACCACCTTGTCCGCCCGCGTCCTCCCCAACTCCATCTTCCTCGTGCGCGGTGGTGGTGACGAGCAGGGGCGGATCTTGGCTGAGCTCCTCCAAGCCAGCCCGCCGGCAGCGCCCGCCTCTCCCTCCCTCCTCTTCCCCCAACGCAGTGGTGGCGGCTCCCCTGCACGGCGGCGACCTCCTCTGCTCCTTCGCGGCCCTCCTGCACGACCTCGAGATAGCCGCCTCCGGGGTCCTCCCCACAGCGGCGAAGAGATCCACGCCGGCGACCCCCTCGTCTTCCTCGCCGCAGCGGGACGGTGGCACGGCGGTGGCCATCTCCGCGTGGCGGCCTCACCGATGCGCCCCCTTCGATCTGCGGTGGCGGGAGGACTCCCTGCACGGCAGCGGCCACCTCTGCTCCGCGGCGACATGGCGGAGCTCCGCAGCGGCGGGGCACGACCCGGCTCCCCAGCTCCGGCGCTGGCTGATGTTGCTGCAACGATGACGGCAGGGGCGACGGGAGGCCGGCGGCTCGATGGCGGGACGAGGGTGGTTGGGGATGGCGCGAGGGTGCACGGGCCCCGCGCATAGCATTCCTCCCGGACGACGCTGGATGTGGCGGCCGACCGGAGGAACGGAACAGTTGCGTCGCTTTTACCGTCTCCCGCTGTGAGAAAATGAGCGGTAAAAAGTGACGCCACTGTCCACCGTGTCCAGCGCGCGGTCAGGATGGCGTTCCCAGGGGCTCTAATGTGGAGTCCTGTATCCTGAGTTCGAATCCTGTCAACACCTTTTTTTTGCGCGAGATTAAATGGCCGCAGGCCAAGGAGCAGGCAGGGGCGGCTGGGCGCGACCAGGCTGCGACCGACATGGCGGGTGGGCGCTACCGGCTGATCAAGGCTGGGCGTGGCCGGCCACAGCCAGGCTGCGGCCGACGTGGCGGGTGCGGACCTGGTGGTAGAAAACATTAAAAAAGAATTAAAGGCAAAGAAAAAATAACGAAATGGGGTGTAGCATAGTGGCAAGAGGGGGCTAAGGGAACCATGAGGTGCATGGTTCCATGATTTCTCTAATACATGAATTTTTTAATTTCTTGATTGTGATGTTCTCTATTTTTTCACACATTACATTAAGCTTTTTTCATTTATTTATCACGACGAATGATGAAACACATTGTGGATCAGATTATGACGAAATTGGCACAACGTCATAGTGTTTGGACTTCATATCGGGCTTCATATCCAACATGGCGAATCTATGATGAAATCTGACTGTTTGTCATGGATTAGTGTGCTCTGTTATGAAATCTGAGATCGTCATGACAATTTCGTCATAGACCACATGATTTTTTTGTAGTGGAAGTTCTAGCCTATCAAGGGTGCAAGGCATAGAATCACATACTATTGGATATGAACATGAATATATCAAAATAAATATATTATCTCCGAAAGTACTTTGAGAGTTTAATGTGTACCTTAGCCTTCGAGCTTTTCATTGTGAGTGATCCTCCAGAGTTGAAAGCGAACAATCCTTGATGATCAAAGGTGGCTCGCGTAGACTTTTTCTCAAATCCCCCTTCGTGCCACATGTCGTCAAGATTGTTCTGTGTAGGATCACTCCTATTCTTCATTTGCGGGGCTTCACACATGTCTTAAATGTCTTCATTTAGTTCCATGATCCTTCGTGTGAGACCCCAGAATATCTGCGTCATTGGATGTTGTCTTATGTGTGTAGTCCATTGTGGTCTTCTTCAAACATCTCCTTGCGTCTGATGTCGCCAACTTGTGTCTTCATTTGCTAATGCCCCAGGGGTCTTTGTTTTGTTCCAAGCCTCTGAATTTCTTCATGAGTGGTCTAGCAGAAGCATTCCCCAAGCTCCTCTTCGTTGTTGTCATCCTCACCTTCACCATCTTGTTCTCATCGTATTGCAGCTGCCTCTTCTTTGGATTTCCCTCTGTATACATAACAGAACATATATAAAAATATAATTCTATTGAAAAATTTATAAAATTACCTTTCCAATGGGTACTCATTCATCTTAATCGGAGTCCATATGAGGGAGTTATGGCTGTTTCACTTCAACTTTGCTTGCTGTCCAGAAATTTTCAGGACGTGCAACCATCGGTGATTCGGTCATATCCGCTTGTAGAAACCTCCGATCAACTTGATTCTTGACTCATTGGAAGCGTAACTTCGTGGGGCTTCTAAATATCTAAAGATATCCTGTTGTTCTTCCCATGAGGCTGTGCAAAACTTGATGCGAACAGAAACTTCGAAGATGTTGAAGAGCTTGATCTTGTGATCTCGGGGGCATCGTGATAGCCACCAATACCTATTGCTTGAACAAACAAATCTCCACAAACATTAGTCTTAAAATTTTAATTGACACGTTGACTTACCTTGTTGACGTGCTTTTGTGTAGGGTGTGGGCTCGATAGCGGATGATGGGCCACTAACAAAAGTTAGCACCTACCACTAAAGAGTGAATCTTCATGTTTGTTGAAAGTGAGTCTTGTGTTGTTGAAGTGTGTATGTAGAGAACTCATCGAACATCTTGTGTCTAGATTTTGACCTACTTTCAAGGACACAAACAAGAAAACAAGCGTATATGCAATAATAAAATTTAGGGTTAGTCGAAAAGAAAGGTAGATCACCCTAGGGTGCGAGTTGCCGATCCCTGACAACGGCGCCAGAAAAAGGGCTTGTTGACGGTTCAAAACCGTGTTGAAGTTCACCGCAAGCGTACGGGTGACTTGGTGCCTTTTTCACCAAGGAGGGTCCCCAAGGTTTGTCAATCTAAGGATCGGAAGCAAACCGCTAAGGATCTCTACCTTATCTAGTTAATCTAATCCAACATAAAGCATTGATTGCATACAAAGGATAAACCTTGATAGATATGAGTTATGGCACAAGGTTGATTGCATCCATGAACATCGGCTAGGGCAAAGCTCCACCGAAGGGGTAGCTTGGCCTATTGTCTTCTAGTTGTAGCTTCGGCAAATGAGCAACGAATCGAACATCTCATCTGCTAGCATCCTTAAACTCCTACCTCCGGCCTACCTCCCGGAGACATCCGCTCTTTCGAGGGAAATCACCCTGTCACGATGCTCCCTTAATGAAGCGGGGGATCTAGGGGCACACTCAAACATGAACGTGTCTACGAATCATGAAGGGTCGACATGCTAAACATAATCGCCACGATTACATAGAGCATGCTATATAGCCTAACCGATGCATTAGACTAGGGATCAAACATATTCACAATAGGTAAAAAGTATAAACGAAGACATGGAATCGCTAGAAGATAGAGTGACAAGATTGTAATTGCTCACATAATAATAGATGCATTTGGATCATCACCACCGAGTACATACCATTGATGACCTCAACTAGCTCCGGAACTCCACCATGGCACAACCAAGTAGGGTGGTCATGGCGGCTAGGGTTGGCCTAGGCCATCCCCTAGACAACTTCGAGGACTCCGCCGCTGTCATCTCCCTCCTGTGCTCACTTCTAGGTTTCGCCGACTTCTGGTCAATTGATGTGGCAACCGTCGGAGGCAGGGGATATAAATGAGCCGAGAAGCGTGTAGGTCAAAGGGCGTCATGAACCGGGACGAAAAGGGGGTGACGCTTCTCGTGTCTTCTTGAATATTTGCCGAACTTCATGTGGGTCCTTGACGTCATTTTCCCCGCGGTTTGGATAAGGGTACTTGGCGTGCGAACTCCCGCATCTTCTGTTTAGGTCCTCGAAGTTTCACGGCTTCATGCTTCGGTCCTCAGGTCATTTGGAGTCATGTTCACTTCGTGTCTTGACTTGTGCTGGGCTTCGTGACCTTCTCATAAAGTGCTCGATGAACTCTACCCGAAAGTCCTCATTTAGGCGCTTAAATCCTGTGTAAACAACATACTCCAAAAACCACATGCAAGTGTGAACTTGTTACATCATTAGTATGCCTAGTGGCGGATTAGTTATAAATCAAAGCTCAAACCAAAATGTAACAAGTGCTCTTGGTTGACGGAAATCGACCGTCAACAAAGTTTCCATACCAAATCTCCTTCAGAGAATTCTTTGATATTAACCTTCTTATCATACCACTTGGATACCCTTTTCTTATTCTCTTCAATATTGATCAAGGCCCTGAGCCGACTGCCGGCTAGATCTTCTAACTCTTCTTTTATCAAATTTGAATAATCATCAGCTGATAGCTCATCTTGTAATGACATGCGTCTGGATCCTGTTCTTATTTCCTAAGGCAAAACAACATCATGTCCGTAGACCAGTTGATAAGAAGAAACTTTAGTGGCTCCTTGACAAGCCATCCTGTACGTATGGTATGCCATCGCTTTGGGCTTTCATCAATCTTCCTCTTGATCAATTTGATAATATTTTTATTGGAAGCTTCAACTTGTCCATTGGCTTGAGCATAATAAGGAAAAGAATTCAATACTTTGATTCCCATACCAGTAGCAAATTCATCAAATTCTCTTGACGTGAATTGGCTTCCTTGATCTGTTGTAATGGTTTGGGGTATTCCAAATCGATAGATGATGTGCTCTTTCACAAAATCAATCATGTTACCTGAAGTCACATTCTTGAGAGGAATCGCTTCAACCCACTTGGTGAAGTAATCGGTAGCCACGAGTACGAACTTATGTCCTTTGCTTGACGGAGGGAAGATCTATCTGATAAGGTCAATTGTCCATCCTCTGAATGGCCATGGTTTGATTATTGGATTCATCGTTGATGCAGGGGCTCTTTGCACACTTCTAAATTTCTGGCAGTCTTGACACCCTTTGTAATATTTAAAGCAATCTTCCAGTATGGTTGGCCAGAAATACCCATTGTTCTTGATCATCCACTTCATCTTAAAAGCTGATTGATGAGCTCCACATACTCCTTCATGAATCTCACCCATTAATATTTTTGCTTCTTCTTCGCTTAGGCATTTGAGTAAAACTCCATCAAGCGTCCGATAATATAGTTGATCATCTAACAACACATATTTGAGAACTTTGAGTTTAATACGACGATCTACCTTTTTTGAGGGATCTTAAAGATAATCGGCTATCTCTTTTCTCCAATCATTAGTATCATATTCTGTGACTAAAATTGGCCGATATCCAAAAGCGTTTTGGGCCAACCGATTAGCATCTTCGTTATGCACCTTTGGAATATGCCATAATGTTGCCGTCCTGAATTCTCTGAGCAAATCCAAACAAGCCTCATGATAAATTCTTAGGATGTCATCTTTGCACTCATATTCTCCAGTTAGTTGTTTAATGACTAACAAGGAATCACCAAAAATTTCAATTGTTTCAATTCCTTCTTCCCGAAGCAAAGTAAGCCCTTTCAGGAAAGCTATGTACTCTGCTTGATTATTGGTAGAAGTTTTCTCAATTGGCACAGAAAGCTCATGTGATTGCCCTGTAGGAGAAATCAGAACACTACCAATTCCAGCTCCAGCACCGCATGATGATCCATCAAAGAATAATGTCCAAGGAGCAATATCAACTTCATTTGATCCCAAATGTTGTGTGACAAAATCAGCTAGTACTTGTCCTTTGATTGCTCGTGCTGACTTATATCTGAGATCAAATTCTGACAAAGCTAAAATCCACTTGCCAATGCGTCCCTTTAATATCGGCAGAGATAACATATATTTGATCACATCATCTTTGCATATTATTGTACATTCAGCCGATAGAAGGTAATGTCTTAACTTTGTGCAGGAGAAATATAGACACAAACATAACTTCTCAACTGGTGGATATCGAGTTTCTGCATCTAAAAGCCTTCTGCTTAAGAAGTAGATTACCCTTTCTACCCCTTCAAATTCTTGGACTAAGGCTGAACCAATAGCATCATCAGCAGTTGATAAGTATAATTTGAATGCCTTGCCATGTTGAGGAGGAACCAACACAGGAGGAGACTTTAAATATTGCTTGATATCATCCAACGCTTTCTGTTGTTCTAGTCCCCATACAAACTCTTGATCTGGCTTTAACTTCAACAAAGGGGTGAATGATCGAATTCTTTCGGACAAATTAGATATGAATCTTCTGATAAAGTTGATCTTGCCGATAAGTGATTGCAATTCTTTCTTATTAGTCAGAGGAACCACCTTATCAATTGCAGTAATCGATTTTTCTCCAACTTCGATACCCCGCTCGTGAATCATGAAGCCCAGAAATTGACCAGCCGATACACCAAAAGCACACTTGTGAGGATTCATCTTCAAACCATGCTTTCTTGTACTTTCCAGTGTCTTTTGTAGATCGGCCAGATGTTCTGCATGATCTTTAGATTTCACGACTACGTCATCAATGTATATCTTCACTATCTTACCAATAAGGTCGTGGAAAATATAATTCATTGCTCTCTGATATGTAGCACCCTCATTTTTCAAGCCGAATGTCATGACTACCCATTCATATAAGCCGACATGACCAGGACATCTGAAAGTTGTTTTGGCAATATCTTCAATAGCCATAATTATTTGATTATAACCAGCATTACCGTCCATGAAGTTGATGATTTTATGCCCAGCAGCAGTGTTCACCAGTGCGTCATCTATCGGCATTGGGTATCCATCCATTGGTGTTGCTTTATTCAGATCTCTGAAATCAATGCATGCACGAAGTTTACCATTCTTCTTGTAGACAGGAAATATGTTTGAAATTCACTCAGCGTATCGACATTGCCGAATGAAACCAGCTTTGAGTAACTTAGTTATCTCGGCTTTTATATTTGGAAGAATTTTGTCGTTGCATGGTCTCGGCCTTTGCTTAAACGGCTGATATCCTGACTTGATTGGCAGCCGATGTTCTACAATTGATCGGTCTAAACCAGGCATCTCATAATACTCCCATGCGAAGCAATCATTGAACTCTTGCAATAATGAAATCAGCTTTATTTTATAATCTGCTTCTAATCTGGCACTGATAAATGTCGGCCTTGGTTTGCTTTTATCACCAAGATCTATTTTTTCTAACTCATCGGCTGATGTAAACCCGTGCCCAAGCTTTCCTTCATCTTTTAGAAACTGATCCATTAAACCATAATTTTGGAACTGGCCACTTGGATTGGCCCACTCTTCTGCAGTCGACTGATCTTGAGGGTTGACGATTTCTTCGCTCTTGGCCAATTCAGATGTCAAGACTCTTGCTTGTGAGATTGAATCTTTGGCTACTTCGACCATATTGGTTGGAAAAGAATGTTGATCAATTTTGTCGTATCAAAATCAAGCAACTGAGTTTGCCTTTTGCCGAAGGAATGCGCAATCGGCCTTTTATCTGATACCCACTCAACAAAATTGATCTTGACATCCCCCTCTGAATCAGAATCCTCAACATAAGATATTTTTCTGATAATTCCTCCTAGGTTCATAAGGCCGAGAAGAACTTTCATGGCTTAATCGGTGCACCAACTGGCTTATGCTCTCAAAACTACTGTGAAGCATACTTCTCTTTGATTGAAGGTAAAAGTCCTTGAAAAGCCAATTCTGCCAGTTGTTCGTCGGTCAAACTCAGGCTATAACATTTGTTCTTTGTCTCTTTAAACCTTTGGATGAAGTTTGACACTGATTCATCGTTCCTCTATTTCAAACAGGTCAAATCAGTAATTTTTATCTCATGTATTCCAGAGAAGAAATATCCATGAAATTTCCTTTCAAGATCCTCCCAACTCTGAATGGAATCGGCTGGTAACGATATAAACTATGCAAAGGCTGGCCCTGATAGTGAATATGAGAATAGACGCACCCTCAATAATTCATTTGTTCCTGCATCTCCACACTGGATGATAAATCGGTTGATATGCTCAATAGTGGATGTGTCATCCTGGCCAGTGAACTTGGTGAAATCAGGTACCTTATACTTTTGAGGGAATGGAACTTGATCAAAACAGGCAGGATAAGGTGTCCGGTATACGTCAGTTTGTTGCTTTGGTTTCAACCCAAACTATTTTTGTACCAAATTTGTAATCTCAGCCATAAATTTCTTATTCTGATCAATCAGCTGACTCTCTGCCAAAGGATTTAGCCGATTCTGCATAATTTCAACTGCTCCCGGCTATTCATACATAATTGGATGCGAAGCCAAAAGAGTATGTAAAGCTGTATACCGAGGAAATCCATCTGAATGAAGTATTCTATTTGGAGTTTCTTGATGTATGAGTTGCTCATTCGTGATTTTTGACTGTCTTAGGTGTTGAGAAACTGAAGATATAGGTTGAGCGAGCTGATCGAGCAGCATGGCTTGATGCATTGCTTTGTTATAATCTTCTTGAATCTTTGCAGCATAAACCCTTACTGCATACGCTTTATCAGCTGGACTCATTTGCTCTGGAATGAACTGACAACTGGAAATCGGCTTTTCAGCCGATGTCGTCTCAAATGTTGAAGGCTGAGATACTGTAGGGATTTCATAAGAATCCTCTTGTATTGGTTTGACAAGGTGAGCATGTATAACTGCTACTTCAACACGTTGAGATATTTGAGCTTCAGGATTAAAGTAGTGAATGAAATTCCCTTATCATGCTCATTGGCCAATCCTCTCAGATTATTGAAGACTGCTAAATAAGGAAGAGGAAATTCCTTTGACTTTTGTTTTGATCCCTCTGTAGAATCTCTTGGCAAATCAAATCCAATCAATTTTCCACTTGCATCCCTTATCGTTGGATATACTGGTGCAGCTGATGTAGGAGATTTGTAGCTCTGAGATTCTGATTGACCAGGTACTTCCATGGTTGTTGCAAGTTGTTCTCTGACAACCTCCTTTATACTATTGTGAACAGTATTGTTGAGAACAGGGGCTTGATCCACCAGTATTTGTCGCAAAGCTTCTGTCATCATGTCTTGAAGATTTTCTGGTTCGGACTCCTTTTAAATGCTCCTTCCTTACTCAAACCGAAACTTCCCAATAAAAGCTGATGATATTCTTCCATGTGTTCTTCATATTCATCTCTATCTTCCTTACAGAGTTGCTCCAACACAATCGGTTGGATGTTGGACTGATCAACACCTTTAGGATGTTGCGGAATTGACATCATGGAATAATTCTTCGTGTCCCACCAGGCGTGCCAAAATGTGTTGACGCAAAAAACAGAATCAAGTATTTCACGGCAACACGTAACGGATCCCCGGGATGTAACAAGGCGTGCCAGCCGACCTGACCTGTTGATCGGCACAGAAAGATAGGAAATGTTAGATGAGGGTTAGATCGGCTAGAGAACCGATGTGGGTCTTCAACAAGTAACAGCCCGATCGGCCGATACAACTGTAGAGAGAATCGGCTAGCCGTAGCAGCCGAAGTGCAAGTATATTCAAAACGGCTAGATCAGCCGATTTGATGACGTAGGCAAAGCGCAAGCAGAAGCAGAGCAAGCTAAGCGCTACGGGACAACACTCGGACCAATCTAGATCGGCTGTATCGTCGTGAATCGATGCAAGAGCAAAGATAGCCGATATGATATGATCACGAGCTGGATAAATTGGTGATAAAAGCTAAATAAACAAGAAAAGACTTGCAAACCTAGCTAATATCGATAAGTTGTGAATAAAACTTAGACGAAACCACAGCGATGCGCCCGAAGGTTAAAGCCCAGTTATTATTCGATAAAACGGTACTTACAAGCTTGCCGGAGGTCGATCGATGCAGTCCGATGAGCTAGAAGAACGGCGTTTGAAGAAACAAGAAAATAAGAAGAAGTAAAAAAGGGTGGTGAAGTCGCCGACTTGAAAAAGTAAAGGTTTTGTGTATATTGGTGCGTACAAACTTTCTCTGATCACACAGGGTCGCTATTTATGTCCTGAGGACAACTTGACTCCTAGTCGATGACGACAATGTTTACTTGAATCTAAAGAAATAAAACTACCAAAAAACTTAACAATTCTTATAGGAATCGGACTCTCTAAACTGACTTTGACCCGATGTCAACTTGTTTGTTGACCCGCCTCCATCTTCTCTCCTTTGGCGTATTATTCTTCTGCCATGTTTTTCTCTCATCAATCGGCTGACCCCCGATCGGCTGGTTGCTTCTCTCCCTCTCTCTATCGGCTTTGAGGTCTTCCTAATGCCTTCTTCGACCCTTCTCCGGCATGTGTCAAAAAATGGTGTCAACAATTAATTATAGTTAAAATCTTATCAATAAATTGCTCTTATAGAGTATAAATCATGTCATGATGAGCATGCAGTTCCATACTTTTGTGTGTGTGTGTGTGTGAGAGAGAGAGAGAGAGAGAGAGAGATGCTTTCTATCAGGGGTGAATCTAGGAAAAAGAAGATAGGGGGGGCGAACACAATAGCGTTGTAAACGAAGTGACCAACATCTTAGTAAAAAGTAGACAAGTAGTTCATATCCTGGGTAACATATAAGAATAATGCAAAGTACACCACAAGAGTAAAAAAAAGATGCATCGGCAATTTCTGCATACCGGCCATCAAGCATTATTCTTCATGTGAAGCAATCTGCACATGGAATAAGACAATAATTAGCAAGAAATGGAAAATAACTTCAAAATGATTTTAAACATTATAAGAGAATGACTATGGAGCATATACTAAATAACATACGGTGCTTTTTCATCTCTTCAAACTGTTGTATGATTTTTTTTCATTATTGTTGCTTCTAAATATCTCCTTCTCAGAATGACTATGGAGCATATCATCAAGTCATTAAGCCATTCATCCCCCCATTTCATTACGCAAGTCTGTTTTTTAAAAGAGACAGCTGAAATATCCTCTCAACTGAAGTTGTTGCCACTGGAAGTATCAAAGTTAGCTCAATGAGTTGATAAACCAATGGGAAAGATGTGTGCATTGTCTTCTTGACCATTATTTCAGCAACCTTTGAAAGTTGTGTACATCCAACAAAATATTGTTGATCTCTTAGCATGGTTGAGAAAATCCTTATATTGGCCCGGTAACAACAAAATGTCCCCAACATTGAAATCTTCAACATATATTTCAGCAAGTCTCACAAGTTTATCCACATCAAAACTGGAGAAGTTGTTCAGTGGATTAAGACAAGCCATACATACCAACAACTCTGAACTAACTTCATTAAACCGATGATTCATCTTTGACATGATGGCATCAATGGCACCAAGAAAAATGTCAACACTGTAATAATGCATATTTGTTACCTTTTGCCTTCTACGTGCAGATTTCCCTCTAGCATTTACTTCCTTCTCCATATTTGGCACTTTAATCTCATTTTTATCACAAAAAAACTTCATCCTTTTGAATAACGGATCCCATCCATTATCCCTCATATATATCTTGCAAGCGATCTTTCACATCCATAATCAATTGGATTGCTTCAACAATATCTTGAACCTTCCTTTGCAAAGCCTTTGACAAACTATCTGTAATGCTTAATAATTCTATCATCGATGCATGATGAATACAAAATCAAAGCTTTCCATTTTACCAATTATAAACAAAAAGCTCCACCATTGCGTATTAGTTTAACAGAATCCTTCTTCACAATCTCTGTGACATCCAAGATAGCCTCCCACATTACCAAAATATGAAGTAATGTTTTAAGATGTGAGCCCCATCTAGTATCTCCAGGCCTAGCTAGGCTACTTTCTTAGTTCAAACCTCTTCCACTACTAATCTCACCCTTCTCCAACTTTTCTAACAAGACATCATGATGTTTCGCAAGCAAGACAACCTTTCTCATACAAGATGCACCAATTGTGTTGACTATTAAAGGAACATAGTTGAAGAAATCTGTAATGGCAGGAGTAGAGGTTAAAACAGTAACAACAACTAACTGCAACTGGTGAGCAAAACATTACTTCTCTCAATGCAGCAGTTGTACATCTTTCAAAATGCTTAACTCCAAGAAACCTCTCCATGACCTTTCCTTCATCATTCACAAACCTGCAAAATAGATTCCATTTTATGTTAGTACTAAATAAAATCTAAAAATGTGCAATCAAGTAAAACAAATGCTACCTATTGGTATATGTGCATAGGACCTATATGTAATACCTCCAAGGGGGAGGGACCAAAATTGTAAAAACTTAGTATAAAACAAAGGTGAGAAGGGGGTTGCATGTGGTGTGCAGGACCGTCTAGAATTTTATCTGAACTGTACTCAATCTCTGAACTCCTAATCCTCATCCTTAACAATATGGTATCAGGGCAGCTTAGATCCGGTGGGATTCTTGTTGGATTTGAGCTTCTTGTTGCTGGTTTGCTGGGGTTCATAGCAATTTGAAGGCCTGGGTGGTTGTTGTTCGGCTACTGCTAGTAGCACATGAGCTTCTTTCCCCAAGCGACATTAGAAGGAGGCCTAGGCTGCTACTAGTAATAATTTATCAGGCCAGCTATCTGCTAGTTACCCGATTAATCTACTTGTTTGTTGTTAATTGGAAGATTGTTTGTTTCTTACCTACTCTGGAGGTTGAATGTTGGTTTAGCTTCTTTCTGCACATAAGGTGTTTGATGAATTTTCCAGCAACAATTTCGCATATGTTGAAGCCATATAAGGGTATCATGGAGTGTGAGCATTGTGGCCGGACAGGGCACGTAAAAGCTTTTTGTTGGGATCTTCGTGGGAAATTTGCAGAGAACAATTTGGATTATGGTGAGAACCATAAACATGTAAATATTGAAGGTTTGTTTAGTATGGCACGTAAGAAAGGATTGGTTCCAGTTCTCATGAGTCATGCTGAATATGAATTGTGGAAGTTAGTGAAAGATGCAGCTACTGAAGCAGAGCACATGCTTCATGCTGACATAAACACATCGTCCTCAAGAAGTGACTCATGGTTTATAGACTCAGGTGCCTCCCGTCATATGGTAGGGACATCTAAGATACTGTAGAATTATACTCCAATCAGCGGAGAAGATGAATGTGTTAAATTAGCTAATGGATCGTTTCAGCCTATATTAGGTATTGGAATAGTGAAGTGCAGCCCTACTGTGAACCTTTCATTAGTGTTGCATGTGCCATCATTCCTAGTGAATCTACTCTCTGTTAGTGCTGCAGCAAATGAGTTGAAATGCAGTGTGCACTTCTCTCCAAAGTGGTGTCTGTTTCGACAATTAAAAACAGCAAGCATACTTGGTGTGTGGATAATGAAAAATGGTTTGTACTATCTAAGACCAGATGCTGTTGATGTTGCCCTCACCTCTGTCTTATGTCGAAGTCCGGTGGATGAAATTCTGCTGCAACATCAACGCTTTGGGTCATATGTCTTTTCCAACACTTGAGTTGATATATCCTGCTCTTTTCAAGGTAGCCGACAGGAATATGCTTGTATGTGATACATGTGAACTAGCAAAGCATACAAGATCATCTTATATTTATTCAGGTATGAGAAGCAGTGTACCATTTCATACCATACATCTTGATGTTTGGGGGCCATGTGAGACTACATCCTTGAATGGCTACCGATGGTTTGTCACCTTTATTGATTGCGCTACTCGATACACTTGGTTATATGTCAGGAAGAGCAAAAGTAATGTTTATTCTTGTTTTGAAGATTTCCATAAGATTGTGATGAATCCGTATAATGCGCGAGGCAAGGTGCTCAGATCTGACAATGGCAAGGAGTATGTGAATAATCAATTTCAAGAGTATCTTTCTTCGCATGGGATTATACATCAAACGACTTGTGCTAACACCCCTGAACAAAATGGGGTAGCTGAGAGGAAAAATAGGCATCTACTAGAGGTTGCTCGAAGCTTAATGTTTCAAATGAATGTTCCTAAGTTCTTATGGAGTGAGGCTGTTAAGACAACAACTTATCTAATTAATCGGATGCCATCTAGAATCTTGGACAAGAAGACACCATTGGAGTGTCTCATGGGTGAAAACTCATATGTTGTGCCACCTAAAGTATTTTGTTTTGTTTGTTTTGTCCATGATCATCGACCTACATTTGACAAATTAGATCTGAGAGCCCTCAAGTGTATATTTGTGGGATACTCTAGCACTCAGAAGGGATACAGGTGTTGGCGTCCATCTGAAAGAAAAATGTTCACCACTATGGACGTGACATTTAGAGAGTTAGAGCCTTTTTATAGTCAGGCTTCAGATTTGTCTGACTTAGTTCCATTATGGTCTCCTAAGTCATTACCTTACACGCAGGCCATTGCACAAGGCCAGGAACAACAGCAGCAGCAAATTGTGGTAATTGGGAGTATACCAATTCAATTTTTGAGAAATTTTGTTAGCACCAATGGAGAAAGTATGAAAGATATTACCACAACTCAAGGTAACAATAATGATGATGATGATGTGGTAGACAATCAACAAGAAAATGTTGTCCATAGTGAGAATACACAAGATGTACAAGTACCCCAAGTAGAAGAGCCTTGTATTGAGGAACAACATACCCAGGGGGAGCTAATTACAGAGGAGGTAACAACAATTCCTACTCAAGTAACTAATGGGGACTTGCATGTTCCTATTGCTCAGAGAAAGGCTTCAAGAACTACATCTGGTAAGCTACCCACAAGACTAAAAGATTATGATATATCAAATTATGTTTCATATGACCGTGTGGGGGATAAATACAGAAAATTTGTAGTATCTCTAGCCTCATCTATACCAGTTCCTCGGAACTGGGAAGAAGCAAAGCAAAATCCAAAAGGGAAGGCAACAATGCTGGAAGAATTGGGAGCACTAGAGAACAATGACACTTGGGAACTTGTCACTCTTCCTCCCGGCAAGAAAGTAGTTGGTTGCAAATGGGTGTTCACAATAAAGGAAATGCCAAATGGAACTGTTGAACGGTATAAAGCTCGGTTAGTGGCCAAAGGGTATAGTCAAACATATGGGATTGATTATGATGAAACATTTGCTCCTGTAGCAAAAATGACTACCATTAGGACCCTTGTCTCATGTGCAGCCAACAAAGGTTGGAAATTATTTCAAATGGATGTAAAAATGCATTTCTCCATGGTGAGCTTCAGGAGGAAGTGTATATGGAGATACCTCCAGGTTTTAATACTGAACAAACAGTGGGAAAGGTATGCATGCTGAAGAAATCTCTATATGGTCTCAAACAATCGCCAAGAGCCTGGTTTGATAGATTCAGAAGAGTTGTTTCTGCTTTGGGATATAGTCAAAGTAATGCTAATCACACGCTATTCTTCAAACATGATCGTGGGAAAATCACAATACTGAGTGTTTATGTTGATGATATCGTGATCACCGGTGATGATGATGATGAAATTACTAGAATAAAAAAGGCAGTTGGCAAAATTCTTTGAAGTAAAGGACTTAGGGAGACTGGGTTATTTTCTTGGGATAGTGGTTGCCTATTCCTCTTGAGGTATTTATCTCTCACAAATAAACTATGTACTTGATTTATTATCTGAAATAGGAATGCTATGTTGCAAACCAATGCCTACACCAATTGAACAAAATCATCATTTGCAAGGTGAGGCAGGTGAACAAGTGGACAAAGGGAAGTACAAGAGGTTAGTAGGCCATCTTATTTATTTATCACATACGAGACCTGATATTGCATATGCTGTTAGCATTGTGAGTAGATACATGCATGATCCACGGAAGGGACACATGGATGTTGTCCATCGAATACTCCAGTACTTAAGGGATGTCCAGGAAAAAGGCTTATTGTTTAGTGCTAACAGTCATCTTAATATTGAGGGATACACAGATGTCGATTGGGCAGGTTGCCTAGATGATAGGAGGTCTACCTTTGGCTATTGTGCATACGCAGGTGGAAACTTGGTAAGCTAGAGAAGCAAGAAACAAGGTGTAGTGGCTAGATCAACAGAAGAAGCAGAATATAGAGCCATGGCATTGGGCATTTGTGAACTAATTTGGCTGAAGATACTGTTGAATGAACTTCACCTGCATGATGGCACACCTTTGATATTGAGGTGTGATAGCAAAGCAGCTGTTGACATAGCAAACAACCCAGTTCAACATGATCGAACAAAACACATTGAGGTTGATCGGCACTTCATTAAGGAGAAACTAGCTGACAGACTTCTTCGACTCATACATGTTCGGTCTGGAGATCAAGTGGCTGGTGTACTAACCAAAGGTCTAGGTATACAAATGTTCTGTAACACATGTAGCAAGATGGGGATAATCGATATATTTGTCCCATCTTAAGGGGCAGTGTCGGTATATGTTCATAGGACCTATATGTAATACCTCCAAGGGAAAGGGACCAAAATTGTAAAAACTTAGTATAAAACAGAGGTGAGAAGGGGGCTGCATGTGGTGTGCAGGACCGTCTAGAATTTTCTCTGAACTGTACTCAATCTCTGAACTCCTAATCCTCATCCTTAACAATAAGCTACCTACTAACCTTAAAATCACAGCCATTTGCTCCTTTATTGATACATCTCGAGACTCATCAATCAGCACCGATGTCTGTCAGTGTTTTGGCCACTGAGCCTACCAAGGGGTACCTGGAACTCGAAGCTATGTGCGAGGACACGGAACACAGATTTATACAGGTTCGGGCCACCGGAGTAGCGTACCCTACGTCCTGTTTGGAGTATCATGTATGGCGCCCTACGCTTGGGTGTTCCCCCGAGGGGTTGGGGATGTCCTCCTAAGTACCCGACCCTCCTTTATATAGTTCAGGGGTGGGTTCCTAGTCGGTTACAAGATAGGAGTCCTAGTAGGATTACATGGCACGAGTCCTTGTATGATTACATGGATTTATGGTATGAGTTCTGTTGACGGTTGATAGTCGTATCAAAGTTCATTTGGACTTGCAAGCGGACAAATCCCCCGTCGTAGTCAAGGGACCCTTCTTCCCTTGAGTGGTGAACCCAAGGTATCGAATCTGTGGAACAATGTGTAACGTAAGATCCAATCTAATAAGCGGAAAACACTTTGATCTTGACAAGGGTTTTTGCATCTAATCTATGGAAGAACCATGAAAACACATCTAATCTACTAAACACCAAATGTAGCAAGAGAAAGAGAGGGGAGGTAAAACCAATCTAGAGATTGGATCGGGTCCTTTGTTGAAGTTCCAAAACCAAGAAGAATAAAGCAAACGAATCTCATTAAAAGCCTCTTTAAATCGTGGCTTCCGTTCCAACCCTCAAAGGCACCTACCGTACACGTGATCAACATCGTGTCACGATGTCCTGCTTATTGTGTAGGTGAACCTAAGAGCACGTTCACGAGGAACGTGTTGAAAACGCTCGGTAGGTCAGGTATGCACCTCTAGCCACCATGGCTACAAGAACATCATATGCAATATATCCGCGGAATAGATTGGAGAATAAGAAAACCCAAGTGAAGACAAAATCATAATGAAAGCACTTCATCGCTAGAAATCAGATTCAATCTTGCAAATTCAACATGAAGTATAATACATGGACAAGATCACCACCGGGATCCTACCTTGATCTTGATCCTAGCGTCTAGAACTCCGACGTGGTCTTCCATGCAAGGTTCCCACGTCAGCTAGGGAAACCCTAGTCAACCATCTCGACCCTCTCCTCTCCGGAAGGGTGTCCCTCTCTTCTCTGCTCCTCGGCGGCGGATGACGAATTGCTTCATCGTGGCTCGAGACACGGGGACTGTAAATAGCCCGAAGGTCATCTAGGTCAAAGGGGGCACCGAACCGGGCCCAGAATGGGCTGGGCCGGCCGGCCTGAGCCGGCCGGCCTGGGCCCATTTCAACCCCGTTCGGCCCCGGCTTTCTTCCAGATGCTTCCCGCGACTTCCTGACTTTTTGCCGAGTTGCATGTGGGTCCTTGACGTCATTTTCCTCGCGGTTTAGATAAGGGTGCTTAGCGTATGAACTCCCGCATCTTCCGTCTAGGTCCTCAGCACTTCTCGGTTTCACGCTTTAGTCCTTGGTTCATTTGGGGTCATGTTCATTTTGTATCTTGACTTGTCCCGGGGTCCATGATCACCTTGTAAAACCCATGATGAACTTTACCCGGAAGTCCTCATTTAAGCTCTTGATTCCTGTGTAAACAATAAAGTCCAAATACCATGCACGAGTGCGAACTTGACATATAATGAGGGTTAGGATCGTTAGTGTGAATATCAAATTAATACCAACATAGAAGGTAAACATGTGGCTAGGTTGACAGAAATCGACTGCCAACATCCCCCATGCTTAAACCTTGCTCGTCCTCGAGTAAGCCTTCTATGGATATCAGCGTTGCCCTTCGATGTTCATACCCTACACTTGATCATACATGAGAAAACATAATGCTCTCTAGATTTATATTCATTAAAGTTCCATAATGTACTAACTTTTATCTTTATGGAGGGTAGATATCATTCAAGCTCTTTCCACAAGTACTTGATCATGCTCTCAAACTTTTAAATAAATCTTAGAAATTTTGAAAAATAAAGAATGAGATAAAGAGAAAAATTGCTTTACCAAGATAAAAAATAACCATCTTGCACTTTGCTCATGTACTCTCATCTCATCTTGTATCTCAAGCCTACTTGTTCTACTCCTTTCCTCTCTCAAAGTATAAAGTGGAAGGCTTTATGTGGAGCTATGGGAAAGTTTAGTCCTACCAATATATTATAATTAAGATACTATTAAAACAAGACTAGCTTCTCATGGTCTTACCGAGACTCGTCAAAAAGGTCATTGGAAAAATAATGTTATCAAGGAGGGGGGAGAGATGAACACACACTTTTAGATAGGTGGACATGTTCAAATGGTAAAGAGTTATCTCGAGGCACAAACAAAGTCCTCGTTATTGGATTGCACATGGCTGGAAAGATGAGTATGGGTCTTGATATTGAATCCTCTTGAAAACTCAAAAAGCACTAAACATAGCTAGAGAACCGGAGAGCTTTATTATATATTTTTTCTTTCTTCTTTCTTTCTTTTTGTCATCATATTTATTCTTCTTTATCATTTTTTTCTTTCATCATACTTTTTTCTTTTTTTTATTTGCTCCCCTTGAACTCTAGACTATACTAGCACTTCCTTGGCAACTCCCCCTGCTTAGACATTTGCTCATCCTCGAGCAAAAGAGGTGATAAATATGCCAAGGTAGAAATTGAAGCTCACATATTTTCTTAGAGAGAGATACTCGAAACATCTTCTAGGGATCCTTTTGGAAGTCTCCCTTACTCACTAGAAGCACCTTCATTGTAATCTTCCTTGAAATATTCATCCATACTCATATATTGGGTTTTGGTCAAGGAGGTGAACACAAAAAAGATATGTTTGGGTTTTGTGTTTGGATATCCGGCGAGGTTTACGAAATTCCCAATGTGGAAACTCATAATGCACAGATAGAAGAGGCTAGCATAAAGAACGATACGCAAAAACGGAATGACCAGCTTCTTAGTCTCGGGCCAGAGAAATCAAGCCTTGAATTATTGCACCCAAAAATAAATCTTGTATATACTAATGTTTTGCACTCAAGTAAGTTTAGGCTTTGGATGGGTAGAGCAAAATGCAAGCGGTACTCATGACAAGGTTAGCATAACTTTTTGAGAATAAAAAGGGTCTTTGATTCATTCAAAATTGAGAGCAACGAAAAAGAACTATGGGACTTGAGTTATCATAACCTCCACACAAGATTAGGCTAGCATTTAATTAAATTTCAGATTCATATTAAAAGAGAGCACTAGCTTAAACATACATAAAACAAGCACAAAGATGAGCAAACGGCAATTTTCATCATATATCAACATGGCATCAACTTATTATCTTCACTAAAGGTGATAATCATGGTGGCAAACTTTATTCATGTTGATTTAAAGCAAACACTACTACTAACACACATGCTAAAAATAAATAAAAATAGAAAAATGCTACGCACACACAAATTTGCATAAAAGCTGAAAATAAAGAAAAGGAAAGAGCGAAAATCGAACCGAAGTTGAAGGCATCATTATTATTTTTCTTCTTCCTTCCTTCTCCATTCTTCATCTTACGGTGGTTGATATTGATGATCTTGCTTGTAGCATGGTTGCACCGGTCCTCCTCGAAATTATTCTGGCGGTGATATGTGAAGGCGACCAACTTGATAGGCAATGTTTGCTGTCCCTTCTTCCATTTAACTTGCATTGGTTTGGATGGGACGCCATGAAAACTTCGTTAGGAACCATGTATGGTGGAGGATGTGGTGGCATGGCTGCCCCACTCCCCCATGCTTGCATTGGCATACTTCCTCCTTTTTAATCTTTTTGCTGGTACAAGAAATCCTTCCTCTAACCAATTTTCTCTTCATTCAATCTCAACCTCATGTTGGGAAGAGGAACATTAATCTTTGTCAACTTGTACCTTCTCCTCTCATCTCCACTAATGAATTTTCCTTGCTTCATGTACTTGATCCCAAAGAAATCCCGACAAGGAGAAATTTTGGGTTCCTTGTTATCTTCTTCCGAAATCATTCCCCAAAAATCCTTCTAACATATTTTCTTCGACATCAACTTGCTTCGGGGCTTCCTTCTTGTAACCGAGTAGTTCTCCAATATATCCATAAGGAACTAGTTGCTCTTTATCTTCAAGGCGGAATGAGAGGCATGACACCCCTTCATTAATGTCCGGTGCCGATGTATAAGAATTTCCAAGGCAAGCTCCTTGTGAGTAGTCACACTAACTCCATTAAAGAATTACACCCATCCAAGGTTGCTCAAGATTTGATATCCGAGTAGAATCCTACACTTGGAGGGCGTCATCGAAGTCAACATTTGTCACAAGCCTCGTCTCAAGATGAACAAGCCTCTCTTCCTCCTCCTCCGTCTTCATGATGAAACAATCTTGGAACGCCTCGGAGTGTATGGTGGTGGAGTGGATGAACGAGTTGAGCGTCGTGGTGGAACGAGTGGCTCCTCCGTGTGTCCTTGCGGTTTGGTGTACAGCATGGACGAGCTTCGTGTACTCCTTATGCCACCAAGGGGCACTGTGCCACTCCTTGGTGGTGCCACGTCTTCCTCCATGCTTCGAGGAGACTCGGAGACTGAGTGCCTCCTCGAAGAGCTCGATGATGACTCTGACGATGATGATTGTGTCTTCCTTCCGAGGATGATGTTCATGACCTCTCTGCTGCACAAAGTCACAAACAACTCCCCCGGAGGTTTCTCGCCGGTGGAAATACACACAAAGAAAGTATATGGATTGACAAGAATTGTAATGATTTTTCAGGAATTTTTTAGAGAAGGAAGTGAGGAATGAATTTTTCTGGGTGGTTTCCGGAACTTTTGGGCTATGAACTCAAGAACACAAATTAACAAATGGATAAAATACTTACCAGGCGAAGGGGAGCACCAGGGGCCATAGGTGGAGGCTAGGCCAGCCGGCCTAGGCCGATCGGCCTAGGGGGCCTCCTAGTCCTTTCGCCTCCAGTTTTCTTCGAGATACTTCTTGCTCCCTTCTTGCCTTGTGTCCGCATGACCCATGAGATTCCATTGCCCCAACGTTCACAACCACTCCTTTGCTTGCGTGATTTAGGGTTCCACCTCGATTATTTTTCTTTGTGTCACTTCTTTGCTCTCTTGCCTCATGTGCTTCCACTAAATTCCTGCAAAACAAAGCCCTTGCTTCCCCCATGCTTGTCCTTTGCATGTGTCCAAGATCCCAAATGTTGGATGCCTTCCCGCGATGCATCAATGAGCACTATATGTTAATCAAGCTCAAAAACCTCCTCTTAATCATGTTTAGATGCTAATCACTCCTCTAATTTTGAAAATTTAAAAATTAACTCAGCGCTAGCGATGAGTCCAAATATATCGTTAGAGGAGATTTTAGGCATCCGAAATAATTGTAAAATTTATTTTGGTTGCACTGGGGTCGGTTGCTTTCATTAATTGATAGCAAGCTCCTTCGACTTGACCGTGAGGGCATAGGTTTAGGTTCTAATTTTGGCCAAACATGAGAGAGAGATTTTGAATAAAAAATAAATTCAATGGGGTTTAGAAAAATTCTAATTCTAGAGAACTGGTAGATGTCAAGTTGAAAGAAACCAAAAATCAAGTTTCCTAGGTTCACGCGAGTCCGACCATGCATCAAAGATTAAAAACCATTAAGGAACATGGCAAGGCTCTACTCGTGTGTTCTTATCATGTAAAACTACCCACCCTTAACATCATGGAGAGGATGAAAGGCTTGGATAGGATCTGAATTGTTTGTACGAGTTTCTCAAAAAGAGGCAAATAAATCATGGGATGGCTCATGTCATTGGTTTAAGATCGAAAAATCCAAATAAAACGACTGAGCAAATAAAAGGTTCTCCGAAACTTGTTCAACCACTTAAGAGTTAATAAAATGTTTTGCGTAGCAAATTCTAAGACTCACTTACTTGAAATTCAGAAATCTTCCGGGTTGCCCTCCCGGTAGCTTTGTTCTTGATCGGGTTGTCCTCCCGGTAGCTTATTCTTGACTCGACGAACGGGTTGCCTCCCGTAAAGCGCTTCGTTTATAGTCTATAGCTAGACTTCTTCTCTTCGGATCAATACTCTTTGTGGGCATTGCAATCTTGGGGACCCCACTTCTACACCATCCTTGGCCTTGGTGTAGGTTTATTCTTTGGCTTAGTCATCTTTTTGATCTTCACAGGCGGGTGTTGATTCTTGGTCTTGACCGATGCAACAACTTTTGTGTCTCCTTCTCTTCGTTCTCCTCCCTTCCGATGTGATGATGAGGTAGAATGCATTTTATATTGACCATGTTACATACCTCGAATTGTGGTTAACTTGAATGCACTCCTCTCGCCATCACTTGATCTCCCCCTTGCCGACGTCGATTGTTGCTCTGACGGTCTTGAGGAATGATCTCCCTAGGATGAGTGGCGGATGAGGTTGATCTCCTTTTGATCTTGGAGGTGGAGTTTCTTTTGGAGATTCCGACGATGTCCGACATCCGCTTTTAGATCTTCGTGTTGCACGTCACCTTTGCCTGCAAAATTTCTCTAGACCATCCACAAAATATATGTTTTTTTGTTGGAGATGTAGCCGTCCACCTCCCATTAGGGTTAGCCAAATATATACAAAAACTAAAAGAAAACTAGGGTTTAGCAAAACCCTAATTAGATTGATTTTTTTATTGAGGATGATCAAAATTAAGAGATGCAAAAGAAAAATCAAGAGAAAACTGAAAATATTCACAAACACAATACTAGATTGAATCTTGATTACTTGTTCCCTGGCAACGACGCCAGAAAAAGGGGCTTGTTGACGGTTGATAGTCGTATCAAAGTTCGTTTGGACTTGTAAGCGGACAAATCCCCTGTCGTAGTCAAGGGACCCTTCTTCCCTTGAGTGGTGAACCCAAGGTATCGAATCTGTGGAACAATGTGTAACGCAAGATCCAATCCAATAAGCGGAAAATACTTTGATCTTGACAAGGGTTTTTGCATCTAATCTATGGAAGAACCATGAAAACACATCTAATCTACTAAACACCGGAGGTAGCAAGAGAAAGAGAGGGGAGGTAAAACCAATCTAGAGATTGGATCGGGTCCTTTGTTGAAGTTCCAAAACCAAGAAGAATAAAGCAAACGAATCTCATTAAAAGCCTCTTTAAATCGTGGCTTCCGTTCCAACCCTCAAAGGCACCTACCGTACACGTGATCAACATCCTATCACGATGTCCTGCTTATTGTGTAGGTGAACCTAAGAGCACGTTCACGAGGAACGTGTTGAAAACGCTCGGTAGGTCAGGTATGCACCTCTAGCCACCATGGCTACAAGAACATCATATGCAATCTATCCGCGGAATAGATTGGAGAATAAGAAAACCCAAGCGAAGACAAAATCGTAATGAAAGCACTTGATCGCTAGAAATCGGATTCAATCTTGCAAATTCAACATGAAGTATAATACATGGACAAGATCACCACCGGGATCCTACCTTGATCTTGATCCTAGCTTCTAGAACTCCGACGTGGTCTTCCATGCAAGGTTCCCACGTCAGCTAGGGAAACCCTAGTCAACCATCTCGACCCTCTCCTCTCCGGAAGGGTGTCCCTCTCTTCTCCGCTCCTCGGCGGCAGATGATGAATTGCTTCATCGTGGCTCGAGGCACGGGGACTGTAAATAGCCCAAAGGTCATCTAGGTCAAAGGGGGCACCGAACCGGGCCCAGAATGGGCTGGGCCGGCCGACCTGGGCCCATTTCGGCCCCGGCTTTCTTCCAGATGCTTCTCGCGACTTCCTGACTTTTTGCCGAGTTGCATGTGGGTCCTTGACGTCATTTTCCTCGCGGTTTAGATAAGGGTGCTTGGCGTATGAACTCTAGCATCTTCCGTCTAGGTCCTCAACACTTCTCAATTTCATGCTTTAGTCCTTGGTTCATTTGGAGTCATGTTCATCTTGTATCTTGACTTGTCCCGGGGTCCATGATCACCTTATAAAACCCTTGATGAACTTTTCCCGGAAGTCCTCATTTAAGCTCTTGATTCCTGTGTAAACAATAAAGTCCAAATACCATGCACGAGTGCGAACTTGACATATAATGAGGGTTAGGATCGTTAGTGTGAATATCAAATTAATATCAACATAGAAGGTAAACATGTGGCTAGGTTGATGGAAATCAACCGCCAACAAGTTCGCAGTCTTCCATGTATAGGTACCCGGGGTGTATGGTCGACAAGCCCTCGAGCACTTTGTAGTCTTGAGTAGTGAGTTCGAGTAGTCTTGAAGCTTCGTCGAGTAGTTTCTGATCATCTCGAGTACTGCTAGCCGAAGTCTTCAATAGTACTTGAATTTCCGAAAGAGTGGAATGTGCTCTAGTTTATCTACGAGTACTTTTGAATCCTCCCCGAGTAGTTTCCAGGCGTCCCCGAGTTCTAACTCTGGAATTCTCCAAAACATACCCATCTTGTATTGAAATCTTGATCTATATGGAGGTGCGATTTGCAAAAATCGCATTCCATATGGAGTGTAGCCCCCGATCCTGAGTTTGAATCGAAGAATCAAGCTGAGGGTCAATCTAGGATCTGCATCTTCCGTCTTGAAAAAAGAGGTTGATGGTTGTAGCATAGTAGCCCCCGAGCCTTGAAGTGATGAGAAAATCAATCCAAGGGTCTTCAGTTCGCAAAAGTTGTCATCCGAGTACTCTTGTAGCGTCCAGCCCTCGAGATTATGTGCCAAGTGAGCCAAATGAGCCACGTCGTGGAGTTGAGCCCCCGAGCTGAAGAACTAACAGAGCATGCTGAAGTTGTTGTTGAGTAGTAATTTGGCGTCGAGCCCTTGAGCTTGAGAAGTAGCGGAGACTACTCGAGTCATCTTCGAGTAGTAATGTTGCCGTCAGAGCGGACTTTAGATGCGACCGGAGTCGACTTTTAGATTGCCGTGCGAACCAGACTTTAGAATGCGACCAAAATCGACTTTGTGATGCGACTTTAGAAATAGACTTTGTGATGCGACTAGAGTAGTCAACTTTAGAATGCGACTTGAATAAGTCGACTTTGTGCCGCGCGGAGCGGACCTTGAGATGCAACTTTAGAAGTTGACTTTATGACACGACTAGAGTAGTCGACTTTAAATTGCCGCGCGAAGTGGACTTTAGATGCGACTAAAGAAGTCGACTTTAGACTGCCGCATGGAGCAGACTTTAGATGCAACCGAAGTCGACTTTGTACCGTGCGAAGCGGACTTTGTAAATGCGACTTGAGTAAGTCGACTTTAAATACTTCGAGCCAAGTATGAAACCTAAAACACAAAGCTGAAAAGCCAAGAACGAAAAGCACGTTCCAGAAGGCAAAAGGCAAATTAAAAATCAAAAAAACGAATTGTTTTGCCTCCGGAGCCGTCTGGAAAAATATTTTACATTGCGTCGAGTACAATGTCTGGACACACTATTGAGATACAGTGTCTTAAGTACTACTGAGGCATAGAGCCTAGGACATAGTACTCGCAAGGATGTTCCGAGGAACGAGTAAGACCATAGGGGACAGTGTGATGAACTCTTCTTGCTGTAGCAGCAACTTGTGTTAGAGCTCCACTAAGACCCTACCAGGAAAAGGTGTTACTCCCAGGCTGCAGCCTCTAACTGGGGAGGGCAAGGACAACATGTGCCACTTACTGCCTCATATGGCGCAGAGCCATCTGGAAAGGGTTATCGTGACCCCTGGTCTTGGATCGTTAAGATAACTAGTCGTGAGGACTGTATACAGCCGAAGCCGTCTGGAAAGGGTTATCGTGACCCCCGGTCTTGGACCGTCAAGATAAGTAGTCGAGGACTACGAGTAGAGTCGCCGCCAGAGCAGGCTTGGATGGTAATGTAGCTCAGACCTAAAAACATCATACAGCTGAGTAGTTGCCTGAACCCGAAAACCGTTTATAGCTAGGTAGTCGCCTGGACCTGAGAATCACTTACAAGCCTAGGGTCGGCATAGAAGCAAGAACCTGGAGTAAGGATCGACGTGGTAGCAGGGAGACCCAGGGTAAGAATCGGTACAGTAGCAGGGAGCCCAGGGTAAGTGTAGTACGGGTGGAGCACAAGAGTACTTAGGGTATTTGAACCCATGGTACGGAGCTCGACCAATGTCGATGGTTCCGCTAGAGCGGACTTTGAGATTGCCGCGCGGAGCGAACTTTAAAATGGGACTTGAGTAAGTCAACTTTATGCCGCGCGAAGCGAACTTTGTAAATGCGACTTGAGTAAGTCAACTTTATGCCACGCGAAGCGGACTTTGGAAATGCGACTTGAGTAAGGCGACTTTGTGCCGTGCGGAGCGGACTATAGAAGTTGCCTCCTTGGGATAGCCCCTAGTTGATGGAGTAGCTCGTGGTGACTTGTTGATATGTCCCCAGAGTAGTCGGCATAGTGTAGCTCTCGTGAAAATCCGTTGAGAAGCATACACAAATAAGTAGTCCTTGGCGTGTTTGTCTCATGTGCAAAACAAGCCAAAGAAGAAGAAAAAAAGTAATCATTGAAATAAATGACTCACTGTTACCGCAGGAGCAGTTTGTAGATGCAACCGAAGTCAGCTTGTACCGCCGGAGCGGGTTTGAATGAACTCGTAGATGAGTGTTGATGAAGACATGGCAGTCGATGACGGAGCCGCAATAGTTGTTGGTAAAGCCGACTAGTCGGAGGTGGATCCGACTAGTTGTTGGTGGTGTAGTAGCCGTTCTCGACTAGTTCTCTAGTCGAAACTAGCCGAGAAGAGTAACCGAAGTAGTCGACGGTGAGTTGGTGCGGCCGCGAGACGATGCCGCGGTGGCGCATAGCGTTGTCGAGGCAGAGCCGGTGCGGCCGCAGGACAATGTCGCGAGGTGGCGCACGACATTGTCGAGGTAGGGCCGGTGCGGCCGCAGGATGATGTCACGGGGCGGCGCACGGTGTTGTCGAGGTAGAGCCGGTGCGGCCGCAGGACGATGTCACGGGGCGGCGCACAGTGTTGTCGTCGACGAGTTGGCGTTGCTTAGCATCGATGTAGCTGTACTCGAGTAATTTAAGTAGTCGACGGCGAGTTGAGGTTGCCAAGCGTCGATGTAGTTGTACTTGGGTACGATGCTTGTGTGCATCAAGCATTGATCTTGAAGCTTGCTGGTTGCCCTTGTGTGTGGGTAGCTCAATCACCAATCAATTTTGCTTTGCACATGGGACTGCAGGTGCTTGACGAGTTGTATTTGGAGTTGATTCGGCCGACGCACAGCAGGCTTAGGCAACGCAGCACATGGTCTTCGATGTCGCGACGGAAAAAATTGGAGTTTGTTTCCGCCTCAAACTTGGTTGGCAATGTCGATACAGAGAACCTGGCAAGACTGAGTACTGCCCTATTTCAAACTCGAATACAGAGACTAATTCCTTGCCGGATTTTGACTCAACATCACCTTCTCGATTGTGATGCTGATTATGACAAGTTGATCTCCGCTTGGGACTCGGCAGCATGCGACTTTGGGTGGGTAACACGAAAACAATTCCGCGTTGATTGGAGAAATCTCGTCGAGCCGTCGAGTTGTGAGCCGCTAGAGCTTCTGATTTGACACGTAAGTCGAAAGCAGAAACAGGGGCTCAACGAGTTGTCGTTGTAGCATTGTGTGGATTTATCTTGTCCTTCGAATTCGCCCGATGATTTTGACGATCACCCCTACCTGGCGCGCCAGCTGTCAGTGTTTTGGCCACTGAGCCTACCAAGGGGTACCCGAGGTAGTAGATTGTGCGATGGAGGATCGCCATGACCTGGAACTCGAAGGTATACGCGAGGACACGGGACACAGATTTATACAGGTTTGGGCCGCCGGAGTAGCAGACCCTACGTCCTGTTTGGAGTATCATGTATGGTGCCCTGCGCTTGGGTGTTCCCCGGAGTGGTTGGGGATGCCCTCCTAGGTACCCGACCCTCCTTTATATAGTCCAGGGGGCGGGTTCTTAGCCGGTTACAAGATAGGAGTCCTAGTAGGATTACATGGCACGAGTCCTAGTAGGATTACATGGATTTATGGTATGAGTTCGCAGTCTTCCATGTATAGGTACCCGAGGTGTATGGTCGACAATGTCTACCTCGAATCTCATCCAAAATCAATGATGTGACTACCTCTGCACAAGCTTTGGTGAGTTCCTTCTGTATGTTAGGACATAACATTTGGCATTGTTTAGAGACATTATTATATGCACTCTTTACCTTCTTCTTTTTTGTACCAATCAACCATCTCTCTATATGTACCTTTGTTGAGGGAAGTTGCAGACGCATCATGTCCACAGAAAGCATCCCCTTGCTCAATTAGAAATCTTACAATGGCTAAAGAAGATGTCAAGCGAATGTTGTATCGAATCTGTTCCTCTTTAGTGTACGTAGTAACTTTTCGAGTTACACTTGTCCTTTGGTTCATGAAATCATCACACATCATTCTTGCATTGTTGTGAGAAACTGAACCAGCATGCATATCAAATCTTTCCAAAGCCTTCTTCCACTTCTCATAACCTTTTCTTGCAAAGACATCACTGCCAAATTTTCAGGCTTCCTGGCTGAAAGAAAAGGTAACAATACAAGCAAAATGCTACATCCTTTGATTCATTATACTCCAACCAATCATATGACTCAAACCAACATTGTTGGAAGGACCTCCATTCTCCTGATTGCCATTTTCTTGGAACTGAGAAACCAATTGGTGGAATTGGACCGCTCAAAGCATATGCCCTCTTCACTTGATATCTAATCTGAAATGGATACTCATCAATCTGCTTGCGCAATCCTAGATCACTAACAATATCTGAGCAGCGAAATTCCACCCTTGGTAATTTTGGTTGCCTCGTGTTCTCATTATTAAGTGCCACTGCTACCACTTGAATAATAGCTGAACAATGTTCTTATTGACATCTTTCTATTTTGCTAATAATTACCTAAAAGGTTGAAATGTTCAGTAATCAATTAAACTACCAAGTACCAACCATTGCAATTCCTTTCAAACTAAAGCAAAATTCCATACATACCAGAATGGGGAGTTGGGGAGTTGGACTGGGGCCTGCGGGCGGCTAGGGGGCAGCCAGGCAGGGGGCGGTGTTTGTTTGGGGAGTAGGGGCAGATCCTTGACCACTCGGCGTGTCGGGGCGGGGTCGCGTTCGTCAGCAGACGGCGGCGACACGGCTCATTCAGGGGAACGATGCCCGCGGATAGGCTTGGCGTGGGGCAGTAGTTGGCCGGATGGGTTGCCCTTAAGAGAATTAGATGGGCCATTAGGCCGCACTGTTGTCTATATATAGGTCAGAAAATGAAATTGAGTCGATTGTGTGCTACTGCCTGAATGCATCCGGATGGCCCAAGCTGGCCCAATAGCGCGATGTTGACCCCTTTCATCAACCACCAGCAACTTTAGCCCCCCCAAGTTTCGTTCATGGCGAGCAAATTTCAGGGGGATGGGGCTCCCTTGGTTTCCCACGGGTAGGGGGCTCGAGCCACCTACCCCCACGTTGATCCACCCTTGTTTTGTATCGTCGTACACACGCACAAATATGTACATGCCCAGTACAATATCACAATATACCACACACTGGTCACCCTCACTGGGGTAACCACAGACACACAAGCGAATACTTTGCAGATATCAAATAGCAGAGTAGATGTCAGTAAGCGTCGACCGAGGAAAGGCCGCAGAGACAATATAGGAGAGGACCGTGGAAGCACATGTATCCTCGTGATCAATGTGGTGTTGGTTCTATCCTCTATGCCTTTGGCACTTGCAAAACAACTAAACCCAACTATAGTGACACACATTGTGGGTAGAGCAGGGATAGCGAGCTCATGCCCCCCCCCCCCCCCGGCGGAGGTAGGTCAGGTCCACATGTAAGATCATTCAACAGAGATGTAATGCGCAGTGACGGAGTTGGGCCTAGGGCCACTATGACCATGGCCCTAGGCGTGGGCCAAATTCTTCCATAGTAAACACTGTTGCTAATGAAGGCCCAGTATAAAAAAAATTGATCAGTCCATGTAACAGCCCTATGCGCTGTGCGGGCACAATTCCGCCCCTGGCTGTGCTTACTGACCCGTACCTCTTATTGCTATAGTAGCTACATATTGCAGGGTCATGGTCCTACTAATGAAGTGATCTAAATATTGTTCTTGCGAGTTTGCATGCATGCTACTTCATGTTCAAGCGTTGCATAATAACATCCACACACCATAAAACTAACAGATTTCTCAAAAAAAAATCGTTGACAAGTAAATAGACATTATTATTATTGAATTGCCCTAAACAAAGGTTGTCCATGAAACCCAAGTATGCGTACCTGAACAACTTTGCATGACAGCAACATACATGGACTTGTTTCTTATTCTGCTGATGATCCAACCTACCTGTCATAGCACCCTATGTCACACACAGTACACTATTTAGATTGCAAATAGACACTATTCATACGTCACATCAAGGGTGTGTTTAGATCCCTGAATTGGGATGCAAAATTCTGGATTTTGCACGGATTTTGGGCTGAAAAGCACTGTTCCGAACTGAAAAACACTGTAGCACTTTTCGTTTGTTTGTGGTAAATATTGTCCTACCATGGCCTAACTAGGCTCAAAAGATTCGTCTCGCAAAGTACATCCAAACTGTGTAATTAGTTTTTGATTTCATCTACATTTAGTACTTCATGCATGTGCCGGCATTTTTGATGTGATGTTTGATGTGATGGGAATCTTCTTTTTGCATAGTGAATTTTGGGGGAAGTTGTGCTTCTAAACACACCCCAAGTCACATTTTCTCTGTATGCACGTGACTCAATGCGGCAATTTTTCTCAATTTTCCATTCGAAAGCACTAATCCAGCATTATTCATACGCGCAGATTTTCCAATCTAAACAGGCCGGACCGAGTTTTCAGCTAGGTTGGACGCCACCAATCTGGGGTTGTTCTAATTTGCCCCTTCTCCATTTTATCCTCTTTCGGAGAGTTCAGTGAGAGGTCTTTTTCGGTACACAATATCACTCTGTACCACCACTTTAAAAGGACTCGTATGTAATGATCTATTTGTAAGGATCGGACGATTGAGATTAATTCTGTACCACCAGTTTTTTTGTGTGATACGTGTGGTATTTATAGGTGGTATTGGTAGCATATGAGTATTATTGGAAATGGAAAATATTTTTGTTGTAATATATAAAACGATTTAGGTATTGTACGCGGTATGTTTTTATTGTACTCGTTGGCGGTATGTTTTTTCCAAATAATATTATTCATTCACCAAATTACCATTTTACCCACAGCAAAAAAGCGATAATACCACCGTACTACCAAAGAGTGGTATTGTGTAAAAAAAACTCTTTAGTGATTGGGCTCTAGGTCTGCATGAAAGCAGTGCAGCAGAGCTGGCGGCCACTAATCCCACCACTAATTTGTTCCCCTGACAGCAACACAGGATCTACCGCGGGCAACTTCCTTCCGTCCCCTTTGTGCGCTAGTGTACTGATGCTCGTGGAAACTAATTAGGGCATGTACAACGCGTCTTTTTACCCCCGTCTGTATGACGGGTTTTTTCAAAAAAGCCCCCGCTTCAGCCTACCGACGGGGGCAGCGTCGCCTCGCGAGACGACGGGCATGTCCCGTTCTCCCAGGCGGGATCGACGAGACCAACGCCGCGCTGTACGCCTCGTCCTCTTGAGGCGACGCCATGGCCGGATCCCGCGCGAAGTTCGCGCGCGCGGGAGATGTCTTCGCCAAACTGGGACAGCAGTGGCGGAAGAGGGAAAGAATCGATCTAGCGGAGGAGGGAGGGCGCCGGGAGTCATGGAGGAGGCCGGCAAGCCCGCAACCGCCAAATCCGGCTGGGGGAAGTGGGAGATCCGGCCACGGCCACCCCGGAACCGAGCGCTGCTGGCTGCCGTCGCCCGTCGACCTCGCCGTCCCGAGCCCCAGCCGCCATAAGCCGCAGTGGGCTGCTCCGCCCCGACCGCCACGACCGCGAGTGCCGCGGCGAGCTGTTCCGCCCCGGCCGCAGCGCCTCACTGCGCTCGGCACAGGGATACCGGAGAGGGGAAGCGGGACAGCTGACGGAGGAGCTCGCGGTTGCAGGCGCACGGCGAGCTCGCGGTTGCAGGCGCAGAGCCTGGCGGGGCGCGCGCAGACCTCCTCCAGGTGCTGCTTGCGGGCGCGGGACCGGAGCCGGGCGTTGGAGGAGCTCCCCAGCCGGGAGGAGCACCGCGGGCAGGGGTACGGTGGAGGAGACCGGGAGGTGCCAGGGCGGCAGGAACCTCGAGCACGGGAGTGTGGAGCCTCCGCAGGCCGCTGAGCTGAGAGAGAAAAATGGGATGGAGCCCAGATGGAGGTCCTTGCGGGCTCCTTCCTTCAACCTCCGCCGCCTAAACAGCGTTCGTCGGCGCAGGGAAGAGGGGTGGAGAGAAGCAGAGCAGAGCAGAGCAGATGAAGTGGATCGCGCAGGAGAGCTGCGGTGGCCGGTGGGGAAAGCTGCAAGTGTTGGATAATTTCTTTCCATGTGTGGACGGGAACAGGCCACGTAGCTGTAGGCACCGTGCGTGGATGCTACCTTGCCTCTGAGTTCTTCCATGGACTACAGTACATGCTACCCTTTTGAATATTTCAGTGTGTTGTCTTCAAATTCATTCGGTTATCGAACTCAAAAGCCACACAATGTATACATAAATCTATTTGTAGTTAATCTTAACCCAAATGCAAAGTATTAAACAGCTTATAGACAACCTCTGTCTGTGGGTTGTATGAGTTGTCTGTATATCTGTCTGTACGCTACATTCGAGATTCTGCAGACGGCGAGTCGTCTGTGGGTTGTACATGCCCTTAACGACGGGTCTCTTCAGCCCGACGCCAGAGGCCCAGAGCAAGCAGATTGCAGAACCAGTAGCACCGCATCGTTTAGTGGACACGAGAATTATTTTTTTAAAATTAGCTGGTACAAGTGGCGATCGAGAAGATTAAATTACATTTGCCTAGTTGAATTTTAGGCCAACGAAGATTCAGCTTTTCCAAAAGTGACATGCATTTCCAAAAGTGAGGAGTATTCAGTGACCGGACGACCGTAGTGAAGTTCAGGCCGGTTAGCAGTCGAGATCAGCAGCAGCAGACAACTAGAAATGCAGTCAAGCCCGACACCGATGATCTGGGTGGCACCGTCACGCACGTCGCCCATGCCCCATGGAAAGGCGCCGCGCGCAGCAGACGACGACGACGACAGGAGGAAGGGTGAAGTGCACTGATTCAGCGCCATGCGCGCGGAGCAAGCTGTGTGTGTCCGAAAAGGATCGGTCACAACTCTGCTCGGAGCTGACGAGTTGAAACAATATTGGAGGCGAGACAACATACAGTGCAAGTCAACGGATGGCAAGCAGCAGGCACGGTACCCCCATTGTTGTATAGCAAGGGCAAGGCCTGCTTAATTTTGATGTGACCATGCTTCAGGCCAACTCCCCGTGTGTCACAGCTTGGCGATGACGCTACTAGGAAGTAGGAGTAGGAACAACACCTTTGTGTCCTTGTTTGTCCGTGCAACGAAGCAGGGGTGGTTCGCCTAACGCGTACGGCGTACTAGCAGTGGTCAGATGAGGGAAACCGTTTAGTCGTGGCCTGAAGATTTGTACTACGTCAACGCTTCCGATCCGTTAATTGTCTGCAGGAACCGGGTCAGGACAGTCCGAGCACCAGCTGCTCCGATCCTTCTCGGTTGGCTGACGACTGACGACGGCGAGACCCCTTCTCTTGTTGGATGTGTTGGCGACTGGTAGAAAGGTGCTGCGACGACGACGGTGTGTTGAGCCAGCCGATCGACGAGATGGGTTGCAAATTTGCAATGGCAGATGCATGCAGCAGTTGCAGCACCACCACCTGAAAAAGATGAGCTGCGGCAACCTAGGATTCGAATGAAAAGGCCGGTAGAGAAAAAAAAAAGGCAGGAAGAAGGAAGCGTCCGTCCGTTCACGTACGCTGCTCGATCGATCGCGGCAATCAATCAGTCCGCAAAGCAAGCATGCAAGCAACTAGCTACTCGCATGGCGAGGAGGCGTCGTCCTTGGTTCCGGCCGGCCGGACCCCCCACCACCACTACACCTACCACCACATGCGCGCACGCGCACGGCGGCCGTCCGGCGCCGGCGGCCGCAGCAGCATCCGGCAGACGACGATCGACGACGCTAGCTGCTGCACGGATCGATGCTGCTGCGGCACCACAGGCGCACCAACTGATGCAGAGGGGCAAAAGCTAAGCGATGGCAACGCCTCGCCTCGCCCCACTACGTACGTTACGTACGCGATGATCGAGAGCACACCTGCACAGATCACAACGGCAGTCTACTACTCCCACGGTCTATAAATATAAATATTTCTCGATTTCTCATCTTATTCAAAAAATTATAAAAACATAAAAATAATTATGATATACTTAAAATATATATGATGATAAAACATATCATAACAAAATAAATAATTTTTTTCATAATTTTTTTAATCAGACGAACAACCAAACGTGAACAGAAAAAATTAACAAATACTTATATTTAGGAACAGAGAGAGTACTGATGTAGGAGTGCGCCATCCAATCAGCAAGCGCAACTTTAATTTCGTTCCAATACATCATGCTGATATTCGGCAATGGAGACCGACGGCGTTCACGAACGTCTCTCTACCCTTTCTCCGTCGGACTGTCCAGGTGGAACGGAAGACGACGGCGACAACATCTCCGATGTCTCTCTCTCCCTATCTATGTGAGCGGGCTTTGGTTCCTGGTGGTGCTCATCATGTTGCACTGCCACATTTACCCTAAGCTAATCCAGTGTCTCCAATCAGGATTCCGGTTTGTCGAAATTTTTTCGATGGCGATCGAAAAGGAAATTCCGAAAATTATTAGCTATTACTACACTTACGCATATAATTCATTGTAAATCTAGTACTCTAGACACATGCGTTTTGTATTGTTTGCGTTGCATATTCTTCGACTCAATAGTTATACATAGTTACATACTGTCATAAATCATACTCGCTATGTTTACATCTTACATTTTTTGAAAATCATATAATTTGGTGAATGTTTAAAAAATCACGACTTTCGTTGTGCCTTCAATATCTAGTTTATTGGTCCTGCTTCAATCCGTTGAGGTAATGGAATAATTCTCCTTCCACACCCATGTTGGATTGGCCTCGCTCCGATCCAGTTCCACGTTAACCCAAGTTGAGCTTGAAGTTGGTTAAGAGCACTTCTAATAGATTATTAATGATAGTTTCTATCTGTATTAAATAGATTGTCAACTAAGCAAAATGGTGATGTGTCAGTGTAATTAATGAGGAAACAGAGCACAAATCATAGAAATACTTTCCTCAGGGCACTCACAATGCAGACTGTATCATAGAGTCTAAACCTATTTATTATCTTCATATTTATTGTACTTCGCTGATGTGACAGTATATATATGGAAGAGAGAGGAAGAAAAACTAAGACTCGAAGTCTTATTTAGACTCCAAGTCTATGATACCATCGAAGTAATAAATAGTCTTAGACTCTATGTAGAGTCTGCACTCAGAGTGTCCTGTCGAGAAACCATGTCTACTCCTGACTCAATGCACAAGAAACCATGAATTTGCTATTGGGAAGAAACTATTAGTTTCTATAGGGTTAATGCAATGCTGAAATTAGAAGAGAGAAAGAGAAAACAATTATTACTCGAAGACATTACCACTGTGAAGAATAGTTTATATAGACGATTTCTTGTGCTATGAAAATCGTGTTAGTTTCCTTCATTCGGACTGCCCTAATTAATTTGAAATTGACATTGTTGATTGGTGATCCAAATTCATTGTACACAAGATAGAGGTCAACTTCTGACGAAGCGTAGCGGAGGCCCGCCGGGAGGCTAAGGCCGGAGCGGAGCGGTACAGTACGGGTCATATAAACCCGTTAGGGTTTTCCATTGGAGATTGGATTCATTCTACTTCTTGTAAGCCGCCGCCGTTGGCGTTTGTAACCGGACTCCAATCATAGTGAAGTTGCTTGCTGGCTGGCGCTCGTGGTTTTTCCCTCTCGTGTTGAGGGGGTTTTCCACGTTAAATCTCGTGTCTCCTGCGGTTTGATCTCTTTACTTCTAGTTCGTTTTGCGCCATCGTTTATAACAGACATTATAAAACTGTAAGTGGTGAAATAAAAGTAGGACTACTACTTAAGTTGTAAATTGGAGATTTTGATTTTTCTTCTTACATGTTTCTTATAAAAGTATAAACACGTGCCAACTTACAGTGTTTCACGCATGACGATCAAACGTATCCTCGAAAGAGGATGTCTGAAGATTACTCTGATCAACATTCAACCCGGAGTTATATCCATTATCCAAAAAACTTGCTTCTACTCTTTGTTCCCGGAAAGAATGAAAAAAGGTCGCTTCTACTACTTTTCTACGCCATGGCTGCAAGTAAGCTACCTAGCTAGTACACATACCACTCACTACGAGCCATGACGGATCGAGAGCACGGAAATGCAGGTAGAAGCAATGCAAAGCTAAGCCGGCCTTGCGTCCCACTCGTCCTGCCTTCTACGGACAAAAATACACGTACACGTTGCCAGGAACCTTACCGTAGGTTGCTGAATGGTTCTTATCTGTACAATACGTACAATCAGTATTGCCAAACAGTGAACAATGCAGTGCAGTGCAATTAAAGGTATACCTTACAATAGCAACGAGGTTATTACAAGTGGCATGCTAGATTGTAAACACCCCCCTCTAATCAAGTAATCATCCCTGTAGCTGGAAACCAAAGCCAAGCCACTTTACAATAACCCCGTTAATCTCTGAGCAACTGAATCCCAAATTGTTTAATGAGCACGAGACAAACTGTCTTTATCTGCACCATATGTTAAAAAATATATATGTACTGCTAGGAACCGTATACCTGTGCCCTTACTACAATAAGTGATGGTGGTCGAGCCCATCCATTGCTGCAAAAGTCTAGTGCAGTGCTCTTTCAGAAAAGATACAGTATTCCAGTACAGCGGCATTGTTGTAAACTGAAGTAAAAGCTTACAAGGCCTTGTTTAGTTAGCTAAAATTTCTAACTTTTTCTCCACTCTCTCTCCATCACATCACATTAAATACGCCAAAAGATATATGTTTGGAGTATTAAATATAGGTAAAAAAATAACTAATTACACAATTTGGATGTCCTTTGCGACACGAATCTTTTGAGCCTAGTTAGGCCATGATAGGATAATATTTACCACAAACAAACGAAATGTGCTACAGTGTGCTACAGGAGTTCCAGGAGTCGAAAAGACACATTTTTCAACCAACTAAACAAGGTCCACATGTCACACTGTACAATAACGCTGCTCATCCATCCCTGTACCTGCTGGAAACAAATTAAAAGCCAAGTCACCCTCTGGTAGCAACAACTACTACCAGTAGCTATACATACACTGTACAGCTACTACAGATCATTTGCTCCAGTCAGAGCAGCCGAAAACACCCGGCAGCTAGCCACCACCAGCTGATCTACAGAAATATACAAGAGGATGACCAAAGCCACACAACACAATATGCACATAAACAGAAAGGACGGCAGCATCGGTGTATAGATTGGCGTCTAACCGTTGGTTTGCTTCACCAGTTCAAATGAACAACCGCAAGCAGCCTGACAGGCCGGTGACAAAAATGCGTATCTAGGTGACTGCAACTGGTGGATAATCGCCCTCGAATGTTAAATGATAGCACCTGATTGTTGTCCCTATCTGAATGTCGACGACTATTAATTGAAACACAAAATCAGCATCAATTTCAGGCAGTTATCACCAAACCAAACGCTAATTGATTAATAAGCCACTAACTAATAAAAAGTTCTAGCATCAACTAAATGCCATGCCTTTGCTCACACGAATTCATGTAGGTGTCGTGCTGCATCAAAATCAATTTTATATAGAGCGAGGAAATGGGTTCATGGGTGCACACTCATTTCTCCAAGAAAGTGTACATAAATGGCATAGAGAAGGAATGTATGTACTGCCTTTGCTCACACGGATTCATGCAACCTTTCCGGACACAAATGAACCTACGTTCCGAAAAACATGAGTTGTGGACATGCATACTTAACATCTTGCAATCCAAATGAGTTTATGCATGTAGTTAACTGAGTCGAAGTTGGAGTAGAGAAAACATGAGTACCATCGAGGAACAACGATTAACTTATCCTCTCTACTACGCTGGAAAAAAACTAGTAGTAATTTCAAAAGAAAGAAGTTATTGCAACTTGGATTGTCCTCCAAAAACATAGGAAAATATCATAGGGGACACCACAACATTTTGATAAAATACGGGGACCCAACTGCAAAACCGTCCACCGTATTTATCCACCCTCCTCTGTCCCCGCCTTCCCCACACTTCAACCAAACTCGCCCGGCCATCACGCGAGCTCCTCCCCCACCCATGCCGACCGGCCAAGCTCGGACGCCGCAGCCACCACCGCTCCCACCAGCGCCGGCGAAAGATCTATCCTCCCCGGCGCCGACCCACCGCCGCCACCGCACCTTCTCCTCCTCGTCGTCGTCCTCTTCGTCGTCGCTCTCCACGGTTTCTTCCGCCGCCTCCTCGCCGTCGCCGTCCCCGCGCGGCCGCGCCGCCACCTCCGTGCCCTTCTCCTGGGAGCACCACCCGGGCATCCCCAAGACGCGCCTCCCCGCCATCGTCGCCGGCGCGAAGGTGGCCTCCTCTGCTCCGCCGCCCACGCCGCCGCTCCCGCTCCCGCCGCCCCTCCGCGCGCCGCCGTCCAGAACCCGCCACCACCAGCAGCAGCACAACCGTCGCCGGCGCTCCAGCAGCAGCAGCAGCCACCCGTCGGCGGCCGGCGGGGACCCCTTCGCCGCGGCGCTCGCCGAGTGCACCAGGGAGCGCGCCGCGGCGTCGGGGGCCGACAGCGACCGCCGCCTCATGGACAGCCTCTTCCCGTCCCCGGCGGCGGCAGCGCAGGCGTCGGCGTCGTGCGGGCCCAGCAGCCGGCGCTGGTCCATCGCGTCCGCCGGGATCCTCGACTTGTACGGGTGCAAGAGCGCCATAGGCGTCGCGGAGGGCGCGTTCGTGGTGCGGCGGCCGGTGGTGGCGGTGGTCCGCCCCGGGCCAGGCCGGGCGGGCCTGGGCCGGGCCGGGCGGCGATGAGGAGGAATGGATGGTGTCGGGTCGCATACTCGCATCATGATGGACGGCGTGGCGGACTCAGTTAGGTACATAAATAATTAATCGATCCATGTGCAAAAATGTTGGGATCGAAAATGAGGTGGAATCTTTTTTTTTTCCTGTTTTTGTTTTTTGATTGAGTGGAGCTTCGTCTATAGTGGATGTGATTGATACCATTATATGAGTGTTTGGCATAACCATCCACTAAACGATGTTGTGATATAGATTGTTAAATATTGCTGATGGCACATATTATTGTAGCCACAAAGTATATAATGTGGTATATTGATATTGTCCATCTACTCATAATGGATTAATGCACTAGTTTAATTTGGGGCCCATATACTTTTCTCAGTAGTAGACTATTAGGAAATGGTAGGTTAATTTGCAAATGCATATAGTTTGATCTCTTATATGTAGGCGATTAATTAGAAGTTGATATGTGTATACTTGACAATAACATTTTTATCCAGAGTTTATATTAGGATCTTTACCAGCGGGGATACAAGTAAACTATATATGCATATCGCCATCCCTAACTTAGTAGTTGTACGCTTGTATCGACCGCAACTAGGGATGCAAGTTATATATATTTTTGTCATCGGATCCACCCAAAATATTGATAAAATGAACTAGAATGGTATTATACGTAAATAATTGTGGAGGAGAAATGAACTAGAGTGACAAGTTAATATAATTAATCAGCTGAGAAAAAACACCATTAAGTACCGATCGACTTGCATCCTTAACCGCAACTTAGCAGTAGAATCGTATAGTCATGCCATACACCCACTTAGTTAGAAAATAACTAAAAGGAAAATTGAGATGCAATCACGAGGTTCACGAGAGTACCCAATATATTTCGGTTCGCTCTATAACTAGATACATTTTATATACAATATATAAGTAAAAAGAGACATGAAAAAGATGAAGCAATACATAAAGCCTATTGTGCACGATTCCTATATACCACATTAGCACCACGGCCAATTAAGGGCATGTTTGGTTGGAGGCCTGGAGGAGTTGCCTGGTGAAAAATGCTGCCTGAGAGTTGCCTGTAAAGTTGATGCTTTTTGCCTGGCGAGGCAAGTTTGAAGAAGATGCGTTTGGTTGGAGTCCTGTGCCTGAGAATGTTAATAGCATTATATTGCATCTTAACACCCGTGCAGTTGGCCAATTTTTTTGGGCAAATAATTTTGGAGCTACTTTCAAAGCTTATTAGGAGGACTAAACATAGACTAATTACAAAACTAATTATAGAAATGAATGGGAAATCGCAAGACGAATCTATTAAGCCTAATTAATTCATCATTAGAGATTGTTTACAGTAGCACGATGTTGTCTAATCATGGCATAATTAGACCTGTTAGAATCATCTCGCGATTTTACAGGGGTTATGGAATATGTTTTGTCATTAATCCACATTTAGTATTTTTAATTAGTGTTCGAAGATTAATGTGACGTGTAGTTACCAAATAAATCAATTCCTCCATGTCTTTAACAAGTAGTATTTATTTTTAGTATTTCTGTATTCATTATTTACCTTTTTAAGTGACATTTGAAAATTTTATTCAATATTTACGGTAGAAAAGGGAAGCAGCAGTAGCTAATTGGCTTTGCATGAGAACAAATGAATCGTGACATGGCATTTTTATGAAAGGAAAAGAATGAAAAGGGTAAATGACACGGTAGTATGCGTTAGTGATCTCATTAGTGCCAGGCTAGTCTGCTTGCCTGCGCCAGGCGTTCAAAAACGAGTGCCGGAGCCAGGCAACTGGCGCTAATCTCCAGGCACAGACAGCTCCGTCGATGCTCAGGACCCCAACCAAACAGGACGCAGGCAAGTCACAGGCAGCACTCCGCCCAGGCAATTTCTTCTCAGGGTTCAAACCAAACAAGCCCTAAGTGTGTACGAAAGCCACTACCTTTTGGAATACGGTCAATTTGCACCATCCAATTGATGCTTTTTCAAAAAATGTGTACTAGTTGAATTTAAAATTCATAACCGAATTGCGCACTGCAGCCGCCGATCCATCGATGGGCGAGAGGTTTGTTAATTTGTGGGGACGTACGACGTAGGTGCGTGTCGAGTAGTGGTTGTGGGCGGCTTACGTACGTAGGTTCTTTTTCAAATTGTGTACGTATTGTTTGAATTTAAAAATTCAAACGCTACTCTGGAGAAGAAGCTAGTGGGCAGATGGATCGACAAGTCTATAATTTTAGCAATAATCCCCATCTGAGATCGGCACGTACACACACGCACACGAGGCGGGGTAGATGCGTCTCTCTGACGACGTGGCTACATCTCTGTGTACGGATCGGATCGATTCGATCTCGGCTCACCACATGACAGCAAAACAGTTTTGCTGTCATGTGATCAGTAACATTCGTCGCCTCCTGGTTTCTTGAATTTTTTTTGATAAAAAGTCCTGGTTTCTTGATGACCTGTGCTTTGACTAGGGCCTCGTTTAGATGGCAAATTTTTTGCCAAAAATTTGTTACTTTTTCAACTTTCTCTCCATCACATCACATTAAATACACCAAAAGATATATGTTCGGAGCAGTAAATGTAGGTAAAAAAAATTACTAATCACACAGCTCTGTTGTACATCACGCGATGAATCTTTTGAACCTAATTCCCCCATGGTAGGATAATATTTACCACAAACAAACGAAACGTGCTACAAGAGTGCTACAGGAGTTGGAACAGTTACTTTTGCTACTTTTTAGTCATCTAAACAAGACCTAGGTAGGTTATTTGGAGCTTTTTTACTACTCATGCATCTGTATATGGTCTCTACTGTATAATACTGTATAATGGTGATGATCTGCAGACCTGAGGCCACCTGACAATTGACATGTAACCTGGCAGAAAAGGACACTTTAGCTTGCATCTCTGATCACCGTTCATTTGTACTGTTATGCTGTCATGCATGATGCTACGCAGCTGAGCTTCAACAGTAGTTTTACTGATGGATGGATGGAGCTTTTCATCAGTGAGCATGCAGGAGGGTGCAGAGAGGCTGTGGGGGCTGCAGGAATCAAGGTGCCAACAGTGCAGGTAGGTGAGGCGAGTGGATGGATATGCCACTATTATTCAGATCTGAGAGTGCAGTCAGCAGCAGATTATTGATGAGAGGATCGATAGATCGACTGATGAGAGAGGATCGGTTGAGATTATCACATTACTCGCTCATATCATTCATACTTTTCGATGGATTCGTACACCGCTACCGGTACAGCTCTGGCCAGTTCTTCATCAGTGCGGGTGACGTTCTGATTTGCCTCAGGAGATCAGAGCTTTGGTGCTTGATGAGATGCGTTGAGCTTGAGCAGGTGGAGGTGGATGTGGATGGAGATGGTGACCCCGTGCTACTGTGCTGCACTGTCCTTGTCGAACCACTGTTACGTGTGGCGCCTCACCCGGTTCGATCAGCAGCTCATCACAGATGGTGACACAATAAAATGCAGAAGCACCTTTCATTTTTGGGGTGGGGCCTCCTCATCAGGCTTACTCTTTTTTTCTTTTTTTTTATCATCAGGCTCACCTGATCGATCGATATACAGTGGAAAATAATGCCTCCTCATGCATCAAGCACCTTTAAAGTCGGGAGTATTTCACGATTTTGTATCAACTTGATGTAATGATTTTAAAATTAATAAAACTTCTTTTATCGAAAAGATATACAGCGTCTGTAAAGTGTCGGCAACATGGATCAAGGAGTCGTCCTACAAAGATGCGCAGAGTTTGGGACAAAACTCACCTTTTCTTTTTTTGTTGGGTAAAGGAGAAAAAAAATTATAGTACAGTATTATGTACATAAAACTGCAACAGAGAAGAAGAAGGGATCTTTTTAGACAAAAAAAAAGTGATCAAGTTATGGCAAGATGATTATGCCTGCATGATTAGGGACACCAAATTAAACAAAGAGCAGCAGCATCTACTCTGTTCAGTTCTCTCCAAATCTTCCTCTGATTGGATCATCATCTTTTTTTTTTTTTTTTGCGTATTGATGGGATAATCATCTGATGAACCCTCCTCTGCCGATGGAGATGAGCCATGCCATCATTGCACGCGCAAAAAGCGTGCAGGTTTCCAACAGTTTATCTGCCGATGGAGATGAGCATGCAGCTAGCCAGGACCACGTTTAGCAGCGGAAAATGCATTTGCTTACCGTGCACTCCAAACTCCCTGCACTACCCACCCTTCACCACCACCTACAGTGTGGTCTGGAATGGCGGTACACGCAAGTGCTGTGTGTACATCAGCCAAATCCGTTGGGATTGCTGCACTGTAGCATCATCCGGCTTTAATTAACGTCTGGATTTTGCATTAATTAGTTGAGTGTTGCCCGAATTAGCAACTACGCAAGCGAATACAAACAGTGTAGTTTGGCAGGCAGATGAGGAGCTGAGGGGTGAGGGCTCTACTACTCACTGAAATAGTGAAAAATCACTCTGGCATGCACAAGCACAATAATGCAAGCACATTATTGGTCTAGCCACTGCTTCAGAGTTCAGATCCGGAGCCTCATCAGGCTTTACGATGGAAACGGTCACATCCAGTGCGGACAGGTAGATCAGAAAAGCGACAGAGACAGTGTGTACGTTGTTGAGCTCCGAGAAAGTTTGGAGATGAGGAAAATGTTAAGCATTGGAAGCTCTGTCAGGGAAGAAGCATCCATCATACATGGTTAGCACAGGATCGTCATTATCTATTGAGCCTAACATAAGCAGGTAGCAAACTAGATCCTGTGCTCAATCACCTGTTGTGATCGCCTAACACTGTCGGTTACCAAAGAATGATGGACTGCCAATCCACATCAATTGTGCTCATCTTTTGTACAATACTGTACCATACAAAGAGTTTTCAGATAAGATGTGTTGCATTTATATAGGGAAAGGAGTTATGCAGAAGTTTGAAATGATTAGTCTCCAATTGGGGTAGGCATGCATGCATCTGTTTTCTTTCTGTGATGTGATGAGCCGAACCATTCTCTAGCATATCTTCAGTGAACGCGCGTGTGCATATAATACAACTACTTCCATCATTGCTAGTTCAAGTCGATCGGCTTTTTCGTTGTGTAGGTATACAGGGAGTATCTGCCGACGCAGTACCAAATTTAGCTAGAGGAAGGGGACTGCATGCACCCGTGTGTCCACTCCCTATGCATATGCATTGTGTGTGCATTTTCCCTTTTAGAATTGAGAATATATTGATATTCCAGCCTATTCATACAAAAAAAAATGGATATACGAGCTGGTGCAACTTCAGCAGGAAGGGACGACGATGAGGAGGATGTGGGGGAGGGATAGGTGGGAGTGAGGCACTCATGGTGGAGGTCTGGAGGAGATGCCCGCCGCCAACCTCTTCGAGAGCTCCGGCGGCAGCGAGCTGGGGAGGAGGGACGGACGGCGTAGATGAGAGTAGCGGCGACGTCAGAGTTGCCCCCGGGACGACGTACGTGGGGGCTTGAGGGCGACGACCCACCAATGCAAAACCACTGTCTCTTTTCCTCACGCTTTGTGATTCGTAAACAGGTTTTGTAATGCATTGTCGGACGCACTCAAACAGATTCGACGTATGTGTCTTGGCATACAAAATTTAGTAATCAATTTCTAATGATGAATTAATTAAGTTTAATAGACCCGTCTTGCGATTTCTAGTCTACTCATGTATTTAGTTTTGTAATTAGTCTATGTTTAATATTCTTAATATATCTTGAAAGAAAATCATTAAAATTTCTACAAAAATTTTCACCGAACTAAACACAGCCTAAGTTAATGACTCGAACATTAATTAAGCACAAAAATGCACACACAAATGTGCTGAGTTTGTATTACTCGAAATTTGATGAGTAGGTTTCACCATAAGGATAACAAACTAAATCTATGCTAAAGTTTGCTTGAAAGTTAAAAATAGTCTAGGAGATTTATTATATACCAAGCACCGACGTGACGAAATGACCTCGAGAAATTAAATTAAAAGGAAATAATCGAAGAACTGACGCACCTCTCTGTTGGGCTTTTGGGTGGCCTAGCACCACCACCAACGAACGACGGGGCGGGGTCGTCGTCAACGGGCCTGTCTGCGCGTGTGCGAACATCATGATGGACTCAGGATTCATTTATGGGCCGCAGCTCAAAAACACTCACATTGATGGGCCAGGCTATTACCCTCCCCCGCCCCGATAGATGATGCCTCCTCCAGCCAAGTAAAACCGCAATTTTTTATATTTTGTTTCTTCGATTTTACGAAAATAAATAGTCGGATTCAACATCTGCACAAATAGCTTCGAACCGCCGTTGGCCATAGCGGTTGGGCACCTGCCGCTGTTTGACGCGACGGTAGGGACCTACCGCCGCTTCAAACGGTGGCAGGACCCGAACCACCGTGCCAAACAGCGGTTCGAGACTATTTGTGCAAATGTTGAATCCGATTATTTAATTTCGTAAAATCGAAGAAAAAAATATAAAAAAATTCTAAAACCGCTATGCAAAGATGAACCTGGCCCAGTCGAAAGCACAGTGCGCATTGACCATTGAGTGGCTGAAGAACAGAATTTGCTATGAAATCTCGTTACCCAGCATGCATCACGTAAAGCTAAGACCTCGTTTCGGAGGGCTTCGTATGCTGCGGAGCCGGAGCTGCATAAAACAGACTCCGCTGGCTCCGTCAGTTTACCGCAAAAACAGCTCCATCCCTCACAGCCACGTCAGCTGGAGCGGCTCCTCCCGAGGGTCTTTGGTAGAGCTCCGGCACGCGGAGCTGCGTACGGAGCCCGGCCAAACGGGGCCTAACTATTTCACTGGCTCCCACTTCAGTCTTCAGTTACGCAAGGATAAATCAAATTTCACGCGTGGTTTTTTTTTCCGAACCGAAGTAGATCAAGCAGCCAATTCTGCTCCATTGCCTCTGTTGGAGTACCTTGCAAGAATCTGAAATGTGGCTAGGATGTCGATTCCAGACAAGAGAATAACCTTCGTTTATGTGTATAGACATACGGTGCCATTTTTTATTCATGAATCCAAATGCAATTAATAAAAAATAAAAATGCCAACAAAAGTTACTCATGAATACAAAATGTCCACTGCGGAATTTTACAGTTCCTGCATGAATAAAAATATCTAACTTTGTGCTTATGGAGGAACAATTCTATGTAGCGAACATGACCTCATATGCCATTTGTTCAAGTTTGATTTTGGTGATTAATGACAACATGATCAATGGGACTAACCATATTGTCTAGCATGTCTTTGTAGACACTTCTAGGTCTCAAAGATGTAAAAATACCATATGCCAAAATGAGAAGATAGTGTATTTTCAAGGGTCAAAACCGTGGAAGAAAAAGAAAGAAAAGAGTAGCGTCGGATGAACCGACGGTACCTTTGGAAGCGGCGTCGGTGCAATCACCGGATGAAGTGGTACACTGCGTGAAGACTCAAGACAACATGAAGATCACCGGATCATCCGACGCCCCCATTTCTAGTTGCGCCGGATGAATCAAGAGACCAAACAAGCAGGAATCTTCAGCACCGGATGAACCGATGGTGTAGCGACAGTTCATCCGGCGACCGTGTATTTGCTAACAGAGACGTTCGGGCGCAAAGTCCTTCAGCATCGGATGAACCGATGGGTATAAGGCTTTGAGCGACGGTTCATCCGATGGATGCGAAATTGCTAACAGAGAGGTTTTGGCCGCGAACCCATCAGTACCGGATGAACCGACGGTTAAGTGAGGAGTCCGTCGGTGCAAGCGTCGGAGGATATGTGTCAGAAGGGATGCAACGGCTAGGTGACGTGGAGGGCATCGGATGAACCGATGGCCCTGGAAAACTAGCATCGGTTCATCCGACACTATGATTTTCAGTGGCTTTTAGCCAACGGCTCTTTGGACGCCTTGGGCTATTTATACCCCCTCCACTCACCCATTTGGAGTGGCTGGAGTGTGTGGAAGTGCAGAGGAGTTCAAGACTCATAGAAGATCATATCCAAGCCATCCAAGTGCTAAATTGCTCATCCATAGACTTGCACATGCTTTGTGTGTGTGCTTAGTGTTAGGTTTAGCTTAGAGCTAAGTGAGTGCAAGGTGTGCCTACCTTGTGAGGTGATTCTCGAGTGGATCAAGTTGTACGAGGTGTGTCGGAAGTCTTGGAGCCTAGGTGGCTCTCCGGCAAACGTCTTCGACCCTCCGGCTTGGTGTGGAACGGCGATGACACTTTGTGCGGGAGACGTGGAGACCCCCTTCCCTTGGTGGAGAAGCTCCTTAGTGGAGGCGGCATCAAGGTGACCAAGGGAGTTTGGCAAGTACCTTCGTGGCAAGCCTTAGTGGCAAGTCAAGTGGTGCTCTTGGGAAAGACTTGGTGACCGGGAAGCAATACTCTTGTGTAGAGTGCTTCAACAACGTGGACTAGGGGTGGCTTAGTGCCTACCGATACCACGGGATAAATCGCGTGTCAAGAGTTTGCTTCCTCTCATCCCCTTTACGTTTCCACATTACATTCTTGCAATCATTGCTTGCCTTTACTTTCCTAGAGTAGTATCATGCTAGGATTGGCTATAGGCTGCAAAACTTGTTTTGGGATGGGAGTTTCACACTAGAACAACCTAATTGCACATCTAGATAGTATGTTCTAGTTTATGTTTGATGCAAATAGTGATAAGTCATAGATTAAGGTTTTAAGTTGCCTAATTCACCCCCTCCCCCTCTTAGGCTACGGGCATCCGATTCCTTACATTCTAATCTTTTTTTAGTCATCACAAACTACGTATGCTTGGATACATAGAGGAAACAATCATACAGTGATACATTGGTGTGCCGTGCACACTATAACTAATACAGTAATACTTATACAGAGCATAACCATCCTCTGGTGCTTCATACACACACTAAAAATACATAGCTAGCTAAGTTATACATGTCACACGATGTAAAACATATTAAGAATTACTTTCTCATCAAGATATTCCAAGTGACAACCACATGCACACCCACCTTGTCATACAAGTGGTCAATGGAGGCAAAATAGGAATACCGCAGTCCCTTATGTAACAACATAATGCAGAACACCACCCAAAGGCCAAAGATGAACCCAATAATCATGCTCAGGTAGATGGAGTTCACCACCCCATTGTCCTTTTGCTCCAGCTCATCAGCTGGAGAATTACTTGTTCCATTTCCAGGGCACTCCTTTGGGAGCGGAGGCCCACATAAACCCATGTTTCCGATATACATTGATGCTGGATCATCAGTTGCTAGCGTCTGAAGTTGATTCCCTGATGGCATTCTTCCACTTAGATTGTTGTACGAGAGATTGAAACTGGCCAAGATATGCTTGAAGGGATGTCTCCAGATAGCTCATTATGTGATAAGTCGAGGGACTCCAATGCCTTGAGGCCACCAATGTTATTGGGAATTATCCCGCTTAAATGATTCCAAGAGAAATTCAAGCTTTTCAAACCAGCCAGAGCACTAATGCCTTGAGGAATTTCTCCAGTCAAATTATTACATGACAAATCAATATTTACCATGTACTTAATTCCTTCAGAGAATTCTAGTTGCTGCCCTTTGGTTACAACTGACGTGGTCTCTCTAAAGAAGATCATAGCACTATAAGTTTCTGAGGAGGCCATATAATCTATTTGGTCACTTACAAGTCCTTCTACTTTGTCAAGGGAATTACTATATCCGCAAGAGCAAGCCATTGCACTCAAGTTCACTATGGACTCAGGTATTTGACCAGAAATGCGGTTACATGCAAGGTCAATATATTGAAGCCCTTGAATCTTTGCAAATTCAATGGGAATATTGCCAGAAAAGTTGTTGGACCGCAGTCGTAGCAATGCTAGGGATGGCAACTTGTCTCCTAACCATGCCGGCAAATTCCCAGAGAATTGGTTATATGCAAGATCAAGGAAAACTAAAAATTGGGACATCTGAAGAGCTGACGGGAAAACTCCTGAAAGATTATTGCTATTTAAGTTAAGTGCAGCCATATATTTGAACGGACCAGAATCTCCTTTGCAAGTGGGCAACTCTCCTGATAACATGTTTCCCAATAGGTCTAGTATGTCCAAGGATTGCACGAGGCACAGCGAAGATGGTATGCTGCCAGAAATCGAATTGTTGTAAAGAGCAAAAGTTCCTAATGTCATGACTCCGAAGTCTGGTAGTGTCCCTGATAAGTTGTTTCTGGAGAGGTCAACATACCATATGTTTCTTGAAAAACGTGGAACTGGACCTGCAAATCTGTTGCTACTAAGGTCAATAATTTCTGTCGCCGACATTTCAAGACTTGCTGGTAGTGTGCCACTTAATAAATTTTTTGACATGTCCAAAAAGGAAGCTGTTGAAACTACGTCCCAGAACCAATCAGGTACACTGTCATATATGGATGCATTTGAAATGTCAAGAACATCGATACTGCTTTGCCATCTAATCCACGATGGGAACGCAGGTCCAAGCTTGCATGACCTGAAACTGGCCACCTGTAATTTGAATGGAGGAATCCAATTCGAGTGTACCCCCATGGAAAGAGAGTTATCAGACATTCTTAGCACTTGTAAATTTGTCAATGCTTCGAAGTGCTCTTCATTTATTTCACCAACCAGTCGGTTAGAATCAAGATTTAATATAGTCAAATTGTTGAGCCCTCCTATCCACAATGGTAAAGGGCCAGTGATATCGTTACCATATAAATTTAAGAAATTCAGATTATTTAAAGGCTCTAACCAACTTGGAAGGTTCCCGCCCAATTTATTATAGGAAAAATCCAACCAGCGCAGTAATATTACTCCTAGAAATATCCAAAATCATCAAGTTACATAACTTTTTCCAATTTGGTGGTACCATACTCTCAATATTGTTATCGGCTATATAAACTTCCTCAAGTGAGGTCATATTTCCCATCTTATAAGGAATTGGGCTAGACCTGAGCATTTCACGAGCCCGGCCGGGTTCGGGCCGGGTCGAAAAAAAACTCGGGTTTTTTGGGTTGAGAAAATCCTGCCCATGACCGTCCCATGGGACTTGTCGGGCCTCAGTTTTTCGGGCCGGGCTCGGGCCGGGCCCGGGCTTGGGCGAGCTGCCCGCGCTTTTTACAGTGTAAAACAACTAAAAACAGTATTTCGGGCCGGGTTCGGGTCTAGATTTTTTTTCGCGGGCTTCAAGATCTCTGCCCACGCCCGTCCAGTAAGGTCCGTGGGCGGGCCTAGCGCGGGCCGGGCCAGCGGGCCGGGTCGGGCCGGGCTCAAAATGCTCAGGTCTAAATTGGGCCTTGGAAGCCAGATGAGGAGAGGTCTAGATAAGTCAATGTCGTTATATGCCAAAACCAATTGGGGGAAAGTGCAGTATGAAAGGAGTTCTGTCCGATGTCAATCTCCTTAAGTTTGGTAAGATTAGAATGGCCGAGATTGGCAATTGTGTTTCTTAGGTTGCAGTCTGCTAGATGAAGAACTTCTAGTGAAGGAAGGCTGCTAACACTACTAGGGAATGAGGCATTCGTCCCAGGGCAAAAATAACATTAGTACCGATTATTTTGCCCACCGGTACTAATGTCAACCAGAACCGGTACTAATGTCCCGTGCCAAAAAGAGGAGGGATGGAGCCATCTCGTGGCAAACATTAGTACCGGCCCGTATTGAGCACCGGTACTAATGTCCCACATTAGCACCGGTGCTGAATATGGGCCGGTACTAATGTGGGCGCCGGACATTAGTACCGGGTGGTAGTATCACCCGGTACAGATCAAAACACATTAGTACCGGGCAAAGAAGAGGCCCGGTACTAATGCCCATGCCGTCCGGCACCCTCAAACGGCGCCGTCTCTTACATGTGCGTGTGGCCTATAATCGATTTTTTTCTTCTCTCTCCTCTATCTCCTTATCCCGGCCCCTGCGTTTGTGCGGCTGTGCTCCTCTCTTTCTCTTCTCTTCTCTATCTTCTTTCTTCTCCTTCATTCTTCCTTCGCTCATGAATCTGTCTCTCATCTCTAACTCTTCTCTCTACCCCTGATGCAGCAGCTAGGGACGGCATGGGCGCGGGGCGCTGCGGTGCTGGGGGCGTGGCGCGGCGGCTCTCCGGCGCGGGGCGCGGCTGTGCGGGGCGAGCGGCGCGAAGGCCGAGCCGCGGGAGGAGGCGGCCTGCCCGCGCGGCACTGCAGCGCGGCTGCGTGGGGCAAGCGGCGCGGAGGCCGAGCGCCGCGGGAGGCGGCCTGCCCGGTCGCGGGGGAGCAGGGCCGGGGTGCGGCTCCAGGATTTGCTTGTTCGATTTGAGTTTTTTTGTTGCGAATTGATGTGAATCTTGTGGTTCTTTGAATCAAATCCATGATGTAACTACAATTTTTATCGTTGAATCGATTAGTTTGTGAATCTTGTGAGAATGATTAATTGGAGAATAATATATGTGTGATTTTGAATCTGTGTTGAGATGAGATGTGTGTTGAGATGAGATGAGAGATGGGAAAAAAGAATGAGAAAAAAAAGAAAAGAAAAAGAAAAAGAAAAGTGACGGGGGAGGGAGGAAGACGGCGTAGCGGGTGGCAGACGGCGACGGACGGAGGGGCACATTAGTACCGGTTATTTGACCTGGTACTAATGTTTCCTAACATTAGTACCGACTGAACAATACCGGTTTGAAAACCGGTACTAAAAGGGGTTATCAACCGGTACAAATGTGTGTTTCTTTAGCAGTGCAGCGCTAAGATCCGCCCCGCTCATATCAAGGTACTTCAGTGAGGAAAGACGAGACACCCATGCAAGGGTGTCGGAACTCAACGACGAACCCCATCCGAGATCGAGGTAGACGAGCTTGGATAGGTTACCAAGCTGTGGGATAGGTACATTCCCCCCGATAGGATAGGAAAGGTTAAGATATTCAAGACTTTGAAGAGAAGCAAGAAACTTTGGGATGCAACAAAAGTTGTTACCGCTCAAGTCTAAATAACTAAGGTGATGTAATCCAAGTAAAGAGGAGCTGATCTCACCTCCCAGTGCGTTCTCAGGATGATCAACGTGGTCACCATGGAGATCGAGCTTGATAACATGGCTGGTTCTGTTGTTGCAGTGAACACCTTTCCACTGGCAGCAATCCTCTCCAAGCCATGATGAGAGTTGGCCCCCAGGATCTGATAAGCCGACCTTCAAAGAGAGCAGTGCATCCCTCTCACTTGCGATGCACCCCCCATTCGATCTCTTGGCTTGAAGGGAAGAACTGGATGATGTCACGTTCAGGATCAGAAGCAGCCAGAGCATGGCTGCTACATGGAGAAACAGGAACCTGACTGCAGCCATTTTCAGCACGTACACCTCCTTCTATTTGCAAATATATATATCGAAATGGAAGCGTTCAGTTCATCTCATTTCTATGGCTTTCGGTTTGAGCAGTCAAAGTCTTGGTCTTTAAAGCTGCCCACAATGTGCATAATATATATCATAATTCATAATGATGGCTAACGAAATTCGGTCTCAAGTCTTTGCAGTTAAAGCTGCCCACATAATGATTTATTTTATTTTTTTATAGGAAACAGAAGGGGGTTAGGCTCTAGTGGTAATAATATTACAACTAGGTGATACCTGCGCATTACTACAAGATTTCTTAAATAAAATTTTAAGATGAAATTTGAAAGCACAAACACTGAGGTAATTGCATGACAATATTTTTTTAAAGATATTATATACATGAAAACATATTCATTTTGTTGAGATCATTCATCCTCCATGTATTTCTATTGTGAGAATTTTGTAGTACTTGCAAAAACAAATAAATTGCATACATGAATGATATTAGTCAAAAATTTTTTTTACATAAATAGATGGTTATAGTGGATGGTGACGTGATATATGGTATAGTGGGTTCCTATAGGCTCTATGACGTGGCATATTGTGAGAAATAAAGTTAATGACCCTCGGTAAGGTGCATCTACATAGGTTATATTCATAAGAAACAAATGAAAGGATATTACAATAAATTCTAGCTTATCAATTTGGGTAGGCAAGCATTTATTCCTTTTTGTGATGTGATGAGCGGAATCATTCTTTAGCATATCTGGGTGCATGTAGTTCGTGTTAGGTTGATCTCTCCGCCAATGGACCCAACGGTCCATTAGGCTCTTGACTCGCGTCCTGATCAGGGACACCCAGCCCGTTAGAAGGCTGGTGGGCCCCTGTCGTGCAGCACTACAAGAGAGAGTGGGGGCCACGGGCTGCAGACACGAGGTTCGCCGCCACTGCAGCCGTTCCCCACTCCCAAACCCTAATCCGATCTAGAGGGAAGCACTGTAGCGACGGGATGCTCCACTGCGCCACTACAGGACCGTCGCCCCGCCGTCCCTGCTCTGCACTGCGTGTCGCTGCCATGTGCAGACTACATCGACAGAACCAGGGACGTACACGAGTTTGAGGTATGTCATTCACAGTGTCCTACCCGCTGATCTACTCCTAGTTGATTAAAAGAATCTATCAATGGTATCAAGAGTCTAGTGAGTAGACAGAGTCGGGAAAAGGAAAGATCTCGAATCGAATCAGTGAAAGAAACCCTAACCCTAACCCTAGATCTGAAAGATAAAGGGCGAATGGGAAGGTGGACCTACCTGTGGGCTCTACCTTGTCGTCACTACCACCGCCGCCGGCGTCGCCTTGCGCATGCCGTGCGGACAGATCCAGCGAGCAGCAAGCTCGCCGGAACCTCGTCGTTTATACCTGTGCGGACAGGGCCGATGACACCGTCACTGAGCCGCTCGACGGCGGCACGCTCACCCACGGGTGAACGCGCGCACCGGCGAGGGGACCAGCGGCGGCTCCGGCCTACACCCTCACTTCGGTCGCCATGGCCGCCCGCTGGTTCTTGATGGCTGGAGTAGAGGTGAGGGGAAAGAAAAGAAAGGGAGGGAGTGGAGAGCCGACCGCGGCCTTGTGCCAGGCGGCGCCGCTCCTCGCAGTCACCGGCTGACCGCCGGCCATGGGGCTCCGCCCGCCGCTGCCAGTGTGTGCCGCGAGAGACCCGGGAGGAAGGAAGGGAGAAAGCAGAGAAGAGAGGGGAGTGGGCCGCGGCCTCATGCCGGCCGGCGCTCGCTCGACCTCGCCGTCGCTGGCGAGAGCGCCGGGCACGGCCTCTCGCCCACCGCTGCGGCATGAGGCTGCTGGATCGGGTGAGGAAATGAATGGATTAGGGTTTGAGGGGGGCGGATGACAGGGAAGGGGTTTTGTTCCTCCGAAATGCAAGGAGAGCCGTCCATCGTGATGCACGGTTGAGATCGCGCCTGGTTGCTGCAACCCTAGGGGAGCACTGGCCGTGGGCCAGATGGGCCTCGTCGGCGTCTCACGGGCCGTTTGAGCCCAAGAGGCGATGGAGACGGGCCGGTTCGGCGGCCTAGCCATTGGCTGCTGGGCCGCAGGCCCAGGATGGCGCATGCTAAATGGTCGTGGGCCAATTTCGCACACAGGCCAAAAGAACAGTGTAGCACAGTGGGTTTTATCAATTGTTTGAGTTATTTTTTTTGATGAATTTTGTATAGTTTTGATCTCTACTCAAATTGAACCAACGAGATATTTGTTTAGAGATTAGAAAAGTGACAAAATTACTTCTGAACAGTATGTTTTTCATGAATTTTATTCATATTTTCCGCTGCAAAAGTTTAAATTGTTGTTCCTTTAATTTAATTTGAAGAAATTGAAGGGAAAAGTTGATTAGAGAAAAGTAATGTAAAAAGGAAAAATACTTCTGATGGAGTATTAATTTTTTTAAGGCAGAGTTTTAGCAAGTTTGTCAGAGTTTTGGCAAGTTTGTCAAGGTTTTAACCTCTACACAATTTTGAACCAACAGGATAAATTGTTTAGAGAGTTAATCGGTGTAAAGAAATGTTTAGAAGTATGATTGCTTCTGAAACGAAAGAAAAGTTTTCTGCTGTAAAGTAAAAGTTTCATCCTCTAATTGGATTGGATCTAACTGAGAATTTTAATTAGTGAAGTAGAAAAATATTTATTTAAAGTTAATTATGGTATTGTTATTTTCTGACCAACGTTGATTATAACAATATTATAATTATATGTGTCTTATGTTTAAAGTTAAAGTCTCTGATGAATTTTGCATCAAAATGATCAATTTTCACAGAGTAAATAAAGATCAAGAAATGTTGTTTTATTTCTTGTTTCTGCCATTATAATGATGTTTATCTTTCAATTAAATTGGAACCAACGAGAAGATTTAATTTAAAGAACAGTTTTGAAAAGTTTCCCTGTGGGTTAGATCCACGTTAAAGTTAAAGTCAGTTTCCGCAGTATTAAGTTTAAGATAAAGTTGTTACATTGGTTTTGTTTTTGCCAATGTTTGTGCAAAGTTTGATATCTCTGCTCAAATTTGAACTAAGGGGAAAATTTGCTCAGAGAATAGAGAATACTTTAGAAATACTTTTGACAAGTATTAATTCTAAATTTAAAGTTTCATGATGTTGTCATTTTCTGACCAACGTTGATGATGGCAATGTTATGATATGATGTATTAATGCATTAATTCTATTTCTGTGATTGATGTTTTGGAATTGATGTAAATGAATAAATGATGTTTTATTCTATTTTCTGCCCAACGGTGATATAGAATAGAACATAAAGTTTCAAAGTTCCATAAGTTTAAAGTTTGGATTATTATCAAATATTTTCTCAGACAAAAGACCTTTCTGCTTTCATTCATGAAAGCATTAAGAAAAGAGTGTGTTGAGTACTTGTGACTCAAAAGATGACAAAGAAAGAAGACCATAACATGAGGCACTATGTTCTCTTCACAGAATGGCTTCAAAAGAAAAGATACATGGATATTGATCCAGGAAAGTGATAGTCATTGAGAGTCTTGAGAAATATTTTCTCTTGCACTCTTTATGATGAGGAATTTTTTTCCAGTTCAGTCATCATGATAAAGTTGCAATAAGTCATATGTATGTTTAATTTGACCAATGTTGGATTAAGCATGTGTGTTACAGTTTATTCAATTTTGATGATTGAATATGCGGACGAGAGAACCGATCTTGTCATGCATGTCCCTTTTCAGGGAATTACCTGATTGCAGGGTAAAAGTATGTGATACTCTCGCACGACGAGAAAAGTTTGTAATTGCACCCGCGTGACGGGAAAGTTCTGAGAAAATACCCGCATAATGGGGTAAAGTTGGCATAATGTTTGTGTTGGCCAATCCCACTTATCGGGAAAAGTTTTGGCAAAGGACTCATTCTGCATGGCGGGAGAAAGATATAATGACTCATGTGCTTATGGTTTTTCCCACACTGGGGAGAGAAGTTTAGGAGTAGCTCCTATGCTATCCTAGTACTGAACGTACATATCGTATTATAGTTGTTAAGCACTCAATGAGTTTAAAAGAATAGAAAGTGATACGCGAACCTAAAGATAAAGAATGATATGTAAACTTGTTTTACAAAAGTAATGATACAAAGGACTCTGGTGAGTTCTTAAAGTGAAATGAGGAAAAGTGTACTCCCATATGAATTAAGAAGACTTTATCTCGTGTGATATATTCATGCAGATAAAGGAAGTAATGAAAGTTTTTCCCAAAGTTTCGAATTGTTGCAGAAAAGTTCATGCCACATTTCGAGGGGGAGAAAGGTGAGAAAATAATGTGATGCATACTATGCATCCAGAGTGATCTATAAAAGATAAATGTGATTGTCTGGGGGAGTACGACGATCATAATAAGGATACCCCTAAAGAAAAGAAATAGCTAAAATCCTGGTGTTGGAAATTCAGGAACCTCCAGACAAATGTTAGAAGCGAACTGACAAAAGCCTCTGATCTTACTCTGAGAAAGCTAATGCCTTTACACGGAGGCCGAGGGGCTCCTTTTATAGTGCCCGAGGGTCACTTTCACATTCTGAAACTACCCTTCGTAAAGTTACAAATACATGGAAATGTTGAGGGTACATAAGTCCGCGGCAATCACGGAGATCCTTCTCAATTTGCAAGTGTGCCATTCCGTGTTCTAGCTTCCTTCTTCTTCCGTAGCCAAGCTTCTCACGTCTCCTTGTATCTTCTTTGTTACGCCTCTGACCAGGTCAGCTTCGGTTCTCAAGAATCTTCATGCAATCTTCGAAAATCCTCTTTTACCAGCTTCGGAATGGCTCTCTATCTTCGGAAGTCTTCCTAGAGTAGCTTCGGGCAAGCATTCCTTCGCTGCACAATTCCCTTATTCTTTCCTTGGTTCATCGCTGTAGGGAAAGAATCCCAGGATTCTCGAATTCCTGAATGCCACAAAACATAAGAAAGAGAGGAACCGTAATTTCTTCAGAACTCCGAGGGTCAGCAACATATTCAAACATAAAATAATATCTTTTTCATCCATTTAGTTTTCCGAAAAACTTTCTCTAATCATAAGAAAACGACTTCCTCAAACTCATTCATAGATCTGAAAAACTTAAGAATCCTTCGGAAGATTCCCGAGAAAGCCGACGCGTGTTTTCTTTGGAAAGTTCCGAGGATGATGTTTTTTAATCCGATCCCTAACAGTAGCCCCTCGGGGAAGCGGGTTGACTCCGACGACTCGTTTCCACGAAAAAGTTTCTAAGGATTGGATAAAAACGTCGCCCTCGGGCGTCGGAGGAGACACGCGTCGGCTCTCTATAGGGTGCCGGTTCGTTCATCGAGGCGTCTTCTCGATGCGTCCGCTCGTTCCTATAAATAGGGGGCCTGTGGCGACTTTCGCTTTCACCGCTTGGTTGCTTTTGAATCTTCTTGGATTTCTTCTTGAATTTTTTTGAAGGCTCTCTTGGCGGTTTGCATCCTGAATTCTACTCTTCTTCTTCTCCGAAGGTAATTTTTTCGCTCCTCTTATTGCCATAGTTTTGCTCTTTGATTTTTGGAGAAAAATTTTATGTACTTCTCCGATATCTCTGGTTTTAGGTGGCTCGAGTGAGGCATACTGCTAAGCTGATGACGGAGGAAGAAATTGCCCAGGCTGCCGCCCTGGGTTCCGAAGTTCCACAATCTACTGAAGCTCCTGCTTCAAGCAGTGCTCTCTTGGTTCCGGGCCCTGGGGATACAACTCTTGAGGAAGGAGAAGTGAACTCGGGTGAGGACTCCAGAACTGAAGAAGATATTTCTCAGGTTGAGGTTGAGATGGAAGAGTTGATGCCTCCGAAGGTGGCGTATCCTCCAACTTTTGTTTTTGGAAAATCTCTAGTGACCCCTGAGCTGATTAAGGATTTTGAGGATGCGAAATTTTTTCCTCCTGGTTGCGGTCGGCCGCCAACAAATGAAGAAACTCCTCAACCTCAAGCTGATGAGATTGTTGTTTTTAGAGACTTCTTCACTGCTGGTCTCAGATTTCCATGCGATGATCGTCTTCTAGCAATCTTGAATCGATTTCAAGTGAAGATGCATCAGCTTACTCCTAACTCTTTTCTGGAGTTATCGAAATTTTTCTGGATCCAGAAAACCTTTGAAGGTCATATAAGTGTAGATGTTTTCGCTCGACTGTTTGAGCTTCATATTCAACGAAAAATTATCAAACTCGACGATGGCAATTTGTACGAAGCTCACTATGGTTGCAGCACTTTCAATACTCGTCGAAAGAATGCTAGTCAGAAAATTGAGAGAATTCAGTTAGCTCCTTGTAGCAATGAGAAATGGGCAGATGACTGGCAGAAGTTTTGGTTTTATGTTAAAGTTGACATGTCAAAAGAGATGGCTCTTGCTGGCCCTCTGAACCCTTTCTTTTCACCCATTGGACCTATGACGGCTGTTTCCACCGCTTCTTTCAACAGAAAATCTCAAGATTTTAAGAAGGGTGAAGACATGTTCTACTTTGCTTGTACTATCCTTGGAGGTAGAGACGTGATTGAGGAATATGTCGCTGCTAGTGTATGGCCATTGTCCTACGGGTGGCAACCCAAGAAGATTGTTCACCTCTCTGTGGATTGGGCGCCATGCCCAGTTCCCTTTCCGAGATTTGATCTTTGCCTTTCCAAAGGTCAGACTTTGGATGATTTTATCTTTCTTGTCGAGGAATTGGTGGTCGATATGGTCGGGAAGTGCTATTTGAGTGAGTATAAACAGTTCAAGAATATCGTGAAGCATAAACGCCGTGTGAACCGTGTTTTTTCGGAACTTGGCGCGGATCTAGCTCTTTGGCCAAGGCCTCCTGGCCCAAAAAGGTTGATGCAAGCGCCTGGCGTTACTGGTTCGATTGCCATTGGAGCTCCTGCTAAGTCCCGGAAGAGAAAGAGCCCTAAAGTTTTGGTAACTGGTGATAAATCTTCTGCGGCCAGCAAAGCTTCCGAGAAGACAAAAACTCTGGAAGTTTCCAAGAAGAGAAAACTGACCTCCGGGAGTGCGTCTTCACCGCCTCGCAGTTCTGAAGCTGAGAAAACTGCAGCAGCTGCCTTGGCCGATTTGAAGAAGAAAAAGGGGAATAAGAAGGTTATTTCCTCCAGGCCTCGCGCTCGGGTTGCACCTGCCTTGTCTGATGATGATGACGATAACCAGAAAACAGGTGATTCTCTGCTTTGTTGTGAGGTGATTCCGGGCTGTGTGGTGTGTTCTCCTTCCTCAAGAATACTTTTGTTGATATTGAATCTCTTTCAGATAAAGAACCCGTGGTTGCTGGAAAACCTGAGGCGTCCAAAGTCTCCGAAGCTTCTTCCTTAGAAAAGGGAATTATTCTCTCGGAAGACAAGACAAATGACGGTGACGCTTCTCTTAAATTCATGGCTGATCTTGACAAAACTGTGCAACGAGGTCCTCCTTCTCACTTTCCACTTCTTATTCAAGGTCGTCAAGATATTCCTGAGGATGGGGGAGTTTCGGCCGAAACTTATGGATATAATCAAACCTTTGGAACGAACCTGAAGGGTAAGTTAATGTTCGTTGGTGGTGCTGGGATTGGGAGGGACGATGATCCTTATAGCTTTGAAATGTTGTGGAATGCTCCAGGATCGCTTGTTTCCTTCGCTAGTTCATCCAGAGGTGAAGCTTTGAAGAAGCCACCTTTCTCCCTTCAGGACTTAGAGAAACTTCCAGAGTCTCGGATTGAGACTGTTCAAGACGATGCTCACGCGATTGTGACATCCGCGCATAAAGAAGTTGGTAATTATTTTGACCCCGCGGGTATGTTGGTTCTGACTTGCGTTCATTCTTTCTTTGTTCTAGTTTGGTTTTGCTTATTTTATCTTTTGTTGCTTGCAGTTTTTGAAGAAGCTCTTCGGAAACTTCATGCCAGAGATTTGTCAATGATTAGCACCACTTTCGGTCTAAAATCTGTGATCGCTGGCAAGATTTCTTCTGAGAAGACTCGTGCCGATCAGAACCATGCTCTTTCGCTTCAAGGCAAGATTCTTAATCTTGAAAGAGAACTGGCCTCTTCGAAGAAACTTTCTGAAGAACTAGAGATTCATAACAAGACTTTGAAAGAGATGGTGGAACTTGCCAAAGAGGGAAGAAAGCATGCTGATGATGCTTATAAAAGCTTGGAAATTGAGCATGCGAAGCTTCAGAAAACTCATAAAGATGACTTGAAAGTTATTGAAGAATTACGAAATACAATTGAGCGTGATGCTAATCAGATTTCAGAGCTCAAGGGTAAAAATGCCGAGGCTGCGAAGCAGAATGCGGATCTTGCCAAAGCCAATAGCGAGAAAGATCTTAGGATTATTTCTTTGGAGAAAGATCTTGCTGAGCAGCTGAAGATTATGCGGGATGGAGAAAAGAAGATTAAGAACAACTTTGAGTTTTTATTTGAAAAGTATAGCGAAGCTCTTGGCGAGTATGGGGCTAGACTGAATCCTTTCCCCGACGTTGAAGATCCAGTAGCAATTATCAACTGGCTTGTTAAGGAATTCGAAAGTCTTCCCGAGCTTATTGGTTCTGCCAGTGATTTTGCTGCTACATTTTGCTCCGAGAGTCTTCTAAAATTATTGGAGATAAAAGACTGTGCGGATCTTGGGAAATTTTGCTCTTTCGGTCTTGAATTTCCTGAGGCATCAAGTGTTTCTAGGATTCGTGCAAACGAGGATGTGAAGAACATTAAGAAGAATTTTGTTAAGAAGTTTTGGATGGCTGGCGGCAAAGAATTTGCCAAGGAAATTGCCCGCGCGAAGCTTGCTAAGGTATTTTCCTTCTTCTTGATATTCTTGAGAATGACTTAGCTTCCTTGTCTGCTTGTGCCATTGTTCGCTTATAGTCATCTTCTGTTTTGTTTTTTAGATCTTGGAGGACGAGGCCCAAGAAGAACTTCGAGCGGCGCTGGAGCTGAATTCCGACGATGTTGCTGTTGCCGAAATTGGTGAAAAAAGTACCAAGGACGTAAATGCTGATGATCCTGACGCGGCTCCGACTGAATCTGAGCAGGTTTAGGATTTAGGATGTTCCTGATTTGAGGACTTTGAGATAATTTGTAAAAGATTTGTAACATATTGTTCCTGCGCAGGTCCTTGAAGGAGGGCCTGCGCAGGACGTCATTCCTGTTCGTATGTATTATCAACGTGTGATGGCCAGCGGTGCTTCCTGGCGTCTGTACAAAGAAGCTTTTCCTGAAAAATCCTTCAGAGATTTTTGGATGTTTTGTTGCGAATACTTCTCAATGCACAGCTTTCCTCTAGGCTGGTTTTTTACTTCTCGGGATGATTTTGCTGTCGCGACGCTTGAAGAAAACACACCATGCTTCGTGAAGACGGAGCCCCTTAGCCCCTTAGCCGTGGATGATGATTTCGCTTATGTCTGTGATATTGCGGAACAGCGAGGGTCGAAACCTGGCCATGTACTAGAACTCCCTTTGTGCTCTGGTCTTTTGCATTATAAAAGTTTGTTGTAATGAGATGCTGTCCCTTGTGATGCGAAAAAGCAATTTATGAAATGCTTTTGCAAAAAACGTCGCCCTCCCTACCTTGCGTTTCGTAGCACGAGGGAGTGTCGTCCTTTTCCAGGAGGGGATATATTTTGAAGTTTACTTACGTAGTTTTAGAAAAGATTTTCTAAACATAAGTCAATAAAACTTGGTATATAGTTTTATGGACTTAAGGAGAAAAAATGTGTTGATATGATAACTCTTGGTTGTGTTCAACACGCCTTGGGAACTTTTACTTCTGATGAAAACAAACTTGTGCGAATTTATCTGATTGGCGTTATGCCTTTGTATACTTGTGCGAACACTTTTTGGGACATGGTCGCAACCTTTCGTTGCTTTGGTTTAAGTGACTTTCTTGGATAATCACAATTTTTTAGAACTAGGCCGTAACTTTCCTGTTACCTCGACCCTCGTGATTTTCTTGGATAATCACGGGTTTCTTGGAATAAGGCCGCAACTTTTCTGTTGCCTCAGCCCTCGTGATTTTCTTGCATAATCACGGGATTTTTGGAATAAGGCTGCAACTTCTCTGTTGCTTCGGCCCTCGTGATTTTCTTGGATAATCACGGGTTTCTTGGAATAAGGCCGCAACTTCTCTGTTGCCTCGGCCCTCGTGATTTTCTTGGATAATCACGGGTTGCTTTTACATGGCCCTCGACCTTTGTTTGTTTGGATTTTGTAATAATAAATAAGTGATATCAACATGCATGCGGAAAATTTTAGGGGAAAACTTCTTTCATTGTGGACAGAAAGGAAATTTACACGAGACCCGCCTCATTAAAAACCTTGCCTCCATGGTGGAGTTCCCCTTGCAAGGAAAAGAGTATGGTCCCTTTAGGTAAAGTAAAATTGCGGAAAAGTAAATCTATTTTTCTCCCTCGGCCTGTTTATAGATCCACAGACCGAGGTTTTTTTTACATTTTTTCTTAATTTAAATGCAAGCTAACTAAAATTCTATCATTTCTTAAGGATAATACCTTTTTAAGCTTTCCACGTTCCATGAATGTGGTAATTCCATTCCCAGTTCATCAGTTAGGCGGAAAGAACCGGGCCTGTTACTTTCTTTCACTATGTATGGTCCTTCCCAATTTTCTTGCAGTTTCCCCGGATTTTCCCAATTCTTTTTCCTTTTGATGACCAAGTCTCCGACTCTGATTTCCTTCCTTACAATTTTCTTGTCTTTCCACTTTCTGGTTTCCTGCTGATATCTTTCTAAGTTCTGGGATGCTTCCACGATGTCTAGTTCGATCATGTCTTTCTCTAATTTTTCTTTTTCTTGAGAATCTTCAGCTTTTTTGCTTGCTCTTATGCTTTCATTCTTGATTTCTTCTGGTTCCGTACAACAGGCGAAAAGGTGTGAACCCCGTAGCTCTTGACATAGTTGTGTTGTGAGACCAGATGACTCTAGGTAGCTCATCGACCCATTTGCCCTTCTTCTGATCGAATAAGCACTTCTTGACACCCGTGAATATGATTCCATTTGCTCTTTCCACTGCTCCGTTTGATTGAGGATGATAGACTGAGGAAAACTTGACATCCGTGCCTATGGTTCTGCAGAATTCCTTGAAAGTGTAGCAATCAAATTGCTTTCCATTGTCCACTGTGAGTTCCCTTGGAACTCCAAATCTGCAAACTATGTTCTGCCAAAAGAACTTCTGAACAGTTGCAGCAGTGATGTTTGCTAGTGGCTTTACCTCAATCCACTTTGTGAAATAGTCAACAGCTACTGCTGTGAATTTGCAATTGCCTTGAGCTGTGGGTAGTGGTCCTACTAAGTCCATCTCCCATCTTTGCAGTGGCCACGATGGTGAAATGAGCTGAATTGGGAGCGAAGGTGCTTTTTGATGTCTTGTTGTTTTTGGCATGCCTCGCATTCTTGAACTAATTTTCTCGCATCAATAATCATGGACGACCAAAAGAATCCTTGTTTTACTGCCTTCCCTGCAAGTGCTCTTGCACCAATGTGAGCTCCGCAGAATCCGCTATGAATTTCTGCCAAAAGTTCCTTTCCTTTTTCGGAGGTTATGCACCTTAGCCAGGGTTCGGAAACTCCAGACTTGTACAACTCTCCATCTACTATGGCATAGCCCCTTGCCCTTTGCTTGAGTCTATTTAACTCATTTTCGTCCGTAGGTTCATAATGGTTTCTTAAAAATGCCATGATTTGAGCTCTCCAATCTGCGCTTTCTATGACATTCACCATTCTGTCTTCTTGCTCTTTTACTGATGGAGAAGTGATGATTTCAAAGAAAACATCTGGGGGTAGAGGTTGATTCTGGGCAGCTGCTTTCGCTAGCTTGTCTGCTTCACCATTTTCAGCTCTTGGGATATGTTGCACAGTATAACCCCTGAAATATTTTTCCATTTCTCGAACTTTCTTCAGATACTTGATAAGTTCTGGATTTCTTGCCTCGCTTTCTTTCTCAACGTGTTCTTGAATCACTTTGGAGTCTGATTTGATGATGAAAGTTTGCTGACCCAGGGCCTTCATCTTTCTTAGTGCTAGTAGCAGAGCTTCATATTCCGTGGTATTGTTGGTGGAGACTGCTTCATCTGGGAAGTCTAGTCTTGCTGCGTACCTTATTTTGATACCCGAGGGTGATGTTACTATTGCTGAAATTCCCACACCTTTTCCGCACCAGGCTCCATCACAGTAGATTACCCATGGCACTTGTTCGCAGGTATTGTTTTCCATGATTGGTGAAGTCCAGTCCATGACGAAGTCCACCAAGACTTGTGATTTTATAGCATTTCTTCTTTCGATGTCTACCATGTATCCAGACAATTCTGCAGCCCATTTTGCAATTCTTCCAGTTGCATCCCTATTTGTGAAGCGGTCGTTAAGACGCTGATTCGTGATGACGCAAATCTGGTGTCCTTCAAAATAATGTCTGAGTTTTCTTGCTGCCATGATAACTACATAGGCGATCTTCTCTAGCTCTGAGTAAAATAGTTTTGATCCTGATAGAGCTTCGGAAGCGAAGTAGACTGGTACTTGCCTTAGTTTCCCGTTTTCTTCTTTCTCTTGAACAAGAACTGCGCTTACGGCTAAATTGGAAGCTGCGAGGTATAGGAGGAGGGGTGCTTTTGGCTCTGGTGGGCATAGCTTTGTCATGTTTGTCAAATATTCTTTGAGTTCCTAGAATGCCCGTCTTTGGGTTTCGCTCCACTGAAAGTTCTTGGAACTTCGGAGGAGCTGGAAGAATGGTAAGCTTCTTTCCGCTGCTCTGGGAATGAATCTGTTTAGTGCTTCCACTCTTCCTGTTAACTTTTGTACATCCTTGACTGAAGCTGGTTCTTACATTTCTACAATTGCTTTGATCTTGTCAGGATTAGCTTCAATGCCTTTTATTGACACTAGGCATCCCAAAACCTTTCCCTTCTGAATGCCAAATACGCATTTCTCTGGGTTTAGTTTAAGGTTCGCTGCCCTTAGATTTGCGAATGTTTCTGCCAAATCTCTGATGTGATCGCATCTTCTAATGCTTTTGACAATGATGTCGTCAACATATGCTAGAATGTTTCTTCGAAGCTGATAGTGTAGCACAATTGCTATCATTCTTGAGAATGTGGATCCTGCGTTCTTGAGGCCTTCTGGCATTCTCACGAAACAGTATGTTCTGAATGGAGTTATGAAACTAGTTTTCTCCTCATCTTCTTTTCTTACCCTGACCTGATGATACCCGGAGAACATGTCCAGGAGTGACAACATTTCACTATTTGCAGCATCATCTACCACTCTATCTACTCTTTCAAGTGGGTAGTCATCTTTCTTGCAAGCCTTGTTCAAATCCGTGAAATCCACACACATTCTCCATCTTCTGTTTTTTTCTTGACCGGTACCATGTTGGCCAGCCATACTGGATAGATTACTTCTTGGATGACCTGAGTGTCTTGTAATCTTTGGACTTCTGCTTCCACCGCCTTTGCTTTTTCTTCTGACATTTTCCTGAGCTTTTGTTTTTTCGGATGAATCTTTTCATCCGTGTCAAGCTTGTGTTCAATGATGTCCCGGTCAACACCCTGCAGGTCCTTTGCTGACCACGCGAAGACATCCTTGTTTTGATTCAGGAAATAGATTAGCTCTTCTTCTTCTTGAGGGCTTAAATCTGCCCCAATTGTTACTGCTCTGTCTGGCATGCCATCTAGGAATACTTTCTTTGTTTCTCCGTCAGCACTTATCTCAATTTTCTCTTTATCTCTCTTTGCTTCGGAGTATGGCTGTTGTCTTTCTTGACCATCTGCCAGATGATGGATGTTTTGTTGCCCAGGAGTGTTTCCTTTTTCTATTCTTCTTGCTTCATTCTGGTCTCCGAAGATAGTGATTACTCCATTTGGAGCTGGGATTTTCATACATAAGAAGAGTTGTCTGAATACGACATCGAATCTGTTGATGAATCCTCTTCCGAAGATTGCATTGTATGGATAGTACATATCAACAACATCGAACATGATGTGTTCTGTTCTCGCGTTGTCCAAATCTCCGAATGATACTGGTAGAGAGATTTTTCCTCTGGACCTGATTGGTTTTCCTCCGAAACCGACTAATGGCTTCTCTGGTGGTGCTAGCATGTGAGGCGCGAGGCCCATGCGTTGAAAGGTGCTGGTGAAAATGATGTCTGCTGAACTTCCATTGTCTATCAAGACGTTTCCTATGACCCATCCAGCGATATTAACTTCGACGACCATTGCGTCATTATGGGTAACCGATTTTAGTCTGAAGTCTTCTTCAGTAAAGGTTATTGGAACCTTCGCCCATTCTGGCCTTGCTGCTAGACCATCATCAACGATTACATTGATTTGTCTGTAATAATCGTTTCTTTGCTTCTTGGTGTCAAATTCCATGGATGACCCTCCGGTTATTGGCAAGATCATGCCAAAGGATGGCAGTGCCCTTGAAGTGTTTTGGGAATTATTTTGCTCGGTCTTTGGGACTTGGGCTGGTGGTGGTGGCAATGCTTCTTTTGCTTGAATCGGCTGTGGTTGTTCAATGACTTGTATGGCTTGGGTTTGAGGGAAGGCTTGCTGTGAATTTTGGTTTTGCGGAACTGGGGTTTGTTGGAAAAATTGGTGCGAAGGTTGTGGTTGTGGGAAATGGGTTTGTGGGTAAAATTGTGGCGAAGGTTGCCAAACCGTTTGATGTGGTTGGATAAAAGGCTGGGTGTGAGGAAAGGATTGTTGTTGCCAATAAGTGTGTTGGACTTGTTTGGGTTGTGCGGCTGTTATTTGGGCTACGCGTTGTTGTTCTTGGATTCTTTGGAAGTTTTTCTGAGTTTCTGGGCATGCTTCCGTGCTGTGCCCCCTTCCATGATATATGCATTGGAAATGTGGATCTCTGCTATCATGATTTTGGAGCGTTGAGGGTGCTCTTCCTCGACCTCTTCCTCTTCCTCTTCCGGAATAGCCGCCGCGCTGAGAGCTCTGGTTGTTGTGACTCTGAGCCTGTGACGGATTGTTTGAGGAATTGTCTTGCACATTCATGACAGGTTGATTCCCATAGTTGTTGCTTCTCTGGGATTGTCTTTGCTAGTACCTTTTTGCCACTCTTCTTCTGTGGTCTTCATCTGATTTACAATACTTTTCCAATTCTTCGAATAGTTCATCCATTGATTTGGGGTCCAGTCTATTGAAATGACCAGCTGTTTGTCCCGGAATCAAATCACTTATGAGAGCTGAGATGGTTGCTTTGTCATCTGCTTCCGGAGTTTGAGATTTTAGCTGCATGAATCTTCTCACGAATTCTGCTAGCGGCTCTTTGTCTTTTTGCTTACACTGATACAAATCTGCTATTCTTGTAGTTGTATGGTGGAAAGCTTGGAAGACTTGTAGAAACTTGGATTTTAGATCGAGCCAACTGTACACTGAATGCGGGGGTAGAAGTGAGTACCAATTAAGCACTGGGCCTTCGCATGCAATAATGAAGAATTTTGCTAAAGCGACATCATCTCCTCCTGCCGAAGCTACTGCGGCTTCATAACTCATCAAGAATTGTCTGGAATTGCCGAAGCCATTGAACTTTGGAAGCGAAACTGGCTTCTATTTGGATGGCCATGGAGCTGTTTGGAGGCCTACAGAAAGTGGAGAGTTGAGGTCGTTGAACTGGGCAATCCCGTTGTTTATGTGCTCTGTGTTTTCTAGAGAAATGAGGCTATGCTTGTTTCGCTGGTTCTTGGTTGCAGACTCTGGGTCTGGTGTGAATTGCTTGTAGGAGTTGTCCTCTTCCTCGGCCAAATCATCAATTTCTTTCTGAAGTTGCATTATTTCCCTCTTTGCCTGCTCTAGTATTTGTAGCTTATCTGTGGCCTGTTTCTTGGCCTTGAGTTGCATGGCTATCTTGTCTTTCTGTCTTTTCAGAGTTTGAATTTGTTTTAGGGCCGCTTGTAACTCTTCATCGGGTACTTCGTGCTCATTGCGCTCATCACTGGCTTCGGGGATTTCTTCCGGCTCCTTGCCTTTCTCTTTTTCGTTGTGTTGTGGATCGTGGACTTGTTCTGGATCTTGTGCGGTGTTGGTTTTGGGGTGAAGGACGAGGCCTTGTTCTGTGTTTTCCTGGTTATCCTCGCTCTCAAAGTCTTGCGCTGTGGGCTTCTTGGTTTTCTTTGGTGGAGCCATCGTGGGTTTCTAACGGAACACGGTGGGCGCCAATGTTGGAAATTCAGGAATCTCCAGACAAAAGTTAGAAGCGAACTGACAAAAGCCTCTGATCTTACTCTGAGAAAGCTGATGCCTTTACACGGAGGCCGAGGGGCTCCTTTTATAGTGCCCGAGGGTCACTTTCACATTCTGAAACTACCCTTCGTAAAGTTACAAATACATGGAAATGTTGAGGGTACATAAGTCCGCAGCAATCACGGAGATCCTTCTCAATTTGCAAGTGTGCCATTCCGTGTTCTAGCTTCCTTCTTCTTCCGTAGCCAAGCTTCTCACGTCTCCTTGTATCTTCTTTGTTACGCCTCTGACCAGGTCAGCTTCGGTTCTCAAGAATCTTCATGCAATCTTCGGAAATCCTCTTTTACCAGCTTCGGAATGGCTCTCTATCTTCGGAAGTCTTCCTAGAGTAGCTTCGGGCAAGCATTCCTTCGCTGTACAATTCCCTTATTCTTTCCTTGGTTCATCGCTGCAGGGAAAGAATCCCAGGATTCTCGAATTCCTGAATGCCACAAAACATAAGAAAGAGAGGAACCGTAATTTCTTCAGAACTCCGAGGGTCAGCAACATATTCAAACATAAAATAATATCTTTTTCATCCATTTAGTTCTCCGGAAAACTTTCTCTAATCATAAGAAAACGATTCCTCAAACTCATTCATAGATCTGAAAAACTTAAGAATCCTTCGGAAGATTCCCGAGAAAGCCGACGTGTGTTTTCTTTGGAAAGTTCCGAGGATGATGTTTTTTAATCCGATCCCCAACACCTGGACTTTTCACAGGTCCAATAGGAGGATAGCGATGTGACCAAGACAGTGACAGAACAAACCCAAAAAATGAAAAGTTTAAAGATACACTATCTTTATAATAGATGGGTAGATCTGGGGGAGCCATTTTGTTGGCTATCCAAATGAAGGAAAAGGAAAGTTTTAAAGATACACTATCTTTAAAATAAATAGAAAGATCTGGGGGAGCCATTTTACTGGCCATCTAGATAAAAGAAAAGTCTTATTTCTAACAAGACACATTGTCTTCTTGGAATATAAGAGCAATAAAGGGGAGCATGGTTAGCTTGAGAAATTGACTTTGAGGAGAAGCGGGTATATGTGCTCACTTCAATGATTCAGGAGCTATTTTCCAACACCCGTGATAACAATGAGTGAAGACATGAAACCTGTCCTTCAGGATCCATTGAAAACCATTGTTGTACATAGGGAGAACTGATGCTGCCCCATATGGTAGATGTACCAAAAGTTAAGGCACACAATGTGCTAGAGGTTGAGGCCTCTAGAAGGTCTCTAAGATTCAAAAGATCAGATATAACTGATGATTACAAGGATAGAAAAGTTAACATGGAGGTTAACTTAACCTCATATAAAGAAATCATAAGAAGCGCTTGTTCGTTAAAAGGAAACTAATGAATCCCGAGGAAGCTTGGGACTCATAAGTAATTCTCAATGGAGCCAGAACAGTAGGCTGTAATGGGTCTACAAGTCTTGATGTGACTCCAAAAAGAATATGTGAATAAGGAAAGCGCATCTTAAATCAAAAGTCATGTGCAAAGAGAATGAATCGACTATAAAGAGTCAAGTGGCACATCATGATCTGAGTTACGTCAGATGAAAGTATTATATGGCACAACCTAAGGGTTTTTGCCATAAAAGTAAAAGAGAAAAGGAATACTTCTTAAGGAGATCATTTATGAATGATCACATAAAAGAATTGTTAATTTTGGGTTTAAAAGAGAACAGGAGGACAACATTTGTACAAAGTTACAGAATGAGAAATTCATTTCCTAATCTTCGTAAAAGAAGACTAAGAAGTTCTTGTCCTCAAAGTTCAAAAGGAAGTTCTCCGTGAATGTCTTTCATTATAAGAATCGAGATTTACCGAGATAGAAGAAAAGGGGTATTGGAACTATCGCAAGAAGCATACTTAGAAAAGTACAAAGAAATATAGTATGCATGCGAGTAAACCTACGTCTGTTCCTATCATCAAGGGTAATGGATTTGGGAGCTTTTATGTTCCAAGAGTCAATATGAAATGGATTAAAAGAATATGGTACCATATGCTTCAGCTGTTGGAAGCTCAGTGAATGCAAAAGATAGAACTTACCTTGACATAGTTCATATATTCGGGTTGTTTTGGCAATGTCCAGTCCAGATATAGATCACTGGAATGGAGTTAAGTGTATCAGCCTCATACTAAGTTGAAAAGATCAAGTGCTCTCAAAAAGGTTGTGAGTACAAAGATATAATTGTGAAATGTGTAGCGAAATCCACAATTGTCGCTAACTTTCACACTTGGAGTTTTTGTGTGGAAATGCTCCAAAAGGTAATACAGTTGTCATCAATATGATGCAAAGATGTGGTATAGCATGATACAAGGCTGAAGGGCAGGCAAAATAGTTAATGAAACCTATACCCGGAGTTGATAATGGTTGACAACAACAATAACTAGTAAAGTAGTTCACTCCTATGACAACGAGTCAAGTGTGCTGCCAAACACATTGACATAGAGTTATATGTTGTAAAGGAGTAAGTTCGGAATCACATGAAAATATTGCGCATATAAGAGACAAGCAAGTGCTTGAGGATCCTCTTACGAAAAGCTTACCACCCAGTGCGCTTAGAGAATAGATATGCGACATGGGTTTATGGTATAGTTTATGATTTCGGACAATAAAGGGCCCAAGGCTAAAGAATATGTTTCAGAACAGAGATGTGTGTTGTGGCTGTTAAATCTATCAGGAATTGACATGTATCGAGAATGATCGTGACGATGAAACATGCTCTATGCACTGATTTGTAATGAAACAAAAAAAGAGGTTAAAAGTATATGGTGAGATCAAGAGGGAGAATGCTAGGTGGATCTCTCCGCCAATGGACCCAACGGACCATTGTGCCCTTGACTCGCGTCCTGATTAGGGACGCCCAGCCCGTTAGAAGGCTGGTGGGTCCCTGTCGTGCAGCACTATAAGAGGGAGTGGGGGCCACGGGCTCCAGACATGAGGTTCCCCACTCCCAAACCCTAATCCGATCTAGAGGGAAGCACTGTAGCGACGGGATGCTCCACTGCGCCACTACAGGACCGTCGCCCCGCCATCCCTGCCCTGCACTGCGCGTCGCTGCCATGTGCAGACTACATCGACAAAACCAGGGACGTACACGAGTTCGAGGTATGTCATTCACAGTGTCCTACCCGCTGATCTACTCCTAGTTGATTAAAAGAATCTATCAATGGCCCTCCTGTTCTTTTTTAAAACCCAAAAACAATAACCAATAAACGAGTGGGTATCCAAGGCCACGAACAAGCTCATCACCTCGATCCTTCCAGAAGCTAGGTTCCGTGGACTTTAAAACCGCGATCGTGCTTGCAAACGCCATCTACTTCAAGGGCACGTGGTCCAAACCCTTCAGGAAGCTGGGTACGGCGTGTTGGGTTGATCTCCCTCCCATTGGGCCCAACGGCCCAATCCGGCCCTTGATCCCGCGCTCTGATCGGAGGCGTCCAAACCCTAATGGTTTGGTGGGCCCCTGTTGCACTGCGCTATAAAGAGGAGGTGGGGGCTGCAGGCATAAGGCACAAGGTTCGCCGCCGCCAACACACCCCACCCACATCCCTATCCGATCTACAGGGAGCGCACGGAGCAACGGGAAGCACCACCGCCGCCGCCACTGCACTGCGCGTCGCTGCTCTTGCGCAGTCCCGGCACTGCGTGTCGCTGTCTTTGTGCAGACTTCCTCGACTGAACCAGCGATGGCCTCAAGCTCTTCCACACCGGCCATGACCGGCGAAGGTGTTATCCTACTCCTTCCCCTCTGTCCTCTCTCTCGGTGCACACACACAAGTTACACACGGTTACAGTTCCTACTCGTCAAGATATGCACCTAGGAGATCTTAGGAATGGGATGGTCCCGTCCACAACGCGTGCATGACCATCATTATATTGCTAGTTAGCGCGATGGGTGGGGAGTTATATATATACAAACTTTATAAAAGAGACGTTGGGGTGGGGAGTTATATACACAAGGACTGCCGGCCCGGCCGCTTAGTACACATATATACTTTATTGGCTGCAATGTATGTATGCGTTAGCAAAGAGGGGTTGGTGTTGTAGTGTATCAAATGCATATAAAGATGGGTTGGCATTTTGGCAATATGTATTCTGGAGACACCACCATGAGATGAAAATTACTGTCTTGTACCTCTCTCTGATCCTATCTTTGATAGCCTAATCTATACTTTACAACAGGGACTCTGCAACATTTGTCGCCGTGTGTATGAACAAACTAGAAGAAAATTACTGGAGACACTTCTTGAGGGACATTTTGTTTCTTCACCTTGAATACGTAGTCCAGCTTTACTCTTTACTTGAGCTAGTCAGGCTTTCTCTGGCTCACCAATCTTTATTTACAACCACTACTTTGCTAGCTAGAATGCTAGATGGTCATCTGTATAAACTCTATAATTGGTACCCACTAAAAGTTCCTCTCCTATTTCTCTCCATCCTCAGCCTGCCACGTCATCCACCTACCTCCCCGCCGCTGCCCCCTAGCCTTCGTGCCACGAAGCCCGCAGCTGCCCGTCGTGCCTTCACGTCTGCTACACCCCCTCGCATCCCCACCGTCGCCCCTTGCCTCCCGTCGCCTCGCATTCCCCAGTGCCGCGTTGCCTCCCTGCTGCCGCATCCATAAAGTGCGTCCGCACCGCACGAAGATGGGGAGAGAGAGCGGACGACGAGCAGCACCTGGTGGAGCAGGAGGTCGCACGCTGTGGAAGGCGAGCCTGCCACGCCGGAGGGAGGAGGGCCCGCCTCGCCCGACCTCGACCCCACCACCAGATCCAGCCCCGAGGAGGAGGCCGCCGCTGGGAGGAGGAGCAGGCCGCCACCAGCCCGCGCCGCACCTACTCGCCTCGATCCCGCTGCCGGATCCGGCATGGAGGAGGAGGCCACAGCCGAAGAGGAAGATAGCCGGTAGGAGGAGGCCGCCACCAGCTCGCGCTGCGCCTCCTCACCCGACGTCGATCTCGTCTTCATGCTATGTTCGCAGGGGAAAGGAGGAGGGACGAGGGAGGGAGGGAGGGAGGACGCCGTCCCTGTGCCGCCCGCGCCTCCATCAAGCCGCTCCCGCCGGCGACGAGGGAAGCCGCGGTCGCCGGCAGCGGGATCTCACACGGATGGTTGGATGGAGGCAGGTATGGAGTGAAAAAAGGACATTGACTTCTACAGCGACAACGCCTATCTATACTATAAGGAGCGAAAACAATTGAAAACTTTTCTCACTCAATTCGAGTCCGCCGTACCTCTCACGTCGAACCCACCCGTCAGGTTGCATGATGACCAAAAAGGTGGAACAATCATAAAAATCACAATTTGGGGAGCGTTTCTGCCAAAAACGTAATATTTTTCTAACCCACCCCGTGTCTACCCACCTCTCGTACCCGCGTGGGCCCACCCGTGTCGCCTGTGAATCCGTCAGCCGATAGCACATGGCCCAACGTCAAATGGGACCCACCCACCCACACTGTTTCCTACGTCGTGAGTTTCGGAGCGATGTGGTCGGGACGGAGCATGGCCGCCTCCGCGGTGCGGCCTCCATCGAGGACGGGCCTCAGCTTCGCTGTGCCGTCGCGAGCAGCTTCTGTTGGCTGCCCTGCTCAACCTTGACGCCGTCGTCACGGACAAAGTTGAAACAACAGATTCTATCGGTTGGCCGTCGTCGCGGACAAGGTTGAAACGGCAGATTCTGTCGGTTGGAGGTGGAAGCGAGCGGCCCGACCGGGCCACCGCCCGGGAACAGGGTGCGGCACTAGGGTAGCCGACGTGTCGTCCGTCACGGGTGCTGGGGAGGACGGGTAGGAATCAGAGCGCACGGGTGGCGAGGCCGGCGGGGGACCTCGCCGCCGTCGTGGAGTGCGCGGGTGGCGAGGCTGTCGAGGGAGCTCGCTACCGCGCGGGTGGTGTGGTGAGACCGGCGGGCGCAGAGGCGAGGGAGCTCGCTACCGCGTAGGTGGTGTGGTGAGGCCTACACGCGCTCAAGGTTGGCGAACCTAACCCGACAAGCGGCGGCGGGCCGGCAACCGTACCAAGAACCGCGCCTCCGCGCGTGCGCCGCACATGCCGACCTCCTTCTTTTCAAGTAACATGGCGCTCGCCCGCCCGCACATGGTAGTAGGTTGCACTTGGGAAGCACAGCGGCGCGCGACAGCAGTTCATCACCGATTAGAAAAGAGTCGGCGTTGGTCGGCCAACCACGAAGCCGAACCGACCTGCGGTGGCGGCGGCGGCGCAATAGGGTGATGGCAGTGGTGCCTGTGGGCACAAGAACTGAAGAGATAAGGTTCGGCTGTGCTGGGGCCTGGGGGAGATAAGGTTCAGATATTTTACAGATAAGATCTTATAGTTCATGTAAAATTCATTTACGACTCTATACCACACTACCATGCGTGATGCGGTCTTACATAAAAGGCTTCAAGTTTTCAATTAATACAGTATCAGTGAATAGCTATGAATAATGTAAACTTGTATTTATTTTAGCCCTAAAAATCATTAAATTGCAGAATAAGCTAGAGAAAAGAGATTTTATTATCTCAATGGAGTGTTCAAACTATAATACTATTTCCCGTTCATACATTGGCGGCGCCGCACCGCAACCCTCATGGCAATGCCGACACCCTCCCCTTGATCTCCGTCGTCTCTGAAGGAGCGTGATTAGATTGCAGCAGGATCTGATTTAGTGGGAGTGGGGTTCGATTCGGCAGTAGTAGGATTTGATTTGGCAGCTGTTGAGTTCGATTCGTAACGTCGGGTCTGATTTGGCAGCAACTGAGTCTGATTTTGGCTTCAGCAGACTCGATTTAGCGACGACGAACTCGTATATGCGGCACCTCGTGTTCTCCTCCTATTCTTCTCCACGAGCAGGCTAACATGGCAAGGGAAACTTCTGTTTACTATATTTTCAGAACCATGATGCATTGTATAGGATAAAATGTGTTGTGAATATTTGGAACATTATTATTGAGAATTTTATTTAAAAATTCATCTATTGTACCTTACTTTAATGGTTATTGTATATTTATAAAAAAATATGTAATTTTTTGTGCCCATTGTGATATTTCTAATTAAGACTCCATATTATGATAACTCCATATTATGGATCTTGCTGTGATTAAAAAAATTAGTATAGAGTCATGCTTATATTTTTTGTTTAGATCATTATTTTATTAATAAAACTGACATGATGATGTTATCATACTGAGTAAATTGGGTTATCGAGAGCTCCGCGTGTGCCGCGCGGGCATCTTACTAGTTTTGTTAAGGAACGGTTAAGAAAACGTGCTGCCATATTGGGCTTACCTTCTTTATAGGCCTGTAAGGTTTAGGATCTTGGGCCTTGCACATTTGAGTTTTTTTTTTGTCCAAGACGTTTGAGTTGAGGGGCGCATGAGTTAGCTTCTGCTCATTCTTCCTCTTGCCTGCAATATGCCTATACAACCATGGCTAATCCATAGTCTAAACTTTAGCACTTGGATCAAAAGGACCCAATCTAATTATGCAAGTACGCCAGGAGGAATCCATGAATTCTCTGAGTTCATCATGAATATCAAAATTCAAAAAAAAAAAAAATCCAAGTGCATCAAATAATCATAAAAAATTAAGCAACATATCCTGCAGCAACGCGCGGGGAAATCACCTAGGATACTCATATACCAAGCACCAAGGCAGCCAAAGTGTCGATTAAAAAACATTTTTAGATGAAAATAATAACATATTTGCTAGACTTCAAATGCTTGATTTCTAACTTCCTCTCAATCACTTTTTCCCCCAACCGTTAGAGCAACTCCAACTTGATATATGAGGTTGTCATCCATCTAATTTTGGCAAAACAAGAAAAAATAGACTCCAACAGTTTGGTAAAACAACTTGCTATCAATGGCAAGTTGTCATTCCTCCCCCTCCCAGGCGCAAATATGCGCGCGGCTAAAGATTTGCCATCGGATTTTCATCCGGTTTTTTTGGCCGCCGCCACGCTTCCCCTGCGCGCGCCTCTCGGACTCCTGTGGCCCCGCGCGCGTTTTTTTCCCTCTCCCGCACGCGCCACATAGCCAGGTCCACGCCTTCTGTTTCCTCCCGCAAGGTTGGGTCGCCATCGATCGGCAAAGCACGCAAGGCATCGATCAGCAATCAGCAGGGGATCCACACCACGGTCGTCGCCACACGCCATCATCTTCTGGAGGGCGGAGGTGCTGCCGATCCCAGACCAGGTACGTATTCCTCCTCTGGTTGCTACGTATAGGGTTTAGGGTGCTGATCGCTATGGTTCCTCGCACGCCGCCGGGTGCTGCCGCGGCCGGGTGCTGATCGCCAGGCCAGCTGCTCTGTCGCGGTAGGGTTTAGGCCAGCTGCTGATCGCCAGGCCAGGTAGCTGCTCTATCACGGACTTCACCTAGAGGAACACAGCATGTATGCTTGAACCATCCAACACGTACGTGTGAAAATCAATTTGCCTTCCTTTTCATCAATCATCATGGCATATGTATTGGATCCAACACGTATGAAAATCAATTTTTGGTTGTGACAACAGTTCATACGATTATTGTCGACCGGGCATCCCTGCGCCCACCAACACATTGTGGGCCATACTCGGGAGATGAGTTCCTGGACTACTCGACTAGTGGGCCACGGTGCTGGTACCGTGAACCACAAGGCAAGACAAGACGGACAAGGACTTGTACTAAGACTAGGATAGCTTTTCATACCCTGTATAGGCTACTCCGAGTCCTACTCGAATAGTACCCTTGTATCAATCCGACTTGTAACCCTGCCTCCCGTGGCATATAAGGCGAGGCAGGGACCCATCTCAAAACATACGCAATCAATACAGAGCCACGCAGCATACAGGACGTAGGGTATTATGCACATTGCGGCCCGAACCTGTCTAATTGTGTGCCCCGTGTCTCACTATCGTGTTCCTGATCTCGGCGAGCCCCACCGCACAATCTACTACTTCGGGTACCCCGTCGTAGGCTCGGTGTCTAAAACACTGACAGCTGGCGCACCAGGTAGGGGATCTCGTCGTTGATCCACTGGCGAACTCGATGGCTCTCGTCACCATCAAGCTGATCGTCGCTTTCCAACAAGGCGACACGTTCGTTTTCGGTTCCTGGGTTTGCGTTGCTGATGGCGCCGGATCGTTCCTGCGTTTTCTAGCGCCAACTCCGGAATCAAAGCTCAAGTCCTCGACGCTTACGCAATCTTCGATGGAAAATCTCGTCGAAAATTTCGGCGAAATTTTGATCTCTGACCCGCTCAGAGAACTTGAGTCGGAGTCCGAGTACAACTCGACTTCGCCTCCTATCTAGCCTGGGTTGCCTTTTTCAGCGTCTCAGCTCGCGCTCAGCCTGGATAACATTCCAGCACCACCTCTCTTCGGTCATCGCCATGTTAGTGCCGCTTACCAAGCCGCATTGAAGCGCATCATGTGCCCTGGCCCGAAGATCGTGCTCGAGTACTCTTCAGATTCGGACGACAACTTCGACTACTCTTCGGATTCCTCTGAGTTCGAGTTCGACTACGGTTCGGATTCTGCTCAAGTACAACAATTGTCTGGCCCTGCTCATGTACTGGTGATCACATTGACACCTGAGAGTAGATTCGTCTACTAGCCTGAGCATGTGCTTGCTGATCTTACACTGGATGATCAGGAGCGCTTTATCACTTGTCTCGACAACTTGCCTTTTCAGGAAGGTGTCAAGCTTATTGATTATGATACTGATACTGAGCTCATTCAGAGTACGGGTACCTATTCATCACATCGCGAAGTCTTCGTCGTCGACGCATCTACTCCGCAAGGGCATCGTTCCAATTATCGTTATCCGGATGATGTATCTGATGATGAACTCTCTACTAATGCTCCTGCTGATGAAACCGCTGAAGTCAAGGCTGCACGTCACCAACGCAATGCTGATCGTGCAACTCTTCGTCGGGAACTCACGGAAGCTCTACCTACCCGTAATCTTCAAGAAGCTCTGGATGCGGTGGCTACTCGTGAGTATCGCACTCCAGAGGAAGCTATCAATGCGATCAATCTACTTGGTCGCTCTATGCCTCGTGACAGGGCGGTTGCGGAAGTCGCGAAGCTGGCTGAACTAGCCTACACTATGCTACGTTAGAATACCAGTGCTCCTAGTCACCATGGTAGCAGTGGGGGTGCTCATCGTACTACTCTCACTACTAATCGCACACATCCGGAAGCAAGCACCAAGGGCAAAGGCGACGATGGTAGTGTCAACAGCAAGTCAGGAGACTCTCGCTACGATGCTCGTACAACTATCAACGTCAGACGCACTGAGCGTGAGAAGCAAAAGGATAATGATTCTGATTCTTTGCCTGCTTTCTCTGCTCGACTTCAAGCTCTGTTTCTTCCGGAGAAATTCAAGCCTTACGGCATCTCCAAGTATGATGGCAAGCAAGATCCAAGGCAATGGCTATGTTGTTATGCTTTGTCCATCTCCAATGCCGGGGGCAATGATGATACCAAGTGTATCTATTTCCCTTTTGTCCTTGAGCAAGAGCCCCTCACATGGTTTGAATCCCTCAAACGTGGCTCCATTGACAACTGGGGACAACTTAAGCATCGCTTCACCAGCAACTTTTCAGGTTCTTTGGACCGTCATGGCACCAGGATGGACCTTGCCCTGATCAAGCAAAAACAAGGCGAGACTCTTTGCGAGTACATGCGCCGCTTTTTTGAGAAAAGGGCCACTGTTGTTGACGTCACTGAAAAAGAAGTCATAGATACCTTCCAGGATGGTTTCTATGATGATAGGCTATTTCAAGACTTTGGTCGCTCGCCCAGCCAACATCACCAAGCTTAAGGAGATGATCACTCATTGGGAAGATGAGGAAGACAAAGCTCGGAATCGGTTCAAGCATCTTCGCAATAACCAGAACAACAACAACAACAATAATGCTGGAGGAAGCAGTAGTGGCAAGCAACAGTAGGGTAACTGCCAGGGTAATAACTACTTAAGTAATCCCAATCGCAAGCGCAAGCCCGACAACACTGTTGCTACCATGGAAACTATCGCCAAGCCTGAAGATGATCCTCACTGGGCAACATTGACCAAGCAGAAATGCCCATGGCACCCAGAGGGCGATCATACTACGGAGCAATGTTATCAACTTCGTCGTGCGCTGAAGAATACACCTGAGCCAACCCATCGAAACCCTAAGTTTCGTAAACACAAGGGGAAGAAGCTAATACTGACAAAGACACTAGGTTTCAACACCCCTCCAATACTGTCAATGTTATATTTGGTGGGATTCCAACTAAGCGCATGCAGAAGCTAGCTCTCAGGGAGATTATGTCCATCCAACCAGCTGCTCCCACTTTTCTCAAGTGGTCTGAAACCCCCATTACCTTCTCAAGGGCAGATCAATGGACTAGTTTCGCTGAGCCAGGATGATATCCTCTCGTTCTGGATCCAGTGGTGGCAGGCTCCAGGCTTACCAAGGTTCTTATTGATGGTGGCAGCGATCTCGACGTCCTGTTTGCCAAGACTTTGAAGAAGATGGGCCTGGATATCACCAATATGCTTACCAAGACCAACTCACCATTCTATGGTATCATTCCGGGCAACACAGCTATTCCTTTGGGTTCAGTTGTACTACCCGTTACTTTTGGGACTAAGGATCACTACTGCACCGAATACATCAAGTTCGAGGTTGCGGACTTTGAGACTTCTTACCATGCCATTCTTGGCAGGCCTGCTCTCGCTAAGTTCATGGCTATTCCTCATTATGTGTACTTGGTTCTCAAGATGCCGAGCCCCAAAGGAGTTCTTTCATTGCAAGGGGATCTGAAGCATTCCTATGACTGCGACACAGAAGTCGTGGAACTTGCCTCGACTACTCAAGTACCTAATGCAATGATGGAGGTCTTCACTGCTGCTAAAAAGCTTGCTCCGAGCGAGCTGGAAGTTCCTGAGAAGACTGACAACAACAACAAGCCTGCACCATCTGGTGACGTCCTGCTCAAAGCCATTGACCTCAGAACTGGTGATAGCAGCAAGACGACCATGATCAGTGCACAGCTTGATCCTAAATAGGAAGACGCGCTCATCAACTTTCTTCGGGCTAACCGTGATATCTTTGCGTGAAAGCCATTTGACATGCCAGGTGTGCCTAGGAGGTTGATTGAGCACTCACTCAACGTCAATCCTAACGCTACCCCCAAGAGACAACATCTTCGTCGCTTTGCTGATGATCGCAGGGCCGCTATCAAGAAAGAGCTCGCTAAACTACTCGCGGCTGGCTTCATCCGAGAAGTTTTTCACCCACAGTGGCTCACTAACCCTGTGCTCGTCAGAAAGAAGAACTCTAATGACTGGAGGATGTGTGTCGACTACACTTATCTCAACAAGCATTGCCCCAAGGATCCTTTCGGGTTGCCATGGATTGATCAAGTCATAGATTCTACGGCGGGCTGTGCTCTACTCTGTTTCCTGGATTGCTACTCTGGCTATCATCAAATTGCAATCAAGGAATCTAATCAAGAGAAGACTGCGTTTATCACCCCGTTTGGTGCTTATTGTTACACAACAATGTCCTTCGGGTTGAAAAATGCCGGTGCTACATATCAAAGGACTATCCAAGCGTGCTTTAAGAGGCAGCTTCACAAGAACGTGGAAGCATACGTGGATGACGTTGTTGTCAAGACTAGGGATCCAGACATGCTTATCACGGATCTTGAAGAAACTTTCGCTTCGCTACGCGAGTACCAATGGAAGCTCAACCCCAATAAGTGCGTCTTTGGCGTATCTTCTGGAAAACTACTCGGGTTCATCATCAGCCATCGTGGCATCGAAGCAAACCCCGAGAAGATTACTGCCATCTCCAACATGCAAGCTCTGACTACTATCAAAGATGTCCAGAAGCTTACTGGTTGCATGGCGTCACTCAATCACTTCATATCGCGACTTGGAGAACGGGGTTTACCTTTCTTTAAGTTACTCAAGCGGCAGGAGAAGTTTACATGGACAACTGAAGCTGATCAAGCTCTTTCTCAGCTCAAGGAGTTCTTATCCAAGCCTCCAGTCCTCACAGCTTCTCTGCCTAATGAAGAGCTCTTGCTCTACATTGCTGCGACTACTAATGTTGTCAGTACTGCTATTGTCGTTGAGCGGCAGGAAGAAGGTCATGGCTACCCTGTCCAGAGGCCTGTTTATTTCGTCAGTGAAGTACTCTCAGAATCCAAGGCTCGCTACCCTCCGGTGTAGAAGCTACTCTATGCGGTTCTGATTACTTCACGGAAGCTCCGCCACTACTTCGACAAGTACAAGATTTCTGTGGTCACTAGCTACCCGCTTGGCGAGATATTGCACAACCGGGACTCCACAGGAAGGATTTCTAAATGGGTTGTAGAGCTTGGTGCTCTATCACTCGAGTTCAAGTCTCGCACTGCTATCAAGTCTCAAGCCTTGGTTGATTTCATGGCTGAGTGGCGGGAAAATCAAATCCCAACTCCAATTGAGCGTCCAGAACATTGGGTCATGTACTTTGATGGTTCTCTCAAGTTGGAAGGCGCTGGTGTCGGGGTACTTCTGATTTCTCCCAAGGGCGAGCAACTCAAATATGTCTTGCAGATCTTTTGGAAGGTCTCAAACAATGAAGCTGAATGTGAAGCTCTACTGCATGGTCTTCGCCTTGCAGTCTCTCTTGGTATTACACGACTACTTGTGTATGGTGATTCTTTGGTGGTCATCAATCAAGTCAACGATTCTTGGGATCGTAATGCTGAAAACATGGATGCGTACTGTCAGGAGGTACGCAAACTTGAGAACAAATTTCATGGTCTCGAGTTCCATCATGTGGTCCGCGACAACAATGTTGCTGCGGATGTCTTGTCGAAGCTGGGATCTACACGAGCTCAAGTGCCAGCTGGTATCTTTGTCCATGAACTCCACAAACTGTCAATTCCGGAGCAATCATCAGTACCCACGACTACTTCAGTGCAACCTGATCGAGAAGTAATTATGATTGATGTAGACTGGAGAACTCCCTTCATCGACTACATTAAACATCAGTTGATTCCAGAAGACAAGGCAGAAGTCGAGCGCATTTCATGCCACGTCAAAGCTTATGCTCTAGTTGGAGATCAACTCTACAAGCGAGGCGCAAGTTCTGATATTCTCATGAAATGCGTTTCTCGCGAAGAAGGCAAGGAAATCTTGGAGGAGACACACAAAGGAATCTGTGGTAATCACGCTTCCTCCCGCACCTTGGTGGGAAAAGTGTTCAGACGTGCTTTCTACTGGCCTACAGCTCTTGCTGATGCAGAGGAACTAGTCAAGAAGTGCCAGGGATGCCAATTCTTCGCCAAGCAACAACACGTTCCTGCCTACAAACTCATCACGATACCACCAACTTGGCCTTTCGCTTGCTGGGGTCTGGATATGATTGGTCCTCTCCCAAATGCGCCAGGGGGATTCAACAGAGTTCTGGTGGCTATCGACAAGTTTACCAAATGGATTGAGGTCAAGCCTGTTACATGCCCCAAGGCTGATCGTGTCCTCGACTTCTTGGACGAAATCGTACATCGCTATGGTTTCCCTAACCTCATCATCACAGACCTGGGTTCGAATTTCAACAACCACCAGTTCTGGGAGTACTGCGAGAATAGTGGAATCGACGTCCGGTACATCTTCGTTGCTCACCCACGTGCCAATGGCCAAGTGGAACGCGCCAATGGGATGATACTTGATGCTCTCAAGAAGCGACTGTACGATACTGTAAATACCAAGGGCGGCAAGTGGATCAAGGAACTACCCAATGCACTCTGGGGGCTATGCACTCAGCCTACTACCCCCACAGGGCAGTCACCTTATTTCCTGGTCTACGGCTCTGAAGCCATTTTGCCTGCTGATGTCATGTGGCGTTCTCCGACGGTTGATCAGTACGAAGAAGGCGTAGCTGAAGAAACAAGACAGACAGATGTCGACAGTCTCGAGGAAGCTCGCTGCAATGCACTTGTTCAATCCGCTCGATACCTTGAGAGGATCCGCCACTATCATGACCGCAACATTAAGGAACGCTCCTTCAACGTTGTTGACTTAGTTCTTCGTCGCATCCAGAATACGGCAAGACTACACAAGCTCAACTCGCCATGGGAAGGTTCTTTCTCTGTTGCAAAGGTTACTGGCCCAGGCTCATATCGTCTTCAAACTCTAGAAGGCGAGGAAGTCGACAACTCTTGGAACATTGAATAGCTTTGTCGCTTCTACCCGTAGGGGTTCTCAACAACCCTCTCCAGACAGCTACGGTTGTCACCACTCGTAGGGGATCAAGATAATCCTCTCTAGACAGTTTCGGCTGTAACTTCTCATGGCTTTCAGCTGCGAGCACCCGCAGGGGGCTTCATCAACCCTCTCCAGGCAGTCTCATTCTGCGACCTCGTAGGGAGTCATGATAACTCTCTCCAGACGATCTTGTATCGTGTAGAACAATAAGTGGCACATGCTGTCCATGTTTCTACTTTTCAATAAGAGGCTTCGGCCTAGAGTAACACCCTTCTGGTAGGGTCTCAGTGGAACTCTCATACAAGTTGCTGCTACAGCAAGGATGAGTTCATCACACTGTCTCCTACGGTCTTACTCATTCTTCGGAACATCCTTGTGAGTACTCTCTGACTAGGCTCATAGACTCAGAGGTACTTAAGACATTGTAAACACTGTACAATGTATTCAGTAATAAAGGTGCTACTCTATACCAACTTGTTACTATCCTTTACTTGTTCATAACAAAGCCTTCTTCACGCTGCTACAGCTAAGGTGTTCAACTCGTTATGAATAAGTTCTTTTCGAGTACTCTCTCACTAGGCTTGTTAGCCTCAGAGGTACTTAAGACATTGCAAACTCTGTACAATGTGTGTAGTACAAGCCGCTACTCTATTTCGACTTGTTACTACTGTTAGCTTATTTCATGACAAAGCCTTCTTTTACGCTGTTACAGATAAGGTGTTCAACTCGTCATGTTTTAAGCTAACATTCTTCGGAACATGTTTACACTTGAGTACTTCTACTCGTGTATCGTATCTCTTTTTGTAGCCACACACTCAATACCAACTCGAGTACTTGGCCAACACAGATGCATTCAAAGGGATCCAGATAATTGATTTCTTCAAGTTTTCAATTATAATACATAAACACTTGTTCGAGATTACACTTGTTTTCTCCCTAGTGCTTCTATTCTACAGGTACATCTAACGGAGATCGATGAACTTGGAGACTGTTTCCGCAATTGGAGAAGTCTATTGCATCAACTCGTTGAGACGATCATCAGAGCAATCTCCAGATCTGCCGTTCATGATGACCGAGAGATCCGCCTCGGCGTAGAAAGACTTGATGAAGCTCAGGACTTGATTTGGGATGGTGCAGGCCAGCCTTTGAGCATACTCTAGAATCTTCTTCGGCGTGTCTTTCAACCTCTCTACAAGTGGACGAGGCTGAACTCCAGTGACTCTGCGCTCGAACAGATTTGCTACTGGCTCGGCTGCCTCTGTCAAGGCCTTCAGCTCTGAGCGTAGGCCCACGGCTTCTTCAATCTTTTCCTTGAGCGACTGCATGGAACGGAGCAAATCAGTCCAGCCGGCAATGCAGATGTCCATTTCGCGCTCAAGTTCGAAGCACCGCACCTTATAGTCTTCCTTCAGATCCATATGAGCTGCTTCTTCACGGTTGAAAGCTAGCTGCCAGTCCAGCACCTTGTTCTTGAACTTGTCGACCTCTTCCGTCAGCTCTGCAAAAGGATCAAGGCTACTTATCAGATATGATGCGCAAGAGCAAAACTACTCAATGATGATTTCAGAAGGGAGATTACCTTTATTCTTCAGGCGCAGGGACTTGTTCTTACCAACAACTTCATCCTTCTTCGCCGTCAGCTTCTGGATCTCGTTGTGGTACTCGGCGGCGTTAGCATCAAGTTTTTCTTGTAGCTTCAGAGACAAGGCTTTTTGCTGTTTCAGTTCTTCTCTAAGCCGTGAGACTTCCTCAATGTCAGCCGCATGTTGCTCAAGCAGGCAAGTCTTGCGTTTCGATTGCTTGACTACCTCCTACAAGGGCAAAAACAACTCATGAGTCACAGACAAGATATCTGTGACTACAAGTACTCTACAAAGGACTACACACTTATCGCAAAGAGCTTCTCAACACTGCGGAACATCTCGCCGTGCGCTTGCAAGTTGTCCTCATCCAGGCAGGAGTCGTCATATGGCATTAATCCTTCAGCCATGGATTGGGCACTTGTGCTTGCCGCAGAGTACTTCGCAGCACTTCGTAGAGGAGTCAGGTCTTCAATGATTGGCTCATGCGGTACTATGCGATCTTCCGAGTTGTCCTCCAGTGCCAGCTGTGCATCAGTCTGATGCACGGGGGCTTCGGTAACTGCAACTCCTTCGTGGCGCACCTCGGCTTTTGGATCAGCTTCCAGGCCTTCATTTACCACGGCTTCAATATCTTTGAGTTGTTGAGCCCTGGGCTTGGAAGCTGCCTCCACCGCTGCCTTTACCACGTCGCTCCACAAGAATCGCAATGCCTCAGTGGCATCAACTTCGGCGGGTACTTCTTGGCGCTCTGGAAGTACATCTTCTTGCTGTTCTTGCGGATTCTCCTCTTCTTCAGCATGACTACTTCCAGAAGCGCCCCACTTCACATCAGTGGATTTACTACATCAACAAGTGGGTCAGCAGAAGCAGAGTACATAATCATGATAAGTACACGAGTACTCGGGTACTTACAGAGTAGCGCGAGGCACCGTTACTTTCGGCCCCAGCATGTCGAAGGAGGGCGCCGCCGGCATCTCTGGCACACTCTCCACCGGTGGTACACTTCCTGGTACCGCGGCCTCTTGTTGCTCATGCGCCACCGTCTCCACGATTGACGCTGGAACCACCTCGGGTTCTGTTATTCTTGGAGGGCTACTCGAGGGTACACTAGATGCACTCTCGATAACCTGCGCAAGACAAAAACAAGCCATTACAGCAGAGAACAAGTACTCAATACACATTGACTACTTATAAGGTTCTCCAACACTTACTGTAATGGAGGGGAGGCCTGTCATCTTCTTCACGGCCCGCTTTCCCACCGTGGTACTTTTCTTCCGCGGTGGTAGAGTCACATCATTTGCGAGAGATGATGCTAGTCTTTTCGACGATCCCGCGGCGACACCACTGGGGATGGGCGCCCCAGAGTATCCGTAGCGGCTCTTCACTTCAAAGCACTGTTGAAGTGTTAAGCCGTCATCGTCGCTTGAGGAGGCGTCCTCCACCAAGACTTCTTCTTCCCCTTGAGCAGCTTGACTACTCTCGGGGGCTTGAGCTTCCGCTCCTACTGCGTCTTCTTCTGGTGCTTGGAGTGGGTCCTCAGGACGAGGAGGAGGGTCAGATACAAACTTCAAGACATCCTCCTGCGAAGCACAAGGCAGATATTAGTAATTCGACTACTTTCAAACAAAGTACTCAAGGGCTAAGTACTTGAAGACTTACCAGACGAGGAGGGTTGTCCGCACTATATTCCTGAACGACTGCAGGAATTTCGTGAAGATTTTTGAAGATCTTCTGCAGCCGCTCCATCACAAGATCATCGCTGATCTCTTCAGCAGATAGCCTGGAGCCGTCATCCGCTCCAGTGTACTCAAATCCAAGATGCTCCCGCTGCATCAAGGGTTGTACCCGTTGCTTCATGAAGCTGAAGGCTACTCACTCCACTGTCAAGCCTTGCGCCTTCTTCTGCTCAATCTTTGCTAGCAACTCAGGGATCTGGATGCACTCCTGCATTGTGGGTTCATCTTTCCAGAGCCTGTCGTAAACTGGCGCAAACATGCTTGGCTTCGGTAGCTGTGGCGGGGCGTTCTCTATGTAGAACCACTTGTTCTTCCAGTCTTGATTTGAATCTATCAAGTCGTACTTGAAGTACAACTCTTGTGCCTTCTGGCGCATCTGCACACCGGCTCACCGACTACAACCGGAAAGTTGGCGTTGGGCTGCGGCTTCAACCGGAAGATCTTCCTGAACAAGGCCCAGTGAGGGCGGATACCAAGGAAGGCTTCGCAGAAGTGCATGTACACTGCAATCTGGAAGATACTGTTGGGGTTGAGGTGTACGTGCTCCAACTTAAAGAAGTCGAGGAAGCCGCGGAAGAAATCTGACAACGGCAGCGTCAATCCGCGCTCAACAAAATGCCCGAACATTGGGATTTCGTCCGGGCTCTTCTCCATCGGCCACGCATCGCCTGCGGCAGAGCTCCATCCGGCAATGGCCTTCTCGCGCAGCAGCCTGCCGGCTTCAAGGGCTTGGATATCTTCCTCATCTTGGATTTCTTCCAAGAAACAGCCTGGCTTGGGGGCTTGGTGATGACCACTATCTTGTACTTGGGCTCTGGCAACTCATTTTTGACGCGGCCGGATTTCCTCTTCTGTCTCTTGGACGGCGCAGGCTTCATCCTTCCTATCACGAGGGTCTTCTTTCGCATTGACTGGAGGATGGCGAAGAGATGGAGGTGTGCACTCTTGGCACTATGAATGCTCGAACTCTGCGACGGCTATGGATGCTAAGGCGTTCTGGATCTAAGGGTGAATGGAAGCAGTGAAACCCTAAGGGATACCCCTTCAGGTATTTATAAAACCAAAACCCTAATGGTTCGACCTGGTGACCCTTCGTATTCAACAGATTGGTTTTACATAGGCAAACATTTGGCTAAGTCAGAGGACTAAAATCCAACACCTGCTCGGCTCTATCTCGGGGGCTCGACCACTCGATGGAATTAGATTTCACTCAGCTACAGTTCACTGAATTCAGGCCACTATTCTACAGTCAGATTGGATCCTTCAATTCGAGAAAGTACTCGACTCAAGGCTCGGGGGCTCTGTGCCACATGTCCTTCAGTTTTTCTCAGGATTTTGCGGATTATTTGACGAAGACTACTGATTGACCCTCAGCTTGAATTGTCAATTCGAACTAAGGCTCGGGGGCTACATCCATATAGGATGCGATTTTGGCAAATCGCATTCCTATATTATTTCTTCGGATTGTCTACGGATTTTTTGGAGCAAGACCAAAGAGTTCAAGATTGACCCTCAGCATGAATCCTGGATTCGACCTAAGGCTCGGGGGCTACATTCCATATGGAATGCGATTTCAGTAATCGCATTTCCATATGGATCTTTGATGCAAAGATTTCAAGAACGAAGCGGGTATTATTGAAGACCTTCAAGGGAAGTACTTGGGGACGCTTGGGAACAACTCGAGAAGACTTCAAGACTACTCGTGGAGTTAGCTGGAGTACCTTCCAGCCTCGTGATGATTCAAGTACTATTGAAAATTGAAGCTTGTAGAACTCGGGGACGCTTGGGAACTACTCGTGGAGACCTTCAAGATTACTTGGAACATTGCACTCGACTACAAAGTACTCGGGGGCTTGTCGACCGGGCATCCCTGGGCCCACCAACACATTGTGGGCCATACCCGGGAGATGAGTTCCTGTACACCTGGACTACTCGACTAGTGGGCCACGGTGCTGGTACCGTGAACCACAAGGCAAGACAAGGCGTACAAGGACTTGTACTAAGACTAGGATAGCTTTCCATACCCTGTATAGGCTACTCCAGGTCCTACTTGAATAGTACCCTTGTATCAATCCGACTTGTAACCCTGCCTCCCGTGGCATATAAGGCGAGGCAGGGACCCCTCTCAAAACATACTCAATAATTACAGAGCCACGCAGCATACAGGACGTAGGGTATTACGCACATTGCGGCCCGAACCTGTCTAATTGTGTGCTCCGTGTCTCACCATCGTGTTCCTGATCTCGGCGAGCCCCACCGCACAATCTACTACTTCGGGTACCCCGTCGTAGGCTCGGTGTCTAAAACACTGACAATTATGCTCTTAATTATTAATCTAATTTTTGAACTGTCTACATATACAGAGTATGTTGATGTATAAGAACACAAAGCTTATTTTTTTCCTTTGAAAAGACATTATCCATATGTTATGTGTATACTTGTAGAACTGGTAATTAAGTTTGTTCTCATTGGTATTATTCATGGCCATTGATCTCATTTTTTAGATGGAAGGATATGGATTTTTGACCGACATTTTTCTGAATGGAGAAGATGGTGTTGCTGGTATGGAGGATGTCACCCTTCCAACAGCACAAAACTGTCCTTCTGAAGTTGATGTGGAAGGTCAACGAGCTGATGTGGAAGTGCTGCCAAGTCGCGGTACAGAGGGAGTGAAGAGGGCAAAAAAATTTAATTCCACGGAAGACGAAGTTGTATGCTCAGGCTGGTTGAACATTAGCAAAGATCCCATTCATGGGGCCAATCAATCTCGTCCCACGTTTTGGAGTAGAATACATGCATTCTTTGAGGAACACATTAAAGATAAAGTTCCGAGGACACAGAGTTCCGTTATGCATAGGTGGCTGACAATTCAGACACAAGTGAACAAGTTTTGTTCTTGCTATGATGCGATTTTGCGCAGGAATCAAAGTGGATCAACTATCCAGGACAAGGTATAAAATATTTGTTGGATCTTTTTTCTTAAATTTATTTATTTGTAAATGATGTATGCATTGACAAATTCCCTAAATAGATTGCAGAAGCAACCAAGATGTTCCAGAGATTAGACAACGACAACAAAGCATTTACTCTTATACATTGTTGGAACATTTTGAAGGACGAAGACAAGTGGAAACCCAAGAGGCTTGAACTTGCCGAGCTACAACCAAACAAGAAAAAACCAAAATCCACCAAGATGTCCAAGCCAAGGGATGATGAAGCCACCAACAATGCAGAAGTTCGAGAGGATGTTGCTCCAGAAACTGAACCACCAAAAAGGCCACCGGGGATAAAGAAGGCAAAAGAAGCTCTCAGGCGAGGAGGTGGCGAAGCTTGCATGGAGGCTCTAGACAATATGTGGGCGAAGAAGGAGGCTTTTGACAAGGAGATTGAAAAGGCAAAAGAGGAGAGGTTCAACATTGCACTAGAACTAGAGAAGAAGCGGGTGTCAGCTGAGGAAAAAACGATGAAGCAAAATTGATTAAAGTGCCAGCTGAGGATAAAAAAGCTGAAGCAGAATTGATTAAAGAGAAAAAGGAAATAATGTCAATCGACATGACTTTCCTCAGCCCGCTACAACGCCAATACTACGAGACAATGCAGGAGAAGATTGTTGCTAGGCGTTTGGCAAATTAAATTTAGTTCTAGTCAGTTCAATTGTGGAACTTCTAAACTTTAGTTTATTTTTTTAATTCACTGGAACCTTTGTTGATTCCCAGAAGCATTATCAAAGTACAATTTCATGATTGAGATTTATTTCCACTTAAATATTCTTTGTATGCACTTGAGCATGGTGCTGTCGCTGGCCTGCATGATGTTGTAGCTGCCTGTGCATGCTCCTGTAGCTGGCAAACGCATGCTGGTGTCGATATTTTTTTTTCTCCTGTACATGCCTGGCACCGCATGCTTATGTCCCTGGTGGGGTGCATGATCCTCATGCTCTTGTCGCTAGTAGGATGCATACTCCTGTACCTGCTAATTAGTCGTCCAAACAATTGGTTCAATAATGCATTGGTTCCTGAATCTTCAACAGACAAAAAAATATTTGTTTAATATGATCCTGAGGCTATCTGCATCTGTACATGGTATGCATGCTACTATCGACGAGGTGGAAAAATATTCATGCATCTGTACATGGCATGCATGCTACTATCGACGAGGTGGAACAATATTAAGAGGAGATATTAGTTTAATATGAAGCTGTTCACTTAAATATAAACGGTTCATTACACTTGAGAATAAATATATAGGTCCTCCAAACAATTAAATAAAATAACTGTATAGCTAATATAAATCAGGATGATGGTTCCAAAGGTGTTCGACGAGGTCTTCTTTCAACTGCACATGTATTTCCTTGTCTCTGATCTTTATGTGTGCCTCAATAAATTCATCAAGTGTACGAGTAGCTTGTCCGTGCTCAGGTTGCACATTTTCACCACCGTCCTCGAATTGCTCGTCAGGGTCGACGACTCCTTCATCTTCAACAATCATGTTGTGCATGATCACACAAGCCCTTATGATCATTCCTAGTGTGTTTGTGTCCCAAATGCGAGCTGTTCCTCGAACAATGGCGAACCTAGATTGAAGAACCCCAAAAGCTCTCTCGACAACCTTCCTTGTTGCTTCCTGTGCTTTTGCAAAGTATTTGTTCTTGTTCCCCATAGGCTTAGAGATAGTCTTGACTAAAGTAGCCCATGAGGGGTATATACCATCTGCAAGATAATAACCCATCGTATAATCATGCCCATTAACAGTAAAGTTCACCTGTGGTGCTGTACCTTCCGCCAAGTTTGCAAACAAAGGAGACCGGTGAAGAACATTTATGTCATTATGAGACCCAGGCATTCCAAAGAAAGCTTGCCAGATCCAAAGGTCGCTCGAAGCAACAGCCTCCAAAATGATAGTGGGCTTCTCCACATGCCCCTTGTATTGACCTTGTAGTTGAACTGGGCAGTTCTTCCACGGCCAATGCATACAATCGATAGACCCTAAATTTCCAGGAAAGCCATTTTGCTCACCGAGTGCCAGTAAGTGTGTTGTGTCAGCCTCATTGGGATATCTCAGGTATTCATCTTCAAAAATATCAACAACTGCAGCAACAAACCTACGTAGGCTCTCAAGTGCAGTACTTTCGGCAATGCGAACGTACTCATCTGTTAAATCAGCTGGAACCCCATAAGTGAGCATACGAAATGCGGCAGTGACTTTTTGGAAGCAACTCAATCCAAGTACATTAGTCGCATTCCTTTTTTGCACAAAGTAATCATCGTGTGCTTCAACAACATTCATTATGCGTAGGAAAAGGTCCCTCCTCATCCTATATCTAAACCAAAAAATAACAACCTTCAACACATATAATACATATAGTAAGGAGCTAATCAAAGGTTAATTAACACCTACCTTCGACGAAATAAATGTGGACCGTATGTCAGATTGGCCGCCAAATAATCTTGAAACAGCCTTTGATGCCCGCCTTCTCGGTCTCGATAAATAACAATATGTCCAGGAAGAGAACCACCAGGTCTTCGTTTGTGACCAGAAAAGGTTTGCATAATTCCAGCAGCTGCGACGATGAAATAATCATCGTCATTTGAAGATGAATCGTCATCCTGTTCCATTTGCAAAAGTGATTTGAAACCAATCATGATGTCGATTCCTACAAATGAAAATTGCACATGATCAGACAATTTATCCCGACCATCAGCAACAGATTGATAAACACAGCAACTACACGAAGCAAAAAAAAGTTTGCTTGGCAGGATATGGCACCGACCAATCATGCAGTTGCTTTGGTAGGATATGGCACCGGTGATCAAAGGATTTATGTCTGGCTGGCGCAGGCGTACACGGTTCAAAGGTTCCTGATGCGAGAACAAAATAATACCTGGAAGATGTGATGTCCTGGAGGCCGTTTTGGGGTGCTCCTAGCGCCAACGCCGACTGCTCCTTCCAGGCCGGTGGCAATCGTGCCCAATCGCGGTGGCAGCTTTGGCGCAAGGCGACGGCCCATGGCGGCAAACAAAAAATTGACGCGAGGATAGGCAGAAGATCGCGGGAAAAATTAGGAGTGTGGGCCTCATTTTAGTTTTGTCAAGTCAATTATCCCAAACTATTGGAGGTGGACATTGTTTTCTTTGCCATATCATTTAGGGAGTTGCTAAAATCTAAGATTTGCCAAACAAATTATCTCAAACTGTTGGAGTTGCTCTTGATCTTCATCGCAGGGTCTCTTTTTCTTTCTGTTTTCGGGCCCGCAAAACGGGTGACTGATCCAGGTAAACTATGAAACTCATTGACCGGATAGAAGGGGAAGCGTCTGTAAGGAATCAGATACCCGTAGCCTAAGAGGGGGAGGGGGTGAATTAGGCAACTTAAAAACTTAACCTATGGCTTATCACTATTTGCATCAAAGATAAACTAGAACATACTATCTAGATGTGCAACTAGGGTTGTTCTAGTGTGAAACTCCCAACCCAAAACAAGTTTTGCAACCTATAGCCAATCCTAGCAAGATACTACTCTAGGTAAATAAGGCAAACAAGGATTGCAAGAAAGTAATGCGGAAACGTAAACGGGGATGAGAGGAAGCAAACTCTTGACACGCAATTTATCCCGTGGTATCGGTAGGCACTAAGCCACCCCTAGTCCACGTTGTTGAAGCACTCTACACAAGAGTATTGCTTCCCGGTCACCAAGTCTCTCCCAAGAGCACCACTTGACTTGCCACAAAGGCTCGCCACTAAAGCACTCGCCAAGCTCCCTTGGTCACCTTGATGCCGCCTCCACTAAGGAGCTTCTCCACCAAGGAAGGGGGTCTCCACGTCCCCCGCACAAAGTGTCCTCGCCTCTCCACACCAAGCCGGAGGGTCGAAGACATTTGCCGGAGAGCCACCTAGGCTCCAAGGCTTCCGGCACACCTCGTACAACTTGATCCACTCGAGAATCACCTCACAAGGTAGGCACACCTTGCACTCACTCAGCCCTAAGCTAAGCCTAGCACTAAGCACACACACAAAGCATGTGCAAGTCTATGGATGAGCAATTTAGCACTTGGATGGCTTGGATATGATCTTCTATGAGTCTTGAACTCCTCTGCACTTCTACACACTCCAGCAACTCCAAATGGGTGAGTGGAGGGGGTATAAATAGCCCAAGGCGTCCAAAGAGCCGTTGGCTAACGGCTACAGAAAACTGTATCGTCAGATGAACCGATGGTCTCTTTTCTATAGGCGTCGGTTCATCCGGTGCCCTCCACGTCACTTAGCCGTTGCAAATCTGCTGGCGATATTCATCCGATGCTTCAATCGACGGTGCATCAGTTCATCCGGTGCTGAAGGAAATCTTCTTCAGACGTCTCTGTTAGCTAAAACGAGGCCGCCGAATGAACCGCTGCTGAATCCCTTATGTCCATCAGCTCATCTAGTGCTGAACAGCTTCGCTCCCGGACCTCTCTGTTAGCTGATTTGGCACCGTCGGATGAACCGCTGCTCAACCATCGGTTCATCCGGTGCTACTGATTTTGCAGGCTTGGTCTCTTGATTCATCCGGTGCAACTAGAAATGGAGGCGTCAGTTGATCCGGTGACCATCATGTTGACTTGAGTCCTCCCGCAGTGTACCACTTCATCCGGTGATTGCACCGACGCCGCTTCCAAGGGTACCGTCGGTTCATCCGACGGTGGCATTTCTTTTCTTTTTCTTCCACGGTTTTTACCCTTGAAAAATATACTATCTTCTCATTTTGGCATATGGTATTTTTGCATCCTTGGGACCTAGAAGTGTCTATAAAGACATGCTAGATAATATGGTTAGTCCCATTGACCATGTTGTCATTAATCACCAAACTTAAGCTTTGAACAAATGGCACATGAGGCCATGTTCGCTACAATCTTCCCCGTTTTGGTGATTTATGACAACACAATCAAAGCAAGCATTAATTTGCAAAAATTGACAAAATAGAACTACTTACACTTGCTTGGATGCTTACCATCATCCAACCCCCCTAGATGTATTCTCCCTCTTTCATGATCTTCTCTTCACATATAGTTTGCTACTTCCCTCTTTGGAAACATGGCTTGCTTTGGCTCCAAAATTCTCCCCCTTTGGAATAAAATCTCCAAAAAGTGTCCATAACAAAAGAGTCTCCAAAGGAAACTTAGCAAGTCCTAGCAATCATAACTCAAAGAGAAATGTTAAATACAAGGGAGAAAGCCGCATGAACCATGATCCATATGTATGATATCAATGAAGATACCACATGTGTGAATAACTAAGTTGGATCACAAGCTCATGAACTAGCATGATATAAACTAAGCTCCCCCTAAGTGTGTGCACAAAATGATAGTGTGAAAATCAAGTGCACAACTACAAACACTTGTAAGATAAGGAAGCTTAGAGCATATCATACAAGGAGGTAGCTTAAAAGACAAGAGATAATACAAGAGAGTTCTTCCTACATTACCACTTGTAGATTTTGAGCATTGCATACCTCCGGGGATTGTTCCTCTCTACCTTGTTGGCACCACATTGAGATAAGCCACTTGAAAATGATATCACTTGGAGATGACACCACTTTGAAAGAAGTTTGAAAAGAAGACACTTGGGGTACCACAAGGATTAGGAATGTATGAGTTCATTGCCTTTGAACTTATATAGAGACATAAGCTCTTAAGGGCATAACTCAATAGCATGAAGCTCATTTTGCTATATTCACTCTCTTAGAGATGTTAGATCACATTTAGAGTGAAATAGCATTCTCTTAGAATGAAATATCGCACCGGAACGCGTCACCAAGGGACTACACAAGATAAGCTTGAAATGATGTTAGTCCCACAAACAAACCATAGGATGAGCTCCCCCTAAATGTGTGCATTTAGTGTTTGAATCACCAACCAAATGTATGCACTTTGTTTATGACAACAAACGGGAAGCTAACCCTATAGCTTGCTCATGATGCAAAGAGATATGTATGAAAACATGCATCATGAAAGAAATAAGTGTAGCTTTCCTACACACTAATCAAACCATGTAGGTTGCTCATGGGTTAGCACATGACACAAGCAACCTACCATATGTAAACAACTAGGCATAGCAACAAATGCAACCTAAACAAGGCAATGGAGCTACAATGATACATGAGATGGGTTCTAGTTTCTATTACCTTAACCGGGGAGCTTGGGCAACACATGTCCAATCTTGCAAGTTTGGCTTCTAGACTTGAATCTTCACTTCTTCCTTATGCCAAGCCTCCCAAGTCCCCGACCTCATGGCCTTCACGTGGCCTTAGGAACTGTTGACACATTTTATCTATAAATATTTCCCCTCACATTTACTAGAAAAAGGACTAAAATATGATTAGATCACCTTATCAGGGTTTACACTGACAATTTCCACGAGTTTTGGTGAATTTATAAAATTACACGGACTATCCAGAAAAACAAGAAAAGAAACAAGTCTAGAAGGCTCCAGAACACTCCCGAACTCAACGTGACTTGGCTTGCAAGAAAAAAGCATCTGGAAGAGGCAAAGACCTTCCTGGCCAAGGCAGACCCCGAGGGGGGCCCACACCAGGCCGACCGGCCCCCTGGCACCACCTCAGCTCCCCTTCTGGAATGTTCTTCCACCGCCTATGAGAAGCAATCTAAACTGTATATTAGGTCGGTTTGATCCTACGGCGGCAAGGCACCTCCTCAGGACTATATAAACAAGCACCCTGACCCCAGGGTGGAGCCAATTCATTCTACCAGATCATCAATGCCTACCTGAGATAGAAGCTCTAGGTTAGAATTAGAGTTGGAGAGTTAATATCAAGTTGAGAGATTAGAGCCACGATCTATTCAGATCTAGCTAATCTTGTTCGAGAGAATTAGAGCGCGGTAGAGGCGGAGTTGAAGGCCCGGACCTGTCGGTGTCTCCTCTTCATCTTCTTCCTCTGGGATTGACTCCATTGGAGCCTGATCTTGAGACCTTATGGAGAGATCAACTTCCTATTCAAGTGAGTAACATTATTATTATTGTTCTTACGGTTCATAACTCTTTTATGAGTACTTTAATTCCTGTCGCTCTTGAGTTAAAGTTGCATGTTTAGTGTAAGCGTGGTGCTTAGACTAGCTAACTTGTGAATACCTTCTATATTCCGGATCGTGTGGTAGAAGCGGGAAGTGAACTCGTTCCCGTCTGTCCTTTGCACTCCACCTCCCGTCTATAGAAACCGTAGGACTCCCCCCATAGATTGTCGGGAGATTCCCTTTCCTAAGTGTGTCTTCAGTCCCCCATAAGAACAATATAAACATAGCTTGTGTGAGTAAGAACTAGACATCCTTAAGTTTTCCTTATCTCTCTTTCTATCAAGTCCTTGATAACTGCTCAGGGATTAGTTATATATCTCAGACCACTCTCTCTACCTTTCTCCCTGTGGATTCGATATTTAAAACCCTCTTCCCGAGTGAAGTGCTCACCGGCATCCGTTCGCTTGCGGATTATCCATCATAATATTTCTTTAGGTTTAACAAATACCAACAAGCATTTCTGGTGCTGTTGCCAGGGAGAACGGTTCAGAGAGAACTTTTGAGTATAACTATATCTTGTACGTATACTTTTATCTTTTCCTTTTTTAGATTTTATCCTTTCTACTGTCCTTATGGATACTACCCTCATTATAGACTTTTCGGCACCCTCAGAGCTCAGACTTAGGCCCATACCATCATCGAAGCCAATCCTATCTGATGCCTATGAGCTGCGCCCACGGTTAATAGAGATGGTCCAAACCAACACTTTCGTAGGAATAGAAGACGAAGACCCTTATCATCATCTCCAACAGTTCGAACAAACTTGTGACTGCCTTCATATAGAGGGTATGTTTGACGAGACCATCCGTTGGAAGCTTTTTCCATTCACATTGAAAGGAAAAGCTCGCCAATGGTATGACAGAACCAAAGAGATGAAGAAAGGCGATTGGGGAACTCTCCGTGCGGATTTCTGCATGGATTTCTACCCTTTATCCAGAGTAGTCAACCTCAAAACCAAGATCATATCCTTCAAACAGGGGGATAGTGAGTCTATGAGTTCATCCTGGGAACGTTTTGAACTCCTTTACAAATCCGGACCAGATCTAGGCCTTCAAGACCATATTCTCCTTCAACATTTCTATATTGGTCTTAATAAGGAATCTAGAGCCTACTTAAATACCTCCTCGCATGGATCATTCATACACCTTACATCTAGTGAAGCTAGAACTATCTTAGATAACATTCTAGCCAGCACCAATAATGATCCATTAGAAGAGAAAACTTTAGAGGAAGAGATTCCAGAGATAGCTACACCAAAACCTATGCCAGAATCATCTCAACCTATAGCTGTCCAACCAATAGAATCACCACAGGAAGAAATTCCTCTACCTGATTTTATTAATGATATCGAGGATGATTTATTTTCCAATTATGGAAACACCTCGAATTATCATAAAGAGAAGAGGCCTCAAAAGTACAAATCATCTTCACATGAAGAGATAGACCCTTTTGAGCAAACCTTCTCAAGAGAACACACTGTGGAGCTTGCATCCATCATGAGCTTGGTTCCAACCCCACTCCTTCATCTTCCCAATCTTGTGTGCAACTACCTTGCCATTAGCCTTCTTCTTGATGACATAGGAGTTGCTCTTGGTCTTGTTCTTGCGGTTGGGCTTGGTGTAGATGAGAGAGCTCTTGATAGTGGTGTTGATCTTCTTCTTCTCACCCTTGTCCATCTTCTTGATGAATTGAGGGCATTTGTAGAACTTGTGCCCTTCTTCATGACACTTGTAGCAAGTCACGGTTGATCCCTTCTCAAGCTTCTTCACCATGTCATCACGGTTATCTTGAGAAGGTTGGACGTTGCCCTTCATGTCTTGAGAGGCTTATTTTCTCCTCATTGTTCTTGCCCTTACCCATCAAGCTAACCAACTTCTCTCGGAGCCATTTTACTTCTTGCTTGAGCTCATCATTCTTCATGCTCATAATCACAACATTCTTATTGCAAGATGGTGAGCAAGATTCATCAATTAAATCAATGCAAGAAATTGAAGCATCTACCTTGGATATAGGAATTGCACAAGGGATAGATGATTCATCAAGCTCAAAGGAATCACTAGTTTTAATCTCAATGCTCTCTAGCTTAGATTTTAGCTCTTCATTCTCCTCGCTAAGCAATTTGAATTTGCACAACAAATGTTCATAATTTGTAGCAAGGGTAGCACTAAGATCATTGAGAGCATTAAGTTCTTTAATTTCATTAGCTTGTTTTTCTAGCATCCCTTTTTGCTCATTTACTAGCTCAACAAGATCATCAATTGAGGTGGTGTCGGGTTCATCATCACTCACATTGCTTTCCATACCTTGGGCCATAAGGTACATGTGTGATGATGATAGGGGACCTTACATGAAGCGGGTGGTGAAGTTCTTGCTTGATTCATCACTTGAGCTACAAGAACTTGATTCTCCACCACTTATCCACTCACAGATGGCCATAGATGTTGACTTTCTTCACATACTTGAAGATCTTCTTCACGTACGTGGCAACCATCGATTCGACCTCTTCATCACTTGAGGAGCCTTCATCGTCATCACCATCATCATCTTCACTTGAGCTTCCATGAATCGCCATTCTTCTCAACTTCTTCTCTTGTTGGCTTGAAAGAGCATGGCTTGCGGTTGGAGAAGATGGTTCTTGGGGTGTTGCCTTGAGCTCAACTTGTGGTTCTTCCTTTGTCTTGAGCTCATCCTTGGAAGCTTTCTTGGACTTGGGCATGATTTGAAATTCATGTGCCATGATCTTGCTCAAGATTTGAGAAGGCTTCAACTCTTCAAGCTTCTTCTCATAGATGATAGCTTTCACCAAGTCATAATCAGGCTTCCGGAGACTTTGAAGGATCTTGCGGTTCATGTTCATGTCCGTGATGTTCTTCACACCTAAAGCATTAATCTCATTGACAAGAACATTTAGGCGTGAGTTCATAGATTCCACTACAAGAAACTATTTAATCTGTGACACATTCTCCACAACGTTTTCAGAAAACATCACGAAGAGCACTGCGTCTACGACGTATTCCTTTTTTTGTCATAGATGTGCATTGAAGCCCAAAACACTACGACGATTTGTTAAATTCGTCGTGATTCTACGACGTATTCCTGTTTTTCATCACAGATGTGCACTGATGGATATTAAAGCCCAGAACACTACGACGATTTGTTAAATTCGTCGCAATTCGGCCCACAATGCTGCGACGTTTTAGAAGATTCGTCGCGATCAAGAAATAACAAATAGTCATGTTAGGAATGAAAAAAATGATAAATTTAAAAAAATCTAAAAAAGTCAACAAATAACAAATATAGTCATGTTATGAATGGAAAATTTTGAAAATGGAAAAAATCTAAAAAAGATCAACTAATAACAAATAGTCATGTTATGAATGGAAGAAATTGAAAAAATTGAAAAAAGAACAAAAAAAGGAAAAGGTGGCAAACTGACGCGCGCAAGATTCCAATCGTGACGTCGTCGAAGAGAACAAGGAGACTTACCGTTAAGCTACCAATTGGTTTGTGATTTCTATGTCTGTGGGGCCTTATTTAATCAATGAATTTTCGGGTTTTAATTTAATCCCGCACAAAAAATGGGGGCGGATGAGACTCGAACCCACGACCTCCAGGTTCGGATATGGATGTGTTACCACTGAGCTACTCGCTGTTTTGTGTCTTTGGTTAACATTTTAATTTATTTATAGGATATTTCTCGGCAGGAATAAAATCTACCACCAAAAAAGGGGGGAGACGTGGAAAGGGGGTTCGAACCCACGACCTGCAGTATAGAAGGAAGGTGTGTTACCACTGCGCTACAAGTGGGAGTTGTGTTTGTTTGCAGACGTTTGGTTATATATACCTTAAAAACTCCTTAGTTAAGGTTGCATTTTATACCCGAAATGGTTCATCTTTCTCTTTTTAATCCTGAATTAGAAGTTGTATTTGGTTTTTCTCTTTCATATGAACTCCAAATTTGGTGTTTCTTTTTTCCAATTTTTTCTAAAATCACGTTCTTTCATTTTGTTGTGTTGTGTTGTTTTGTAGGTCGGTTATTGTTTCTTTAATCTTATTCACATGACTTCTTTTCATGCATTTATGTAGAGAACATAAATACATATTTTTGAATAAAAATTACTAATTTAACTTTATAATTGCTAATGTTATGGTCAACATAAGGCTGTGTCCAAAATTTAGATGCATACGAGTCAAAAATTGTTATGAGGTATTCAAATCTTAAAGTTTGACTTTGAGTTTTAGGAAACTATAAGAGGGATGTATCCTTTGTGAACAATGTATGATCCTACTTTTTTGAAATCACTTGAATTTTTTATGAAAAGATTGTGCGCTAGAAACATGCAGTTATGCCAATTTGTAGAATTTTCTGGCCAAATTTAGATATTATTGTAATTATTATTTTGTACTTTTGAGATAAAAGTTTGAATGTTCCTTATAACTCGAATTGAATTTGTCATCAATCTGCAAAACATGGACTAGAATAGAACATGGAAGCTTAAATATGATTTTTGTGAAATTTTCCAGTTTTATTGGTGGTACACATAGGTCAACTAGGAATTACTCTCGATAAGCACGCAGAAATTTAATTAAATGATAGAAAATAGCAAATCTATTCAAAAAATCTTGAAACACCTGGAAAGAAACTTAAATATTGTCTGCTACATGTGAAAAATGTATTGGCGGTATATAAGGTAATTAATTTTCAAGTTACTTCATAAAGGTGTCTTAATTAGGTATTTAAAAATAGAAAACCAACTTCTTTTATGAAAAAATGGTAATATAACTTAATATTTGGTAATGTTATGGTCAACATAAGGTTGTGTCTAAAATTTAGATGTATACAATTCCAAAATAATCATGAGGTATTCAAATCTCAAAGTTCGACTCTGAGTTTTAGAAAACTATAAGAGGATGTATCCATTTGTAAACAATGTAGGTTCCGCCATAATCGAAATTATTTGAAAATTTTATGTAAAGTTTTAACATCCATAAAATGATTCCATGCCAATTTTTAGAATTTTTGGAGAAGTTTTCGATATTATTATCATTATTTTATAACAAGGTGACTAGTACAAGTTTGAGTTTTTCATATAAGTAAATTGAATTTTTTGTCAATCTCCTAGATGTGGCCTAGAATGGACCATAAACACTTAAATATAATTTTTTTGAATTTTTTTAATCTTATTATAGGTACATATAAGTCAATTTGGAATTACTTTCGGTAAACATCTAGAAATTCAATTAAATGATAGAAAATAGAAAATCTATTCAAAAAATCTTGAAACACCTAGAACGAAACTTAAAAGTTGTCTGATACATGTGAAAAATGTATTGGGGGTATATAAGGTAATTAATTTTCAAGTTACTTCGTAAAGGTGTCTTAATTAGGTATTTAAAAACAGAAAACCAACTTTTTTTAAGAAAAAATGGTAATGTAACTTCATATTTGCTAATGTTATGGTCAACATAAGGTTGTGTCTAAAATTTAGATGCATACAAGTCCAAAATAATTATGAGGTATTTTTTTTGAGGAAAATAATTATGAGGTATTCAAATCTCAAAGTTTGACTTTGAGTTTTAGAAAACTGTAAGAGAGATGTATCCATTTGTAAACAATGTAGGTTCTGCCTTTATCGAAATCATTTGAAAATTTTATGTAAAGTTTAAACATCCATAAAATGATTCCATGTCAAGTTTTAGAATTTTCGGAGAAGTTTTAGATATTATTATCATTATTTTATAACAAGGTGACTAGTACAAGTTTAAATTTTCCTTAGTATACACTTGAAATTTTGATCTATTTTCAGGATATGAGCTACACTAGAGCAAATGTACTCTAAATATACTTTTTAGGAATTTTATAAATTTTATTTGATATACATGTAGTTCAAATTTTTATTATTTTCAATAAACCTGCAGAAATGTATTTAAACTGTAGAAAATGGTAGATGAGTGAGTAACTTACTGGAACTTCTTAATAACAACTTATGTGTAGTATATTGTATTTCAAAAATATAATAATACATATAAGATTATTATTTGTGTGTGCTACTTCACAATGGTGCATAAAACGAAAAAAGAAAAAAAAATGCTAAGTAGAGCAGGATTGAAACAAAGCCCGTGTCGGCCCAATTGGTTAAATGGGCTCAAAATTTAGTCTGGGCCGTTTCTAGTGGAAGCCCGACGCATCCTATTCGTCCACATTCCAAATCAACGGTTGATATCGACACTCAGATGTATTTAACCTACCTCCCTCAAACCCTACCTGTCCATCTGCCGCCTCCCTCCCTCTCAACCTCTCAGATCCGCCACCTCCCTCCCCCTTCTCAGCCTCTCTCTCCCGTCACCCCCATCGCAGATCTCCCGCCGTGCTCCCTCCCCTTCGACCCATCCGTGTCCCCATCTCACCTCCGCTGCCCCCTTCCCAGCGGTCCCACGGGCGGCACGGGCGTGGGACTAGGCTGGCCTCATGGCGCGCGTCCAGGCGGCCTCTAGGCTGCGGTGTGAGCGCGTGTCCAGGACGGGCGTGGGGCCAGGCTGACCTCCTGGCTGCGACACGAGCGCGGGACCAGGCCGGGCTCCAGGAGGCGCGGGGCCAGGTCGGCGCAAGGGCGGCGGCCTCCTCGGCGTGGGGGACGCCGGTCTCAAGGATCCGGAGGGCAGCAGCCCATGGAGGCCGGCAGCCCTCTCCACCACACTCCACCTCGCCGTTGTTGACACGGCCACCTCCGCGCCACAAGATAGGAGACCGTGAGTCTTCCCCACTTCCTCCCCTTGTTACTCTGTCTACCTGCATTGGATACATGTTGCATTGGTCACCTGCCTTTGGTTGGATGCTGGAGATTATGTGTCACCAACATATAGCTTGAGGAAATTCAATTTTATAAGATCTATGTGCTTGTGCTACTACTCATATACCTGTTTGTGTCCTTGTGCTTGTGCATGATATTTGGGTCTGAATCTTTATGCTATGTTGTGCTGATTCACTTGGATCTATGTGCTCGTGCTGCTACTCATATACCTGTTTGTGTCCTTGTGCTTGTGCTGAACGTACTAGTACAATTGGCTTGCTAGATACAATTGATATTTGATTAGATACAATATGTTCAATCCGTAGTGGTTAGTTTTAATTGACAGACGTTTATGTTCGGATGGTTTGCTTTGTCATAGTTGCTATGTTGCGTAACTTAGTGTCCCTGAAAGGTGTGCATTTTATTATCTGATCTATGGTGATGCAAGTACTTGTCACGTGCATTTTCACTGCTCAGTGTTCACTGTTGTTCTCTCATCCTCGCTCTCGCGAGTTTGTATCCCATGCCTGTGTAATACATTGATACACTAGCACATGCCTGTGTTGTCTCTGCTAAATGATAGGTTTATTCTTCAGTGTAAGCTAGTACTAGTAACACGGTATTAAGTATCAACTTATATGCTTTTTCAGTATATGTCCATTTAGATTAGAACTAGCATGCAGTTCAGTCTATTACTTTATTGCTATAGTTTCTTGCACTGTCCTGTCTTGGTACCTTGTCTATGAGACATGAAGGTATTTCACTAAGCATAAACTCATTGCAAAAATAAGTATGCAGTACATGTCCTTTTTGTTTTAGTGAGAGTCTGAGATAGGACTATGCGAGCTTGTGTTCTCTTATATCTCTGTTTTTCCTGCAGTCCAGCAGCAGCCTAAGTTTAGTTTCATGTTGACAGTGAGCATCTTCGATTTGATTTGGACTGAATTATGTCCATATGATGCCAGATTGGAGATGAAGAAGAAACCATTAGCTTTGATCTCAAGCCATCAGATGCTATCATGGTTGCTTTCTGGTGCAAGGTATGCAATTGCATTGCTCGTGGCCAGCTTCATATTGTGGTACTTCTGTCACATTCGAACACCTTCACTTTCAGCAAGCACCTTCACATTTGAATTGTAGTGCTACCCATACCACACTAATTGCTAGATATTACTTTGATCTAAATAGAGGTTGCTTGCATAGGGTCATATCTATGATTAGTACAGTTAAGTCTTTAATCAGTAGCATAGTAGCATACCTTCTGATCTTTGATAGGTCTATCATCACATTACGCGATAGCCAACATAGATGAAAATTTATGCTAGCATTAGTGCTTTGTTTGCTATCATGTAGTGTTGACCATGGAATTGATGTTTCTACAGTTAATTTCTAATTACGTGACCGATAAGAACTGCTTGAATGTATGTGTTTGCTTATTATTTCAAATTGACTAAACATTGGATAAAGCTGACTTGTATATATCCATGGAATGTATGTGCTTAGCTACAACGCCTGAATTGGTAGCTGGTTTTGTCTGCAAGCGGAGAAGACTTCACCGAGCTGACCTGGGTTTTTTTTCCGTGCAGGGTCTAGTACAGCCAATCTCCTACAGGCTCTTGAAGATTACTTGCCAGTTCTTCTAGGGTTGGTAAAAGAAGGTGAGGAAGAGAAACTGTTGCTGCAGTAATCTGGTGGTCTGTTCTTGTTTCAGTTGACAATGTCATTTCGGTGTTCTGATTCATCCGACATGCAAATGGTGCTGATTGGTGTACATTTGTGTGCTTCTTGCAGGTACTGGGCAGTTCCTGAGCATCCTGGTTGCCCAGACAAGGAGTTAGAGAGGCGGACCGGAGTGCCCGTGCGAAGCCCATGGTGGAGGCAGCAACCGCCGAGGCTGTGGTGGCGGAGCAGTGGTTCGGCAACAAGGCTGAGAAGGTGGGCGTGATGTCCTGCTCGATCTGATCAACTCTCTCTCTCTCCCCCCCCCCCTTCCTCCTGTAGTGTGTTTATCTGCTTGGTCATTGCATTTTGTGCTGCTAATGTGGTTGCTTGGTTGATAGTCATTTAGATATGTTAGTTGCCCTGCGCTCATTGTGATTGATGGAATGGCAACTTATTGTGCGTTTATCTCCTTTAGATTTCAGAATTGATTGCTATGCATTTTTTTGATTATGTTCAGATTTATATGCATAGGAAATACAACAATCAAAACAATTTAATTGATATGAAATTGGGAAACTCTGACGAGCAAGAATTTCGTGCCTCTTGAAACTGTAGCTATGTTTAACTGATTACTTGAATTTTCTGCTGCTTGTAGTAGTTCTGCAAGGATTTAGATTAGAACTAGCATGCAGTTCAGTTTATTACTTTATTGCTATAGTTTCTTGCACTGTGTTGTGCCTTGGTACCTGAGATTAACCAAAGACCTGAATGTCAATTGTTTCTGGTGTTTTCTTTTGTTCCGTGTTAGTAGTATAGCTTGCCTTGTGTGTTCCTTGTTAGTAGTATTTAATTCTTTAAGAGATTACTTTAGCAACCATTTTAAAGATTTCTCTGTTCCTTTTTGTGCTTCACGGCAACAAGTTGCATACTCTTTCTAGATTCAAGTTCCTGCAATAAACACTAATATTACATTTGTTCCCTTAATTTCAGAAAAAAACTGGAGAAGTAGAACTGAGGTAAACTCTTGCTGGATGAAAACTTTACCTGATGCGAACTCTTGCTGGATGAAAACTTGTACCTGATGTGTTGGATCCTCTGTATTTGATGTAATACTAGATGAAAATTTAAGTGTATCCGATGTGATGCTAGTTTTGTTTATTTTTGGAAATGATATCCATTGGTTGGAATTGTAAGCTTGAATGGGCTAAAAAAACCTAATATAATTGATGGGCCAGATTTGTTATGGGCTGTATATCTACTGGGCTGGAAATGTGGTGATGTCATCATCCACGTCGGCTGCCACGTCATCATCAACGTAGGCTGCCACGTCATGGTCCACGTAGGCTGCCACGTCATTGTTTTCCACGTAGGCTGCCACATCATCGTTATCCACGTAGGCTGCCACGTCATCGTTGTCCATGTAGGCTGCCATGTCATTGTTGTCCATGTAGGCTGCCACGTCATTTTCCACGTAGGCGTCCACATCAGCAGCCACATCAGCAGCCACATCAGCATCCATGTTGGCAGCCACATAATGATCCATGTCAGCAGCAATCCGTGACGATTATTTTCGTCGCTAAAACTGGGCTTTGGGTTGGGTTGCATGGGCCTCGGGCTGCTCCGTGACGATTCAGATACGTCACAGACCATGACGTTTATTAAGAAACGTCGACCGATTTAATCAATGACGCCCATTCCACCACGAAAATTTAAATCGCCGCGGATGCTGATTTGCGACGAATTTTCAACGATCCGTGACAGAATGATTGTGTCATAGATTAAATAGTTTCTTCTAGTGTTCGGCATTTTCATTCTCAAGTTGCTTAAAGCTATTGAATTCCTCAAGGAGACAACCGTAGCGTTCATTAGCTACTTCTTTTGAACCCTCATTTTGTTCCTTGATGGTATTCCATAGCACATGAGCATTTTCACTAGTAAAAACTCTATTGAAAACGCCTACATCTAGAGAGGATAAAATGATACTCTTTGCAATAACATCAAATTGCTTCTCCTTCCTAGTACCATTTCTAACACCCTCATCGGTGACCCTCCAAAAAGATCCTTAGCTTGTAAATAAGCTTCCATAAGGACCTTCCAACGAGAGTAGCCCGTGCCATCGAAATGTGGAGCCAAACCTATGGTATCCACCCCTTTCATCCTCTAAAGAGCAACTCACTAGGCGGTGAAGCCTAACCGATCCAATGAGCCGGTTTTCACAAATTGTCAATCGAATTGGCGTATCCTTGTGAAGGAAGTGAGTCCCGGCTCTGATACCACTTGTAAGGAATCGGATGCCCGTAGCCTAAGAGGGGGAGGGGGTGAATTAGGCAACTTAAAAACTTAACCTATGGCTTATCACTATTTGCATCAAAGATAAACTAGAACATACTATCTAGATGTGCAACTAGGGTTGTTCTAGTGTGAAACTCCCATCCCAAAACAAGTTTTGCAACCTATAGCCAATCCTAGCAAGATACTACTCTAGGTAAGTAAAGGCAAACAAGGATTGCAAGAAAGTAATGCGGAAACGAAAAGGGGATGAGAGGAAGCAAACTCTTGACACACGATTTATCTCGTGGTATCGGTAGGCACTAAGCCACCCCTAGTCCATGTTGTTGAAGCACTCAGAGTATTGTTTCCCGGTCACCAAGTCTCTCCCAAGAGCACCACTTGACTTGCCACAAAGGCTCACCACTAAGGCACTTGCTAAGCTCCCTTGGTCACCTTGATGCCGCCTCCACTAAGGAGCTTCTCCACCAAGGGAAGGGGGTCTCCACGTCCCCCGCACAAAGTGTCCTCGCCTCTCCACACCAAGCCGGAGGGTCGAAGACATTTGCCGGAGAGCCACCTAGGCTCTAAGGCTTCCGGCACACCTCGTACAACTTGATCCACTCGAGAATCACCTCACAAGGTAGGCACACCTTGCACTCACTCAGCCCTAAGCTAAGCCTAGCACTAAGCACACACACAAAGCATGTGCAAGTCTATGGATGAGCAATTTAGCACTTGAATGGCTTGGATATGATCTTCTATGAGTCTTGAACTCATCTGTACTTCTACACACTCCAGCAACTCCAAATGGGTGAGTGGAGGGGGTATAAATAGCCCAAGACATCCAAAGAGCCGTTGGCTAACGGCTACAGAAAACTGTACCGTCGGATGAACCGATGGTCTCTTTTCTATAGGCGTCGGTTCATCCGGTGCCCTCCACGTCACTTAGCCATTGCAAATCTGCTGGCGATATTCATCCGATGCTTCAACCGACGGTGCGTCAGTTCATCCGGTGCTGAAGGAAATCTTCTCCGGGCGTCTCTGTTAGCTAAAACGAGGCCGCCAGATGAACCGATGTTGAATCCCTTATGTCCATCGGTTCATCTGGTGCTGAACAGCTTCGCTCCCGGACCTCTCTGTTAGCTGATTTGGCACCGTCGGATGAACCGCTGCTCAACCATCGGTTCATCCGGTGCTACTGATTTTGCAGGCTTGGTCTCTTGATTCATCCGATGCAACTAGAAATAGAGGCGTCGGTTGATCCTGTGACCATCATGTTGACTTGAGTCCTCCCACAGTGTACCACTTCATCCGGTGATTGCACCGACGCCGCTTCCAAGGGTACCGTCGGTTCATCCGACGGTGGCATTTCTTTTCTTTTTCTTCCACAGTTTTTACCCTTGAAAAATATACTATCTTCTCATTTTGGCATATGGTATTTTTGCATCCTTGGGACCTAGAAGTGTCTACAAAGACATGCTAGATAATATGGTTAGTCCCATTGACCATGTTGTCATTAAAAACCAAAATTAAGCTTTGAACAAATGGCATATGAGGCCATGTTCACTACAGCGTCCACTTCGGCGTCTCCGCCGCGACACTAGCCAGTCTATCCATTCGACCATTCCTCACCCCCTCCCTTTTCAGCTTCATCTCCGCCGCCTGGCCATCTCGTCCGCGCTGCTACGGCGGTGCTCCTCCCGGCCCGGTGCCGTTGCTCCACGGCGTGGGCCGCGTGCTGGGCATGGGCATGCGCCGCCACAACGCAACCCCGAGGCACACGACGGGTGTGCTCTTCGTCTGCTCCTACCGTAGGTCATCGACTCTGTCACTCTCTCCAATCTTCCCGTGCGCCCTGTGCCAGCGCCCACTCGTGCCATCACCGAGGGCCGAGAGCGTGCGAGAGAATAGAGGAGGGGCCGGGTGCCCTGGCGGTGGCTCTCATGCGTCGTGTTGCTGGACTCATGGCGACCTCATCAGGCGTGAACGCCACCACACAGGTGGCGGCACTTGGCATCACCTCCCAAATTTGGAGCAAGGTCCACTCAATCCTCTCTTTCACTCACAATCCCTGTTACTTTTGTTTTGCGTTGGCAATGATGCCTAGTGGTGGTCGAGCTGCGCCTGCTCATAGTCACCGCTGTTCCCGGAACGACGGAACGGGAACGACGGATCGAGGGACGGGGAACGACATTTTGGATGCAATTTTACATTGTAGGAACAAAAACGTTCCCGTGTTCCCGTCCCTGGAACGGCGTTCCCAGAACGAGGAACGATAGGTCGTTCCCGTTCCCCGGTGACTAAGCACCTGCTATCTGTTTGTGCTGTCGAGCTGTTCTTTTTGTCCTACATTCTTGGGTTCGATTTTCGGGGAGACTGTTTCTCCATGAGTTGTCGCTGTTGCCACGTCGAGGTTAGCCGATTGAGCAATCCTCTGGATTTTTTTACAGATCTGAGCAGTTTGATTGTTGTTTTCTGCATTGACTAGTTGCTTTGTAGGGGATGGACGAAGGAAATGAAGGGAGAGTGAGATTGTGCTAATCCTATGAGGGAGGGAGATTGCGCTTATGCTTTGGTTGTTTCTTTCTACCTGTGTGTTTTGCCATATATGTTTAAATGAACATCGTTTCACCTGATTACCTGTGCTTATTTGGTGTCATCTCTTTTTGTCTACTTTGTGTATTTTGAACCTAATGTATCCCTGCCCAATATTATAACTTAAAGTTGCCTTCAGAATTTGTTAGTGTATAAAATATAATGTCAATTATTGGCATGCATCTACTGTCAAATCCTGAGTTGCCACAACATCGGATTTATTTATGGAAGTATTTTACTTTGTATTAATCAGTAATGGTTCATAATTTATCGGAAAGCTCTATCTAATCCCGCGGCAACGCATGAGAAATCACCTTGTTTATTTTTAAATTTATTGACTGCAACTCTACACTACCATTTTACAAGTACAGACTAACAGACCAATCCCTGTGTTACTCAGTTATTTTTTATTCACACAAGGGAACATAAGACTCACATAGTTTCTCATCATTGTATTATTGTGTGTATTAGAGTCGACTTGTATTGTGTTTCTTATTTAGCCGGGAAACAGCCCGTGTTTATTTGTTTATTTTCAGTCAACTTTGTATATACTTCAACAATATTTTTTTGGTTCTCTCTATGTTGTATCTCATCAAGATACCGCAGTTTTCATCTTTAAAGAAAATAACATGTCTTAACTCTGAAATTTTATTGTCTCTTACAAACTGCAATAATTTTAGGGACAATGCATAGTAGAGTATCGTTTTGAAAATAGCTTTGATTGCTCAGGTTTGGTAATGGAATTTTCTTCTACTTGAAATGGTCTAGAGGTTCCTGATATTATACTGCTATTTTTTTTCTCAAATACTTAAGTTACTGCTGATTATGGAAACCTGTTGTTTCTTAGTAGTAGTTATATGCCTCTATGATGCCTGACATTCCTGTAAAAGAAGCCATGTGTATTGTCAGATGGGCAAAGAGAAAATTTATGTGTAACTATGTTGTAGACCAAATAATTAAATAAAACTTTTTAAGTTGATTTTATTGATTTTTTACATGTAACTTCTATATGTGATCCTTGAGATGTTATGGTTCTTGCTTCACCTTTCAGGTGCTATCACTTGAAGCAATCATACACCTAGGATTTCTTTTCCACCAGCTTGTCGCTGCTGCATCCACCACCACCAGCTTGGTAATTGAGGAGTTAGATACGCCCACTCCTTCCCCCCGAGCACACTTTTGCTGCATCTAACCAGGGCCGGCCCTAAGGGGAGGGCATCGAGTGCGACGGCCGAGGGCTCAAGCCGCGGAGGGGCCGAAGCCCATATATGTATAGATACGTATACATGCGTATAGTATGTCAGCAGGAGGTCGGCATCCCAATCGGCCAAGGGAGCAGACGTCCGGCAGCAACTCTTTTTTCCCACTAAGCCACGCCTCCTCACGCGCCTCGTGATCAATTTAATTTAATTATATGTATTCTCTTAATATCTCATAATTCTATTCTAGTATTCATGTGATCGTGTTTTTGTTAATTTAGGAGTTAGAATTTAAAATGTTGCCTAAAAAATATTTGTAGTTGAGAAAACATTTGTTTTCACTTTGCAAGAAAAAAATGTATATATTATAACATTTTATATAAGAATATAAGGTCTAGAGTCTGAGAACGTGTGACAAGTTCGCCCGAGGGCCCTCAAAATGTTAGGACCCTAAAATTTTGAGTTCTCTTTTTATCAAATTTCCTTTTGCATTTAAATATATTTAATTTATGGACCTATTTTCAACTGCTTGGTTAGTGTCCGTGGTTGTGGATTTGCAAACCTTTCTGATTTATGACATTGTAGGGTTGTGTCTTCAAATTCCAGGCCGTGTTTTCTTCAGAGCATTTAATTGGAAATAGGATTCTTGCAGATGAAAATAGCGTCATATAATAACTTGAGTGGTCCAATACATCTAGCAAGAACATTCAAGTAATGTTGCATAATATGAGCATGTCTAGAAATTCAAGGTAAATTACGAAGGTAGGATGCCCCCCTCCCCGACCCCCCTCCGCCGCCACCGCACCACCCGCCGCCGCCGCCTCCCCTGTGACACCACCCAGCCACGGCAACCGAAACTCCCACCCGCATCTTACGCCGCGCCCGGCCCGAGTAGGATCTGCCCGCGCACCAGCTCACCGACAGGAGAAGTTCTTCTCCGACTCACCGCGGCCCCCTCCACACCATGGCCACCCGTCCTACATCGACGACGAAGAGGTACCGGAGACTCCGGATCCGGCGGTCCACGGGGCGGATCTACGGCCGGCCGTTGCGGATCTGATTGGGGAGCGACGGGGCCGGGCCTCCTATGCTGAGGTCGTCAGGAGCGGAGTCAATGCTCCCCATCCGGCCCCTGCTGTGCATCTCCTCCACGCCAACCAACGTGCCTCTCCGCAACACAGCTGCATTTCCTTCGCGGATGCGACTGGCGAGCGGCGCATTCACTCCGGAGGGAGGCCGAATCCTCGCAAGATCTGGAGGCTGCGTCAGCAACCTACCATGCCCGCGGGATCTCCTGAGCTGGAGCCCGGCTGGACTCCTGCCAAGTGCCGAAAGCGGCCACCTCGGCACGCCAACCCCCCCCCCCCCGCCCGCCCTCGTGACGTGACGGGAGACGAGACCGGAGCCGTAACACGCCTTCAAGATGCTCAACGACCACCGCGCTCCAAGCATTCATCACGGCCACGGTCGGCCGCTGCTTCAACTGCCTTGCGAGGGATCACAGGGCGTCCAGTGCTGCGACCCCGTGCGCTGCTTCCTCTGTCGCCGCTCCGGACACCGCACGCGCTTCTGCCGGGAGCCGCCCCGGCAACCAACCCGGAGCGAGCACCTCCTCCCCCACCCCCTCCACCGCCGCCTCCTCCGCCGCCTCCACCTCTGCCACCACCGATGGCCATCTGCGACCCCCACACGCGGCCGGACGAGGAGACGGTCTTCATCTCTGAGTCCTTCGACCTCGCGCGCGACGCCAAGGATTGGGCGGACTGCGCGCTCGTGTCATGGGCCATGCACCTACCCCAGGGGTGCCAGAGCACGAGACATTGCCGCCCTCTTCACGCGACGGCTCCAACTACAGCCCAGGGCGGTAACCGTCACCCTGAACCAGCCGGAGCCCTACCTCGTCCGCTTCGAGAAGGTGGCCGACGCTGTTGAAAGTGCATCTAGGCCCCTAAGTGGATTTTGGTGAATTGAATGACAAAGCGATTAAAGGTCTAACATGTTTGTCTAAGATTGTGAGCAGGTTTTATTTATATGTTCATAAGTTATTATTGAGATACATATTGGTGAATGAATATTACATGGCTAACATTGGAGAAGGCAAATATGTGTGTGATCCTAAGGCATAGTGGCAAATATCAAGCAACCAAGGAAGTAAATATCGGGAATATTTTGAGAAGGACAATTCATGGTCTCTGATAAACATGGTAGCTTGGTTGAATTACAAAGATCATAGAAAGAGAAGATGATAATTCTCTCTAGTCTAAATGCAAGATTTCATGTGGTAAATGAAAGAGAACACAATGATGAGTGTAGAGTTTTTAGTCCTTAATTGGAAGCTTGCATATTCGTTGTTGATCGGGAACAAGCATTTGAAGTGGGATTTCAAATGAAGACTAATTATGGATGAAGCAAAGCTTAACTCAATGTGGATTGGATAAGTGATGAAGAGATCAACCGAGATGACTAGGGTGAGGGACTAAGCAATCTTTGGGACCCTAGCTAGGCCGCCATGTGTGTTTTGCTAAGGTGAAGTTCTAGTATCCGTGGGTTCTCCAAGTATCATATCCAAGCCTTGACCGAGGGAAGCGATGCAACTCATTGATATATTATGATTGACAATATGGAGTGACTTAAGGATCTAACTGTGCATCTCTATGCTATATGGAAAGATCTTAAGCCACTAGCTCAAGTATGGACATGCTCAAGACATTAGTCAAAGTTGGAAGCCCTCAAGTGGAAATTGATCAAGTATGGCAAGATTAAAGACTTTCAAGCTCAAGAGGTTGACAAAGTGTTTTTATTTAATCTTGAGTATAGGTATGTCGTACTATCAAGAGGGATGCAACTTTCTCTTTATGACCAAGTCAAGTGCTCTTAGAAAACCTTGTGAGAAACAGCCTAAGAGTGTGCTAACAACCCCTCCTAACTAGAGATGGCAATGGTTACCCGAAACCCGAGTACCCGACGGGTTTTACCCGATAAGAAGCCGGGTATGGAAACATATCTCTACCCGCGGGTACACAAATGGGCAATATCATGTACCCGATGGGTAAGCGGGTGCGGGTACGGGTACATACTACCCATACCCGCATACCCACGGGTATATTTTACCCGTCTACAATATGTGATAAACTTGTAAATTTGCACATTGTCAGTGAAGAATAGCTTCATATTGATAACTGACTAATAATTCTATGCTTCATTAGACTATTAATGGGTTTAGAATTATAATTTATCTTTTTTATTTATTCCAATTTGTTGATATATGCACTTTCCCATGTGTTATGTTTCCAATTATATTAGATTACAATGGGTATGTTATCGGGTACGGGTTACCCGACGGGTAAAAAAACCCGCGCGGGTGTGGGTATGGGTAAGAACTTGTACCCGCATGCGGGTATGGGTTTTTTAACGGGTAGAGTTAGAGTTAGCGGGTGCGGGTATGGAATGGTACTACCCGATGGGTTTCTACCCGTTGCCATCTCTACTCCTAACCTAACCTGAGCCACTTCATCTATTTGGTGAAGTGTTAGTGTGATAGATAGGGTTTTGGGGTTTTCTCGGGCTTCACCAGTCTGACCGGTGAAGGGCACCAGTCTGACCGGTGCAAGTAGGCCCAACGGCTAGTTTTTCAAACACCGGTCTGACCGGTGAGGAGCACCGGTCTGACCGGTGCTGCCCGACAGCTAACGGCTAGTTTTCTTGTTGAGGGGTATAAGTACCCCAAGCCCTCCTCTTGGATGGGCTGCTATTCTTGGTGAACTTGCTGAGCTTCCAGGTCGTTTCTAGCAAGCCTAAAGCCTTAGTGGCTCTCCCCAACCTCTCTCTTTGTGAGATTTGTGGATTCAAGCCATATCTTTGAGTTGGGTTGAGTTAGTGAGATCTTGAGAGCCTTTGTGAGCTAACAAGAGCATTCCCATAGCTTGAGCACTTGAGTTTCGCGTCTACAAGCATTGAAGCATTTGTTACTCTTGGAGGTTTGCCTCCTAGATGGCTAGGCATCGCCGGCTAGCTCCCAAGTTGTGGTGAGCAGCGGCAAGTTTGTGAGGGCTGAGATCTTGCCTCTTCGTGGAAAAGATCGCCTTAGTGGAATCGAGGAAAGTGGTTGAAAGAGACCCGGCTTGTTGTGGGAAGAGTTAGTTGAGAACTCGAATCCCTTACAAGCTCCTCAATGGAGACGTAGCTTCCTTGGTGGAAGTGAACTTCGGGAAACAAATCCTTATGTCTCTTTGTGGTTTGCCTCTTTAAGTTGTTGTTCTAGCATATTTGATTTGCTTCCGCTTCGATCTACTTGTGTGTGCTATTTGTGTGTGGAGGGATCATTACCCTACTCAAGATTATCTACTCAGGCCACTCACCAAATTTGGTTCGTGCTAGAACTCAAGAGGAGCTTGAAGCTGTTTTTGCAGGTGTTTTGTGCTGCACCGGTCTGATCGGTGTGGGGAACCGGTCTGACTGGTGCTCACCTGTGAAGCAAATCCAGCACCGATCTGATCGGTGAGGCACACCGGTCTGACCGGTGAAGCCTGGCAGTTCAAGTTTGCGGGGAAGAAAAGTTTAAATTGGTCGTCCACCTATTCACCCCCCCTCTAGGTGACATCAAGGTCCTTTTAGCTGCGCGAGCTCGCGACAAGGGGCGCTTCACTGGCGGTGGCATCAACATCTGCCTCCGGCCGTGGCGCGGCCTGACGCATGCCCTCGGCTTCCGCATGTTCTACAGGGTGCGCCTGTTCCTCGACGGCATCCCCGACCACGCCTGGACTTCGACGATCGTGGAGAGGGTGATCGGCCATCGGTGCGCACTCCAGTACATCATCACTGACCTGGTGCAGTCGGCGAACACTCGACACATTGAGCTCTAGGCGTGGACCCCGGAGCCGCACGACATCCCCAAGAAGGTGTGGCTGGCATTCACGCACGGCCCGGCCGGGGGATGCTCTGTAGTCTACGTCGACGACGAACCGCCACCGGCAGCTTGGTACCAGGGCAACATGTATGCAGTCTTCATCCATCTGTCCATTCTGGAGGACTACAAGACGGTAGAAGGAAATCTGCAGGTGGCCATCGACAACCCCACGAGTGTCAAGCCGGTACGCCGCTGTTATGACTGGCGCTACGGCTTACCGGACGGGGCGCCCCCGGAGGCCCGTTCCCACTTCCCCACACGCTTGCCCAAGCTGCTGCGTGATCTTGGAGAACATGGCGGGCACGACGATGACAAGAACTGCGCTCCGGAACCGCACCGTAACGACGTGAGGTAGCGGGAGCTTTGTGAGCGCGCCCTACAGGAACGCAAATACGTATGTGAGCGTGAACGCGAGCACGAGCAAGAACACGCGCGAGCGCGAGCGCGAACGCGAACGTGACAAGTCAAGGATGGGCCGACACTCCTGCAATGACAAATCTTTTTCCTGGCCGCGGCGTGACGACGACAACGACGACAAGGGGGACTACGACCACCCGGGCCACGGCAGGCACCTCGGCTCCAACTTCTGGGGCGCTAGCGAGCCCTTCCAGCGAGAAAGAACTCGATCACCTCCACGACAGACGTTCGATGCTGGAAATGTGTTGCACCACTCCGACACTGATCAGCCGGCGGCAACTACAGCTTAACTCCCAGGAGCCGATGCCCTCACACCGCTCAGTGCCGGCCAGGTGCAGAACCTCTTCGCAGCTCAGGTGGTCGCGCTTCAACGCCTCTTCTAGCAGCAGGTGAACGCACACCTAGAGCTCATGTCCCCTAACTTTGAACCTCTTCTGGTGGGCCTCGACTACATCAACAAGGCAGTGGAGCTGGCCGGCAAGCTTGGGCTAGAAGTTGCGGCTGCGGGGGAGCAAGCCTGGTCCGACCTGGTGCTGGCGCACGCTGTCTTCGACCGCCTGCGCGCCCAGCTCTACACCCTGCTGCCACTATCGGTGGCGCCTGCCCCAACCGTCTAGGAGGTCGAGCAGGCGCTCGACGTGCTGGTCCTTCACGTCGGGGTGCAAGCGGCATCGGCCACACCTGCTCAGGCGGACAACCTGGAGCTTGGGGCGGCGGGGGACCACGCCGCGCCTAGGAGAACGCTGAACAGTAACGACGATGACAGCGACCAACAACCCAAGAACATCGACGTGCTCTTCTCCAACATCGAACAACCGCACCTCCAGCAACCGGCTCCACGTCGCGCTCGCCAGAGGCGTGTGTTCGACAAGGCAAACGTGCGCCGCAGCGCGCGCCTCGCCAAGCGCCCGGCGATCTCGGCGGCCGAACGTGCCCAAAGGAACCTCTGCCGCAAGCTCGGCATCCAGGCGGACGAGCAGATAGTCATTGATGACGTGCTACGCGACTTCATCAACATGTTCTAGGGACCGCTACCGAATAGCATCATTGCGGCACTCTCGGCGCTTTTCGACCTAGATGACGAGGCTGACCTTCTGGACAACGCACTCCTGCAGCACGTCGGCGCGGCGGTGGCCGATATGGCCCCCTTCGAGGAGGCGGCCTGATGCTCCACGCCTTCCAGTGCTTTTTCGTTACTCCATGTATCACAACTATAATGAACTGAGGCGCCCTGCTGGCTGTGACCTTCGGGCGACCTCTCCTTGCTGTACCTCGCGACTTCGAACTTGTTTAAGCCCTGCTGGCCGCGACCTTCGGGCGATGTTCCAGACAACGTTTTGTACTCTGCTATTCCGTCTAACACGCGAGCCTACTAAACTTCATGTTGAACTGCACTTTGGGTCGCCTACTGCTTTGTTCTACGGCCTTTTGACCGCCTTCACGAGTGCTTCCAATTTTATAAATGAATAACAACAACTTAGAAATCATCTCTTGGAACGTGTGGGGACTAAACTCTGGGGCCAGATGCCTAGCTGTGCATGAAATCCTCGCGGACAACCCGTGTCAAATTGCTTGTCTCCAGGAGACAAAACTTCATTCGATCGACTCAGGTCTGGCTTCCTTCCTCGGCGCTTACGAGCTCTGCAATTACGCCTACAAACTAGCGACAGGCATGAGGGGAGGCATCCTGCTACTTTGGAACGACTCAGCCGCAGACATTACAAACATAGTTATCGGCCACTACTCCCTAACGGCTGACGTAACTTTGCGCCATAGCACCACCTCTTTCAAGCTTACCGTCATGTATGGACGTTCGCACCGCCCAGAAAAAGAGGCTTTTCTCAGACATCTTCGCCATCTAAAACCGAGTAACGGCTCGCGCTGGCTCTTACTAGGGGACTTCAATTTGATTTACAAAGCCAGAGATAAGAACAACCGCAACTTGAATCTCTGCCTTATGACACGATTCAGAAGGACCCTAGATTTTTGTGAAGTTAAGGAGCTAAGCCTGCAAAATAGGAAATACACGTGGAGCAATGAGCACCGGCAGCCAACCCTTGTTCGACTTGACCGCGTCTTCTGCAATCAGACTTGGGATATTACCTTCGACAACTGCGCGCTTCACGCCCTGTCCTCCTCTCATTCTGACCACTGCCCCCTACTCTTGACAAATCAAGACTCCCGCGACGACCGACACCCTTCAAATTTGAAAACTTCTGGACGCGACTGCCATGTTTCCAGGAGGTGATCACCAATGCGTGGCAAGCGCCGACGTCGCACACGGAACCTTTCCACCGACTAGGACACAAGCTTTACACCACTACTAAAGCGTTAAACAAGTGGAGCAGGTCCCTTCTCTCGGAGGCCCGTCTGAAGCTTCTCATGGCACAGGAGGTCATCCTACAACTAGATGAGGCACAAGATCTGCGCTCGCTTTCACCGGCAGAGTTCAATCTCCGAGCTAGGCTCAAAAAACGCATCTTGGGTTGGTTGGTGGTGAAGGCAAGGAAAAAATAGAGCACTCGGATCTCGCACGTCAAGGAAGGGGATGCCAACACCCGCTTCTTCCACCTTAGAGCAAATGGCAGGAGAAGAAAGAACTTCATACAGCAGCTGCGAGAGGGACAACATTGGCTCGTCAAGCACTCTGACAAGCAGCAACTCGTCCAGGAGCACTTTGAGAAGGTGATGTGTGAGCCGTCTCTACACCATCGTGATTTTTCGTGAGATGACTTGGCACTTCCAACGGTGGACCTCTCGTCCCTGGATCGCCCCTTCACACAGGACGAGGTTTGGTAGGCAATCTGTCTCATGCCTCAAGACAAGACCCCGGGTCTGGACGGCTTCACGGGACATTTTTCAAAATCTGTTGGCCCCTAATTTGACATGACGTGATGGCAGCTCTCGACTCGCTTTACAAATCACGAAGCAATGACCTAAACCTCCTCAACAAGGCAAACATCATCCTCATCCCTAAGAAGGAGGGGGCTGAGTCCAATCAGCTGCAATGGCCTTGACCTCCACACCACCCTTGCCAACCTCCCTGTCTCCCTGGCCGCCTTCCCTCTCAAGTACCTGGGGCTACCACTAACTCCGAGACGGCTTAAGAAGCTCGACTTCCAACCGTTGATGGACAAAGCGGCCGGAAAGCTATCAACTTGGAACGGCAGGAACCTAACCCAGGCTGGCAGGGTTTGCCTCACGAAGTCAGTTTTATCTTCACAACCGGTCTACCTCTTGACCGTCATTAATCCGCCTAAGGAGGTGCTGCATGACCTCGACAAACTGTGCAGGCGCTTCCTCTGGGCAGGCGACAAGGCCCTAATGGGAGGTAAATGCAAAGTGAACTGGACCAAGACCATGATGCCTAAGGAACTCGGCGGGCTGGGGGTGCTTCACCTCGACAAATTTGCACGAGCCCTACACCTTCGCTGGCTTTGGCAGGAATGGACCTCACCAGACAAAGCCTGGGTAGGGACGGAGGTGCCCTGTGTGGAAGCGGATAGACGGCTGTTTGCAAAGTGCACGGTCATAATGCTAGGCGATAGCAACAAATCAAATTTCTGGCAATCGGGTTGGTTACAGGGCAACCGGCCCAAAGACATTGCTCTGCTCCTTTTCTCCAAGTCCAGGAAAAAGAAACGCACTGTGGCGTCTGCACTACATGAAAATACTTGGATACGAGACCTAAACCATCACACGGGGTTCACTCCTACCCACCTCCTCGAATTTGTCACTCTTTCGAACCTCGTGCAGCAGACGAACCTTCAACCCCAGTAGGAGGACTCCATTACCTGGACCTTGACACCCTCGGGCGACTACACCACCTCTTCATCATACAAGGCACAATTTCACGACCAGGCGCCCAATCCTGTGCTGGCGACTATCTGGAAGACATAGGCACCTCCAAAGTGCACATTTTTCACATGGCTCATCTTCCAGGACCGCGTCTGGACATCGGACAGATTAGCCTGTAGAAACTGGGATCACAACCACGTCTGCATTCTTTGCAGATCAACCCTAGAGACGGCCCTCCACCTATGAGGACCAGGTGTGTCCGAGGACTAGTGGAGGGTCGCTCCTTAGTGATGTGTGATTGACAACGTTGTGTGGACTGATGCTTGGCTAAGTGTGCAGGTACAGGTTGCGGCTTGACTCGTGTCAGTGCAGGTGAAGAACGAGCGTGAAAGGCCTTAGCCGTGGCGGCCTCCGGGTGATGGAGGGGTAAGTAGGCTTGGTTCGATGGACCCGGTGGCCGATGGGGTCAAGTGTGAGCCGTGCGGTGCAGGACTGGCAGGCTGAAGTCGTGAACATGGGCCGGTGCAAGGTAGGGGATCGAGGCCGAAGCTTCCACGTGGGGTTTGGTGGTTTGCCCACAAAACCATCGGTGGACAGTTTCTTGGTTTGGGCCTCAAAACCAAGCCCGGAGGCCCGAGGTGACGGAGACAGTGATCCGGGAGCTTCGGGAAGCTTCGAGGTGGAGGACACGTGGCGTGATCGTGGGGTTTGCGTCGATGTGAAGCGAAGCCGCGGTGGAAGCGTGTCCGTCCGATGAAGACTTGACCAAAATACCCCTGAGGGGTTGTATCTTCATTTAAGCAGTAGGGGTAGCGTGGTCATTTACCTCCCTCCGATGGACTTCGTATAAATAGCGGAGAGGTGGATGGCATCTCTCTCTCTCTCTCTTGGACTCTAGGGCTTTCTCCCCCGGTAGATTTCTCTGAACTGCTTCTTTTCCCTTCTGGATTCCTTAGGCTAGAATCTTGTACAGACTCTGTCCTCTGGATGTATGGAAGCATTCGGCGTTGCGGTGATCTCCTAGTCCTTTGTGATTTTCGTGTCATTTCCGGGGCTATTTTTGGGGAGTTTCGTTCTTCGCTCGATTCGGGGATTTGAGTGCGTTTTCCTTCGGATTTCTTTGAGGAGATCATAGGTGGATGCCTTGTGCATCTTTGTGTGTGATCTTGACTCCTTAAACGCCATGGAGAGCCTTCGATTCGTGAGTTTTTGGCCGGAGTTCAAGTTCTTGGTGGTTGCTTGTGTGATCCGCGATTCCCGGTGATTTAGGGAGTTAGAGGTCGAGATTTTTGGGGCATAGCATCCTTGTGTGACGCTTTTCATCTCCCCAAAATCTTGTCTCAAGAACTTCAACCGTTTGGGAGATCCGGTGATGAGTTCTTGGAGTTGACCCCGCGGGTCGGGTGTTTTTCTGCTCTGTCCGCACCTGGCGGACGGTCCGCGAGGTCCGTGCGGACGGTCCGTGAGGCCCTGACAGTCCGGATGTTCTTCGTGTTCTTCGCGTGTTCTTGAGCGTCTTTCGTTCGATCCGTTGAGCCGGTTGGTTTTTGGTGCGCGAAGTTCGCGGACGGTCCGTACTCAAGTGCCGGACGGCCCGTGACGAGGCGGACGGTCCGCGGGTCCATCATGGACGGTCCGTTTTTCTCGGTGCGCCCCTGGAGGTTCGGGTTGCTTTTACGGACAGTCCGCCGTGACCTCTCGGACAGTCCGCGCCCTCCACGCGGACGGTCCGCCCGGTCACCCCGGACAGTCCGCCAGGGACATCACAGCAGTGCCTAAGTCCTTTGGTTCTTGCTTTGGTGCTTCCACTCTTTGCTCCTAGGCTTGTTGGTTGATCTTCTAGGCTTGTGTGTGCCTTGTTTGGAGCTTCCTTTGTGTGCGTGAGAATTTGGAGTGGCAATCGGGGTATAGCCAGAGTTCGACCTTCGGGAAGAATTTTTATCGGCTCCCATTCACTCTCCCCTGGTCGCCCTATTCGGTCCTTCAACCTATTAGCCGAGTGTAGGTACACTCGCCGAGTCTGGACCCATGTGGCCTCGTGGTTAGGCTCACAGGCCCTCCTTCCCTCAGAATGGACGCCAAGCACCTTAACTAGCGAATGGTGGCTCAACGTCACTTCGATTCCGGACACTCCACGCAAAGGCTCGCGCTCGTTGTCGCTACTGATCAGCTGGGAGATTTGGAAAGAGAGGAACAACCACATTTTTGACCGCAAAGAGTCTTTTGTGCCTTCGATTGTAAATAGGATCAAGGCCGAGGCCTCGCTTTGGATTGCCGCGGGCGCCAAAGATTTAGCGTTTCTTCTAGTGCGAGAGTAGCTTCATACTTGGGCCGGTTAGCCGGTTTGTACTTTGTACATTTTTCTCCTCTATATCAATGAAATAGGCACTATCTTTTGCTTGTTCGTTCAAAAATATGTCTAGAAATTCATATGAGTAGCATATGGGTACACAAGTAACAATGTCCAGTAATCTAGCTCTTTGGGGAAACTTTATTCTTCAAGAGTTTTTCAAGAAATACTCGTGTTTTTTTCCAAGAATCACTAGTTTTTCAAGAAATATGGGTATTTTTTAAGAAATACTTGTATTTTTGGAAGAAACACGAGTATCTATTTCATGTTTTTATTTAAGAACTTATTCTTACAACTTTACCCCAACTTTTTTTATCACATTTCGAGGTGAATTTAAGTCAGTGACAGCTCAGTTGGCAGTGTGGCAGTGTCAATCTTGTAATCAAATGACAGCTCATATCCACGGGTATGCCAGAACCATCCAATCGTTTTTGCACAATTTTCATGTTTTAATAAGCATATCATTATTTTTGGAGCAACTCAAGTTAATTAAATGCTTTTAGAAAAAGAAGTAGACATGTAATTCTTTTAGTGCAACTTTCTTGTCTTGAACTTTATATTTTTCGGCAACTATGTACATGTTCCTCTCCTTTTCCTTGTCCTCCTGTTCTTATAATTTGCCTTTCTCTTTTCCCATTTTTTTGGTTAAGGAAGTGCTGAATTATGATTTTGTTTACTAAGATAGCATCTGTCAACCTATGCAGAATGGGCATTTTAGATTGCGTGTTTTATGCAAGTTGTGATTTTTTTTTGGACCCTCTTGCAGACAAACTTATTTTTGGAAAACATATTGCATGTTCTATGTTTGCTTATGCTTCCTTAGACTTAGTCATCATAGTAGCTTGTTTGAACAACTTCGCACCATCGTGTTTGTTCCCTGTGTCATACTAGTGGGTGTCTGGGTGTAGTTTTTTCTATAATTTTGTAGGATTTATTTCTTCCAAGCATTTCACATTATTTATACTTAGAGGTGTTTAGATCCTTTTAGTCCCCTGACTAAAGTTTAGTCAGACTAAAATATTTTAGTCAACCCCTATTTGGAGGGTGACTAAAATTAGTCATCATTAATTGTTTTTAGCATTTAATTGTTCTCTCCCCTCCCCTTTCTCTTTCCTGGATAAGGCATTAATGAGGAGAGATATGGGTTTTAATCCCTTTTAGTTGGGTTAAGAGTGACTAGAGACTAGACTAGTTTTAGTCACCTTTTAGTCAGGGGTGTTTGGAGGTTTAGTCCCCTAGGATGACTAAAATTAGTCTGCTAGTCACTAGTCAGGTGGATCCAAATACCCCCTAGTCGTCACAATAGCTTCTTGGAACCTCTTGCATGAATTAAGCTCACTCAAACTGAGAGGTACAAGGAAACTCTAGGTTTTACAAAAAAAAATCATGATAAGTTGTACGTCTACACTTTTTTCTGTATAACAACACAACCTTCTTTTTTCTGCTTCACACCTGCAAGAAAAGCAAAGGGATAATTTTTTTAAAAAATAAACATTTAAAAAATGTTATATCCTTTTATTTTTTTTGCATTTAATAATCGAAACAAAAGGTGCACTTGATTTGTAGGTTTCTTTCTGTTAGTAGACTTCTTTCTCACAACTTTCTTTTTCTGAACAGGTGCACCTTTTGACTGCACACCGTAGCCCCGTAGGTTGCTTTGTTGTGTTCATGGGAACCACATGTACTCCATGCCATATGTGTTCCTTTTCTTCTCTTCAATTGGAACTAATCTCATGCTTTTTGGTAGATTTGTTTTGGTTTGCTTTGTGCAGGGTTTCTTTCTTGGGAGAGCAGTTACCCTTTGTGTTGTGATCATACCAGATATTGGACATAAATATAGGCTGAGGATGCAGAAATGGGAAAACATGTTATTTTTTTTCTTTTTTTGGCGGGTAACATTCTTTAGTTCCTGCTAAACTCTATCATGTTGGGCTTCTTTTTTTGTCCTGAAAGGCCCACTATAGTTGTATCTTTAAAAAATGTTGACCGAAAACAAAAAGATGTAGCGCAAAAATCTAACAGCATCTCTAACAGTTTGCCAAATCAGATTGACACCTTTGATTTTTGGCAAAAACGCTAAAAACACTCCTCCAACAGTTTGGCAAAGTACTTGACATTTTTTGGCAACTTAGAAAAAACAACTTCCAGCGCGTAAATATACGCGCTTAAGACTTGGGAGGGTGAAAAAAGAAATAAAGGATACAAAAGGGTTCCTGATGCAAGTTTTCAAGATGTGGAAGGGCATAAACATAACTTTATTTCTCTTAGAGTTCCTGATGTAAGTTAGATCTAAATTTGACAAGTGAATTATTATGTCAAACTGTTGGAGATGAACTCTTTTTTTACATAGTATATCTTTTTAGAACTTGGCAAAACACAAGATTTGCCTAGTAAAATTTGACAAATTCTTAGAGATGCTCATTCTAGGATGCATCTGGGCCTATTTCTTAACAGGTGCAATAAAATGCATGGTGGACCCAGTTGCAGGGAAACACTCCGGTCGGATAGAAAAACTCCCACACCTATCAGCTGTTGGATCAATAATCAGTGGCTCACAAAAAAGTGATTGAGATATATACAAATCTCAAGGGATTGATGTCTAGACACTTCCAAATAATAATTGAGTAGCGAAAACACGTCTACTGGGTTTATGTGGCCTAGCACCAACCACAGTCCACGCACGGAACACATGGATTCCTTTGTGATCTGGCCGGTGCTCGGAAACAGCGGATTGAGAAATCCTTTCAGATGATCCAATCTTCAAGATTGGTGCAAACTTTTATATTCACACTCAAATCCTAATTTCATTCTCTCTCCAGTCACCTTCCTCACCATGTCCGTGCCACCGGAGCGGCCGGCCTCCCCGCGGATGGCTTGTCGGCTCGTGCCCGTGGCTGCCTGCCCGACACCGCTATGGCCGGCTTGCGCGCTCGGCTCTCCGCTGTCGCTGCCCATGGCTGCTCTAGCTACAATACACGACTGAGTGGGAAGTAAGGGAAGCGATGGTCAAGGCCACAATGGGTTAGGATTAGGGTTCAGAGTTGCTAGGTGGAGGCTCCAATTGCTCACGACCAATTAGCCTCATGCACAGTGTAGCGAAGATCCTCACCAAGGTCCTGGCAAACAGATTAGCACCGCACCTTCCAGCATTGGTATCGCCGTGTCAGTGCGTTTATCAAAGGACGATCCATACATGACAATTTTCAGTACATCCAGGGGGCAGTCAACCACTTTCATCGACCCAAGACGCCTATGTTGTTTCTCAAGCTCGATATAGCCAAAGCCTTTGACAGTGTCCGATGGGAATACATGCTCGAGGTCATACAACGTCTGGGTTTTGGACAACGATGGAGGGATCTCATTTGTGTCCTATGGGCAAGCACAACCTCGAGAATCTTACTTAATGGCCAGCCTGGGAGACCGATCAAGCATTATCGTGGCTTGCGACAAGGGGACCCCCTTTCCCCAATGTTATTTATTTTGGCAATGGATCCTCTGCAGATATTACTTGACAAGGCCACTAATCAAGGACTTCTAAACCCTATTGGTGTTGATCCTATCAGGATGAGATCGAGTCTCTACGCGGACGACGCCGCTTTGTTCATCAGGCCTATGGTCCGGGATATCAACAATGTACAGTCCATCCTTGCAGCTTTCGGTGCAGCGTCGGGTTTACAAACCAATATGCAGAAATCAGCGCTGTTTATGATCCACGCCCAGGAGATGGATACATCACAGATTGCAGAGTGCTTCCGCGGAACAGTAGGGATGTTCCCGACCAACTACTTGGGGCTGCCACTGCACATTGGCCGAACAAGAAGGTCAGATGAACAAGCTCTCATGGACAAGATCGGCGCTCGCTTGCCCGGCTGGAAGGGGCGCCTACTGACCAGGGCAGGGCGGCTGGCGCTGGTTAATTCGGTTCTCTCATCCATGCCAGACTACTATATGACATCATTTCCTCTGTCGAAATTGGCGATCAAAAAGATTGACCGCATCCGGAGGAATTTTCTTTGGAAAGGGAAGGACGACCCAAGGAGGGGACACTGCCCAGTCAGTTGGATTCGAGCAAGTCGGCCAAAGAACCTAGGAGGCTTAGGCATCAAAGAACTAGCGAGCTTCAGCAGGGCGCTGCGCTTACGCTGGCCATGGCTGAAATGGACAGAGCCAACTAAGCCTTGGGCCGCTATGGACATCAAGCTAACTGCGCCTGAGAGACAGCTCTTTCAACTCTGTACTGCAGTCACGGTAGGCAATGGGGAGAAGACCTGTTTTTGGAAAGACCGCTGGTTAAATGGCCGCGCGCCGCAGGACATTACACCTGAATGTTTCAAGCTGGCTTGGTGCAAAAACCATTGTCGCAGCTGCTCTGTCTACACGAAGATGGATGAGAGGCTTGCGACGGTTGTCCACTGCTGAAGGGATGCGGCAATTTGTTGAGCTGTGGACGCAACTCTCACAGGTGCAGCTACGTTCTGAAGATGACACAATCTGTTGGCGCTTTTCGGCCGACGGCTTCTACTCGGCCAAATCAGCGTACAAGGTGCAGTTCATTGGCGCTATCAAGGATGGATAGTGAACTATCATTTGGCGAGCCCAGGTTGAGAACAAATGTAGGTTTTTCTCATGGCTGCTCCTACAATCCAAGTTGCCAACGTCAGATCGCATCCTAAGGTTCAATGGACAGGCTAATCCAATATGCACCCTTTGTCGCACCCGACCTGAAAAACACTTGTACATGGTGGCTAAGTGTGCTTATACGAAGGCTGTATGGCAACTAGTGGCAACATGCTTCAGCATTCAGGTTCTGTCCTCGGGAGGTCGAACTATCCGCGCCTGGTGGTGATCGCTACTTAGGCAAGGCGCGGCTGACAGGGCCAACTACACACATGTGATTATTTACACACTCTGGAACATTTGGAAGGAACGCTGCCGCCGGGTCTTCCAGAACGTCGCTATACCAAACCAAAGGAACAACTAGCAGTCTGCATCAAGAATGATATCTTCGCTTACCGGCAGGCCAACAGATCAGTTGAGTAGTGCCTGACACCTGCCCCGTGCATGTATAGTGGTGGAATCCGTCTGTAGAGTCTAATCCACTGCCTGGTCCTTCCGGTCTTGTACAAACTCTGTCTTTTTCTTCTATAATGAAAGGTAGAGCACCTATCAGGTTTTCCTAAAAAAATAGAAGAGGTGGGTGCGGGGTGGCGCGGAGGTCCGACGCTAGTTGGTCGGTGGCAAAGGCTAGGCGGTGGGGAGCGCTGACTGGCGGGGCAAGGTTGGACTCCCGGTTGGTGGCGGCAGGGGCGAATTCTGGTGGAATTAGGAGCATGTTTGGATCCATGAGACTAATTTTAGTCTGACTTATTTTAGTTTATTTGAGGGGTTAAAGTTCCAAGCACTCATGACTAAAGAGAGACTAAAACTAGTCTTGAGACTAAAATATTTTAGTAAGGGGAACCTCTACTAAATTTTGTTTTAGCGCTCTCTCTCTTCATTTAACCTCATAGAAATCTGTAGCATGCCCCATCTATCGGTAGGAGAGAGATAATTAATACTCATTTACTACATTTTAGTCTCTTTAGGATTTGGATCCAAGCATAAGTGAGACTAACAACTTTTAGCCTGACTAGTTTTAGTCATGAGACTAAAAAGTATCAAGCACCCTCTAGGATGGAGGAGGTTGAGGGGTGGCGGCGGTCGGCAGGCGGACAACACAGCAACACGAAACTCACCAGCCGGAACGGAGTAGGAGGCGATAGTGGTGGTGGGAGTTAAAGAAGCATTTGATGAGTTTAATTGGACTTGTAATTTTCTTAGAGCAAGTATTATGGCAGGCTGGGAGCGGGCTAAGGGCATGTACAACCCACAGACGGCTAGTCGTCTACAGAATCTCGATTTTAACATACAGACAGAGGTACAGACAACTCATACAACCCATAGGCAGAGAGGTCGTCTGTAAGTTATTTATTACTTTGCATGTAGATTAAGATCAACTATAAGTGTATCTGTGTATACCATTGTGTGGCAATTTGATCCATCTCTCACATTCACGATCACTATTCACATCCACCTTTCACATTCAAAGTTTGGATAGCCGAATTTCAACACTGCAAAGTTTGGATTAGAGTTGTCATTTGCACAATATATTTTCGTCTTTTCTTACAATATTTGTTTTCTTTCTTATTTTTTATTCCTTTCTCATTTATCTTTATTTTTCAAAAAATTCCTATTAACCAACCCTGTGATGCGGGCTGAAAATTTGACACTATGTGGCAAACGGATGTCCACATGCTCCACGTAAAGAAATAAAAAAAATCACCACCGTGTAAAGCTCTGCGTAGGGCGGTGAAAAAAATCAGACAACACGATCTTATCTATCCATCAAGCACGGCACCTCATCCTCTCCACCACTTGTTCCTTTCTCGGAGGTCCGCACGGTGAATAGCTTCGGCGAGCTCGAGGCTTCTCCTTCGAATCTCTCCTCTCTCCAACGGTCGGCTACTCCCACCCCAACAGCGCGCGCAGGCAGTTCGAGCTGCTTCTCCTCGCGGCGGCGTTGCAGGAAGAGCTGTTCCTCTAAGCTGAGGCGAAGGACGGGCGAGCTCCCCGCAGGCGCAGGACGGTCCACGGCGGACTCCTCCTCCCCGTCGCGGCCATGCTCTGGATAGCGCGGCGGCGGGCTCGCCCAAAGCCGAAGCGATTCGGTCGGCGACGGAGCTCTCGCACTCGCGGTCCCGCGCGGCGGCGGGGCGCAACCAGTCTCCTCCAGCCCCGGCGCAGCCCAGGTGGATTTGGCGCGGAAATCTGCTTGGCGCGAGCGCACCCCGCGCGGGATCCAGTGAGCCGTCGCCCGGGAAAGACGAGGCCGTACAACGCTGCTGCGGTCGTCTATCACGCCTGGGAGAACGGGACGACCCTGTCGCCTCGCGAGGCGACGCAAACCCCGTCGGTAGGCTCGCGCGGGGGAGTTTTTGCAAAACATCATCATACAGACAGGGCCAAACCGACGGGTTGTACATGCCCTAAATCACCGCTGGAGGAGAGAGAAAAGCAGAGAGAGTGCGGAGTGACCGTCTCGTCAAAAGCCGGCTTGAAGCGGGCGAAGACGCCTGCGCTGCGCTCCCGTTCGTTGGGCTGCTGCCGCACACGCTCTGATTGACTGCACGTGGCCTCCTGCTGCCCCCACCGCATTAAATGGAATCCACATTGGAGTTTATTTCGCTTGGCGGGCTATATCATTGCCTTGCTCTTATGAATTGATAGATAGATAGAAGCCCCTCGGCCGACTCAAACATTAAGCACTTAAATTCACGTACAAATGTGCTTAGTTTATGTTACTCGAAACATGATGAGTAGGCTTCACCATAACAAAACAAACTAAATATATGCTTAAGTTTGTTTGAATTTTGAAAAATAGGCTAGGTGATTACATACCAAGCACCAACGTAATGAAATGACCTCGAGAAATTAAAAAGAAATAATCTTTTTTTAGAACCAAAAAGAAAATCGTATAACTGAAATGTTTGGCTTTTGGCCTGTCTACGCGTGACCAACCTACAGCGCCTCGCGGCGGCCCAGCCAGGCTGAGGCCACGGCGAGCCGGCGCGGGCAGGCTAGAGCACCTCGCGGCGGCGCGGCAGGAGGCCAGGCTAGGGCGCCAGCCAAGCCTGGGTCGCAGGCCGGAGGCGCAGGCAAGCGCGCCCTCGCGGTGGCGCTGCGTGGCGGTCGTCGGCCGGAGACGGGGCCGGGTGATGTTTCTTGCGATTTTTTGTGTGTGATTCAAATCGATTCTGGTGATGTTTCTTTGCGATTTTTTAGTGTGATGTGTGATTCGTTGTATCAAATTGATGTAGTAACTTGTGAATCTTGTGTGAATGATTTGGTTGAATCAAATCGATGTTGTAACTTACATGATTTTTATTGTTGAATTCACTTGCGTGTGAATATTGTTGTGCGTGAAAGATTGAAGAGGACGGAAGAACAGAAAAGAGAAAAGAGAGAGAAAGAGAAAGAGAAAAGAAAAAGAAAAAAACAGACGGGACGGACCTGTGACGGAGAAGCACATTAGTACCGGTTATCCACCCCGGTACTAATGTATCTCTCACATTAGTACTAATGGGGGTTTACAACCGGTACAAATAATAGCGGTTTTCCTAGTAGTGTAATCATGTCGTGGCGTTGGTTGTGTGGTGGCTCGGGTCGATGAACCAATCAGATTTGGCAGAATTCATGGAGGCTCCTATCGATATTCTAATCCGACCGGACGGAGTTGTTTTGGGTGGTGCTTTGGAGTTGATTAGATTTGTAGTTTTAGTTGAGTTGAGCGGTATATGTTGACGTCACAATCCAACCTATCGGGTATCATCTTAGTTGTGTGGTCAACGGACCGGAGTCATCCGAGGAATTCTACCCCTTAGTTGTCGGTCGATGGATCGGACTTGAGAGGGATGATACTGCCACCTCCCTAGTTGTATGATCTAAGAACCTAGTTGTATGGTTTTTTTGCTCGATTTTCTTTATAAATTAGGTCAATTCTCTCATTCTTCAAATAAAAGTTCGGAAAAGCTCAAGATTTCGCCGTCCGTTCAAAAAATTATAGCGTGAGAACACAAAGAAAATTGTTCTTTTTGGTAGGCAAGGCGTTGGAGATCGTAGCTGTGACAGAGCCGCCCAAAATAAATCCGTATTATCACCTAAGCCGGTCCACTTGGCTCATAAGCGATAACAAAGATGTATTTTGTCACCTCTGCCGGGTCAAGCCCGGTAAATCACTTACAACAGGATCAGTGATATGCGCTAAGCCCACATAAAGGCGGGACCAGAGTACAAGTTCAACATTACATAAAAGACCACAGGTTCACAATTATTACAAACCAGGTTTTGATACATGAAAGTAAAGTGTTTCAGAGATTAAACAGCGGAAATAAAACTAGCGTAAGATACACATGGGAGGCCATCCATAGAGTATCACTCATCGTCATCCTGCTCCCACTCAAGCTCCCAACCATCTGGAATATAACCAGGCCAGATGGGATTACCTGAAAATCACAAATTAAGTAAGGCTGAGTATGCTAATACTCAGCAAGACTGACCCGACAGAAATAAAAGAACAACTAGACATGCAAGACTTTTTGGTTGCTGGGTTTGTTTTGCCAAAAGCGACTAAGAGTTGATCCTTAATTTCAAATTTTAGCTCAAGTTCTAGTATGTTAACCATTCTAGGTAAGCACCTAACTAATCAAGCATGTTTGTGCAAACAACATTAATCAGGTAACAATATTAATCCAAATGTTACATAAATAAATATGGGGTAGCCAGTGGTCAAGCCGACTCAGATAACGGCGAGTGACCGACGATCGATCGATTTATATCCTTGCAAGGTAAACCCAAGATACACGGAAGAAGGTAGACCCCAAGAAATCAAATAAAAGCGAATGCGGGGTCTACCCCGACCAGACGGTTCCCGTCATTCCCCAGATTAGGGACAGATGCCACAGTCCTAAGTACAAGGTTTACTGGTACGCTCACTCATGGCACGTCCAGACTCACGCTTGCACTACCGGTAGCGAATCGGGAGACGCATCTCAAGAGTAGTAGTGATAAAGTCCCCGCACTAGTTCATTAGGTACTAGGCTTACCGGTCCCATTCCCGACAAGCACTTGGTACGTTCAATAGCTTGAACCAGCACAATGCTACTCGGTCGAGACCGAACCCATTGCTCTCACAACATGAGCGAGTCAATTTAACCAACTTATGATTCCAACATAAATAACCTATATCTCGCGAGCAATGAGTCATTACTCGACTTGTACCGTGTCCTTAAAGCATTGCACTAGCGACCTAACATACTAGTATAAGAGCATAGGAACCTAAGGATCATGCATCTAGGTTTCATAACAACTCCTGAAACTTAAATGCACAAAGTAAAACATAAATACTGAAAAAGTAAAAGAATGTGAGATTTTATCCAAAAAGGTTATATGTAAACCCGGTGCTTGCCTTCCTCTAAGTTAGTAACAGCCTTGGACTCTTCTGGACTTTGGTCCAGGTCTTGGTGAACACCCAACTCGATCTCTTCACCAACTAACGTCCCGTCACCCTCCTGAGTCAGCGTATAAGTCCCGTCCGGTAGATCTACACGTATACATGCATATGCATTAGATTATGGTGAGGGTGAACTAACTACTATTTTGATGGTGATTGTGTGCATATTTAAGCAAATTAATTTAACAAACTTCACCAAACAGTAGGGAGTGTGTTTAAAATTATTTCAAACAGAAACTAAACATAAACACCTTCATTTAAACTTAAATAATTAATATACATCTATTTATTTCATTTTTAACTAGCCATTCATCCATAATTCACATTAATTAAAATATAACTCCAACTGATCTCAAAATTTTCACACAGCAACATATGACTACAACAAGCTTAAATACCAAATTTCAGCTCCAGATCATATATAAATTAATTTAAATAAAAAAGACAAGATTCAGTCTAGATTAACTTCATTAATTCATACAAAAAGATTTACTAATCTTTCTGACCTCAAAATTTTCCTACAGGTCATTTATGTCCATTCTAAGCTTCTGACAAAATTTCAAATATATATCTACTTTGTTTTTCAGGTTATTAATTTAGCATCCTACACAATATTAAATACAAAACATCATTCAAACAAATTCCTAAAATCATAATTATTTTTCCGGAGATGCTATTCATCATGACAAAGACATAGGGTGCATTGGTTCTTAAAGAAAAGATTTCTTGAGGGGACTATAAAAAGCATCAAGCTTAACCTAACATAAAGTTTACAAAAATCATAACTACAAAACTACACATCAAAAATGTGTCAACTTTGGTCACAAATCTAAACATAGCATAAAGAATAACATCTCCAAATTTCATCTCCATAGCATGAGTATATTTTGAACTACAACAAAAGTACATCAAACTGAGTTTGAATTTCCATTTCAAATCTACACAGAAAAACCCTATACACCCTTTCTAGAAAATGTAGATCTCGTCACAAGGAAACCAACGCAATTAGATTTATATTTTTCTGATTTTTCTACGATTTTTAAAGGATTTTCGAAGTTGCAGCTAAACCTAAAGAACTCTTTTACACTCAGACCCTCGAGCTATCTTTTCGATATTACACATATACCCCTACTTCACGGAAATCACCTTGAAGCTTTTGCAATCGAAGCAATTGGGTCCTTCGTCGGCCGGGAAGGCTCGCCGGTGGTGAAGTCCGGCCGCCCTTGGCCGGGAAGCGGTCTAGGGGGGCTAAGGGACTCACCTGCGACCGATTCCAGGGGTCAAATGGTCCGGTGGCGGCACCGGTGAGCACCGGCGGCGGAGCGGTCGCCGGTCGGCCGCTGCGTTCCGTTTTCTCGACGAGGCTCGGTTCAGGCCGGGCAACGGGCGACTTCGTGGGCTTCTACGTGGCCTAGGGAAGAGTTGTAGGAGGTTGGTTGGCAGCGGCAGAGGGTGCGGAGGCGGGCTCAGCTGCAGCGATCGGTAATGGCGACGGCGGGCAAGGGTATGCGAGTGCGCCGCCGCTGCTGGCTCAAACGACTGGCGGGCAATGCGAGGAGGTGACAGAGACACTCGAGGGGAGGCCTCGTCCCTCGTTTTGACAACGGACCGCCAGCACAGAGGTCAACAGGATGAGTGGCGACGACGGGCTGCGACGTGTGGAGCGGGAACAGGCGACGGTCGGCCTGCGGCTTCCTGGGCGCGGTGTACGGCTCGGCGGGCGGGCGGAGGGTCCACGGAGAACGCGCGGTCCACCGCAGTGCGCCCGAGGCATCCGTACGCCAGACGGAGACGCATACGACACGTGGACGGCGGGGGCAGGTGCGCGCGGGCGCGCGAACGCGCGGCGACACCGGCCCCGACGCCCTGTTTTCATTCCGTTTAGCTCTGTTCGGCGAAGCGTAACTCAAAATTTTCTCAACAAAGTTGAAATTCTCCCAATACAAAAGTTGTAGAGGAACTATAGGACTACAATTTTCCCAAAGGGTAACCTATGTTTTGATGAAAGGATTGATGGGAAAAATGCGACGAACCTGCAGGTTTTCTCGGCCCGAAACACTGTTCACAGCGAGTTCAACCCTGTTTTTGGCACCTTTACACTCAAAATTTGAATGTCTGCCAATTATGAAAAATGTGTTCCCGGAAACAAGGAAAAACTTTTATATTGGCTGATTTTGAACTTCTATATAGAAATTTGGAGAACGCGCAAGAAAACCCTTTCAGCCTTAAGGAGTACTTGGGGGTTTGACCAAAATTTGAGATTTTGACCAAGATCTTATTTGCAAAATTGATCACCATCATGCTAAACATGCTTAGGAACTAATTATTCTTGATTATCATGACTAATAGAAATACTTTACTTAAGTAACATCAGGGATGTTACAGTAGCCTGTTAGGCCATACCCGATATGGTAGTATTCAAACGGAGAACAGGAGAATAGTATCTTTGCTTTTAATTTTCTCTTTTCATTTGCGTACTATTTCTCCTTTTTATTTATAATCACGTTATGAGCTAAAACTACTTTCAAAACTTGACTGAAGCCACTAAATGAACTTACAATCAGTTAGTAGTTTTACAACTCGAACTTTATAACCAGTAAATGAACCCACAAATTGTGATGGGTTTATGACTGAAGCCCGGTTTTTTAGCCAACTGATCTCCACTTAAGTTTGCTTCGAAATAAGCTTTTGTTACAGATGTGCTACTGTAACGGTGCGCCTGGTTACTGGTTACTACGTGTGATATCCTTGTAATGGAAGGAAGAAGAGAAGCTTTGTACAAATGTACTGGTTGGCATGATGCGTTCTCTGGCTTACCGATCTTCATTCACAACCACTACTTAGCTAGATACAATGTGAAGGACCGAATGCATTCTCACAACTCACACTACACACAAAGTCTCAAATCATCTGGTCAATCACTTATCATATATAAATTAAGGCACATCTCAACTTGGTTTCTCAGAATGCTAGATGATCATATACCAAGCAAAAAAAGACAGCAAATGGCGTCCAAAAATTTAAAAGAAAAATGAGGAGGGAAAACACGTCTACTGGGTTTCGGTGGCCCAGCACTAACACATTGGTTGGACGTAGTATTCCTTAGTGGGCTTGGTGTGTGCTCCGAACGAAACAGACTACACCAGTGATGGGATGATGGGCAAGACTATTCCTTTACCGGCCCGATGGACAAATCATGGCCCAGTAAATCCGATATACAAAGATGATGAACCTGTCCCAGTCAAAGGCACGATGCGCATGAAGAAAGAACAGAACAGGAAGCTCAATCTACTCTCAGCCCCAGGACTCTGCTAACTCGACTGGAATCTCTGCGGAAGCTTCCCAGCCTGCATGTCCTAAGCTGAAGATTTCACTGGCTCGAATTCAAATTCTGCTCTGAACGCAAGAGTCAATCGAATTTCACGTGTTTTTTTTTTTTGGAAAATCCAAGTAGAGATCGAGCAGCTAATTCTATTCGATTCCTCTGTTGAAGTACCTTGCAAGAATATGAAATGTGGCTACGACCGTAGTATCATGTTCAATTTCGGCGTGGCCTTTCAATGATTCGATTTGATTCGATGAATCCAGGCATTTTGAAAAAGTTTGCGGTATCATCAGAAGTTGATAGGAATATACTAGAACAATGGCTTTCAGCTTTCGCGCGACAGATGCTGAACTTGAGTTTATTGATAAGGAATTCAGTTGAATGGATTTCACACGCCGTACTCAGGACCGTCAATCTCGTAAACTTTGCAATTGTCATGAGAATTCACTAGAATTCTGAATCCTTTTTAACCAAACCCATCATCAATTCGTCTTCTTCAGACAAAGAAGCCCAAATCACATCTCTGACAACTTAAAACCGATTGATCAATATATAGTACACTTGCTTTGCAAGAAGGCATCTCGATCGATCGATGGCGCCGAGACCACCAAATTTTAGGTAAGAGAATTAAAATAAACCAAACAAGAGATCGCAAGAGGAAGAAGACGACCTCGTCGATCGCCGGCGACGCCAACAACAACCGCATCATCTGGTCGATTCATCTCCCCCGACGCCCTCCCCGCCCGCACGCCGGCCGGCGCTACGGATCTCGGTTCGCCGCGCGCGCCGGCCCGGCCGGAGCCTTTGATCACCGCCGTTCCGGTCCCGGCCCCCCGGCCGGCCGGAATAGTTAATGGACATGGACACACGCACCTAGCTAGCTAGCTACAGCGGCCGGCGCCGCCACCCGGCCAGGTCACTTCCTGACGCGGCGCAGCGCGAGGTACGCGAGTAGCCGGTACCCGAAGAACATGGCGACGAGCGCGGCGACGCAGGCGCCCGGGCCGGCCTCGCCGTCGACGGCCTCCGGCGGGAGCAGGCGCCGGAGGTGGCCGCCGTACTGCACGGCGATGAGGAGGCGGTAGCAGTAGTAGGTGAAGGAGGTGTACTTGGCCCACACCATGAACCCCGGCACGTTGTGCACGTAGAACCCGCCGGTGAGGAGGTATGCGAGCATGATCACCGTCACCAGCGTCGACGCGCGCTTGGCGTCCATCATGACGGCGCCGACGGCGAGTCCCAGCCCACCGGCGACGAGCACGTAGGAGAGGATCACCGCCAGTGTGAGCGCGAACGCCACCGGCGACGGGTTGAGGCCGGACATGAGGTAGACGACGACGGTGAACGCCGTGGGCAGGGCGAGCTCCATGGGGAGGTCGCCGGCCATCCGCGACATGAAGTAGGAGGAGAGCGCGTACATCCCGGAGGCGCGCTCGCGTGCGAGCACTGGGCGCTCCTGCGGGAAGGCGAAGACGGCGTTGAAGGAGGCGAAGACGCCCCAGAAGATGGAGATGAAGAAGAGGAGGCCGAGCCGGTCCTGGACGTCCAGCGGCGACGACCGCCACCACATGGCGCCGGCTACCAGCGCCGGCGCGATGATCTGGAAGACGCGCAGGGAAGTGAACGTCTCGTGCCGCCGCTCCTTGAGGCTCCGACGCAGCAGGATCGTGAACTGGTTCGCCCAGCTCGTGCAGCACCCGCTGCAGCTCTCCGCCGCCGGTGGCAGCGGCTCGGCGCCGCTGTCCTGCGCGTGCTCTGTGGTGGCGGCGCCGGCGGCGGCGATGGACGCCTTCACCCTTGGGGCCAGCACCTTGTTGTAAGACGAGAGCAACGACTGCTTCACGTTGCCGCCTTCCGCTGTGAAATTGTAATCCGCTTGAGCAAAACCTGCAAAAATTTAGCAATTAAAGTTGTCAGATAATACGATCATTTTTTAAAATTATACTGGTATATATGGAACAAAATGGGAAAGATAGTGCTTCAATAATTTGAGATAATGCCATGTTACGCATCCCCTTTTCCCATTTCTCTTCTATACCAATAATTCTACATATAACACATCCTCTACCGTTTAATGAAAATGATCGAAAACTGGGTGTACACATTTGCACACCTCTACAAAAAAAAAAGACACCAAATGTGATTTGAAATCGGCGAGGTATTGTACCAAAAAGTTCAAGAAGGGTATTCAGATTCTCTGCAGTCGGCTGCAGATGTTGCCGCGTGAGCCCGACAGACGCCAGGGTCCATGTGTAGTGAGAGCTGCGTCTCCCCGAGGAGGATCCAAAGGCGGATCGATTTGCCATCGTGCTAGCTGTGGTGACATGAAAGGCCTCTCTAGATAGATGGATGGTGCACAATATTTGGTTTTGATGTGCTGGTGCACTGAGCAAAAAATGAAAAAAAAGAGGTGCCAAGCAGCCAAAAAGGAGAAAGTGGCCCCTCCAAACCAAAGAGGGCAATTTTGCACCAAGAAAGGATTCCTCCTGTCTAAAGCTGGCATGAGAGCAGGGGCATATGTTTCCAAGTCTAGTGAGACAGGCACGCACTTAATTGGAACCATATCCATATCATATCGATCTGCACATATCACGCCCTGATCATCTGCTCCTGTGCACATGAGCATAGTGCATCCATCATGCACCTGCAGATCCAACCAAAAGCTGCCACAGGTGTCGGAGATCCATCCATCCATCCATCCATCCATCCATCAACTGTGGTGGCATCCTAATAAACCAGTGATGTGTGTGTCTATGCTCAGTTCAGTTCAGGCTGACCGGGTTAATTAGCAGGTGATGGATGTAGCTTTTCCTGTGGGAGTGTGACGATGTGCTGTGCAGCGGCCTACCAGTGGGAGTACCCTAATCCCCACTCCGGTGACAGGTGTCCCTTAGGCTTGTGATTTTTCAACCATAAAGTGCTTTGCACAAAATAAAGTTGGAGGACACTAGCTATGGATGGCAGGCACTCCACCTTTTTTTCATTTCTGTTGGGTGCACTCCACACTCACTCACCAGGTGTTTTGCTTGTCCACAATCTAATGATGAGTCCAATACTCCAATCCTCCTCACAATTGCAGAAAAAGGGAGCAATAACACACAAACCACACCTATGGATGTATACTCTATAGTCCCTTCTGACTTCAACTCCACACACAACCACACCCAATTTTATCACACTCCATCTCAACACCCTGTCCCCATTCAGTTGCATACCAAACTTTGCTTTGTTCTAGTGCTTTGGTCAATCTAGTAATCCTCTCTTATGTTAGGCACTACTACTACCATATAAAAGTAGCAATAACAACCATTTTTAGTTCCTAAATCAGTTTAAAATTCTTGATTAGTTAAGGAAAAAAAGGTTTAAATACGTGTCCCTACTTTTCGCTGTTGTAGAGGTGTAGTAAGAAGTAAGCACAGTAGCACACTCACCGTTTGCGAGGTCGAGCATGAAGTCGGCGGGGTTGACGTGGAACCCCGGCGCGAAGCCGACGGAGGCGAAGTAGTCCATGGCGCCGCGGCCGGCGCCGAAGTAGAGGCAGCTGCCCTCGGCGAGGAGCAGCACGGAGTCGAACATCCGGTACACCCGCGACGACGGCTGGTGCACCGACATCACCACCGTCCTCCCCTTCCTCGCCAGCGCGGACAGCGTGGCGACGAGGCGCGCCGCGGCGGTGGAGTCGAGCCCCGACGTGGGCTCGTCGAGGATCAGTAGGCTCGGGTTCACAAGCAGCTCGTGCCCGATGCTCACACGCTTCCGCTCCCCGCCGGACACCCCGCGCACGAACGCGTTCCCGACGATGGTGTCGGCGCAGGCGGCCAGACCGAGCTCCGCGATCACGGCCTCGGCGGCGGCCGCCTTGGCGGACCCCGGCGCGGCGCGGGGCAGGCGGAGCATCGCGCAGAAGACGAGCGTCTCGCGGACGGTGAGGTGAGGGTGGAGCACGTCGTCCTGCGCCACGAACCCCGTCCGCCGCTGCACGCCGCGGGTCGGCGCGCGGCCGCCGGCGAGGACGGTCCCGGTGTGGCGACCGGACAGGCGGCCGCCGAGGATCGAGAGGAGCGTCGACTTGCCGCTCCCCGACGGGCCCAGGACGGCGAGGAGCTCCCCCGGACGCGCCTCGCCCGTCACGCCCTTGAGGATCGTCCGCTCCTCCACAACCGCGGTGGCGCCGCCGGTGTGCGATGAGATCCGGCCCGGTGGCGCCGCCTTGGAGGACGCCGATTTCTCCGTCTTGACGCGGTACGACACGTCGATGAACTGTGCCGACATGCATGAACTCGTTGGCTTGGGATCGAAATAGCAACGCAAACGAAGAAGCCGTCGTCGTCATGTGGGTTACCTACCTGGAGGTTGAGCGGCGTGATGGCGGTGGTGAGGAAGCAGTCCATCTTGGTCTCCGCCGCTGCCGGCGTCACGGCGGCGTGGCCGGTGGTGGTTCCGTGCGTGTCCTGTGCGTTGGGAGGCATTGGTGGGCGGCTCAAGCTTCCCTGCTTGCCGATCGACGACGAACAGAGGACGGAGAAAGAACTAGAGGTAATCGGAGCACCTAATATAATAACCGCTCGCTCAGAGCAACTGCTGCTAATCCGCCGGAGGAGGACGGAGGTGGTTGCGCAGGCATGCGGTGGCGGCGGATCGGAGGAGGAAGCAGTGTTGTGAGGAGGCGGCGGAATGGAAGGGGACGGCGAGGTGAGGCGCGGTATATAAGGAGGGGGCCGGTGGTGAGGTCCACGTCACGGCGGGGGGTGGAGGGGCACGTGGCGGGCGGCGAGGGAGAGCGGAGTGGAGCGGCGGGCCCACGGGGAGTGGCTTTTGGACCGGGGTCCAACCATGTCCACCCAGCAGACGGCACCGGAGAAGAGGAGACAGCAGAGGAGAAGTGTACACGTCTGCTACTCTGCTCGGGGAAGAAAGGAGGGAAGGAAGGCCACACGAAACGAAACCATGGCGGGTGGAGGGGGTAGTGGGGCGGCCTGCGTGAGCGAGAGCAGGACGAAGCACCTGGCGCTGGTGGCGGCTGGTGGTGCCGCCGGCCGCCGGGGAATCCTAGATACTGTACGGCTGCAGTAGTTGGCAATGTTTACGTGTCTGGTGGCAATGTAGTTTGCTACCATGCATGAATGCATCTCGAAAACAAAATACCAATTGTGGTTGAAAATCATGCTGGTCATATAGTTTTTATGACCGTAATAAGATCAGCATCAATTGATCATTTGATTGGTTAGTTCTTTTCCATTTGTCTCGGACCGCGTCCACTTTGTCAGACTCGAGTTTACTAGCTAAATTAGCAACTTATCGTTCTGTTGTACATCACCGGCGCCCTCCTTCTTGCCATCTCGATCTACCCATTGTCGTCATCCTCTCCTTCGATCCTCCCCATCCATCTCGACCTCCGCCGCGCCGCTACCACTGACTACTCTGCCAACCCTCACAACACCACCGTCCTCCACCTTGCTGTCCCTACTCACCATGCTACGTCAGTGCGGCCCCGTTCATCACACCATTCCCCCTCGCGCTGCTTGTTTCAGGATGTCGTGCCGAGATCCTCCGCTTGTGATGTCGGGATACCACGCCACCACACTACTCACCACCCGTCGTGGAACGAGAGAGGAGGGTATATATAAGAGAAAAGATATATGAGAAGTGAGAGGTGTGTAAGATATACAAGTAACTCCTCGACCACCATTTAACCGGTGGATCCAAACACAGGTAGCTAAACTGACTTTTATAGCTAATAAAAAAAAGACACTAAATTTTATCACCAAAATTTTCGACCCGTGAATACACGTGTTTCGACGAATCTTCCACTGTTATCAGCCGGAGCTGAACTTTGACCGGCCTACTGCACTAGGGGATTTAAACAGCAGGCAAGCATCCAAAGTGCCTGAAACTACACTCGGCGTGCACGCATGTCCATGCTGGCATGCATGAATTCCAGGCTCTCTCCCATGCTTGGAAACCGATCTCTCGGCGCTCGCACGGCATGCATGCAGCAGGGTCACCAGCGACATGCATGGACCGGTCAAAAGGTGCATGCATGCCACCTAGACCACCCCTAGCTTCACCAACACCGTTGAGTCCCTTCGCGGATCCAGATGCACCCAATCAATCATGGATGCATCGTCTGCAGACTCGCTCGTCGGCGACGTCATGATCGACCACCTCTCTCTTCCTCCGCTAGCTGCTGCTGCGGCTGCATGCTGCACTACAGCTATAGCTAGCTGCTTCATTGATCCGATCTACACCGATCGAGAGATGCTAGTCAACTGAAACCTGAACCGCTGTCGCCCTGCGAGGCTGCGATTTCTTTTCTCCATTTGCCGGCACGGCAGGTCGACGACGCATCGAGACGTTGCATGGCCGGGAACACGCGTGTGCTGGCTACACCAAATTAAGCTACGTATTGCAGTTGCAGGCAGGCGCTCTAGCTACTGTATGCCACGTACACATCATGCATCCTGCAGCTATATACGTATCTACCTAGCTACTAGCTACATAGATAGATAGCTACCTCCTCTTTTGAAGAATGCGACGACGCGCGTTTCCGGGCGTGCCTTGTCGCTTGTACGTTACGGATTCCGTTTCCATGCGTTTGGATGGATATGTACATGTCCTGTGCTTTGCTAGCTAGCTACCTTGCACGCAAACAAACCCAACTCATGCATCATGCATGCAGGCATGCATAGTCCCTGCTGGCGTGGCGCAACGTGCCGTGACGCGACGAGGCCGGTGATCTTCTCTTCACCGGCGTGTTGATCCAATTTTCGGTCGTCTCGTCGTACGTCTATGCATGCAGGCATCATGTGCCCGGCCTTGATCCAACCGACAGCGCTAGTATATGCTGCATCTCTATCTATCCATGAACATTTTTTTTATATTTATTTGTATATACCTTTGTTGATAAAAAAACAGCTGCAAAGTATAAAGTTATTCTATCCGTTCCAAATTGTAAGTCATTTTGGTTTTTCTAAGTTTGTAAATATTATTACGTATCTAGACATACACTGATATATCTAAATGCATGGCAATAACTATGTACCTAGAAAATCTAAAACTATCTACAATTTGTAACGGGAGTATGAGTTGTGAATCTACAAATGCATACTACATAACGTTCTACACTAATGTGTGCAATAAACTTGCACTACGCAATAGCTATGGTGACCACCTACGGGATGATGGAGAAGCGCCTACATACCGATGATGGTGATAAAAGCAAATTATTTATTGGCTACATATATATGACAAACAGTACACGGCATAGATGTAACAAAAGAAGGAACAAATGGCTAATCAAACTTATGACACTAGATAGGAGAAAAAAATTAACAATGTGATTATAACAAAAATGATGGTATACCGGGTCGTCCATGAGTGTTCATCCATGTGTGAATCACGTGTACGCTACATATCATGAAAGATGGATGCATATGCATACATATAGAACCTCAAATTTTAATTAGGAGCCAAGTATAAGGGGAAGTACACGGAAAATACTAACATTAGCAAAAAAAAAACTGATCAAAACCGAATTCTAACACGGGCATCACTTTCCAATTCGCTAAAACTTGAAATTAACATGTCGGTCTTTACAAGGGCATGGAAAAAATGAAGAGACAAGGAAGAATTTGTAGAGAGAATAATTGTAGCTAGCTAGAGGAGTTTTCAATAGACAAGTAAATTGAGCACTGTTAATTGATAAATGTCTTTCAATAATAATAATGTCACACCCGTTTTTCCGAAGAAAACCGAATGCATCTCATATGTGCGTCAGGATCAAGTTTACACACATATGATAGACGTCATGAGTGAAATATCCATAAACAGCATTAAAACGTACAAGAGTTAAACTATTACATTATCTTTCATTACACTCAGACGTTAGACTCGAAGGTCTTTAAGACGAACATACGAATACTAGACGAAGCAACTCCGTCTTCAGCTCCCACAGGCACATGACTGGGGGCACGCAAGCCTCAGAACTCATCGAAGTCGCTGAAGTACTCTTCACCAGTGTTCTCCTCTGAACAGCGGGTAAGAAAGGGTGAGCACACTTATGGTTGGAGCTCAGCAAGTGGGGGAAAAGTGCAAGGCTATCAAGGGTAGGCTAAGGTTATGCAGCGATTAGCATTTTTAATGTTGGTCAAATTTTATTAGCAAGCACCTATTTACTAGATGTAAGTTTATACCATCCCACTTAAAAGACTTTAGAAAACTTTCCATCTCAAACCATACATAAACCACAATTTAATTCCATCTTCAAGTTCATTAATCATGTGAGGGTCCAGGCCGCTCTTGACCGTGAGCACAGCTGATCGATCAGTTTTCACTCTGCAGAGGTTGTACACTTTACCCACAGTTCGTGTTCCCCATGTCGCCCGGGTTGATCAGACCCTTAAACACTTCCGAGGTGAGTGGCTAGGGGTCCACTACGAAGCCTTTACAAAGATATGCAGAAGACCAACAACCCGCGACAGTTACAGCAGCGGAGCGGACCATAACCCTCCCTAGTGGTCAGCACCTTAGCAAAGGCTGCTACCCTAAACAGCACCATTTGTGTGCAACTCAAATTTTAAATGCATGAACCTCACCAAGACACACCCTAAACAGCACCATTACCTTGGTGAGATAAAATAAATTACTTATCTTAAATATGTACACAGTCACCATCAAAGGGGAAATAAAAGTCACCCGCACACACCTTTCTCTAATAGAGGAAGAGTATGCTGAATATCTTATCTAGGTGAATGTGGTCACCCTTAAACCCCACATTTATTTCTAAGTTTCAAAAGTGAAATCTCATTTGAATTGGACAAATAAATCTTATGCATATGCATCTCGTGTAGATTTTTCTGTCAGTAGCTTCGAGATCGTCCCGGAACAAGACGAAGGACCGTTCGAGGGACAAGTGGACATCGTGGAGTACCACAAGACCCAAACCAAAGTTTGGAAAGGCCCAAGGCCTAGTCAGAACTAACATCGGTTTGAAAGGCAAGCACCGGAGCATAATCCTATGATTTTAACTTCCTGCAACTATATATGTTATGTTTGTGCATTTAAGTTTCAGGAGTTGATTTGAAACCATAGATGCATGATCCTAGGTTCCTATGTTCTTATACTAGCATGATAAGACGTTAGTTGCCATGCTTTAAGGACCCGGTAAAAGTCGAGTGAAATCCTTCACTCGCGAGCTATAGGTTCTTATGTTGGAATCATAAGATTTAAAATGATATGCTCATGTGGTAAGAGCTTGGGATCGGCTCCGGTCAATAGGTGTCACTGGTTAAGCTTTTGAACGTACTAAACATTTGCCAGGAATGGGACTGGTAAGCCTAGTACCTTCAGGATCCGGCTAGGGAACTTGGTACACTAATCTTGGGAAGAGTCCCCCTGCTGCAGTAAAGGTGATGCATGAGTGAGAGTGGGCGATGAGGCCGTAACCACCTCACCTTGTACCAAAGACTGTGGAATTGGTCCTGAACCGAGGATAGCTGGGAACGGTCTGGTGGGTGCACACCTGGGGTGTGCACTTTTCCGTGTGTTTAGGTCCACCTTGCAAGGTTATTAATCGATCGATCGTCGGCCTCTCACCGTTATCCGAGACTGCTTAACTATACAGTCTATTTCCCTGTATGATGGAATTGAGAATGAATATGGATGCTTGATTAATTGTTTGCACAACTCATGTCTGCTGTAGATGCTTACTTAGTAATGATTAATCAACTAGAATTTGCGCTAAAATTTTGAAAGTAAGGACATACTCTTTGTTGCTTTTCAGCAAAATAATCCACTAGCCAAAAGCTTTGCATGTCTAGAGAGTTGGTGATTTTCCATCACCAGTCGGTTAAGTCTTGCTGAGTATTAGTATACTCAGCCTTGCTTTTGTTGTTGTTTTCAGGTGCAGTTTGGGATGGGAGGAAGACGATGTTTGTTGGCATTATGGATGGCCTCCTATAATGCTACCTTTTCTCGTTTAGTTTTATTTCCGCTGTATTTATAAACTCTGAATCATTTACTTTTATGCAAAGGACTCGGTTTGTAATTAAATAACCCTTTATGGGAATTGATGTAATAAATTGTGACTTGTTTATCTCTGGACTCGCCTTCGTGTGAGTTTTGATGTACGGTTGTCGATCCTTTGTTACAAGTGATTTACCGGGCTTGACCCGGCAGAGACGACAAGTTAACTCGGTGTTATCGCGTAATGACCAAAAGGAGTGGTTTATGCGATAATATGGAGTTAATTTGGGCGGTTCTGTCACAAAAAGAACCGGGTTATACCCCTTCAACTCCGGCCCCCTGTGCTCCTTTCGGATAAGGTTGTCAAATAATTCCACACACCTAATTAATTGGCTAAGCCAGAGCCATATGGACTATGGTTGCACTGTTTTCCTGGGTGGTTCTCCATGTTCCAATTAAAAAAATCATATGATCTTATTATTAACAAAGCCTCATCTTTCACCAAAGTTATCATGATCATCATTCATCATTTTGTAAAATTTCATTCGAACCATCCCAAGGTATAGCAACTAAGCATTTCTACCCAAAACATTTATTTAAAAAGGTCGTTCAAGGTAATGAGGATAAAAATCTAGTCATGTCCTTAAAAAGGTGATTTTCCCATCAATTTATGCATAGCAACAATTAAAAGTAAATATTAATTTAATATGCAATTATTTAGGACAAAGAGGAATATGCAGAGGGAGAAGTCCACTTGCCTTCCTTGCTTAAACACTGGGGTTCTTCTTCTTCAAAAACTTGCTCTTGATCCACTCCAACTGGCTGTTCACTTGAAACCGGCACGATGTCTACAAGCACACATGAAAATATTCAATAACTAAAACAATACACCAGACATGAAAAGCTCTAAAAAGAGGACAAGGTTTGGCTCTAGGACCGCGAACGCAAAAACACTCGGAACTATCGGGAGATTTAGATTATATCACACAAAGCTATGTGCTTGGTATATTTTAATTCAATAAAGATGTGCATAGGTTATTTCAAAGAAATACCCTTTTTATAATTAAGCAAGTTACTTTATATTTAAAAGACGATGTAAACTTAGTCCAGTTTTATTTATAAATATTCAAGTATGATTTATGCAATTTAAACATTTAATTTAAAAGAAGCGTGTAAAACCATCTAGGCGTGTAACTTAATATTTCGAGTTGTTCTAATCAAATTATAATTCAAAAACACATTTATGTTCATATTAATCAAATTAATATTTAATTAAGAAAACTCGGGATATAGCCTATGTTGCTTTTATTTAGAAAGCAAATTGCATAAACATTAATCAATTTAAGTTTGATTATGAAAACCGAGGTATATCTCTAGTTGGCTTTTTAATTGAAAGAAATATTTAACTAGTATTAATCATATTAACTTTCTTATGAAAACACGTGTTGAACTCTAATTAGATTTTAATTAGAAAAACATGTGTATAAGGATTTAATCATATTTAATATTTAAATAAATTACAAAACAAAGAACGTGTTCAACATTGGTCCTATCACATACTTTTAGTTGATATGAACCTAACGCAATTTGAAACGGTGGAAACGGAGCTAAAACGCAAAAGATACGGCCAAAACAAGCTTCAGGGACCTTTTTGTGAAGAAACTAGGCTTCCAGGGGCTTAACTGCAAGAAACCAAGGGCTAAAACACAATTACGTATATAAACCAGAGGTTTATAACGTAAAAAGACAGAGCTTGGACCTCGGGTGAGAAAAACTAGGAAGGTCAGGGGCTTAAACACTAAAAACAGGACCTAACTGAAAGGATTCTTATAGGTGGAAGGGCATACTTGTGATATTAGAAACTACAGGGGCTTTTCTGCGAAAAGACCACGAACGGCTCGGGTTGACCGTTACGGTCAAGGTTGACTCGCACGAGGGCTGCGATCTCAACCGTTGATCGCGGATCGGTCGGCTGACAAAAAACTAAGAAGATCAGGGGTCTATACGTAAAGAAAAGGACCTGTTTGCTAGAGTTTTCACTAGTGGAAGGATTTGGTTGTGATAAGGGAAAAACCCGGGGACTCTTTTGCAAAAAGGCCGACGCACGCCTTGGTTGACCGGTGCTGACTAGTTTGACTCGGCGGGGTGGGGCTGATCCGAGCCGTTCCGTCTAGATCCGACGGCCAACAGCGCGTGCAAGCGACTGGTCAGCGGCGCGCGGCGGCGGTTCGCCGGAGGATGGTCGGAGCTTCGCCGGAATGGAGCTCCCGGCCACGGTTTTCAACACGGTTTGGCTCTACGCGAAGAGGAGGACGAGGCGAACCTATCCGAGGGAAAAGGGAGGCGGTTAGGGCTATGGGTGAAGGGCGCCACGGCCGGCGGCGGATGGCGGTGGCGGCACAAGGCCGGCGAGTTCTTGCGCGTGAGGAAAACGAAAACCGAGCGCACGGGAGGCGTCCTCACCTTGCTGCGATCCTCTGGGAAGACTCCATGGCTACGAAGAGGCAGCGGGGAAGGAGATCGACACGCGGCGGCGGGACTCCGGCGGCCTCCAAGCTCGGGCGGCGGCGCGCACGTGAGAGGAGAGGATGGGAGCTCGGGTGAAGAAAGGGGGAGGCTGGGGGGGTCAAGCTCGGTTTTTAAAGGGCAAAGGAGGGGAGAGGGAGCGACGGCCAGAGGCGGAGAGGCCATTGATGGCCATGGCGGCCGGCCCGGTCTTGATGGCATTCAAAGGGGGGCGCGTGAAGGGGAAGGAGTAACTGAAGGGGGATGATGGGGAGGAGTGGCGTCGGGGCTTCACTGCGCCTTTATGGCGAGCTTGAAGGCAGGGAGGGGCGAGAATGCCGGGGGAAACGGCCGGCGGCGGTGCTGGACGCGGAATAGGGGAGGCCGGCTGGAGGTTGGGGAAAGCCCTGACGGGCGGGGCCCGGCTGCCAGCGAGAGGGAGAGGGGAGGAGGAAGCGGGCCGTGTTGGGGAGCTGGGCAGGCGAGAGAGAGAGAGAGAGAGCAGGCCGGCGGCCTTAGCGGGCTGAGAGAGAGGGCTGTGGGCCGGAAGGGGAAAAGAGGTAGGAAGAGAGGGTTGGCGGGTTGTTCTTCTTTTTTTTTCTTCTTTTCAAAACCTTTCCTATTCTTTTCAAACATTAAAACTTTTCAAATCTTTTCAAGTTTTCAAATTATTTTAAAAGCTTATAAAACTTCACACCACCACACCTAAACACCATGCATTGCAAACCATGATGCACAAACACTTATTGCTTCTATATTATTTAAATTGATATTTAAATATTTAAAAGCCAAATTTATTTGATAATTTATTTATTCCTAGAAAACAAAAACTAAAACACCATGTTGCTACATTAATTTAGTGATGGAATTTAGGGTGTTACAAATCTACCCCTTAAAAAGAATCTCGTCCCGAGATTCGGAGAGATTGGGAAAACTAAGGGTACTCTTCTATAAGCTCATCTTGCACATTGAGTTCTTCTGGCAGTCATAGCTCCTTCTCTTATTTTCCTTTATCTTGATTCACTTTTCCTTCCTTCTTGGATGGGGTGGTAGCAACAACTTCAATCCTATCTCCTTGTGGGCTGGTTAAGAGCACTGACTTCTTGGCACACAGAATTATTCCATCACTTTTGCCTAACCAATCCATTCCAAGTATCACATCTATTCCACTAGATGTAAGGACTACTAGATCAGCTTGAAAATCTATTCCCCTGATTTTAAGATTGACCCGTGGACATACATAGGTGGATTTCATTTCACCGTTCGGGGAGCTAACCAATAAATGTGTCTTCATAGAACTCATAGGTATATCATGCTTTGCCACGAATTGTTCAGTAATGAATGAATGCGATGCTCCGGAATCAAATAGAACTGTTGCTGGTACAGAGTTGACAGAGAACGTACCCAGCACAACACCTGGAGCGTCTTGAGCTTGCTCAGCTGTCACATGGTTCACTCTACCTCGTGCGTAGTTCTGTTGGCCTCTGTTACCTCGAGGAGTAGAGTTCCCGATGCGAGCTTGAGATAACGGTTGTCCAAACCTCTGACCATTACCTTTCTGAGGAGTCTGCATGTTACGCTTCGGACATATGTTGGCATAATGTCCCAATTCTCCACAATTGAAACAACCATTAGGACGAACCGGGGAGTTGTTTCTCACTGGTGCTCTTGAACGATCTTGATGATGACTTGGAACATGTGGTGTCAGCTGGCTGGAATGCTGGGGTGATTGAGTTGAGTACTGCAACTGTAAATTCTGAGTATAATTTCCACCTGATCCACCAGAGTGAAACTGAGAACTCTGAGATGAGTTGAAGCGGGGGCGTGTGTTGCTAGATTGTCCATGAGATTTAAACTTGCGCTTCTGTTCACCAAGTTCCATACGTTTGTTCTCCAAACCTATAGCCTTGTTCAGCAACGTCTAGAAGTTGGGGAATGTATGGCTCTACAACTGATAGTTGAGTGGTCCAATCAAACCATCCAAGAATCTTTCCTGCCTCTTGGGATCGGTATTCACTTCATCGGGAGCATAACGGGACAAATGTGTAAACTTGTCGAGATATTCCGTGACAGACATGTTTCCCTGCTTCAGTGCAAGAAATTCCCTCTGCTTGAGTTTTATCACTCCCGAAGGAATGTGATGTGCACGGAAGCTATCTCTAAATTTCTGCCAAGTAATAGTATTGGTCGCTGCATGCGCAACGATATATGCATCCCACTAATCACTGGCTTGCCCTGTCAGTCTGCCTGCAGCATATAGGACCATTTCCCGGTCGGTGCATTGAACGGTTTCAAGCTTCTTGGTAACTGTCTTCAGCCAGTCATCGGCATCCAACGGATCGGAGGAGTGGGAGTAGGTAGGTGGGTGGTGGCTCATGAACTCCTTATGCTTGTCCCTCGGCTGTGGCGGAGGTGGTGCTAGTTGGTTCTGTTGAGCTTGCATGTTTTGAATAGTGTTGGCAAGATTCTGCAACAGCTGTGTCTGAGCGGCAAGGAATTGCTGCAATACGGGATCCATCACTGGGTTGAACGGTGGGGGTGGTGCTTGATTCTGTCGATTAGCAATATGAGCACGGATAACAGGTGGAACGTCTTGACCTCCTCCTGACCTGGTTTGTACCATCTGATTGTTCGAGAAATTATTTCAGACAAGAACATTGAACTGATGCATGAAGAGATAAACTCGAAAAGATGAAGCAGCATGAATTTCAAAACTAAGACAGATTCTGATAGCTCCATTGTTTTGTACATCTCCCTGTAAATACTTATCCCTCAGTGTTGAATTCACTCATAAAACTTGTAAACTAACCCAACTGATTTTACATCAAATAGAGTTCTGTAGCTCAGGATATGATTAAAATAGTGTTGTTGTGACAAAGAGTTGTGCAAAGAGATTTTACTCCAACCATCTTGTATGATAGATAAAGAAAAAGATAACCCAGATTTGAACCCAAACCATCTTTACTAACCTAAGAATTTATTTCTTGTTGCATTTGTGACCATCCCTCCACAATGTAACTCACACAAGCAAAGATCCAAATCAAACATATGTTCAAACAACAAACATTAACACAACGATCGTCCTCGCAGAAACGTTTCTATCGAAGTTGATAAGGAGGTAGGCAATCTAAGAACTTATATTAGATAACACCGGTAGTGGGATTCAGCTGATAGCACAAGAACCGAACTCAGTATAGATCAAAACAAAAGGATGTATTTTAACAAGAAACAAGGAATAAATTAGATTTTATGCGTAAATAAGTCAAATTTGAAGGATGATAGACTTTCTAGAACATGAATCCTTACTTTTCGTCCATTTCTAACTTAAGGCTGCGTCCTACAGTCATTACTGCTCTGATACCACTCTGTCACACCCGTTTTTCCGAAGAAAACTGAATGCATCTCATATGTGTGCCAGGATCAAGTTTACACACATATGATAGATGTCATGAGTGAAATATCCATAAACAGAATTAAAAAAAATGTACAAGAGTTAAACTATTACATTATCTTTCATTACACTCAGACGTTAGACTCAAAGGTCTTTAAGATGAACATACGATTACTAGACGAAGCAACTCCGTCTTTAGCTCCCACAGGCACATGACTGGGGGCACGCAAGCCTCAGAACTCATCGAAGTCGCTGAAGTACTCTTCACCGGTGTTCTCCTCTGAACAGCGGGTAAGCAAGGATGAGCACACTTATGGTTGGAGCTCAGCAAGTGGGGGAAAAGTGCAAGGCTATCAAGGGTAGGCTAAGGTTATGCAGCGATTAGCATTTTTAATGTTGGTCAAATTTTATTAGCAAGCACCTATTTACTAGATGTAAGTTTATACCATCCCACTTAAAAGACTTTAGAAAACTTTCCATCTCTAACCATACATAAACCACAATTTAATTCCATCTTCAAGTTCATTAATCATGTGAGGGTCCAGGACGCTCTTGACCGTAAGCACGGCTGATCGATCAGTTTTCACTCTGCAGAGGTTGTACACTTTACCCACAGTTCGTGTTCCCCATGTCGCCCGGGTTGATCAGACCCTTAAACACTTCTGAGGTGAGTGGCTAGGGGTCCACTACGAAGCCTTTACAAAGATATGCAGAAGACCAACAACCCGCGACAGTTACAGCAGCGGAGCAGACCATAACCCTCCCTAGTGGTCAGCACCTTAGTAAAGGCTGCTACCCCAAAAGAACCGGGTTATACCCCTTCAACTCCGGCCCCCTGTGCTCATTTCGGATAAGGTTGTCAGATAATTCCACACACCTAATTAATTGGCTAAGCCAGAGCCATATGGACTGTGGTGGCTCTGTTTTCCTAGGTGGTTCTCCATGTTCCAATTAAAAAAATCATATGATCTTATTATTAACAAAGCCTCATCTTTCACCAAAGTTATCATGATCATCATTCATCATTTTGTAAAATTTCATTCGAACCATCCCAAGGTATAGCAACTAAGCATTTCTACCCAAAACATTTATTTAAAAAGGTCATTCAAGGTAATGAGGATAAAAATCTAGTCATGTCCTTAAATAGGTGATTTTCTCATCAATTTATGCATAGCAACAATTAAAAGTTAATATTAATTTAATATGCAATTATTTAGGACAAAGAGGAATATGCAGAGGGAGAAGTCCACTTGCCTTCCTTGCTTAAACACTGGGGTTCTTCTTCTTCAAAAACTTGCTCTTGATCCACTCCAACTGGCTGTTCACTTGAAACCGGCACGATGTCTACGAGCACACATGAAAATATTCAATAACTAAAACAATACACCAGACATGAAAAGCTCTAAAAGAGGACAAGGTTTGGCTCTAGGACCGCGAACGTAAAAACACTCGGAACTATCGGGAGATTTGGATTATATCACACAAAGCTATGTGCTTGGTATATTTTAATTCAATAAAGATGTGCATAGGTTATTTCAAAGAAATACCCTATTTATAATTAAGCAAGTTACTTTATATTTAAAAGATGATGTAAACTTAGTCCAATTTTATTTGTAAATATTCAAGTATGATTTATGCAATTTAAACATTTAATTTAAAAGAAGCGTGTAAAACCATCTAGGCGTGTAACTTAATATTTCGAGTTGTTCTAATCAAATTATAATTCAAAAACACATTTATGTTCATATTAATCAAATTAATATTTAATTAAGAAAACTCGGGATATAGCCTATGTTGCTTTTATTTAGAAAGCAAATTGCATAAACATTAATCAATTTAAGTTTGATTATGAAAACCGAGGTATATGTCTAGTTGGCTTTTTAATTGAAAGAAATATTTAACTAGTATTAATCATATTAACTTTCTTATGAAAACACGTGTTGAACTCTAATTAGATTTTAATTAGAAAAACATGTGTATAAGGATTTAATCATATTTAATATTTAAATAAATTATAAAACAAAGAACGTGTTCAACATTGGTCCTATCACATACTTTGAGTTGATATGAACCTAACGCAACTTGAAACGGTGGAAACGGAGCTAAAACGCAAAAGATACGGCCAAAACAAGGTTCAGGGACATTTTTTGAAGAAACTAGGCTTCCAAGGGCTTAACTGCAAGAAACCAAGGGCTAAAACACAATTACGTATATAAACCAGAGGTTTATAACGTAAAAAGACAGAGCTTGGACCTCGGGTGAGAAAAACTAGGAAGGTCAGGGGCTTAAACACTAAAAACAGGACCTAACTGAAAGGATTCTTATAGGTGGAAGGGCATACTTGTGATATTAGAAACTACAGGGCTTTTCTGCAAAAAGACCACGAACGGCTCGGGTTGACCGTTACGGTCAAGGTTGACTCGCGCGAGGGCTGCGATCTCAGCCGTTGATCGCGGATCGGTCGGCTGACGAAAAACTAAGAAGATCAGGGGTCTATACGTAAAGAAAAGGACCTGTTTGCAAGAATTTTCACTGGTGGAAGGATTTGGTTGTGATAAGGGAAAAACCCGGGGACTCTTTTGCAAAAAGGCCGGCGCACGCCTGGGTTGACCGGTGCTGACTGGTTTGACTCGGCGGGGTGGGGCTGATCCGAGGCGTTCCGGCCGGATCCGACGACCAACAGCGCGTGCAAGCGACTGGGCGGCGGCGCGCGGCGGCGGTTCGCCGGAGGATGGCCAGAGCTTCGCCGGAATGGAGCTTCCGGCCACGGTTTTCAACACGGTTTGGCTCTACACGAAGAGGAGTACGAGGCGAACCTATCCGAGGGAAAAGGAAGGCGGTTAGGGCTATGGGTGAAGGGCGCCACGGCCGGCGGCGGATGGCGGCGGCGGCACAAGGCTGGCGAGTTCGTGCGCGCGAGGAAAACGAAAACCGAGCGCACGGGAGGCGTCCTCACCTCGCTACGATCCTCTGGGAAGACTACATGGCGACGAAGAGGCAGCGGGGAAGGATATCGACGCGCGGCGGCGGGACTCCGGCGGCCTCCAAGCTCGGGCGGTGGCGCGCGCGTGAGAGGAGAGGGCGGGAGCTCGGGTGAGGAAAGGGGGAGGCAGGGGGGTCGAGCTCGGTTTTTAAAGGGCAAAGGAGGGGGGAGGGAGCGACGGCTAGAGGCGGAGAGGCCATTGATGGCCATGGCGGCCGGCCCGGTCTTGATGGCATTCAAACGGGGGCGCGTGAAGGGGAAGGAGTAACTGAAGCGGGATGATGGGGAGGAGTGGTGCCGGGGCTTCACTGCGCCTTTATGGTGAGCTTGAATGCGGGGAGGGGCGAGAATGCCGGGGGAAACGGCCGGCGGCGGTGCTGGACGCGGAACAGGGGAGGCCGGCTGGAAGTTGGGGAAAGCCCTGACGGGCGGGGCCCGGCTGCCAGCGAGAGGGAGAGGGGAGGAGGAAGCGGGCCGCGTTGGGGAGCTGGGCCGGAGAGAGAGAGAGCTGGCCGGCGGCCTTAGCGGGCTGAGAGAGGGCTGTGGGCCGGAAGGGGAAAAGAGGTGGGAAGAGAGGGTTGGCAGGTTTTTCTTCTTTTTTTTTCTGCTTTTCAAAACCTTTCTTATTCTTTTCAAACCTTTTCAAACATTAAAACTTTTCAAATCTTTTCAAGTTTTCAAATTATTTTAAAAGCTTATAAAACTTCACACCACCACACATAAACACCATGCATTACAAACCATGATGCACAAACACTTATTGCTTCTATATTATTTAAATTGATATTTAAATATTTAAAAGCCAAATTTATTTGATAATTTATTTTTTCCTAGAAAACAAAAACAGAAACACCATGTTGCTACATTAATTTAGTGATGGAATTTAAGGTTTTACAAATAAGCCTCACTACTGTTAATTACATGCTTTGGACCGATCGATCCACATGACACACGAATACACGATGAGTCGTGAGTCTTTAGCTAAAACAAGGCCAATTATATATGTACGTAGAATATGTTCATCATATGTTCTGATCCATTGCAACATTATTGATGAAACTCCTTGACTCATGTAGATGACCTGCATTGTATGATAAGGGCCCAATAATGACGACTCTCACCAATTATATATTCAATTGTTGCGTCACCATCAGATGAATCAGCCTAAACTCGATTGACTGACTGATCTGAGAGTAGTCCGTGAAAGCTAGATTCGTTGTTGATTGAAGGTGTCGTCGTATATACATATATAGGGAAAATCCATTCTACATGCGCGTTCGATCAATATAACTATTATGAAGTTCAAGAATATATAGGTTCCTTTTTGCATGGAAATCTGCAACCCTACCAATGAATTAAGAAATTAATGGCAACACGTTGTCGCATACTACTGATTAAGTTTAGTAGTTTTTGCATCATACACAATAGCTCCCGGCACTGCTAGCTAGCTACTCCCTCCGTATTAAAAAAGCTTGACATTTTGGAAAAAATTTTGGTCAAACATCGAGAACGTAAATCATGAATAACTTTTAAGCTGTTGAGTTTAGAAACATAAAAACTATATGAGTAAATTTGTCTTGAAAAATAATTTTATAAAAGCATATATATTTCAGTTTTTAATAAATATATTTATCAAAATAAGAAGTCAAAATTATACTTTGAAGATCATGCCGCTGTCCTAAACATCAGTCCTAAATGTCTAAGTTTTTTTAGTACGATCGAAGGGAGTAACTTGCAGCAACAACCCAACACATGCATCATGCATGCTTCTGCTGGCGTGGCGCAACGTGACCGTGACGCGACGAGGCCAGTGATCTTCTCTTCGCCGTGCATGCATGCATCATGTGCCCGGCCTTGATCCACACAAGCGCTAGGATATACAGCATCTCTATGTATGTATCCATAATCCATGGACACTATTATGAGAGAAAATTAACAATGTGATTATAATAATGATGGTATACTGCGGGTCGTCCATGTGTGAATAACGTGTACGCTACAGACCATGCAAAATGGATACATATACATATGAAAACAGTAAAATTAAAGGAATGCACGTCTAATTTGGGTTATAAATTAAAAATGCAAATTTTTTTTATCACAACCGAATTCTTATATATACGGTCATCATCTTCCAACTAACAAAAACTTGAAATTAAGTAATTAACATGTGGGTCTTTACAAAGAGCATGCAAAATGAAGAGACAAGGAAGAATCTGCAGGGAAGATTAATAATTGTAGCTATCTAGCTACAGGAGTTTTCAATAGACAAGCAAATCGTTATTTAGATAAATGTCTTTCAATAATAAGCCTCTCACTGTTAATAATTACTCCCTCCATCCTCAAATATATGATGTTTAGGACGAGCTAGTTAGTTCATTTCGAATTAATTTGTTTGTCCTAAACGTTATATATATGTTTAGTTAAGAACGGAGGTAGTACACGCTTTGAACCGATACATATGCCGCATGATGAGTCGTGAGTCTTTTACTAAAACAAGGCCAATTATGTAGCATATGTTCATCATATGTTCTGATCCATTGCAACATTACTGGAACTCTTCGACTCATGTCAATGACCTGCATTGTATGAGGAGGGACCAATAATGAAGATCACCAATTATATATACATATATTCAACTGCTGTGTCGCCATCACATGGATCGGCCTAAACTCGATTGACTGACTGAGAGTAGACCGTGAAAGGGAGATTCATTGTTGACTGAAGGTGTCGTCATATATGTCTATAGTTCTATCAATGTAATTATTAGGAAGTTCAAGGATATGTTCCCTTTGCATGCAAATATGTAACCCTACAAAGTGAATTAAGAAATTAATGTGACTACACATTGTTGCATACCAATCATTGGTCAAGTATATCCAGTTTATACGTTTCTGACCTATGGTTAGCGACATCATGACTCTACCGTTATGAACATATAGCTATAAACAATGCAAATCCATCTCCGGCCAAAATGTCCTTAGGGCACTCCCAACCCAGACTCTATGATAGAGTCCATAGTCATTAACTACACTGCCACGTAGGTAATTTGCTGATGTGGTAAGCAATTTAATGATGAGAGAGAGACGAAAACTTAGAAATCAAGTCTATGTTAGACTCCAAGTCTACACGCAAAACGAGGTATGTGTGGATCCCGTGTGGCTGCCCACATGCTTGATGTGTCCGCTTATTTAATAAAATAAGAGCAGAAGATCCGAGAGGAACATTAAATAGACTCCATGATACAAAATCTGTATTGAGAACTATAGTTTCTTGTGATGAAGTCTTCAAGCTATAAACTCCATAAATAGAGTCTGGGTTGGGAGTGCCCTTATCTCCTACTATGACCCTAAACATTCAGTCTACATTTCAACATTATATTTAGCGATACGGCTCAGTTGTTAAGTACTCCCGCTACTTCAAAGTATTAGTCGTTTTGGCTTTTCTCAATTGTTAAGTATATATTACCATGCATCTAGACATAATATATATCTTGGTTGTTGCATACCAATCATCGGTCAAGTATATCCAGTTTATACTCGTTTCTGACCTATCGTTAGTGACATCATGACTCGGTCGTTATGACCTCTTTCCTTTAGTCTTTCCTTTATCTAAAAATCGATCTCCGGCCAAAATGTCCTTATCTTCTATAACCCTAGACAATCAGTCTACATTTCAAAATTATATTTAACGATATGGCTCAGTTGTTAAGTACTACAGGAGCTAATAGTCGACTTCATCTCCGACCAAAGATGATGTCATTACTATTATTACTTTTTCCTAGACGCTATGTAACTCATGGGCAGTATTTGTGTACATACGAGGAAAAGGATCGCTCTGACCGATATGTCATTTCCTCCAAAATTAATCTCTCCCGTTTGCACAAATCAACTTGTTCACACTAAAAACCTCATGACTCATGCTATGTAGTAATTTAAATGGCCACAAGCGCAATTATCAATTGCAAAACTTCTTTTTGTATAGTCACTGTATTACTCTCGATCTTCACATCGTCATACAAAGTGGGTGTGGGTGGGGTGGGGGCGCAGTGATCAACATATCAAGTCTCGTACCAATGGTATCCTAGATTTATTAGAATATTAGACGCTGGCGATTGTTATAGCGTAGACTCATTGTCAGACCCTTTTTTGGGCAGAGGATCGTCAACTAGTTATAGTAGTAGGCTTGCCCGAGGTTTCATGAATACTACATGATATTTAACTAGATGATGGGATGTTTTTTGCAAATTTTTTGGGATCTAAACATCCCATCATCTATCACATCACCTCTCACTATTCATCTGCATTTACACCAATTCTTCCCCAATTCAGCCATTTCATCTGGATCTAAACACACCCATAGTTTTCGATCTGCAAATACTTGTCGTTTTGGACAAAGACTCGCGGTCTCCAAAATACATTTTTTACCAATATTACCGATTAGAATATTTTAGAAAATTAAAAACATACTTTCTGCTAGCAACGCTCTGCATGACTTGTGTTTGTTGAAATTAAAAATTAAAATAGTTATCGTTAGTCAAAATTTTAATAGTTTGACGTACAAGATACTTATCCAATGACAAATACTAAGGGTTTAATAACACTTTGATCAATGGTTTGTAAAACATGACAACTTCAGTGAATAGGATTAAAATGTTATGGGGGAACTTTTCTGAGTTTTATAAATCATAACATCTATCTTACATAACATATGTATTATTATTTAATTTATGGTTAAAGGTAACAAAAAGTTTGACTAGCACGAATCCTAAAACGACCAGCCTGATCATAAAATTCACTTATCGTCGGGAGCGTACAGATTAAGATTAGTAGCTTTCTTCATGAGACACTAATCGCTTGCACTAGTACATTACCAGAACAGAGACGTTCTCATGCGTTTGGATAGACATACATGTCGCATTAGGAAGCCGTACCGAGCACATGATTCTAGCTGCAGGCTGTGCGCAGAAAGTGAGGCTGGTGATGGCCAGTTCGTCACGATCTTGGTCCATGCACAATCCATGTGCCCACCGTAGTACCTCGATCTAACTTTAACGTGTGTTGTTCCCGCGGCTGGAATAATGTTTGAATACGGTTATTCTTGATCCAAGTGGCTCAAAACCTTTTCGCACAAAATATATGAGATCAGGTGCTGCAGATCTCCCCACAAGTAGCTGGAAATATGTGACATGCATGTGTGTGAACTGTAAAGCAGGTGATGCCACGGGGATCAATGGAGTGCATGGCCGGTGGAATTTGCAGTTGGATCAAAATGACATGAAAGGAAATTAAGCGTATATGTCCATGCATGAACCTATCTAGTTTAGTCAATGCAGAATAATAATGCACCTAGCTAGAGATCTAAGAACAATATATGTGGCACGCACATTTGGAATACTACTTTGGAAACCATTCTCAAATATTGTAGTCTAGAGTTGCCATGCATGATCAAAATATTGTACAATAATGGACCTAGCTAGAGATCTAAGAACAGTGGCACACGCACATTAGGAATACTCTGGAAACCCTCTGGCTAGAGTTGTCATTCTCAAAATGATCTTCCTAGCAGCTTCTTAGTGTGAAAAGCCAGAAGTTCAAACAAACACTGAACTTCATGTGAGAGGATCATGATATATTCATGTGAGAGGTTATTTAAAACTAGGCATGATTAATGGCACACTACCGTCATCCATGGCTCCTTAGAACCTGGAGCAAATATAATCATGCATTCAAGTCAAGCTGAAATAAAGTTATACACGTTGATAACTAGCTAGGTCAATTTGTCTCATTTGTTTTAGACACTAATATTTAAGTCCTCCATATAAAGAACAAAAAGGATCGATCAATGGGCGCCCAATGACAGGAATGCATTTGATTTAATTTCCTTTCTCTACAGAATCTTCTGCTTTTTGCTTTTTAAGCTTCGACGTGACTCTATGTGATGGGTGAATAGTGTTAAATTGCCACCTAGAACATCGCCTATATCTTGCTGTAATCCATGCTCACACACCTAATATATTCCCATATTTGAAAATGATAGTATTAAAATTTAATGGTGCTTAGAGATACCTATAACTAACATATATACACGCTACATACAATACCATATCTCAACTTGATATGGTCCTAGCTAATTCAATGGCTACGTCTAATCCACCGAGGCGCAATTAGGTTCCCAAACCGGCCAAACAGTGAGCAATCTGGTATCATATCTTGAATGGGATCGGTCGAAGAACTGTCTAAAGCAGCTTCAGTTTGTGAGGCGAGGAGCAAATATTCAAGCAAAACCATCAATGAGCAAATTGATGAAGGTATATTGGTGGGGCCTTGAACTGACAATTCTTATCCTTAGTGAAATAATTAAACCCACTAATATATAATCAGAAAGTGATAAAAATTACTCCAAAAACCTCTCGCTCAAATTATTAAATTTGAAAGAGACTGAGCTAGATATGCCTTGTAGTTAAATGGATATCAGACCCAAACCACTCCCTAATGTGACCTCGCGCCATAGTTTTAGAGGAGGACAAATCTCCAATGTGGTATTAGGCATCAGCATTGCTGGCTTGTAAAGTGCTCTAGTCGTTGGGATGTTGAGTAGGCAGCATGTTCTTCCAAAAAAAGTGATATTGATTGGAATATCTGAGGATACCAGTGTAGTGTAGCCAACCACCATGTGTGTGTGCGTCGCTTCCTTTTTACTCCATTGTGTGTGATCAAGTCTATATATAGATATAGATATATACTAGTGCATGATCAGAGGGATGGCGTTATATGACCTTCTAACTAATGACATGCGTCTCTGATGAACTTTTATTCACTCTTTAATCTCAAAAAGATAAAAGAGACCAGATGCACATTTTCTTTTCCTATTTTTTTCTTGGTTGATGAGAAACAAAACTAGAAGAGAATCAAAGGCAGGCTCTTACCAACATCTCTAAATATAATGTGTGAAGCACATAGCAGAGTTGAGGCATCATCCAGTAGTGCAAAAAAGGTTAAGGAAAGGCATGACTAGTTAATAACCAAGAACAGATGATTGGACATACATGCAAAAGGTAGGGTATATATAATGTTTGGATCGATGGTCAAGCAAAGAACATGATTCCAGAAGAGAAGAACTTATTAAGATCTGCCGATTCAGATGGACTAGAGGCTCTCGTTCTAACTTCTAAAATATAGTCAGAAGTTTTCATAGCCATCCATACGTTCAGGACTTGGCTTTTTATCTATATGTGCTATAGCTACTTGAATTGATGCCTCTCTTTTGTTTGCAGCTTCTTTAAGAATGGGACCATATCACACTCATCAACTGTTGTTTTAGCCACCCATTATGTTACAGTTCATAGTACCAGCTAGCGATCTTGCTCGGCCAGTAAGCTAGTAGCTATTCCATTGGAGGCACCATCAGACACAAAAAAGGATCAACTATTGTAATGAAGTGATTACAGACGGCGGAGCGCAAATGCAGACGTTGTAGGATATTTTTTTCATTCTTTAGAAAAAGTAATAAAGAGGGAAATGCACATTAAACAAAATTCAGCTTTCAAAACTTCGTTCAGCATACTATGGCAGCAGCCAATCAGGGAAAAAAAAACTTTTCACCCCCAAAGAAAGCCCAAAATAATTATTCCATGATAATATCCTATGATATAGGCTTTTAGCCAAAATTATATCCCAGATGATGCCAAGGACAATATAGCTCCATTGGTTATGATTGCTTGGAGAAGAAATCAGATGGCTAGTCGACACCTTTCCCACCTACAGCTAGCAGCCACTCGATCATGAGCCATGTCGACCATGCAGTCAGAAGACAGATGCCGAACATGCAGGAAGCTAAGATAAGAGAGGAGTGCAAAAGAGGAGGACTAAGAGAGTAAATTACACCATCATGCAAGCATGGGTCGATAGCAATCCTGAGATGGATCGTCAATCCAGCTCCATGACATTGCTTTTGTCCAAAGCGTCAAAGGAACGAACGCAGAAGGTGCACGCACGTCCAGGTGACCAGGTGTGTGGCTGATCGTCGTCCATGGCGCCCCGGCCCTGCCGGCGGCGTGCATTCTCACCGGAAAGGATCAGGACAGCCGTCTATGTCGCCGCCGCACGTCGTTGTATCGGCAAATCTTGCTTTGGCTGTCATCGCATTGCCGAAGTGACGTTTGCCTTGTTTTTCCACATCATAAAATGCATGAAAAAGATGCTGACACTTCGCTTTGTTTCCTCATCACAAAACACGTGCAGAAGGACGATTGAAAACCTGAAATTAGGTTTGCAACTTTTATTATTTGTTATATCTCACAATTAGTTGCACGTATATACGCTACTACTTTTAGAGTCTTCTTTGCAACTAAATTAGGTTTGCAACTTAATGATTTTAGGTCTCTAAGATATATGGCATTTGGTCGTTTAGGCACATTCTAAAAAAGGTTTTGTTTTATAGGCATGCTATTGACAGGAGACATGATTGCCGACCTTTGAGTTTGGTAAGCATGTTAAGTACGTAGTGCACCAACCTAATTTTCATGGTAAGGTTAGAGATGCCCTTTAACTATATATATACTCGATCCGTTCCAAATTATAGCCTGTTTTGATTTTTCTACGTTCATAAATATTATTATGTACCTAGACATAAACTATACGTTGATACATAATCAGTGGTGAAGGCAAGATCTCAGCCTAGGGGGTTTGCTTTTCTTCCTCCTCCTTCAGCCACTGCTTTCTTCTTCTTTCTTCTCAAATTTGTAGGGGAGAAGCATAGGGAGCTCCCCACCCCTCGCTCTGCTGTTGTACATAATAATATCTACGAAACTAAAAAAGTTAAAACAATATGCCATTTTGAATGAAGGGAGTACCAATCAGTCTCACCACTAGTGTGATCAATGTGCACACCCAGTACTTTGCCCTACTACTCTTCACTGAGAAACCAAAGTCAACTCTAGTCGTCTTATCACCACATACACGTGTTAGTCGTGTTGGCTAAACTGCTCCTCAAAGCTATTGTTCTCAACCAATATAATTGGCCGGCCGGGATATGCACAACGCAATGACACAGTTGCAAGACATTGCAGAACTTTTAAGCTCTTGATGAATTTCAAGTCTTGGATCGTTTGCCTTTTGCGTGTAACAAGTCTTCGATCTTTTGCCTTTTGATGCATGTAACAAGTACGTAGCAGTACAGCAGTGTGTGTGTCTAAGCTTCGTGAGCAAAGGATACAGTCCATTTTGCCAACTTGTCATATGCATGCCATAGTTCACACGATTTCGATCTGGAAATGTCAACAGGCCCACAGCCACCGGGGCCCACTCTCGCACTCCTCCGGGCCCACCGAGAAGGGCAAAAGATGCCGCGTTACTGGCCTTTTGCAGCCACCCACGGTGGGGCCGGCTCCCCACCCAAGATCGATGTCGAGGCGCCACGTGTTTGATGCCAATAATGTGAGCCGAGGACAGACGCGGTGTGGCAGCGACCGGAGAGCATCGCGCACCTGACCTAAGCACAGAGAGAGAGAGAGAGAGAGAGGTAGCTGCTGCACAGTTGAGACCAGGACAATTCGATTTGCAACAATGTCCAAACTATTCCACACAGTACACCCTCTTCCTATAGGCATGCATGAAATGAAATCCTGCTAGCTCCACTCAAAAAGTGCCACAGAAGATGCAGAAGTTGAAAGCTCAAAATCTCTAGGAAAATGATGCCGATTGCGCGTTCCAGACACACTGTTAATTAAAATGGTATGCACAAACGGGTTCAGGAACTGTCTGTGATAATAAAATGTTCAAGATGAAGTTATCAGTGAACGGAGCGTAGCTCGGGTGTTAAAGTTTCTTATGGCAAAACTTGTCCACCCATGTTTGAGTCCTTTTTTAATGGAAGGCAAAGTATTCTTTTAAAAAATCATGCTAGACTAGCACTACAAATAAAGGGTCAATAACAACTGGATATAATGAAAGGTTTTAAATTTAAACTAAACACTCTGGAGGGAAAAAAAAGTATGAATGGGTTTCGGAAAACCGGTTTCATATATGACTCTTCCATACAAATAAAATTTATATGATCATTGCTTATGAGCTCTTTTAAGAACCATCTACATTGTATTATAGATGTATTTTTTTATTAAGAATTCATATGGCTTTATGCAGTGACCGGGTGTTTCTGAAGATATGTTGCTAGCCGAGGGGTGCATACGTATAAAATAAGTACACGTGTAGTTCGCTGGAATTAATTTGTTCCCTCTTGACGCATGAAGAGCTGATCAAGATGTTTTCTGCTGCTACATTAGTTCCTTTGTTTCAACTTCCAAAGACAGCTGGAAAAGCTCACACGCATTGAACACGTCCTGTACATCCTCTCTCTATCGATTTGATTCTACACACAGATGTGTGGCTGATCGCTCAAGAGACCCTTTATCTTACGGCTCACACTATCCCAAGTTCCCAGGGCTTTGTTTCATTGCAACATCTGGCTTTGGCAAGATTGCGTTGCACTCTACTTTGTACATACCTTCTACATATAGCAAAAAAGCAAAGCTCCAAACACTACTAAGGAAAGGACCTTTTGTACCGGTTCCAAAACCCCATTAGTAGCTGTTTTGGAACCGGTACAGACCAGCCGGTACTAATGTGGAGTCCACATTAGTACCGGTACCCTATACTCGGTACTAATGTGACATTAGTACCGGGTGGGGATACACCTGGTACTAATGTGCATCTCTCCCGTCCCCGTCCGTCCTCCCTCTCCCTTTTTTCTTTTTTTCTTTCTCTTTCCCTTTTCTCCTTCTTTTCTGTTCTTTTCTTTTCTTCTCTTCTCCTTTGTTTTCTACCCTTCTTCTTCAATCATTCGCAAAACAAGATTCATACACAAATGAATTCAACAATTGCTTTGATTACAACATTACTTTGATTCAACAAAATCCACATGATTTCATACAATGAATCACACATCAAACCATTCAGATTTCACAGGAATAAAAATCTAAGAACACAAGAACATGAACAAGAACACAGGAGAACCATCCTGCCCGGCCGCTTGGGAGACCGCGCCCTCGGGAGCTCTGCGCCGGCCAGGAGCTCCGCGCTGTCGTGCCGGGCGCGCCAGCCGGGAGCTGTGCCAGCCCCACGCCGCGCCTCATGCCTCCGCCGCGCTCCAGGGCTGTGAGCTCTGCCAGCCCCGTGCCGCGCCTCACACCTCCGCCGCGCTCCAGGGTCGGGAGCTCCGCCAGCCCCACGCCGGCCGGGAGCTCCACCAGCGCCCGCTGACGGCCGGCCCCCAGACCACCAGCCCCGCCACCGCGTGCGCACGCCCCTAGGCCGGGAGGCCTTGCCGGTAGGTGCCGCGCCGCCTCCAACCCGCGTCGGTCGGCCTCCCACGCCACGCCGCTGGATCTGCTGCTTGAGAGGAGAGGAAGGAGAGAGAGGTGAGAAAGAGATAAGATGCAGGAAATGAGGTGAGAAAAAGAGATAGCAAGGGACGGGGGGGGGGGGGGGTGGGGAGATAGATATTAGACGGAGGGAGACAGCGGCGTGCGGTGGTCAGCATTTGTACCGGTGGGTCTATTCGCCCAATACTAACGTTGTGATATTTAGTACCGGGTGGTACATGGGCCCGGTACTAATGTGTGGTGCTCACATTAGTACCAGGTCTAGACACCACCCGGTAATAATGTGACACATTAGTACCGGTTCTAGCATCGACCCGGTACTAATGTGTGTCAAAAGGGTGTCACCTGAGCTATCTTTCCCACCCGGTACTAATATACGCATTAGTATCGGTTCCAAAAAAAACCGGTACTAATGTGAAATCCTTCCCAGGACAAAAGGTCCTTTCCCTAGTAGTGAAATTAAAACACGGTCGTCGTCTCTTTCATTCCCTTGGCTGCGCGTAATTGACTTGTGTTGTTTTCAGCCGCGTATCATGCAGGAGCATGGCCCCATCCGGCCGCTTCTTTTGCGTCGCCATTTTATTTTTCTCTTTAAGGAAAGCTAGCTAGCTAAAGATGGCTGGCCAAAGCTGTGGCGCCAGCTCAATGTCTCGTATCTCTCGCCGAATCATCGTCGTCCTGGCGCTGATCGGTGGCATGCATGGATGTGCATGCTTTCCTAAAATATACAATTACTCTCTCCATTTCCTAATATTTGTCATTCTGCATTCTTTTTTTATACATCTAGACATATATTATGTTTAGATACATAATAAAAGAGAGATATCTAAAAAAAGTCAGAATGACAAGTATTATGAAACTGAGGGAGTACTTTGCTATCAGGGAGGGATGGAATCATGCATGTATGGATACATACGTCATTAATGTGGTCCATGATACAAGATATACAAAGTGAAAAATATCTTGCTTTGCTCATAACAGATAATACTATATCAGTTCTTTTTTACATGATGTTGACCAATTAACGTCATATATTAAAGGTTGGAGAGAGTAGCTGCCAGGACATTTATTCAGAGTGAACAAAACTTCAAACATGATGACTAATAATACGCGAGCTATGTGTGCGGCACATGTAATTAACGTTATGGTTATGGAGTTTTATTTAGGGTTAGAAAGGTGCCTTACTTAATATATGCTATCCTTTGGATCCACTGCTAGATCGATTATTGTGGGAGAGTGATGAGGTCAATGATTAGTCACTCCTCCCATGCGTCGTGTAACTCGATCTCCCCTTTAAATATAATATAATGAATTAATGATGTGTAGCTCTCCTGCATATTCTTAAAAAAGAAAGATTAGCCACGCATCCCATGCTACACGTGTCGTCTCTTGACCAGTAGTACTCCTTAAGATATATACTCGACGTGCTTATTAGTGCTACTTGTCAAAACTTGCACAAGCCCATCACTTGACAACGATAACTCATGGATATATTGTGCTGAATGCCCGACACATCAACATGCTCTGATGTCTAGCTGCTATAGCGTCTGGTTTTCAGCTGGCCCGATCGTGGATGCATGCATGCATGGAATTGTTAGAATAAGGTTAGGCCAAAGGCATAAGAACATTTGGCCGTCCAAAATAGCTGGCTAGCAAGCTAATTCGTACTACCACATTTGGTGGCAGATAAGAAAGGCTAAAGCCGGATAGTTCTCTATACTCTACTCTATCTCCAAGATAATGTTGGAATTAATAATGGAAGATCAAAAGTTGGGGGAATGATGATTTAGTTTTCTCCTTTAGTTGAAGAGCAAAATTCTTGGCTTTGGGATGAAGGATCTTTCCGCGTGTAGCACGGAATGACATGGCTTCTTCTCCAATGACAATTTAGCAAAAATTATAAGAACTCATCTCACTTTTGTGAAGAATTTTTTTTGATATATATCTATCGTGTCGAACTATCTAGTGCCGAAGGTACTCACTTTCCAAATATTTGCCTTTTCTAAAAATATTTTTTCCCTCTTTTGCGGCAACACTCCAAAAATAGTATGGTCCTATAAAGGGTAAAGCCAAAGTATAACAGGGTGCTTATTTGCTCTGACATATACTCCCTCTGTGTTTTCGTATGCATATTTACAAACACCTATAAAACTAAAAAAAGTCAAAAAGACCTATATTTGAAACGGAGGGATACTCAAGAGTCATCTATATCCTAGTAAATCAAATAAAATCCATTGTTTCGCACTACTGCACCCAGAGCCACCACCCACCAGATGGCGCCAAGATAGCGGCTGTTAAGAACCATCATTTGTACATTGTACAATGCATATATGCTTCACTACAGGTGTTGGAATTTGATTGCATGCGTGGCAGGGAATATGTGTTTCTATCCTGAATATCATCACAACATTGGAGCCCGCCGACCGAACAAATATGAACAATCCAACAGTTGCTGCTGCCGCCGTTGTCCTGGTGACGAAAACACTGAACTGACGAGAGAGAGAGAGAGAGCAGGAAAAGATCTGTGGAGAATAAATTACGTGTCGATCAGGTGGGAGAATTATGATGCTCTCGACCTCAGCGAATCGATCGTGAGCTCATCGTCAATTTGTCATGCTTGGACGCCAAGTGCATCGTCAATCAGTGCAGTGGCTCCCCAAACCAAATCAATCGTCATCGGTTGGTTTATGCTTCGATCGAGCTGTAGTAGCAGCTAGACATCTGGTAGATGCGAGCCAGGTGCTTACACGTTGCCGGAGGTCATAGCTTTGCTGTTGCGTCTGGTTGTCGGTCTCTCGTTTCCCAAAGGCGCTTGACATGTAGCCATCCTCCAAAAGCAACCTTTTTCTCTCTCAGCTTTATTACAATGTGTCATCACGAGTGAAAGATGTACTGGTACGTAGTAGCCAACATATCGACAGTAGTGGGTAGTTCTGTTAGCTGCACCTTGCACGGCAACAAACATGGTTGTCGATGCACCCAAGTCTGGAGATCAAGAGAGGGATGCACGTATGCATTTGTGGCGAGATTAGTTCATGAAAACAACTTTATTTTTTTAGTAATGGTTCAAAGAAAACAACTTCTAAGGGTATGTTTGGAGAGCTCCATCTGATTCTCTATGCGAGCTGATTCCTGTGAGAGAAGTGATTTTATGACTAAAAACGATTCTATTTGATTCTATTATATATAAACTCTTAAAATCAGAATGGAGAATCATTTTGACAGAATCAGAAGAAGCTACTTTTGTTAGCTCCTCGCCTCTTAGTTCATTTTAGAAAATCACTTAACAGAATTAGCAGAGAATCACTTCTCCGAAAAACTATAAGCAGAGAATCACTACTCTATGAAATATTGAAATCTGAAAAATTGAAATCAGCAGACAATCAGCTCTGTGAACTCTCCCAAACACACACCATGAATCTTGTTTCCTAAAACGTTTTAGACACACAGCAACAGCTGCTGTTGCGCTGCAATCTGAGCAAGCATGCAGCTGCAAGCCCATCTCAGGATACGCTGCTGCACGTTGGTTTGGTCTGCTTTTGTCGGGTGGCTTTTGCTAGCGTCGCTACACCTGGATGGCAACCTTTCCTCGTGTACCCTCCGGGCCTCTACACGTGGAAGCTATAAGGTGCTAGTTCGTTGTTCATACATGCTGTTGCACGCCACTATGTCCACCCGGCCCTACATGCTGTGTATACGGTTTTCCTGGCGATGACAGCTCGAACAGAACCCAACAGGCCACATGCCGCAGAAACGTTTGTTTCGAAAGGTTATTGATCGGTATAGTTTGCAACCAGGTCGTCGCCAGAGATTATGTTTGGTCTTTTTAGACGTGCAAAGCACGTTTTTTATTAAAAGAGGAGAAAAAGTCGTTCACAAAGAGTACAGGGTCTGAGCCCAACAGAAAAAAACACAACGGGAAAGAAAATTATACCGCTCTTAGTGGGCGAACACCTAAAAGACGAGCTAAGAGAAGGAAGCCCACACACGCCCACGAGACCACGATCTCGCCTCCTCCAGAATAGCCGGCACCAGCACCACCGGTATGAGAGCTTCCTTGTCATGTACGCGCTTGTTGCGCTCCTTCCGAAGCGACCAAGCGACCAGCCAGACAAAGGTATCGAAGCCTTTCCTTCGAACCTTGGCGACCTGCTTCCTAGCGGAGCACCACCAAGCCGCGAAGCTCGTGGACCGGTCCGGGGCAAGGTCCTGGAGCAGAACATGCCTGAGTGCGCCCTGAACCAAACCTCACGATTAAAGACACAGTCCACGATGAGGTGATCAAGCGTCTCGGAGTCCTGTGCACAGAGAGCACCTCAGACCGTGCCGGTATAGGCGGTCAGAAGTCCAGCAGCAAGCGTGCAAGACTAGCCAAGCGAAGAACTTGCACTTCCCTGGCATAAAGACTTTCCAAATCTGCCTAGCTCCGAGGATGTCGACGCGACCCAGAAAAAGAGCGGAGTAGGCCGAAGCCGCAGAGTAGACACCACCAGGCGACCACTTTCACAAAAATCTATCGGGCTCCGACGTGAGCCTGACCCGTTGCAAGATGTCCCAGACGGTAAGGTATTGCACGATAACCTGCACCGTCCTAGCGTGGGTAATGTCAGCGACCCAACGAAACCCCGACACGTTGGGCGAGAGCGCCTCCCCGATAGTGCGAGAGCGCCTGATCCGCGGTGAGACAGCTGCCCAGAGATTAGGAGCTAGAGATTTGATGGAGCAACAGAGATCCAGTTGTCCTCCCAGAACAACACGCAGGCCCCATCCCCCACCTCCACCGAGACGGAGGCGTCGAAGAAAGCCTGCGTAGCCCGGTCCACTAGGAAGCGGAAAGATGCCCAATTCCGGTCAGGGTCAGTTCGCGCAAGCCAGAGCCAGCGCAGGCGAAGGGCCGTCCCAAAGGCGCGGAGGTCAGGCAAGCCAAGGCCACCACAGCGCGTGAGGCAGGTGACGTTCACCCAAGCGACCAGACAGCGACCGCCGTAGACCACCTCCGTGTCGCACCAAAGGAAGCCCCGTATGAGAGTTTCGACCGCACGCAGGGCCCAGGGTGCAACGACAATCGCCATCGAAATATGCACAGGGATGGCCGAGAGGGTTGACTTGGCTAGAACTAGACGACCACTACGGCTCAGAAGTCTACCCTGCCAAGGAGGTAGACGCCTGGCGACCTTGTCGACCAGAGGCTGCAAGGCGGCTTTGGGCAGCCGCCTAATAGAGAGAGGTACGCCCAGGTAGGTGCACGGGAAGTCTGCGATGGTACAGGAGATGACAGAGCAAACCAGGGAGAGGTGGTCCTCCGAGCAGTTAATGGGGTACACCTGGCTCTTCACGAAGTTAGCCGCCAAGCTGGAGGCACTCTCAAAGAGCGACAAAACTGCTTTGACGACCCTCAAATCTAGCTCGACCGGAGAAAAGAAAGCGACCACGTCGTCTGCGTAAAGGGAGGCGTGGAAGCGGATGTTCCTGCCCAGCCCCTGGAGGAGGCCGTGCGACTCCGCCTGGCGGAAGAGAGCAGGGAAGCATTCCATGACCAGGACAAAAAGCATGGGAGAGGGGGGGGGGTCTTCCTGGCGTAGGCTGCGACCACGGCAGATACGCTGCCCCGGGACACCATTAAGAAGGATCTTGGTGCTGGCAGTCGAAAGAATGACGGAGATCCAGTCGGTCCATTTGCGTGGGCAGCCGACTGCAGAGAGAAGCTCCAGGAGAAAGACCTACCCAACCGAATCGAAAGCTTTTGCTAGGTCAATATTGAACATGATCCTAGTGAGTTTGTGACTGGCGAGCATTCTTACCGTGCCAAGAACATATCGAAAATTATCATGAATGAGGCTATGTTTGGTCTGGTTGTTCATATACATGGTTGCAAAGATTTTAGAACCGATCTTGTACAGTTTGTTATATTGTGTATTCACATAGATGAGGGTATATGAGTTCGTTTGTGTGATCAGTATAAATAATTTTTTTCTGTATTATGTTTTGCAATAGAGATCTTTTACGGTGGTTTAAAGTACCCATCATTACTTGTTTGGTACTTCAAGGTTACTTCCTTTGTTAATTTTCACTGTCTGAAAAAATAATTGAAAAATCATTTAAGGATTATTTTTGGTACTTGGGCCTACCGATGTGGTATTTTAAGGTACTTCCTTTGTTTTCACCATTAGATTTTTTGGGATGGACTCTCATTTTTTTGCAGTCTTTCTAAAATTTATCTTCGCAATAATGTACATGTGCATGTTCATTAGTACTAAGCAATAGGAGGAATGGAAATAAAATCTTGATTAACCTACTATATATTGGTTAAAAATATTTGTACATTATTAAGGATTCCTAGGCCCGTTAAAGCTTTCTTAAAACTTAGCTTTCACCGTCACACATAATTTTGTATATTGATAATGTAACGTAGATGTGTTACTATATTTTTCATCAATTTTTTTAAATATTTAACATCTCCGTATAGTATTTTTCATAAAATTTGTTAGTCAAAATGCCATCTTTAGTTTATAGATTAGGTTGATATCCAAATTAATATCATATATTCGAATTAGAGAGAGTAGTTGCAACTTAGTTTATCAAAGATCTTGTGCCTGACTGTCGAGTCATTTATTTAGGAATTAGGATGGTTGGTAATAAGCACATTGAGTGGATTTCTATACGCTTCTCCTTTCACATACTCCCGTCATTCTAAATTATAGTTCAACTTACTTTTCTTCTAAACCAAATTTCTCTAAATTTCTAATAAAGTTACCTTAAAAATATCAACGTCTACAATATTAGATTAGTTTCACTGAACCCATTATAAGGTTTCAATGAATTCAAAAATTCCAAGAAAATTCCCAGAGATAGATTGAGACACGAACAGTCCAAATAAAATATTTGGAGGTCATGAGAAGGATTTTAGAGCCTTCTAATAAATAGAATTAGCTCAAGAAAAATGAGAATAAATTTCAGAAAAAGCTGGAAAATTCTCGAAAGGATTTGGTCGTCATCTAAATGCATTTGAAAAACCTTTTGCACTCATAAACACCAAGATGCATCAGCATGAATGCAACACACACATAACAATTTATTTAATTCAGAAAAACAAACAAAGGCTTTTCCTGTACTATATTTCCTGTAAATAATATAAATGTTAGAAAATTTTAAAATTGAGTGAAAATAATTGCTTAATTATTCTTTCTATTCACATCCTGAAATTGAAAATTTCAGGGTGTGACAAATCTACCCCCTTAAACGGAATCTCGTCTCGAGATTCGAAGAAAGAAGAAACAAGACGTAGGTAGACAAACAAGAATATTGCTGCTCAGGTAGGCAGGCGGTCATCCTCTTTTGTCTTTAGGATGTAGGATCTTCAGTATTCACCTTTCTTTGTCGTCGAGGTCTTCATCAGAGTGAGCTAGATGGGATAATAGCAAGCACAAGGTAGGAAGGAAAGTAGAGTGAGGTCTTCTTGCTTCAACTTGCTCACTTTTTAATGGCGACGATGGCAGTAGCATTTACTTTGGCATTGTTGCAGGCTTCCATTTCTTCTTCTGAAGTCCTTCATTCGATCAGGTAGGGAGAAAGAGAGATAACAAGGATGTAGGAGGCACAAAGGAAAAACCCAACTAAGCAACTGATGTTATTGCAGATATAAGACCCACAATACACCCACTCACTACAGAGAACCAACTCAAACAAGCTCATAAAGACAAGCATCATCACGCAAACATAGAACTCCACAAGTCAACATAGAGTCAAAGGAACGATGGTACACGTTGTTAATAGAGTCAAAGGGTATCCTCCTAACCATGTGCATAGCTTGCTTCACCGGTCATTGAGGCTTGACTTCATGGGATGAACTAGTAGCTCCATACTTGGACAGGCATCCTTCAGAAAACATGCCACGAATCGTCTAGGGATGTTTAATTAGAAAGGACACTTTGGAATCAAAAGTCAAGGAAAGAGTCCAAAGCGGAATTGTTTGAAAAGCAAGGAGAGGTAAGATGGGCAAGATTACACAACTGATAAAATCAAGGAACATATTGGTTATTAAAGAATAAGAAGAAATATCAAGGGTATAAAAGAATAAAGGATGAGAGAATAAAAATAGCACTGATAAATCAAGGAGGTGTATTGCATGAAACAGGTAAGATCATTCAACAAAAAATGAATGCACGATCAAGATCAAGGGGAGAGAAAACAAATAGACAAGGGTAGAGAATTTATCATTTGCAAAAGAATGGAGTGCAAATAAAAAGGAGTCAGAAAGGTGAGTTAACAAGAAGGATTGAGAAAAGATAATGGTCAAGGAGTGAAAATATTCATCACAAAGCTCAAGGGAAAGGTAGTGATGAATTTTAGATCAAAGGAAACCTTAAGGAACGACTATTGCTATCTAAGCTTATGTCCTACAGTCGATACAGCTTTGATAGCACTATGTCACACCTGTTTTTCCAAAGAAAACTAAGTGCAAACCTATATGCATGCCAGGATCAAGTTTCATGCATATAGTTGACATAAGTGAATAACAGTACAATATCACGTAAAGAAAAAGAAAGATTATCAGAGTATTACGCTAAATCCTGGAAACAAAGGCACCAAATATCATAGGCAGTCGCCTGGGGGTTGCGTACACCTAGCACCAGCAACATCTTCACAACGACTTCATAGGAGCTTCCTCTCTCTTAGCAACATTGTTTATAGCAAGAGTGAGCACATGTCGTACTCAGCAAGTATGGGGAAAGTATGAATGCAAAGGCTTAACAAGGAAAGGGTGACAGGTTGACTACATTAAGCAATTTTAGTTGGTCAAATTTTATTAGCACCTGATCACTAAGATAAAAATATACCAACCCACATTAACATAAGAGATACACCATAAACATATGGCTAACATAACCATAAAGCACAATTTAAGTCCATCTTCAAGTTCAATTATCATGTGAGGGTCCAGGCCGCTCGTAACCGTGAGCACGACTAATCTATTAGTTTTTAACACTCTGTAGGGGTTGTACATCTTTACCCACAAGTCGTGTAAAAGTTCAGAAGAACTTTGAACCCAACCATGCGATGCTAGCTAGGCATCATACCACACTACCAAGGTGTGATTGCATAGGGATGCTATGTGGTCTTCAAAAAGTTTCCCTAGTGTGAAACAACCCGCTAAGGTTCCGAGTCGCTGCAAGGTATAAAGTCCCCTAGTAGGTACCGTGTCTTAGCCAAGCCCAACTCCCTACAAGAGCGAGTCTATACCCCACAGACGCTCCCCCTTGCCCTTTTTGGTAAGGTAACCCCAACACTAGAGTCCCTAATTAATCAGCTGTCACACCTGATTTCCGAAGAGAATCCAAATGCATCTCATATGTGCGCCAGGATCAATTTACAAACATATGATAGACGTCATAAGTGAAATATCCATAGACAGTAATCAAAACGTACAAGAGTTAAACCATTACATTATCTTTTACTACACTCAGACGGTGGACTCGAAGGTCCTTAAAGCGAACAAATGGTAACTAGACGAACAACTTCGTCTTCAGCTTCCACAGGCACATGACTGGGGGATCGCATGCCTCAGAACTCCTCGAAGTCGCTGAAGTATTCTTCACCGTTGTTCTCCTCTGAACAACGGTAAGCAAGGGTGAGCACACTTATGGTTGGAGCTCAGCAAGTGGGAGTAAAAGTATGCAAGGCTGTCAAGGGTAGGCTAAGGTTTTGCATAGCATTTTAAGTTGGTCAAATTTTATTAGCAAGCACATATTTACTAAGTGTAAGTTTATACCATCCCCAAAATTAAGCATTTGAAACATTATCCCAAAACCATATGAAACCATGATTTAATTCCATCTTTAAGTTTAATTATCATGTGAGGGTCCAAGTCGCTCTTAACCGTGAGCACGACTGATCGATCAGTTTTCACTCTGCAGAGGTCGTACACTTTACCCACAGCTCGTGTTCCCCATGTTGCCTGGGTTATCTAGACCCTTAAACACTTCCGAGGTGAGTGGCTAGGGGTCCACTACGAAGCCTTTACAAAGGCAATGCAAAAGACCAACAACCTACGACAGTTACAGTAGCGGAGCGGACCATAACCCTCCCTAGTGGTCAGCACCTTAGCAAAGGCTGCTACCCCAAAAGAACCGGGCTATACCCCTTCAACTCCGGCCCCCTGTGCCCCTTTCGGGAAAGGTTGTCAGGCAATTCACACACCTAATTAATTGGCTAAGGGCAGAGCCATATGCCACTGTGGTTGCACTATTTTCTTGGGTGGTTCTCCATGTTCCAATTAATTTATATGATCTTGCAATTTACTAAAGTTCACCAAAAATACCAAAGTCTCCATGATCAACATTTTATAAATATTTTCTTCAACCATCCCAAGTTAAGCAACTAAGCATTTCAACCCAAAACATTTATTAAAAGGGGTTGTTCAAGGTAATAGGGGTAAAATTCTAGTCATGTCCTTAAATAGGTGACTTTCCCATCAATTTATGCATAGCAACAATTAAAAGTAAATATTAATTAATATGTAGTTATTTAGGACAAAAAGGAAATGCAGAGGGGGAAGTCCACTTGCCTTCCTCTACCAACTGAGAGTCTTCTTCCTCAAAGAAAGGTTCCTCCTGATCTTCTCCGAGAGGTTGCTCAGTTGAAACAGGCACAAGATCTACGCACAAACACAATGCATACAATAAATAAATAAAACAGTACACCAATCATTGCTATAAACTAATAACACACTGATAAAAAGATTCTACATGCTGAGACGATCATTTTGATACCTTAAACACAAAAAACGGAGTTCAAACATGAAAGATATGATTAAAACAAGATGCAGGGGCTTTTTTGTAAGAAAACTAGGCTCTCCGGGGCTTATTTGTAAGAAACCAGGGACCCAAAACATAATTATATATAAAAACAGAAGGTCTATATTGAAAAAGAGTTAAAATGGACCTTGGGTGCTATTATACAGAAAAGACAGGGGCTAGAATATAAAAGAAAAGACCTGGATGTAACGGTTTTCACAGGTGGAAGGACCAGCATGTAAAACAAAGAAAACCAGGGGTCTCTTTAACAAAAGTACCTTGGTTTGACCGGTATGACCCCGGTTGACTCGCGGCTGGGTGTGATCCTGGCCGCTCGTTCACGATCGGATGGCTCGTGTCGACGATAAGCGAGGAGCGGCGGCGGGGATCACCGGAGACGGCGGCGCGCGGCGGCGAGTTCGCCGGCCCAGGCTCGGGATGTGGTTCCCGAGCACCATTCGAGCGCGGATGGGTGCTACGCGAAGCGGGGGAGCATGCGCACCCGGCCATGGCCTCTGGGAGACGGCCCGGGTTGCCACGGCAGCGAGCACCAGAAGGGGGCGGCACGGCCATCACCGGCGTGCGGGCGCCGGTGCATTGGCTCAGAGCGCAAGGAAACAAGGAAGGGGGCAGGATTCTCACCACCACACGGAGCTTCGGGCACAGAGAAAGGTGACGAAGAGGAGCCGGTGAAGAAGATCGATGACGGTGAGCTTCAGGCGGCGCTCCGGCGGGAACAGAGGAGCTCCTGGGCGTCGCGGGGTCCGGTGGTAGTCCTGAGACAGGGAGAGCTCGATGAGCTTTGCACACAAAGGAAAAGAAGGGAGAGGGGGACAGGGGCACTCCACCGACGGCGTGTTGCTCCAGCGGCCAGCAATGGCACGACGGCAGAGGAATTTCAGGCGGCGGCGCTTGTGAGCGAAGGGTGTGAGTGCGGGAGCTCAGTGATTGCAAGGGGGAGTACACAGGGGCTCGAGGGGAGGCTTTATAGCCTAGAGAGGGGAAAGGGAGCGACGGCCGGCGGGGAAAAGGCCATTGATGGCCGGCGGCCACAACTGCCATCAAGGGGCCGGCGTGATTGAGGGATAACTGCAGGGAAAATGATGGGGGGAATTGCTCTGCGCCCTAATGCTCTTTGATTAGGGGAAAGACTTGAAGGAGGGAGCGCCAGGGACGCCGGTAATGGCCGGCGGAACTTGCGGCGGGCGCCTGGCCGAGCGAAGCAGAGGAGGGAGCCGGGGGGAGAAGAAGATGCTGACTGGCGGGCCCGGCGTGTCAGCGAAAGAGGAGGGGGAACTGGGCCGCGCGGGGGATACTGGGCCGGAAGAGGAGGTGGCGGGCCGGAGTGGGCTGAAAGGGGAGAGGGGGGAGGTTTGGGTTTTTCTTTTCTTTTTTTTCAAAACCTCTTTCTTTGAAAATTCAAACACTTTCAAACCTTCAAACAAATTTTAAAACTTTTAAAACTTCAAACAATCAGACATAAATACCATGCAAGGCAAAAGATGATGCACATGCACTTTTCTCATAAATTTTATTAAAAGAATATTTAATTATTCTTAGGTTCATTTTATTTGATAAACTTAAATCAAACTTTTTAGTTAATTAAATCTACAAATTTTGTTGCCTATATTGATTCATGTGATGGAATTTTAGGGTGTTACAAATCCTACCCTCTTAAAGAGAATCTCGTCCCGAGATTTAGGAAGATTAGAGAACAGCTGAGGAAAATCTTTCATGAGTTCATCCTCTCTTTCCCAAGTTGCCTCTTCCTCCGAATGATGACTTCATTGCACTTTACACATCTTGATGACCTTGCTCCGAGTAACCCTTTCTGAGGTATCCAAGATTTTGATAGGATATTCTTTATAAGTCAAATCTTTTTCCATCTCAATATCTTCCAACTGTACTGGTTCTATTCTGACCTCACTTGTGCACTTCTTTAATTGTGACACATGAAATACCTCATGAACTCCCGACAACTGTGCTGGCAGTTCCAACTAATAGGCTACCTCTCCTCTCCTTTCCAAGATCTGAAAAGGTCCAATAAAACGAGTTGACAACTTCCCTCTAACATTAAACCTTCGCAGACCTCAGATATGTGACACTCTAAGATATGCATAATCACCCACTTCAAATACCACTTCTCTTCTACGAGGATCGGCATAACTCTTCTGTCGTGACTGTGCAGCTTTGAGATTTTCTCAAATTATCTCAACTCGCTTTTGAGCTTCTCTTATGCTATCTGGCCCAAAGAGCTGACTTTCTCCAGTTTGATTCCAGAACAAAGGTGTTCTGCATTTTCTCCCGTACAAAGCTTCGAAAGGTGCCATTTTAATGCTAGACTGATAGCTGTTATTATAAGCAAACTCTGCATAAGGCAAACTCTTGTCCCAACTACCTCCATGCTTCAAAGCACAAGCTCTTAACATATCCTCTAAGATCTGATTTGTTCTTTCAGTTTGTCCATCTGTTTGTGGATGATAAGCCGAACTAAAACTTAACTTTGTATCCATTGACTCATGCAACTTTTGCCAAAAACGTGAGGTGAATTGAGTGCCTCGATCAGATACTATCTTCTTCGGAACTCCGTGTAAACACACTATTCTTGAATTGTATAACTCTGTTAACTTGACCCCGGTGTATGTCGTCTTAACTGGTATAAAATGTGCAACTTTGGTTAACCTATCCACAATAACCCATATAGAGTCATACCCAGCACGAGTACGAGGTAAACCCACAATGAAGTCCATACTAACCTCTTCCCATTTCCACTCGGGTATTTTCAAAGGTTGAAGCAACCCTGCTGGTCTTTGATACTCTGCTTTTACTCTCTGACATGTGACACATAAAGCTACGTGAGCTGTGTTGGCGTTTCTTAACGTCACCACTAGTTGCGCACCTAGAGGGAGCGTATAAGAACAACCGGGTATACCGCAAGCGCATGGAAATACCGCTGTAGCACTTCCCCAAGGAAGGAGAGTATTCCGAGGGTATCGAATCCAAGGAACGGTGTGCACTATCTCCTACTCTAGTATAGATGATCCAAGGACACAACTCTGATGGATAGGATAGGTAGAAAGGATCTGCTCGGACTGAGCGCAGAGTCTAGTAACGTTCTCTCAGGTATAACACTCACTTCGGGCACCAGGCACACGACCTTTGTGCTGGCTCGAGCCCAACTCGGTACGCGACATAAGAGGGTGGACAAAGGGTCCAACATGCTGTCACCACTGCGGCCTACCTCTACGCTACAATCGTACGTGGCCTTCGAAGGGTAGCTTATGGTCCAGACACCTCGTCTACACCACTCACTATTCCTACGAATCCGCGAGGGAGATACTGGCACTAGCTCAAGGTATGCTCTATCATTCATGCAAGATCACGAATGCACTTTGATCTAACTAGAAACATGCAGAAGCTTCACTTTACTCTACTTAGACAGGCAGGCAAACTAGATGCAAACTTATGATCTAAGTCTACTGGATCGAAAGGGTTGTGTTCGAAGAACACAAGCCTCTAAACCAAGAACAAACGAAGAACACAAGAACACAGCATTCTAAGCATGCATATGACTTTAGTCTAAATAGGAAATATCGAAATACTCACTTTAGTCTAGTTGAAGAACAAAGGCACCGCTGAGGATCGTTCTTGAGGACGATGTCATGAACATGACATGGCCTCAAGCCTCCCACCTCACTTCCTAGCACTAATCCTATACAAAGAGCTCTCCTCTCCTAAAGAGAGAGGCTCCAAGCCAAAATGAAGAGGAGGAGGAGAAGAGTGTGTCTCAAAATGGAGCCCCTCCCCTCCTATTTATAGAGGAGGGAGAGGCTTGCTTCGGTGCTCCAAGTGCCCCTAAATGCCCGGAAATGCAATCAGGAGCCAATCAGGAGATGCCACGTGGAGGGCCTAGATCAGCCGAACCAAGGTTGGTTCGGCTGATCTAGGGTTCGGCCGAATCAGGGGTGCCACGTGGCACCCTGTGCTTCCTCGTGGTGGCTGACTGGTGGGCCCTGATGCCTGTCCTCCGTGCATGCCAAGTTTCCTGACGGTTTTGGGGGATAAGTGGGCCCTTGAATCCATGTGATGTCCATGTGGCGCTTCATGATTCGTCGAGCTTGCTTCTCTTGGATTGATGACGTCAGTGATCTAGGGGAATCCTAGGTGGCATCGCCTCATTGGCTGGACTTGAAGTGCTTGGATCAAAGACTTGTGCTTTTACTCCTCTTTCTAGTGCTATTCACCTGTATTTGCATAATCACCAACACTTGTGGAAATATTAGTTTAAGCCCTATTCTAGTGTTGATGATCATTTTCCACGCCAAAAGGTATATGTTTGACGGGTAAGAAGTGAGTGAAAATCAGCAGTCAACAAATACCCCCACACTCGACCTTTGCTCGTCCCGAGTGAAGGGAAGAACAAGACCAAAGTGAGACATGATATCCAAAGGTATGAGACAGACATAAGAGATATTCCCAACCATACCTTGCACTTGTGAACTCTGATGTGTCTATCATGCTATCTTGGGTAGTTGAAGAATGGAATGGTCATGAATCAAATCACTCCTGTTCATCATGTCAAGTAACTTGGGGTTTTGCAATAAATTTTCAAAACAAACCTTACTTAGCTCCTCATTTGATTCTCTCAAATCGCTCAATGTGTATATGTCCTCACCAAGGCATTAGATTGCCTTTCTTCATCCTACTTCTAATGATGGCTATATGTGGAGCTTAGGGTAGGATAAAGGATAAGGCATACTTGTATCACATATATTGCAAAGTCAAAGAATGGATCCACAGAAAAAATCAAATCATACAATCAGATCAAGATGTGCACGTGTATGGATATGGTGAGTATGGTAAGGTGGATACTAGGCCCGGAATGGGTGCTAGATATTACCATACATATATGATGAAAGTGGGTTGATGGTAAGGTGGACACTAGCCCCGGAATGGACACTAGTTATTACCATCAAAATTATGGAACTCCTTTTTGCATGATCTCATCTCCCTCCTATTTCTCCTTTATTTTGGACATGGGCTATTTTTCTTTTCTCTCTCTTTTTTTTCATTATGCTTTTTGAGCATGTCTCTTTTTTTTATAGCCCATGTCTCTTTTTGAAGGATACTTTTGGAGAGAGATGTCACACCACATATGGAGCTTTATTTCATGAAACGGATGAATGATACAATGCTAACTTCCAGTGTAGAAGCATAGCAAGGGGGATATGATGGTGTGCACATGAATCTTGATCATGAAAGTAGTGAAAAGAATTCTCACAAGGGTCACAGGATTTGACAAAGCTCAATGTAATAACAAGCAGCATATGATTAAAAGGTTTTCAACTATGAACATCATATGGCTCTAGTAGGACAGTGGCATATCAAAGAGGAGCTTTGCAAGGGGTTTTCATGATTTTCAAATAAAATTCCCAAGCACTCAAACATAAAGAGCGAAGATCATATCATCAAACCATATCACAAACACCAACTACTTAGATAAGCATGAGTTCCCTAATGATATTTGTTCACAAGCATCAAGATGATGAGTAAGGAATAAAACATATGCAGGCCAACCACAGGAACCATGTAGAGCAAGCATAGCACATATTGCTGAGTTTGATGTAAAGGATATGAATTGAAATTCATTCAAACTCATGGATAAAGGAGAGTGAGGTAGATGGTGCACATACCATCGCTTCTGAAGGATAAGAGATCAAGGGAGACTAGTGGTGATTCGGCTGACCAAAAGGCAGCCGGCTCACTCCAGTTTACCTTGCTCTTGTCATGAAAGCGTAGTCGATGTTATGCAGCGCCTGTGTGGGAGTTCTCGAGTGGATATGTCGATGATGAGCTAGAGATAACTCCCCCACACTGGTGGTTGATCCTGGTGTTGTTCTTCAAACAAAAAGTGGAAACGAAAGAGGGACTCTACTTGGTTCAAGAACCATAAAGCCTTTATTCAAATTCAAATATTTTTGGGTTTTTTTTATTGTCACCATGTCATTTACTCAAGAAGGGTTAGACCAATGTTACACATTATATACAAAGGGAAATATACTTACCTTGGACCTTTGAGAGGTCATATGTACCACCTTTGCATGATGTGCAACATGAATCTGACACCTCAACTTACCTTCCCATTTGAATTTAGCTCAATGACTTACCCATTCAAATTTGACAATTTTCTGCAGGGGTTAGTCAGCATGCATGCAACCACGATCTATGAAAATATAACTCTAAGGTTCATCAGTCAAAACTCGACACCATGTCTTGTTTGGACTGAAGAAGACAGATTTAACCTAAGCACAATGCTTAATTTAAAACAGTCTATGAATGTGTGAGTACTTCAAACATTCAAACCAGAGCACAAGAACATAAATGAAGGAAGCAAGAAAGCATGATCAAGCTATTATCAACAAGGGACATAAGCATGAGCATAAGACGGTGAACCTCGGGAGCCTCCCGAAGGGCTTTGTTTAATGTCAAAAGCAGGACTTACCTAGCTAGTGGGCAAGATGCAAGAGCTATCATCATCGCCACACCAGGATAAGATTTGGTAGAGGAGGAACTTTACTCAGGATGCTCACATACCTCCCCCACACATGAAGTTTGCATTGCTGGGCAACAAAACTCAAGTGTGTGGTGATCAAGCTTCCTTTTGTAAATGTTCCCTCACTAAAGCTTATATAGGTGTTGCAGCTGATGTGGCTCACATGTTTGTAGGCATCACCTGTCCATCTTTCTTTTCAATCTCCACCTGAAAGGTTAGTGACCAAGAATACCCGAAGGACAACTTATCCTAAAAATATGTTCTTGCTTTTATTTGAAAAGGGAAATAAAATCTAACCTAATCCAGGCTATCTCCTGGGAGTGCTTTGTTTATTTAGGGTCATAAGCTCGACCATGGGAACTTCATCTTGTAGCTATCATTGGTGGTGTCATTCCCGTCTCACCACCAATCCTTGATGAATCAGTGAAGCTTTAGCTGCAAGGTTAGTGCTACAATGCACACACGAAATTTGATATGCTTATGGTAAACATATACATCTACAACCAACCTTCTGAACTTTCTACAAAAGAGGACCATGAGGTGATTGCAGCCCTCACGTGTGCTCAGCGCACTAAGCAAGTCTGACTCTGGAGGGACATGATGCGAGCATGGTCTGTATGGTGAATCAAGAATGAAGCTACCATGCTCGTGCGTGGAATCCTTTCCTTCGGACTCCAGAGTCAGTGCCTCGACAGGTTCCATGGCCCATGAATTCTCCATCTCAAGAGAGTCATCGTGGAAGCTCAATGTTGACTCTCGATCATGATCGAAAGCAACATGATATGGGCCAGCGGGAAGAGGCTGAAACTCGGTTGAGAGTGGTGACGATCGTTCGCCTTCACAAAAGTGAAGAGAGTCTCCCGAGTCATTCTCATGAGGGGTAGAACATTCTACAGCCTTAATGAGAACGGGCTCGGATGATGCGAACGGAGATGTATGTGTCATCTTCTCGAGCGGGTTTTGCTGGGGAAGAGGCTTTTCCATAGGATGTCCCGGACAAGGGGTAGCAGTGGCAGAAGCGACTCCCCTAAGCTTATCATCTAGGCTCCCTAAAGATGTATCGGAGAGCTGCTCTAGAGGGGAGCCTAGGAGAAGATCGAGATCAAGGACATCGAAGATGTGAAAGTCTAAGCTAGCCTCGATCCCGTCTATGATAAGCGGCATAGCACTTGCGATCCCCCGACATTCAAGAACATGTCCGAAGGGACAGGTCTTGAGGAGCATGTCGGATGATGCTAGAAGAACTTTGCCCAGAAGAGTTTCCGCTAAGTGCCATGGCAAAATGTTGACCTCCATGATGGGGTTACAATGGGCCTCTACGATAGTGCCTCTAATAGAGCAAGGGACAACCAGAGAAGGTGAGCTATTCCAAGTTGCCTCAGAAAATTGTGTCACTCCCTCTGAGCATTCCTCCCTCATGGCCTCCTCAGGATATGCGTCGTCAGGAGGATCAGGAGGTAGAGGTGGCACCGCAGGCCTAAGGGAAGGTTTTGTCGAAAGATTTCTAGAATGATCGGTATGGATAGAATAGGGATCCTCCCCTAATTGGGCATCAACAGAATTCGAGGTGTCTGAAAGATTTCTAGATGGGTCATCCTCGAATTTGCAAGTGAACACTGAAGGTTGAATTTCTTCTTCCTTTGGTGTTCGGGGTTCATGAGAGGGCTCAACAGACAAGTCTTGGGATTCAGAAGATGAAGACTCGGACTTAGATGTAGAGGGACCCTCATCGCTCGACTCTGATTCTTGGTTGGGTTCATTGTGAACAATAGGGACAGAAGAGTTTTCTAAGAGGGAATCTAGGATCTCTCTTCCTTCCATTGGAGTTCTTTCCACAAACAAACCTCCAGCAATAACGTCTAGATCGAGGGCAGAATCCATGTCTAGACCCACACAAAAGATGTATAATGACACATCGATGGGTAAAGACGGACCAGGTGTCGACACCAAAAGGTGTAGGAACCTAGCCCATGCCGCTCCTAGGGACTCCTCTAATTTCTCAAAATCGAGGATACCTATTGGAAGAGAAGCTACATGAGTGTACCATTGCTCCGTCCTTTCCATTAGAGAGAACGAGTGTCAAAAGTTATCTCGGAGTTCTCCCCAATCACCATTCACACTTTCTATAGTGCGGGCGTACCATTGTTCCGCCTCTCCTATGAGGGAGAAAGGAAATAACTTCCACCTCACGGTGTCCAGTGTCATGCCTGGCATAGCCAGACTAGAACACAGTTCCTCAAATTCCTCCAAATGGAGGTAGGGGTCTTCATTGATTGCTCCAAAGAATGGTCGATCTTGAACCATGGCTAAAAAGCCAGGGGAAGTTCATAGCCAGATGATGAAGATGATGATGGCTCTTCGAACTCACCCCATGAGGTAGAGAAGCTTTGAAAGGAAGGCATCTCAATGGGTAGTGGGGGTAAAGGTAGAAGAAAAGAAACAAAAAGGATAACTCGATGGGCAACGGGGGTAAAGGTAGAAGAAAACAAAAAAGATAAATACGAGGACCACTAGGTTCGAAGATAGATACAGCAACCGTTCCCCGGCAACGGCGCCAGAAATGCTTGTTGGTGTTTCTTAACGTCACCACTAGTTGCACACCTAGAGGGAGCGTATAAGAACAACCGGGTATACTGCAAGCGCACATAAATACCGCTGTAGCACTTCCCCAAGGAAGGAGAGTATTCCGAGGGTAACGAATCCAAGGAACGGTGTGCACTATCTCCTACTCTAGTATAGATGATCCAAGGACACAACTCTGATGGATAGGATAGGTAGAAAGGATCTGCTCGGACCGAGCGCAGAGTCTAGTAACATTCTCTCAGGTATAACACTCACTTCGGGCACCAGGCACACGGCCTTTGTGCTGGCTCGAGCCCAACTCAGTACGCGACGTAAGAGGGTTGACAAAGGGTCCAACAGGCTGTCACCACTGCGGCCTACCTCTACCCTACAATCGTACGTGGCCTTCGAAGGGTAGCTTATGCTCCAGACACCTCATCTACACCACTCACTATTCCTACGAATCCGCGAGGGAGATACTGGCACTAGCTCAAGGTATGCTCTATCACTCATGCAAGATCACGAATGCACTTTGATCTAACTAGAAACATGTAGGAGCTTCACTTTACTCTAATTAGACAGGCAGGCAAACTAGATGGAAACTTATGATCTAAGTCTACTAGATCGAAAGGGTTGTGTTCGAAGAACACAAGCCTCTAAACCAAGAACAAACGAAGAACACAAGAACACAACATTCTAAGCATGCATACGACTTTAGTCTAAATAGGAAATATCGAAATACTCACTTTAGTCTAGTTGAAGAATAAAGGCACCGCTGAGGATCGTTCTTGAGGAAGATGTCATGAACATGACATGGCCTCAAGCCTCCCACCTCACTTCCTAGCACTAATCCTATACAAAGAGCTCTCCTCTCCTAAAGAGAGAGGCTCCAAGCCAAAATGAAGAGGAGGAGGAGAAGAGTGTGTCTCAAAATGGAGCCCCTCCCCTCCTATTTATAGAGGAGGGAGAGGCTTGCTTCGGGGCTCCAAGTGCCCCTAAATGCCCGGAACTGCAACCAGGAGCCAATCAGGAGATGCCACGTGGAGGGCCTAGATCAGCCGAACCAAGGTCGGTTCGGCCGATCTAGGGTTCGGCCGAAGCAGGGGTGCCACGTGGCACCCTGTGCTTCCTCGTGGTGGCTGACTGGTGGGCCCTGATGCCTGTCCTCCGTGCATGCCAAGTTTCCCGACGGTTTTGGGGGATAAGTGGGCCCTTGAATCCATGTGATGTCCATGTGGCGCTTCATGATTCGTCGAGCTTGCTTCTCTTGGATTGATGACGTCAGTGATCCAGGGGAATCCTAGGTGGCATCCCCTCATTGGCTGGACTTGAAGTGCTTGGATCAAAGACTTGTGCTTTTACTCCTCTTTCTAGTGCTATTCACCTGTATTTGCATAATCACCAACACTTGTGGAAATGATTAGTTTAAGCCCTATTCTAGTGTTGATGATCATTTTCCACACCAAAAGGTATATGTTTGACGGGTAAGAAGTGAGTGAAAATCAGCCGTCAACAAGCTGCCACATCCTTTTTCATCCCGTACCACCAATACCTTTGGTTTAAATCTTGGTACATCTTAGTACTTCCAGGATGAATAGAATAAGCTGAGTCATGTGCTTCCTTCAATATGGTCTCACACAATTGTTTAATCTCAGGCACACAAATTCTATTCTTGAACCACACCGTTCCTTGTTCATCTTCCCTAAATTATTGAACCTTACCCAACTTTATCAATCTCTTATACTCCTTAATCTTCTCATCGGTCAATTGCCCTTTTCTAATCTCCTGCTCAAGCGTCAACTCAATCTCCAATGTTAAGGTCTCATTGTGAGCAACAATTCCCAAATTAAGTTGTGCCATCTCCCAACACAACTCCTGAGGCATCAATCGACCTATTAGCATATTGGCCTGATTTTTCCGACTCAACACGTCTGTCACAACGTTTGCTTTCCCAGGGTGATATTGAATATCCAGGTCATAATCCTTGATTAATTCTAACCATATTTGTTGTCTTAGATTAAGATCCTTCTGTGTAAAGATATACTTCAGACTTTTATGGTCGGTGAAAATCTGACACTTATTTCCAATCATATAATGCCTCCAGATTTTGAGGGCATGCACAACTGCGGCTAGCTCAAGATCATGAGTGGGATAATTCTGCTCATGTTTCCTTAATTGTCTTGAAGCATAAGCTACGACCTTTCCTTCCTGCATTAACACACAACCTAGACCTTGCCGAGAAGCATCACAATACACGTCAAATCCTTTGTGAATATCCGGCATTATCAACACTGGAGCCGTGGTCAATCTCTTCTTTACTTCTTCAAAACTGGCTTGACACTTGTCATCCCACTTAAATTCTTTACCCTTCTCTAGTAAAGTTGTAAGAGGTTTCACAATCTTCGAGAATCCCTCGATAAATCTGCGATAGTATCCTACAAGTCCAAGGAAACTTCTGATCTCCGGTACATTCTTAGGCGGACTCCAGTTCAGCACATCCCGGACTTTACTTGGATTCACGGCAATCCCACCATCAGTGATAATGTGTCCGAGAAAAGAGACATCCTTTAACCAGAAATCACACTTGCTAAACTTAGCATAAAGTTGATGTTCCCGAAGCTTCTGCAACATGAGTCTCAAATGTTCTTCATGTTCTTCCTCACTCCGAGAAAACACCAGAATATCATCAATAAATACTACGACAAACTTGTCAAGATACTCCATAAACACTTTGTTCATCAAGTACATGAAGTATGCTGGTGCATTGGTTAAGCCAAACGACATCACGGTGAACTCATATAACCCATACCTAGACGTGAATGCCATCTTCGAAATATCCTCCATTCGAATTTTCAACTGATGGTAACCCGATCGGAGATCTATCTTAGAGAAAACTTTTGCTCCTCTCATTTGATCAAACAAATCCTCGATCCAGGGTAGAGGGTATTTATTTTTGATGGTGACTTCATTAAGGGATTGATAATCTATACACAACCTCCTAGATCCATCCTTTTTATCCACAAAGAGAGTGGGAGCTCCCCATGGTGAAGAACTAGGACGGATAAACCCTTTACTGAGTAACTCTTCTATTTGTTTCTTAAGTTCAGCTATGTCTTTAACATCCATTCTATATGGTCTTTTTGATATAGGAGCAGTACCAGGTATAAGTTCAATACTGAATTCAATGTCACGGTCAGGTGGCATACCTGGTAAATCATCAGGAAACACATTGAGATACTCATTTACTACTTTTATGTCTTCCAAGGCTTTGCCTTTTGCTGAATACACAGTGCCACTATTGGATGAGGGGGTACCCATGTATTCAATTCTTTCTCCTTGCGGACTGGTTAATAGTACTGACTTCTTACAGCAATGAATAACTCCATCACAACTCCGTAACCAATCCATACCTAGGATCACATCTATTCCCCATGACTTTAAGACTACTAAGTTAGCCAGAAAGTCTACTCCCATGATATTAATATTCACTTGTGAGCATATTTGACCAGTTCTCATTTCACCACCCGGGGAACTAACTATCAATGGTGCCTTCATAGGTGTTGACACTTCTGAACGTCAACCACTTAAGAACAGATTTGAGAATCCATCCTTAGCGTCAGCGCTAGAAGTGTCTGTTGGCATTTCCCAATGTCACAACTAATGGCGCAGGTTAGCGTGAACATTGAGAGTTGCCATTGGTTAATCTAAACGATCATGAACGAATCCGCAAGCGCACAGATAAACCATTGTAGCATTTCCCCAAGGAAGGAGAGTATTCCAAGGGTATCGAATCCAAGGAAGGCAATGGCGGATATCTTAGACTTGTGCTTTTGCTCTGAATGTAAACCAAGAGATAGATATAGGGAACAACACACTCAAAGGCAGGGGTAAGATAAATGATATAAAGGGGTAGTGTGACACACACACCTCAAATCTACCTCTACTCTAGCACACTACGGCTTAGGGGGAACATACGAGTTAGCTCTAGGTTCTAATGTACTAAACATACAAAGCTAGTAGATACAAGAGATAGGCATGAGTATTGCATGAGGGCAACATGGTTCAGCACCCAGGTACAAACGGGGACCTAGCCCGCGATGACCAGCACTCTGCGAAACTAGACTTTAGACTCCTACAGCAGGTACCCCAACGCGGAGGTTGCCCTAGGATCCAACAGGGCTGTCACCACCTGAGGACCGGCCTCTCATTACGGGGGGTATGCTCATAACTATCGTAGCCAGACAACCCAGGCACCATGCCTACGTTGCTGCTAGACTTCACCCGGTCCGGGCTATTGTGACCCAGGGTGAGAGCCACCAGAAGACTGGTCAACTAGACCGAGTACCGTAGCTTGAACACAGACCCCATGCAACACTCTCATGCCATCTAACAAGATCAACTAAGGCTAGACATACGAACAGATATGAACTCTCTTATGTCTGATCAACATGATCAAAGGGTCGTGTTCATGAAGAACACGAGCCTCTAACTTATGAACAAACACATAAGGAAGGAGTTTATCACCCTTCAAGTGGATCAAAAGGTAGTGTTCACGAAGAACACGAGCCTCTAAATGATGAACAGAGGATGAACTCAAGAACATATCAAGAATATGATCTACCATGACTTTATATGAAATAGCTGAATAACTGAAGTAGATCAAAGTCATACAAAGAAATAAAGATAAAAGAGAACTCATACCTAAACTTCCAAGAGGACTTGGAACCTGAAGAAGAGCTACTCTAGCCTACCCCCTAGCCTTGGAAACTAAAAGTGAGAGGAGAATGAGAGAGTGGTGTGTGAGAAATGGGAGCCCCTCCCCTTCTATTTATAGGCAAGGACAAGGCTTGCTCGGACGCCCAAATGGCCCCTAAACACCCAGGAGTGAAGCAAGTGACCAATGAGCAACCACCACGTGGAGGGCCAGGATCAGGGGGCCCTAAGGCGGTTCGGCCGATCCTAGGATCGGCCGGCCCCCTAGGGTGGCCCCCTGGCCTGTGCTTCCTCTGAGTGGCTGCCCTGTGGGCCCTCTGATCCATCCCCGGTGCATGGCTTGATTTGGTATCCGAGGTGGGCCCTTTGATCCATGTGAAGTCCATGTGGCGCCCTCTGATTCGTCGGTGAGTGCCTCCCCTGGATCGATGACGTGTCTTGCCATGTCTCCCTTGGTGGCAGCCACCTCCTCAGCTGAGTTGGCATGGTTGCTTCATAGAAGTGGAGTTTTCATCTCTTTTAAAGGGTAAATCACCTACATACAAATAATCTCCAAGGACAAGTGGAACTACATTATTCAACCTAAATGCTAGTAAATAATGCATATGCCTCCATTTATGTGAGAATATTGAGGGTTGGAAATGGTGAATTTCCACCGTCAACAAACTCCCCCAAGCTAACCTCTTGCTCGTCTCGAAGCAAGACATTAGAGACTTAGGCTGGTTGATCAAGAGTTGCTACAATGTTATATTCTCAACTTATGGCAAACATACAACAAAGTATTCTACCAAGAGTTGAACAAGTTGGCAATGTTCTTACCTTTCGCCTGATACGTGGGGCATATAGCTTCACCTGCCTTGGGCGGTTGAGAGACAGAATGGTTATATAGAAAATGCATAATCACTCATACCTTGATCAGCCTAGCAATCCGGAGGTTTTGCAAATTTTTCAAAAGAAAATCAGAGTTCCTCGAATGATACTCTCGGATCGCTCAAAAGTGTATGATTCCTCACCAAGGCATCGATGTTGCCTTTCTTCACATCCTACTCCTAATAGGCTTTATGTGGAGCTGTAGGTTGGGAAGATGTGGCATACTTGTCTCTCATATTTTGCTAAGTCAAAAACCGGATCCTTGGAAGAAACAAACATACATCCTGATCAAGATGTGCATATGTGTGTGATGGATGTGAGCATGGCAAGGTGGATACTAGGCCCGGAAATGGGTGCTAGATATTGCCATGTTTTATATGAGGAAATGAGGGATTGATGGTAAGGTGGACACTAGCCCCGGAGTAGGTACTAGTTATTACCATCTATATGGTGGAACTCTTTCTCTTGCACATATCAATCCCTTTTTCTCCTTTGAAATTTTTCGAGACTTGGGCTAGCTCTCTTTATTTATTTTTGCCATGCTTTTGAGCATGCTTTTATTTTTCTTTCTTTTCTTTTTTTAGCTAGCCCTTTGTCTCTATTGGAGATATTTGGAGAGGGATGAATGATGCAAAGATACATAGAGTTTTATTTATGGAAGAATGCATAAGCAGTATGGAGTAAATGATGAATGCTTAACTTCCAGTGTAGAAGTTTAGCATGAACGTGTACGTGATCTTGATCAGGGGAGTATGAGTTCTAACAAGGGTCACAACAATTTGACAAAGCTCAATGAGAGAACAAGCTGCATATGTGGAGGCTAAGGACTAGAATCTACATATGGCCTTGGATGGGAAATTCTCATCATTGAGGAACTCATCATGTTTTGATTTTTCAAAAAGGAAAACTCCGGATGTCAAGCATCACTAAGCACAAGATCATAGCACTCTATTCTACCATATCATGTCTCACAACAACTTAGGCAAGGATCATGCTTTCTGCTACCCACAGTTTTCAAGCTAAGCTTTGAACATGCAAGCCAACAAACTCAAAACTTAGGTAGGATACAGAGTTGTAAGCAAGACATACGAGGAGAATAAACAGAGCAACTATTCATCATTTCAACCATAGAGGCAAAGCATTCTTACTAAGCATATCAAAGCAAACTAAGCAAATGATGATGATGAAAGCAAATAAATATTTTTTGTCTTTTTATTTATAAGATATTCTGAAAATGAAGGAAGATACAAGTTACCTCAGGATGGGGGTCCTCCCCCAAGCTAGCTTCAGGCTCACTGCGGAGGAGGGTAGAAGAAACCCTGACTCACGTGGTAAGCCCTCTGCGCCTCCATGTACTACCGCTGATCTTGCTGCATGGCTGCTATCCTCTCACCAGCCTGATGCTGCCACACTGAGGTAGACTCGACGTGGGTGTTCAGCGTCTCCTCCAATCCCGTGACCTGAACGGTGAGCTCTCCCAACTGCTATGCGAGCTGAGCATCGCGTGCAGAGGTGGAGGAGTGTCACCGGAAGGATGAAGACAGAGGTGGACCATCGGAGCTAGAACTAGCAGGTGTGGCCTACTGAGCTCTGCTCGCGCCCGCCCAAGCCGTGCCACTCGCACTTGGCTGGTAGGTGGGCTGATCCCAACCAGGTCCATAACCAGGGGTAACCCCAGACATGTACCCCGCAGGGGCCCCTCCTGCCACCGGTGGTGTAACAGGCTGTGGCTGAGGCTATGGTGGTGGTGTTGGCTATGACTGCTGCTGCTGCATGTGTGCTCTCTTCGCCGCGCTCCTGGTGGACCTGCCTGAAACACTAGCACGACGGCTTTCCTCTTGCGTAACAAGGGGAATAGTGAGTGACTCCGAGTTATACAATCCAAACCCCGGGTTAGGTAACAGGATTTGGTTTGCATAGCCCGGAAAGAAGTCAGAGAATCATTTGGGCCCCTCTTGAGTATATGCCCCTGGATCAAGTATGCCTCATCAATGAGAACTCGGGGCGTCCCGATGAAGGGTACAGGATTCCCGCTAAGAACCCCGAGTCTGAGAGCAATACGAGTCACCAAAGCCGTACACTCAATGGGACCTATCATCTTGAAATTCGTCACCCACTGCCGAATCATGGCTTTAACGGGAGCGACCTTGATCTGGTTGACAGCGGCGTATAATAGCATCGTCTCATCACTACGCACGGGCCGAACATCCTCTCGTGGAAAGAGAGTGATGGCGAGCCACTTGTGCCATAGACGGAGAGTGGGATGCACAATATCGATGCACCGAGGTGCAAACTTGCCACTGTAAACAAGACCAGAGATATCTGCCCAGAAAGATTCCTGAACATAACCCTCACAAGCTCGCTTCAAAGAGACAGCACAACGAGGACTAAAACCAAGAAGACGACTAAGATCCTTCCAAGAAAGACGATAATCAGTCCCGAAAAGACGAAACTCAATGCCATCCGGGGTCTTGGTAAGAGAGTAAAGAAACTAGATGGTGAGGGGCCGAGAGCCAAGCTCTGTGATCGGCGCAAACTCCTCCCAACCAAGAGCATTCCAAATAGAAGCAAACTCGAGATGCATACCTGTCTTCTCCATGAGAGCCGGGTCGAAGTCCCTGGTGTGGGCGAAGGCTCGGTCCTTCAAGAGAGCGTAGGCTTGCTGCTCTCGATTGCCCCGCAAGCTGAGGTAAGGGGTGTCATCGACGACCTCCTCCGTGGCTTGTGGCTCGACTTGCTCTTCTTGCTCTTCTTCATAATCCATCGTTGATGGGCTCGACGTCGGCTCGGCGGGGGTGGATGCACTCGTGCTTGCCCGCGAACGGGAGTGTGAGCGTGTCACCCTCCGGAGAGTGTTCGCCACCCAATTCATGCTAGCACAACAACAAGAAACAACAAGAGCAACTCGGTGATGGGTTAGTGAAATCGAATGAAGTTCTTACCGAGTTTGCTCCACCAACAACAATATTTTCAGCAGCACAATAGAGAGACCACTTGATGATCCAATCTCGAGCAAGAAATCCAAGAAAACCAAGAGAGCAAGGAGTAGAGAGGGGAGTGTGAATGAAATGAGTTGAATGGGTGAAGAACACCCCCTCTCGGGTCCAATTTATAGAGCAAAGGGGCAGCACACCGCGGGATAGCCGTTGGGCAACGGCTAGGAGCCGTTGGCCAAGGCTGGGCCCACATGACCGTTACCAGGGTTCGGTCGGCCCACTGGTGGGCCCAGTGCTAGCCCCCTTTGGCAGGTGTGCCACTAACGGCTATATCAAGATATGCCATGGTGCACCGGCCAAAGTTTACTCCAGAAATTGCCCAAATAAATTTTCTAGGGTTTTGAAACTTAGAAATGATTTTCAGAATTTTTATTTTGAAAGGGAAAAGGGCTAGATAAATCTAGCATGCAAATGCAGAGTTTTGGAAAATCAAATATGCAATTTTGGAAATGAAAATTTTGGAAAGGGAAATATGAGATAAATACCAGTTTTAACCTTTTTGGTAGAAAGGACCCATCATTTTTAGTCCGACGAGCGGGACTCTTCTCAGCGATCAATTCCATTCAGCACCCCACTCCTGAGAAGTAGAGGTTGGTGCCATCTCGATCTTCCGCCATTCTTTCCGAATTTTCTTTAGCCTTTTTGACAGAGATTTCTTCCTTGGGGGTGAAGGCTCCGTCCTTCCCCCAATCTGCTCAACACTATCTTGCACCAAATAGCATTGCTCTTCCTTGTCCTGAAACTTGAACTTCAAGTTCCTCTTCCCAATGCTGAAGCGGATGATACCGGATCCCACATTGATTCTAGCTCAGACATCACTGAGAAATGGTCGCCCAAGAATGAGCAGCATTCCTCCCTCGTCATCCATATCAAGGACCACGAAATCCGCGAAGACATAAGAGCTCTTGACTTTAACCAATAAACTCTCTGCAATTCCTTCTGGATATGGGATCATTGAATCGGCGAGTTGGATAGTCCGTGCTGTTGGAGAGAGAGTCAGATATCCCAGTTGCTCGAACATGGCCTTGGACATGAGATTAACACTCGTGCCAAGGTCACAAAGGGCATGCCTAATCTTCTTGTAATAGATTGTGCAAGTGATAGTCGGGTAGCCTGGATCTTTCTTGTGCACCACTGCTGATTCCTCCCATGGATCAAGAATTTGTTGAATGGGCTTTCCTGCATAGTCAGAAGCATGTGTCTTCCTAGGTGGCTTACCCCACCTGGTTGACACTACACTAACATTTTCACAAGAGGATACGGGTTGCCCCGGGATCCTCCCGTTATCAGGAGATGGAACCAAAGCAGCCAGCTGAGCCAACTAGGTTTCTAACATTTTGTTGAAACTCAGCTGACTCTTCTGGGCAGAAGAAAAACTATCAAGCTTTACGTTGAGACTTTCCACAGTTTTATCAAGGGCAGCTAGCTTCTTGTTAATACCTTCATTAATCTTAGCTTGCCCAAAAACGAGATCTCTCAAGGAAAGTTGGTTAGGATTGTTAGAATTACCTTGGTTACCTCCTTGATAATAAGGGCATTGTTGATTCCATAATTGACCTCCTTGTTGAGGTGGGCGATAACCATTGTTATTGCCATTCATGTACATCACTTCCTCCTGAGTCTCCGGACAATAATTACCTAAGTGCCCAGTGTTGCCACAGACTTCACAAGTCATGTGAGAGTCCATAGGCAGAGAAGTAGTGGCCATGGCAGCCTTCTCACTGGTGTAGTCATCTAATCTCTTCATAAGAAGATCCATCTTGGCAGTAATCATGTTTGCTTCCTTGACAGTATGAGTACCCCTCGGTCGTGGTTGGAGTCTTTCATCACTCCACCCTTGGTTGGAGACCATCTTCTCCATGAGCAATTTAGCATTGTCAATAGTAAGTGACAAGAATGATCCTTGAGCAGCAGCATCAATATGGCCTCGGGCTGTCGGAGTCAACCCATTGTAAAAGCTTTGAAGAATGAGCCAATCTTCCATCCCATGATGAGGACAGGCCAGGACATACTCCTGAAGCCTCTCCCAAGCCTCTGGAATGGATTCACTTACTGCTTGCTGAAAACCAGAAATCCTTCCACGAAGAGCATTGGTTTTACCCTATGGGAAGAACTTCTTGAGAAATGCCTGTGAACACTTACTCCAAGTGTCAATAGATTCCCGGTTCGCGTAGAACCTTTGCTTAGCCTTTCCCAAAAGGGAGAATGGAAATAGCCGTAGACGAACAACATCCATATTTGCACCCCTGATGACGAAAGTGCTACACAACTCTAGGAATTGCTGCAGATGAGCATTGGCATCCTCATTTGGCTTGCCACAGAATGGGCTAGCCTGTACCATCATGATTAGACCCGTCTTGATCTCGAAATTTTCAGTCCCCATTGCTACCTCAGGGCCTTGCAGCACCTGGTCAGCAGAAGGAGCTGAGTATTCACGAAGTGTCTTCTGGGCCATAGCGTTGGACGTGGATGGTACAAAGGAAGCTGGTTCGTCCCCCGGACGAGTACGACGAGGAGAGCCGAAATGAATTCGAGCTTTCCTCACAAGTGACTCGGGATCTTCAGTAAAATTCCCCGGTAGGTTGAAACCAGTCATACACTACCTGTCTTCATCATCCAAAGAAAAAAGAAGACCATCAAGGTTAGCCTGCATTAGGGTTGTCCTAACCTACTTAGAGTTTATAAAAAGATGCAAAGCATAGTCAAGATAATCCTGTGCCTTCCCCGGCAACGGCGCCAGAAATGCTTGTTGACACTTCTGAACGTCAACCACTTAAGAACAGATTTGGGAATCCATCCTTAGCGTCAGCGCTAGAAGTGTCTGTTGGCATTTCCCAATGTCACAACTAATAGCGCAGGTTAGCGTGAACATTGAGAGTTGCCATTGGTTAATCTAAACGATCATGAACGAATCTGCAAGCACACAGATAAACCATTGTAGCATTTCCCCAAGGAAGGAGAGTATTCCAAGGGTATCGAATCCAAGGAAGGCAATGGCGGATATCTTAGACTTGTGCTTTTGCTCTGAATGTAAACCAAGAGATAGATATATGGAACAACACACTCAAAGGCAGGGGTAAGATAAATGATATAAAGGGGTAGTGTGACGCACACACACCTCAAATCTACCTCTACTCTAGCACACTACGGCTTAGGGGGAACATACGAGTTAGCTCTAGGTTCTAATGTACTAAACATACAAAGCTAGTAGATACAAGAGATAGGCATGAGTATTGCATGAGGGAAACATGGTTCAGCACCCAGGTACAAACGGGGAGCTAGCCCGCGACGACCAGCACTCTGCGAAACTAGACTTTAGACTCCTACAGCAGGTACCCCAACGCGGAGGTTGCCCTAGGATCCAACAGGGCTGTCACCACCTGAGGACCGACCTCTCGTTACGGGGGGTATGCTCAAAACTATCGTAGCCAGACAACCCAGGCACCATGCCTATATTGCTGCTAGACTTCACCCGCCCCGGGCTATTGTGACCTAGGGTGAGACCCACCAGAAGACTGGTCAACTAGACCGAGTACCGAAGCTTGAACACAGACCCCATGCAACACTCTCATGCCATCTAACAAGATCAACTAAGGCTAGACATATGAACAGATATGAACTCTCTTATGTCTGATCAACATGATCAAAGGGTCGTGTTCGTGAAGAACACAAGCCTCTAACTTATGAACAAACACATAAGGAAGGAGTTTATCACTCTTCAAGTGGATCAAAAGGTAGTGTTCACGAAGAACACGAGCCTCTAAATGATGAACAGAGGATGAACTCAAGAACATATCAAGAATATGATCTACCATGACTTTATATGAAATAGCTGAATAACTGAAGTAGATCAAAGTCATACAAAGAAATAAAGATAAAAGAGAACTCTTACCTAAACTTCCAAGAGGACTTGGAACCTGAAGAAGAGCTACTCTAGCCTACCCCCTATCCTTGGAAACTAAAAGTGAGAGGAGAATGAGAGAGTGGTGTGTGAGAAATGGGAGCCCCTCCCCTTCTATTTATAGGCAAGGACAAGGCTTGCTCGGACGCCCAAATGGCCCCTAAACACCCGGGAGTGAAGCAAGTGATCAATGAGCAACCACCATGTGGAGGGCCAGGATCAGGGGGCCCTAAGGCGGTTCGGCCAATCCTAGGATCGGCCGGCCCCCTAGGGTGGCCCCCTGGCCTGTGCTTCTTCTGAGTGGCTGCCCTGTGGGCCCTCTGATCCATCCCTGGTGCATGGCTTGATTTGGTATCCGAGGTGGGCCCTTTGATCTATGTGAAGTCCATGTGGCGCCCTCTGATTCGTCGGTGAGTGCCTCCCCTGGATCGATGACGTGTCTTGCCATGTGAGAATATTGAGGGTTGGAAATGGTGAATTTCCACCGTCAACAATAGGACTCAGGTATGTTATGCTTTGCCACAAATTGATCAGTAATGAATGAATGCGATGCTCCTGAATCAAATAAAACTATAGCAGGTATAGAATTGATGGGAAACATACCCAATACAATGCTGGAGTCATTCTGATCTTGCTCCACTGATACATGATTCACTCTGCCACGCATAAAGTTCTGCTGGCCTCTCTTGTTTGGAGCTTGTGGAGTGCGAGGCTGAGACGACGACTGACCAGGCCTCTAGCCATTGTCCTTCTAAGGAGTCTGCATCACTCGTTTTGGACTGTTGTTGGCATAATGTCCCAGCTCACCACATTTGAAGCATCCACTGGGCTGGACAGGAGTAGTGTTCCTCACAGGTGCCCTGAAACCATTGTTGGAGCAATTCTGTTGAGGAGTGGGAGTTCGTGGTGTCTGCGAGTTGAAACGCTGCGGTTGGAATGAACGCTGCAACTACAAGTTTTGTGGATATCTCCCTCCTTGACTACCAGGATGATATTGGGAAGAGCCTTGCTGTGGATTGTAGCGGGGACGGGTGTTACTGCTTGATTGCCCATGAGATTGGAACTTGTGTTTTTGTTCACCAAGTTCCTTTCTCTTACTCTCCAATCCAATGGCTTTGTTGAGCAGTGTCTGGAAATCAGGGAATGTATGGCTCTGCAGCTGGTAATTAAGCGGCCCAATCAAGCCATCCAAGAATCTTTCCTGCCTCTTGGGATCGGTGTTCACTTCATTGGGAGCATAACGGGACAAGTGTGTAAACTTGTCGAGATATTCCGTGATAGACATGTTTCCCTGCTTCAGTGCGAGAAATTCCCTCTACTTGAGTTTTATCACCCCCGAAGGAATGTGATGTACACGGAAGCTATCCCAGAACTCCTGCCAAGTGATGGTGTTTCTAGCAGGATGTGCAGTTGTATAGGCATCCCACCAATCACTAGCTTGCCCTGTCAATCTGCCTGCAGCATATAGGACCATTTCCCGGTTGGTGCATTGAACGGTCTCAAGCTTCTTAGTAACCGTCTTCAGCCAGTCATCAGCATCCAACGAATCAGAGGAGTGGGAATAGGTGGGAGGGTTGTGGCTCATAAACTCCTTATGCTTGTCCCTTGACTGTGGGTGAGGTGGGGGATGTGGTGCTAGTTGGTTCTGTTGAGCTTGTAGGTTCTGGATGGTGGCAGTGAGGTTTTGGAACAACTGGGTTTGAGCGGCAAGGAATTACTGCATGACAGGATCCATTAGGTTAAGCGGTGGGGGTGGGGGTGCTTGAGCTTGTTGATTGGCTATGTGAGCACAGATCACTGGCGGAATGTCTTGACCTCCTCCTGACCTGGTTTGTACCATCTGATTGTTAGAGAAATATATTTCAGATAAGCACATGATAGTGATGCATGAAAGGAATAACTTCGAATGATTTTAGCAATGTAAATTCTCAAAACATGCCAGATTCTGTAGCTCAGCTTATGATTAAAACTTTATTGCTGTGTCGGAAAGCTGTATGAACAGATTTTGGAACCCAACCGAACTTGATAAAGGAACAACATAGATAAAGATAACCCAACCTTTCATTAACTAAATGATTTTTGTTCACGTCGCATTGTGGCTATCACTCCACAATGCAACACACTCAAACAAAGAACCAAATCAAACATGTTTGCAAGCAACATCCATTATTACAAAACTCGTTCTCGCAGGAACGCTCTATCGATAACAAAAAAGTAAAGGTAGGCCTCCTAAACTCCTAGTCCTGCTACACGCTGGTGGTGGCCTCGTCGGATCCGTAGCGGGTCCTCTTACGAGCCGGAGACTCCGGGGGACAGAAGGGTGCTTCTTCTTCTGGAGGACGTCGCCCAGCAACCTGTGCCTCAAGCTGAGCGATCCGAGCTTGAGCCCTCTGAAGCTGCTCGTGAAGACGATCCACCTCAACATATGTACCCTCCAGGTCTGTGTTGAGAGCAGCAGCGACACAAGCCAAGATATCCACGCGACCATCCCTATTGTTCCCCACGGGAACAACGGTGTCCGCGCTGCCTCTCGGACGGCTGAGGACGTGGCAGAAGTCGGAGTCGTGTAGCTGCTCTCGATACCTGTGACTGATAGACCACAGGGCCCTCCTTGCTGCATCATATACCAAAGCAGCCTTCACGGACGCAGGCGCCGAGCTGAAGTGCGAGGAGTGGATGCTGTGCCTGATGCCTCCACGAAGAGGCACTCGGACGTGAACCTCGGTAGTGTAGTAGTCCTCCATACCAGGCTCTGAGTAATACTTGGTAATGTAGAGGGGCCTCTCCGTGAAGTCGAGGTACTATAAGGTCTCCTCCAGTAGAACAACAAACTGTCCCTCGTCCTCAATGATATGGTGGTAATGGTACGTCGCTCCATGGAAGCGAGGGTCATCATCCACCTCATTGTCGTTCATGGCGCTATTGTCATCCTCATGCCCTTCAATGTCAACTTCCTCATCTTCATCCTCATTGTTGTCCTCATCACCACTGTCTTCACCACCGCTGCTATCACCACTGCTGTCATCGCGACTATCATCCCCGGACTCATCTGGGTCCCCTCCAGCAGCCTCCTGTGCGGGGGCATCTTGCACAATATCCACTGGCGGTGACGGAGGAGCGTTAGGGGCAGGAGCAGCTGGGGGTATAACAATATCACCATCAGCATCAACAACCAGGTAGGTGCCATCGTACAACTGTGGCTGCCCACGGTGATCCTCAGCATCATCCTCAAAAATCCTTTCTTCCGGATCCTCCTCAACTTGGTTTTCCATCTGAACCTCAGGCTGCACCACTGGCTTGACAGGTGGGTAGCGGGGTGCAAGCTGACCAGTAGGGACACGACCTTCGGTGCTCTTGCGTGTCGTGTTCTTGGTCCTGGCCATCTGATAAGTAAAAAGGAGACTCAGCATAGATAAAACAAAATGATAGCATTTAATAAAGGAAAACTGAATAAATTAGTTTTTATGCATAAATAAGTCAATTTTGAAGGATGACATGGCTTTCTAGATCATGAATCCTTAATTTTCGACCATTTCAACTTAAGGTTGCGTCCTACATTCACTACTGCTCTGATACCACTTTGTCACACCTGATTTCCGAAGAGAATCCAAATGCATCTCATATGTGCACCAGGATCAATTTACACACATATGATAGACGTCATAAGTGAAATATCCATAAACAGTAATCAAAACATACAAGAGTTAAACCATTACATTATCTTTTATTACACTCAGACGGTGGACTCGAAGGTCCTTAAAGCGAACAAACGGTAACTAGACGAACAACTTCGTCTTCAGCTTCCACAGGCACATGACTAGGGGATCGCATGCCTCAGAACTCCTCGAAGTCACTGAAGTATTCTTCGCTATTGTTCTCCTCTGAATAGCGGTAAGCAAGGGTGAGCACACTTATGGTTGGAGCTCAGCAAGTGGGGGGAAAGTATGCAAGGCTGTCAAGGGTAGGCTAAGGTTTTGCAGCGGTTAGCATTTTAAGTTGGTCAAATTTTATTAGCAAGCGCCTATTTACTAAGTGTAAGTTTATACCATCCCCAAAATTAAGCATTTGAAACATTATCCCAAAACCATATGAAACCATGATTTAATTCCATCTTTAAGTTTAATTATCATGTGAGGGTCCAAGCTGCTCTTAACCGTGAGCACGGCTGATCGATCAGTTTTCACTCTGCAGAGGTCGTACACTTTACCCACAGCTCGTGTTCCCCATGTTGCCCGGGTTAGCTAGACCCTGAAACACTTCTGAGGTGAGTGGCTAGGGGTCCACTACGAAGCCTTTACAAAGGCAATGCAAAAGACCAACAACCTACGACAGTTACAGCAGCGGATCGGACCATAACCCTACCTAGTGGTCAGCACCTTAACAAAGGCTGCTACCCCAAAAGAACTGGGCTATACCCCTTCAACTCCGGCCCCCTGTGCCCGTTTCGAGAAAGGTTGTCAGACAATTCACACGCCTAATTAATTGGCTAAGGGCAGAGCCATATGCCACTGTGGTTGCACTGTTTTCTTGGGTGGTTCTCCATGTTCCAATTAATTTATATGATATTGCAATTTACTAAAGTTCACCAAAAATACCAAAGTCTCCATGATCAACATTTTATAAATATTTACTTAAACCATCCCAAGCTAAGCAACTAAGCATTTCTACCCAAAACATTTATTAAAAGGGGTTGTTCAAGGTAATAGGGGCAAAATTCTAGTCATGTCCTTAAATATGTGATTTTCCCATCAATTTATGCATAGCAACAATTAAAAGTAATTATTAATTAATATGCAGTTGTTTAGGACAAAAAGGAAATGCAGAGGGGGAAGTCCACTTGCCTTCCTCTACAAACTGAGAGTCTTCTTCCTCAAAGAAAGATTCCTCCTGATCTTCTCCGAGAGGTTGCTCAGTTGAAACAGGCACGAGATCTACGCACAAACACAATGCATACAATAAATAAATAAAACAGTACACCAGTCATTGCTATAAACTAATAACACACTGATAAAAAGATTCTACACGCTGAGACGATCATTTTGATACCTTATACGTGAAAAACGGAGTTAAAACGTGAAAGATATGATTAAAACAAGATGCGGGGGCTTTTCTGTAAGAAAACTAGGCTCTCCGGGGCTTATTTGTAAGAAACCAGGGACCCAAAACATAATTATATATAAAAACAGAAGGTCTATATTGAAAAAGAGTTAAAATGGACCTCGGGTGCTATTATACAGAAAAGACAGGGGCTAGAATATAAAAGAAAGGACCTGGATGTAACGGTTTTCACAGGTGGAAGGACCGGCATGTAAAACAAAGAAAACCAGGGGTCTCTTTAACAAAAGTACCCTGGGTTGACCGGTATGACCCCGATTGACTCGCGGCTGGGTGTGATCCTGGCAGCTCGTTCATGATCGGACGGCTCGTGTCGACGATAAGCGAGGAGCGGCGGCGGGGATCGCCGGAGACGGCGGCGCTCGGCGGCGGGTTCGCCGGCGCAGGCTTGGGATGGGGTTCCCGGGCACCATTTCGAGCGCGGATGGGTGCTACACGAAGCGGACGAGCATGCGCACCCGGCCATGGCCTCTGGGAGACGGCCCGGGTTGCCACGGCGGCAGGCACCGGAAGGGGGCGGCACGGCCATCGCCGGCGTGCGGGCGCCGGTGCATTGGCTCGGAGCGCAAGGAAACAAGGGAGGGGGCGGGATTCTCACCACCACACGGAGCTCCGGGAGCAGAGAAAGGCGACGAAGAGGAGGCGGTGAAGAAGATCGACGACGGCGAGCTTCGGGCGGCGCTCCGGCGGGAACAGAGGAGCTCCTGGGCGTCGCGGGGTCCGGTGGCAGTCCTGAGACAGGGAGAGCTCGATGAGCTTTGCACACAAAGGAAAAGAAGGGAGAGGGGGACAGGGGCACTCCACTGACGGCGTGTTGCTCCGGCGGCCGGCAATGGCACGGCAGCAGAGGAATTTCGGGCGGCGGCGCTTGTGAGCGAAGGGTGTGAGTGCGGGAGCTCGGTGGTTGCAAGGGGGAGTACACAGGGGCTCGAGGGGAGGCTTTATAGCCCAGAGAGGGGAAAGGGAGCGACGGCCGGCGGGGAAAAGGCCATTGATGGCAGGCGGCCACATTTGCCATCAAGGCGCCGACGTGATTGAGGGGTAACTGTAGGGAAAATGATGGGGGGGGAGTTGCTCCGCGCCCTAATGCGCTTTGATTAGGGGAAAGACTTGAAGGAGGGAGCGCCAGGGACGCCGATAACGACCGGCGGAACTTGCGGCGGGCGCCTGGCCGAGCGAAGCAGAAGAGGGAGCCGGGAGGGGAGAAGAAGATGCTGACCGGCGGGCCCGTCGTGTCGGCGAAAGAGGAGGGGAGGAGGGGGAACTAGGCCGCGCGGGGGATACTGGGCCGGAAGAGGAGGTGGCGGGCCGGAGTGGGCTGAAAGGGGAGAGGGGGGAGGTTTGGGTTTTTCTTTTCTTTTTTTTTCAAAACCTCTTTCTTTCAAAATTCAAACACTTTCAAACCTTCAAACACATTTTAAAACTTTTAAAACTTCACACAATCAAACATAAATACCATGCAAGGCAAAAGATGATGCACATGCACTTTTCTCATAAATTTTATTTAAAGAATATTTAATTATTCTTAGGTTCATTTTATTTGATAAACTTAAATCAAATAGTTAGTTAATTAAATCTACAAATTTTGTTGCCTATATTGATTTCATGTGATGGAATTTTATGGTGTTACATCAGCCAAACCAGAGCCATATTGCCTTGTGTTTGTACTGTTGTCTTGGGTGGTCGCTCCATGTTCCAATTAAGCATTGTGATCTTGTATTAACCAGAGGTATATAGCATAAAAGTAAAGTAAGTTCATCATTGTTGTTCATAAGAACCACCATAACCCAGGTAGAGCAACTAAGCATAGCTACCCAACAGAAAGGTAAAACCCAGGTTGACAAGGAATGATATTAAAAACTAGGATAAACCTTAATAGGACCCATCAAATTAAATGCAAGCATATGCAATGTGATTAAATAATTATTGGGACAAAAGAAAGACACACTTGCCTTTAGCCAAAGTAATGTTGTTGCTCAAAGTGTCTTCACCTTCAAGCTTTTCATTGCTCTCGAACGACGTTCATGCTACTCGCATCAATCATCGGGCAAAAGCATACAAAGCAAACAAACAAGCAAACTAAGAATAAGACACCAATCAAAAGAAAAGTTTCAAAATAATGTACTAAAGGATAGGCTCGAGTCTAAGGATCACTAAATCACACAAACCGTGCTTAGAAGAGAAAGGTCTTGTGAAACTGCTTGATCTGAGCTAGAACTGGAACCAAAAAGATCTAGAACGATACACACTAAAACAGAGCTTGATAAAGAACGTCTAACGAACGATTTGCACTTATGAGAGAACATAACTATGAGCTTAGATTCATTTTAATTAACAAAACAGTTGGAAGGATATTAAGGAAATACCCTGAGTTGAAATTAAAGCAAGTTAAACTTTATTTACAAAACCGATGTAAAGAACTAGTCAACTTTTATTTATAAATGTTCATGTATGAATTATACCAATTAAACATTTAACTTAGAAAAGGTAATCTATATGAATCCTCTAAATGTAACTCTATGATTCGAGTGGATCATATTATTGAAAACATCATGACAATGGTATTAACCAAATTAACATTTATTTATAAAAATCGGTGTAATAACCTAATCAACTTTTATTTATGAAAGGTTAATTAAATATTAATCAAATGAACATTTGGTTTATGAAAAACCGAGGTAAAGATCTAATTAGATTTTACTTACAAAAGCATGTGAAATAAACATTAATCAAATTAACTTTGATCATGAAAACGATGTATAACCCTATATAGCTTTTATTTATAAAAGGCATTTTAAAAGACATTAAAAATATTACATAATTTTTCAGAAAACAAACATGATGAAAACTCATCACTAACGTGTACTTTATTTCATTATGAACCTAATGCAACCTCAACGGATAAAAACGGATCTAAAACATGAAAGATATGGATAAAACAAGATTGAAAGGACCTAGTTGTGATATCTGCAGATCTCAGGGGCTAACAGAGAAGATTCGCAAGACACATGAAACAATGCTCGTGAATAGATCTAAACCTAGGGTTAGATCTATAAAAGGTGTCTGGTTGGACCTATTTGTAAGAAACTGGAAAGATCTAGGGGTTCATCTAAGAAAGGTGCAAGACACAAGATAACTACTCAGGATAACAGGAGACGCTAGGGACTTAAACGCAAAACAGCCAGGGAGCTTCTTCTACCTCGGGTCAAGAGGATGGGGAGTTGCTGGATGTTCAAATCGCCGGTGACGGGGACCTCTAGGAGCTCGGCTAGGGTGCGGAAACGGAAGAGGAGGACGTGAGGATCGCGAGGAGGTGCTCACCACGGCGGAGAACGGCGGGAAGCAACCGGATTTCGGAGGAGATGGCGTCTGCGGTGGAGTACGGGAGCGGCCGGACTTCGTGACGGCGACGGCGCTCCGGTGCTCGGCTAGCGACGGGAACTGGTGGAACGGATGCGGCTTGGCCTCGTGGAGCTCCTGGTGGTCTTGGTTTGTCCAGCGGGTTGATGGAGGCTGTGAACGGGCGGCGTCCGGTGGCACACTCGGCTCGTCCTACGAAGCGGCTTGCGCGGCGGCGGAGCTGCGCCGGCGAGCGGCGGCAAGCGGAAGTAGCAGGGTCGCGCGGAGGGACTCGGGCTTCCCCTTTTATTGGCGTGCGGACAGAGGGTGGCCGTGGCGCGCACACCAAGGAAGGAGACGGCGGCGGCGGCCTGGCCGTGGCCATGTCCCTGCTCCGGCCGATGGGCCTGGCGGGCCTGCGACTGGGCCGCAACGGGCTGGGTCGGACCTATGGGCTCGGCCCAAAAGGAAAGGATAAGATTTATTTTTTATTATTTTCAGAAATTATTTCTCGTCTAAAGAAAAATTCAGAAAATCTAGATAATTCATTTAAAGCACGAAAAATATTCAGAAAATAAAAAATTTCAGAAAAATTCCTAGAGATAGATTGAGACACGAACAATTCAAATAAAATATTTGGAGCTCATGAGAAGGATTTTAAAACCTTCTAATAAATAGACTTATCTCAAGAAAAATGAGAATAAATTTCAGAAAAAGCTGAAAAATTCTCGAAAGGATTTGGTCATCATCTAAACGCATTTTAAAAACCACCAAGATGCATCGGCATGAATGCAACACACACATAACAATTTATTTAATTCAGAAAAACAAACAAAGTCTTTTCCTGTACTATATTTCCTGTAAATAAAATAAATGTTGGAAAATTTTAAAATTGAGTGAAAATTGTTGCTTAATTATTCTTTCTATTCACATCCTGAAATTGGAAATTGCAAGGTGTGACAGGTACTTGTCTTTATAGTGCATTAATTCGTTCAGTATTGTAGATGTTACTATTTTTTCAGTAAACTTGATCAAAATAAGATAAGTTTAACTTAAAAGAAAGTAAGAAAGCTAAATAATTGAAATATAATTTAGAACAGATGTGTATATATATTTCGATATTCCTGTTTTCCCGATAAGGCATTATACCATGTAACTAATCCCTAATTGATGCTTTAGTGGTCATAGCATTTCAGAAGGTTGAGCATGTAATAATGTCTATTTCGGTTAGTGCCATGATCACTAACCAAGTCTTTTGCAAAAACGTACTAATTTTGTGTTCGAACCAACAATATGCTCTGGGTCCGGCCCTGACGTTTCGGCATCACATACCCAATGCAAAAGCGATAAAAAAAATTTAAAACCTTGTGGGAGGACTCACCAAAAGGATTTCGATGTGGCGGACCCCGCCCTAGCAAAAACCATGATACGCTAGTTATTTATACCACACCAAGGTAAACGATGACATGCGCGGTGATGTCATTTTCGGACCCCTCCTTCGGAGCAGCAGATTCATCCATATGGAAAAAGCTCAAATTTGTTGTAATGGGAGACAAAAGCTCAAAGCTAAAAAAAGTGCCCTCCTTTTCCGCTTTATTTACATATTTTCAGCTTATTACGCCTTGCTTGATCCTACTGGCCGCTTAATTAACGGCAGCATGCAGTGACATATTGTGTGTCACAACCGCAGACTATTGAGTGATTAAGCGTCAATTAATCTATAAAGTAGCTGACCACCAACCAGTCTCTCTATTGGGTGCGCGTGTTAACCCTAATTGCGTATTATATGAACTAATCGATGTACGATAGAGCCACGTGTGCTTCCTAAGATTGTTGATACCATGTATGATTGATCTGATTTCAAGCATTGGACCACAGTAAGTGGGGCATTACTTTTGTGGTAAAGACTATATTATTGTACAGGATTAGGACCAATGTGTGGTCCCATGAGACATTGAGAGGTAGCCTTGGCGTACACATGGATCAGAGCAACTTGAAGGGCCCAATACTTTTATTTTTAGAACTTGAATTTGAATTTCACTTCCACCTCCACCACCGGCTTTCTTTTATGGAGCTTCATGGGTTAATCATCGTAGCACAGCACACATCCTTTTGTGCCTTTGACCATGTAATCATATTTTTAAATGATGTACCTTTTGCATTCGTGTCTAGCGTTAACATGTTGGATCATTAACTATTTATCCATGGTTGACAGTTCGCACTACTGGCTACCTAATCCGCTCAACGACATATGAGTCTCATGACAGTAGCTAGTGTAGTGTCTTTTACTGTATTTGAGATATTCTAGAAGTCAAAGTGATTAAAATAAGCGTTGTCGTCTCAACAAGTCAACTAGGGAAGATTAGTGATATTGGTAGACTACTACTTTCGTAGTGTGATAAAGTACTACTTTCAAGTTAGGTCTAAGTAAACTAGTCGTGCTAATATAATTTGAATTTTCTGAGTTATGTATTGTTGGGAACGATACGGTTAAGATGGTATATTATACCAGGATACTTATCATGAGGAATCCTGCAACTCAAAATTCCATTTAAATTAAATTATATTTATCTTATAACTCACAAGAAAAATGTTATATTTTGTCAAATGGTTGATCAAACCACCCAATGCGAATAATGAAAAAGATAAGCAGTAGTGCAACAAATCCGAAAAATGTCACTAGGCCAGAATCGATTTGTACTGGCACATGACAATTAGCGTGCTGGCGGGCACAATTAGCACCCGCCAGCACAGTGGTGCGCGGGGGCGCCAGGTCTGTATCCGCCAGGGGTAAAGACACAGTGCTGGCGGTCGACATAAGCCAACCGCCAGCACAGATCGATCATCAGTGCTGGCGGTTGGCTTATGTCGCCCGCCAGCGGTATTTTGATAGTGCTGGCGGACGACGGAAGCCAGCCGCCAGCATAGATCGAAGCACCAGTGCTGGCGGTTGCCTAATGTCGCCCGCCAGCATTGTGCACAGTATAACTGTTCCGACACCTTCTTCCCAGCCATCCTTTCATGGGAGCTTTGTCCGAGTGGAGCTCGGGAAAAGCTCCAAAAACACCAAATCAAGGGGGAATGTTTTGCTCTTGTTTTCCTTGGAGGAGGTGGCTATATAAGGTGAGTTTTTGCTATTCCAACCTTCTTTTTCACCTTTAATCCATCATTTCTAGCTTATCTCTTGAGATCTAGATCTAGACCTAGGGTTAGCAAGGGAGAGAGAGGAGTGAAGAGAGAGAAAACGAACTAATGATTTATTTTTTAAGAATATTATATATGTGACTAATATAATCATTGTAGTGATATGTTTGTCATTTTATCATTAGTTTTCATTATTAAATAAAAATCTAGATTGAGTTTTCTTTTATTTATTATAATTCAAGAATTTAAGTTAGTTTATATATTTGAGTTTAATTGAGGTTTTAATTGTTGTGACTCATATATTTACATGTATATCATTAAATTAGTTTATAAAATGTAGATTTATTTTTTAAGTTCTTTAAGATGGATATGTTTGACATTTTTTATCAGTTTCATAAATTAAAATTATAGAATTAAATATTGTTTAATTTTTTACATATTAATTAGTTTCTGAGATGTAGAATTATTTTATAGGTAGTTCAAAATGGATAATAGAGCATGGATGTATGGCACACAAAGACATTCGTCTACATTCATGTTCGAGCTATCAAAGTTTCTCGAGATTGCGAAGAAGCATGCCCAAATTTGCAAGACAAAGCAAATACGTTGTCCGTGTTCTGACTGTTGCAACAAAGTAGTTTGGGAAGATATTAATGTCATGAAGATGCATTTGGTAAAGCGAGATTTTGTGAAAGGATACACAACTTGGTCCCACCATGGTGAAGCAGTAACTACTGTCAACAATGCAAGCACCGACACTAGGTATGATGAAGTGGGTGGCGAAGATGAAGATGAAGATGAAAATGATCATGTCATGATGGATGATGTTTTTGACTGTGGAGATCGAAATGGCGATCAAACAGATGCACCACAGGTGGACGATGCACCACAGGTGGACGAGGAATGTGATGTTGATATGGAAGAAATGTTGCGCCACATTGAACCGGAGGTGTTGCTAGGAAGTGCTAAAGGGTTAGAAAATTTTGAGACACTTAAGAAGGCAGCAAAGGATCGTATGTATGAGGGTTGTGGGAAGGAGCGGATAGTGTTGCGTTTCATCCTCCAGCTTCTGATTGTGAAAGCTAAATTTGGATGGTCGGACAATAGTTTTAACGAACTCCTTACTTTGTTGGCCAAGCTGCTCCCGAAGCCAAATTTAGTGCCAAACAACACATATGAAGCAAAGAAGATTATCAACCCATTGAAGATGCGAGTGCAAAGAATACACGCGTGCAGGAACCCATTGAAGATGCGAGTGCAAAGAATACACACGTGCAGGAACCATACGGCGGCGAGGCGGTTGCGAGATGCGGCTGCGGGACGGGAAGACAGCGAGGCGCAGTCCAGCAGCCTGCCGGCGTCGACGACACAGTCCGGCAGCCTGCCGGCGTCGACGGCGCAGTCCGGCAGCCTGCCGGCGTCGATCCGCTCGCGCAATAGTAGTCAAACACTTAGGAAAAACGGAGCAGTTATAGAGCAATACGCTGGCGGGCACTTAAGCCACCCGCCAGCACTGATGCACACTGGTGCATATCGAAAAAATCAAAAAATTCGAAATTTGGCCCAAACCTTCTCAAATTTGTCTGAAACTTTCACATCTCTTATAAAATGTGTCAAATTGAAGTTTGGAAATGTGTTATCTCATAAAAAATTATTTGTTTGAAAAACTTAGTTCAAATGTGACTCTTGGGTGAAACACCTTAAGTGTTACAGGAGGTTTCACCCATGAGTCACATTTGAACTAAGTTTTTCAAAACAACAATTTTTTATGGGCTCACAAATTTTTTAAATTAAATTTGAAACATTTTGTTAGAGTTGTGGAAGTTTGGGACATATTTCAACAAGTTTGAATAAGATTTTCAATTTTTTGATTTTTCAAAATGTGTCAAATTTTTTGAATGAGTTCTAAATTGACTAAATTTAGAAACTACTAGTTCTTTGTTAGGAAACACACTTCCTAAACTTAATATTAAGAATTTTACTTCACTTGTATAAGTTTCAAACAATTTTGAATTAATTTAGGCAAGATTTCAAATTTTTTGAACAAAATATTCGAAAAAAATCAAAAAAATCGAAATTTGGCCCAAACCTTCTCAAATTTGTCTGAAACTTTCACATCTCTTATAAAATGTGTCAAATTGAAGTTTGGAAATGTGTTATCTCATAAAAAATTGTTTGTTTGAAAAACTTAGTTCAAATGTGACTCTTGGGTGAAACACCTCAAGTGTTATAGGAGGTTTCACCCATGAGTCACATTTGAACTAAGTTTTTGGAAAAACAATTTTTTATGGGCTCACAAACTTTTTAAATTAAATTTGAAACATTTTGTTAGAGTTGTGGAAGTTTGGGACATATTTAAACAAGTTTGAATAAGATTTTAATTTTTTTGATTTTTCAAAATTCACAGCGCTGGCGGGTGCTTAAGCCACCTGCCAGCACTGATGCACACTGCTGGCGGGCGCTTAAGCCAACCGCCAGCGGTGATGCACACCGCTAGCGGGTGCCGCCAGCACAGATGCTCACCGCTGGCGGGCACTTATGTCACCCGCCAGCACAAAGCTTCCTATATAATGCAGCGACGCGCTGAAATTTTCTAAGTGTTGGCACGGAATCGAAACGACGTCGGGAGGCTGCCAAAATTTCCCGCGCCCCCCGCCGCCGCCGTCAGCTCCGCCACCGTCGTGCACGCCGGCCGCCTCCTTCCTCTGCGCCGTCGCTTCCCCGAGGACCGCCGCCATTCTCCCGCTGTGCCGTCGTCACGTCGTGTCCCGCCGCCGCGCCGCCTCCTCCCTCCGCGCCGGCCGCCTCCCTCCGCACCGGCCGCCTCCTCCCCTCTAGCGCCGGCTGCCTCCTCCCTCCGCGCTGCTCCGGATGGCTGCCTCCCCGCACGTCGGCGACGACGTGGCCCTCGCCGGCCCTCAACCACCGCCGCCGACTAGTGCGTGCGGAGGATCCGGGGCCGGGGATGGGGCCGCCGCCGCCGCGCCCCATGCGGCCCCTACCCTGGACGGGGACGGGGCCGCCGGCACCGCCGCCGCCGCGCCCCACGCCCAGGATGGGGACGTGGCCGCCGGCGCCGATGCCGCCGCCGCGACGGCTCCGGGGTTCGTTTTTTTAGTTTGTTGCTAATTTTTGTTGCTCCGGATTCATTTTTGTATGTGTTAAAAATTTTAGATATGTATAAATATAGATATAAATATAGATATGTATGAATATAGATATGAATATATGAATAAATATAGATATAAATATAGATATGTAATTTAGTTTTCTATGTACAATTGTTTATGGATTGCAAAAAATTTATGGATTGTAAATATAGAAATGCATATTCATATATATATGGAAAATTCAAACATATTTATGGATTGTAAATATAGAAATATAAATTCATATCTATATGGCAAATTCAAACATATTTATGGATTGTAAATTAAGAAATGTAAATTCATATCTATATGGAAAATTCAAACATATTTATGGATTGTAAATTAAGAAATGTAAATTCATATCTATATGGAAAATTCAAACATATTTATGGATTGTAAATTAAGAAATGTAAATTCATATCTATATGGAAAATTCAAACATATTTATGGATTGTAAATTAAGAAATGTAAATTCATATCTATATGGAAAATTCAAACATATTTATGGATTGTAAATTATTTTGTTAATTAATCAGCGGTAATCTGAAAAACAAACATGTGAACAACATATTTTGTTAATTACAGTGTGGAATCCTCAGAGGATTCCAGTGATTTTAATGGAGACTATGAAACTCCACCTGAGTACGAACCAAGCGTACCGCGGCCACGCAGGCGTCTAGAAGATGAAGATCTTGACTACGAACCAAGCGGAGATAATGAGGTCTGCATCCACATTCAGTACGAATAATGTATGTTGTTCAAATTTAGTTATATTGAAAATGATGTTTTCCTTGTAGAACAATGAGAGATCCCCGCGACGACGTCGTCGTAGAGCACCTACCATTGTTGTCCAAGAGGCTGAAGGTTCAGGACCACAACCTTCGTGTACTACTGTTTCTAGTAGTAACCCGAAAAGGAAACGTGGGCAATGAAGAAGAAACTAGATCCCTGATAGAGGACAACTTGTGATAGAACAATTGGGTGACAAAGGCGAGCCCATTGCACCTGAGAACGTAGGTGCTAGGTTTCGGAACGTCATTGGTGCAATTGTCAGGGACATCATGGCACCCTGGATCACAACTGATAATTGGAAGAAGGTGCCTAAGGCTACAAAGGATGTATTGTGGGCCAAAGTGAAAGAAGAGTTCCTTTTTCTGGAAGGCACAGAGAATGAAGGTAGAAAGTATGCTGAGGGCTTTTGTGGAAGAACTCTAAAAAATTGGAGGTCTGTGCTTAACACTAAATTTGTTAAGAAAGACAAGGATGCTAGGGATGTGTATGGAAACATCCCGCTAAATGTGTGGGAAGAATTCAAAGAGCAGAAGAGAACAGAGGAAGCTCTAGCTCAGAGTCTCCAAGCTCAGGAGAAGGCTAAGAAAGCTGCTGAGAACCCACATCACTTGGGTTCGGGAGGATATGCTGCCAAGTTAGCAAAATGGAGGCAGGAGGAAGAAGAAAGGAGGGTAGCTGGTTTACCAGAGTTGTTGAAGGCATGGATGAGCGCAGCAGGAATTGGTGCCTTGCTTGAATTCCTAATGTGAGACCTGACGGCACGGTGACATTCGAGAAGCCCACAACAGAACAGATCTATGAGAAGTTGGGAGAGCTCGCCGAAATGCAAAAGAAAGGTCTTTTCAAGCCCGACAGGCAGAACGATATGCTAACCACCGCGATCGGTACCCCTGAGCACTCTGGGCGTGTTCGAGGGATGTCATCTACCTTGCCATGGGGTAAAGCATTTGTTGAAGACCGGTCAAGCTACAAGAAGCGGGACCGTTATAAGAAGGGCCTTGAAGACAAAATGAGAGAAATCGTCAAGCAAGAGTTGTTAGGCTTCTTCGTAAGCCAACAGACTGCCACACAGAGTGCACAGAATGCATCTGATGGTCCAAACTACCAAGAGGCCAGCAATAATACGACGTATGATAGCCTCACATGAACCAAAGAAGGTCACATCAGATGCTGACATGTTCTTCAAAGCACTCAAGAATACAAAGAATGTAAAATCCGGTGCAACTACTAGGAGCCGCCGTAAGCAAAAGAAGGGGCTTGGAGATTTTATTGGGTCGGATGATGTCCCCGACAGGTATGAGCATGGCAAACCATTCTTGCATTCGTGGCAACGGAGCGAGGAGCCACAGGAACTGAAAAACCTGCACCAATGGATCGTGAACGCCATGAAGGAAGGCATAAACTCTATCACCGCGTTTGTCCCAACATGGGTGTTCGGTGCCTCTCAAGTGAACAAGCTTGTAATTGATTTCCAGGATTTGCACGTGATGTACCATCGTGAACGCCTCGACATGAATCTCATCACCGCTTGGTGCATGTAAGTCAACATGCATGTACCATACTATATCTTTTTCAAATTCATATGTATTTTTGGTAACCATCCTAAGCGATCTATTCTGCAGGATGCAAGCGTTGGATGAAAAGAAGACAATTGGGAGGTGGAGTGTAGCATACTGTGACCCGCAACAAATATGCAAGGTGGAACACACGTTCGTAATGTCTGAAAAGCTAAGAAAGGAAATCGAAGAACAAGCACAGACACAAGAGGAGAAAGATCTTTTAATACAGAAATACCATACAAGCTTTAGTCATGCGGTGTCTGTATACATTGGAAAGAGAATGAAGAAAATGCATCATAAGGATAGTATCATGTGTGCTTACAATTTTAAGTAAGTTCGTTCTCATTACTAGATATATATAAATAGATATATTATGTGGTTTATTTATATTAATTATTTAAATATAATACAGAGATCATTTCATTGCCCTCCACATCTGTCCGAAGCATGGAGCTACAATGGTCTACGACTCATTACACTATCAAGAGGATTCTTACAGACAATTCATCGACATTGTAAAAAAGTGAGACAACTCATTTTAATAATTAATAATGTGTATATCAGCTAAATTTGTATTACTAACTTTTGTCTTTGCATCCTTAAAGTGCGTATCGGTTGTACATAAGGAATGGTGGGGAGCACCCTCCAAATAAGGATACAATGACGATACGGCATGCTAAATGGGTAAGAACATAACAACTTGGTTTTTATTAGAGTTGTACAATTTTGTTAATAAGTTTTGATCCTTTTTTATTTGTTTGCAGTGCTACAAGCAACCTCCCGGCACCGTGCTATGTGGATATTACGTGTGCGAGGTCTTGAGAAATAATGGGAGGTACCAGACGAATCCTCAAGACGTAAGCCTCTTGTTGTTTGTGCAAATTATCTTCCTATAATGGTAATGCATTTAGAATCTTTATTTATTGTGTGTACGTGCACAGATGCCTACCATCGAGGGATCATGGGGGAAGCTGGGTGACAAGCAAATCAACAACATTTGTGCGGACATGGCGAGGTTCATCCTACATGAGATTTGCCATGAGAAAGGCGTATTCTTCGACAAAGGAGTGTTGATTGTGGATGAGTGCGAACATTTACGTAGATGGGCCGGGTTTAATTGAAAACTAGTATTATCTATTCGATATGTTGGATGTCGATTATCTATTACGTACGATGTTTTGCTGATAACGTGACTTATGTATTATAATATACTAGTTTGAATTATGTGGTTATGTGGTATTTGAATTTGACGGTCAAATACAAATAATAATAATTTCACATGAATTTAGCATACAAATACAATTAATAATAAATACCAGTGAATTTAGCGGGCAAAATCAGATAATAAACAAAAATATAATAATAAATGATTAATGTGAATTATTAATGCGAATTATATAATAATAAATGGTAAAATGGAAAAATCATTTTGCTGGCGGGCGGCTTAAGCAACCGCCAGCACAGAAGGATTCTGTGCTGGCGGGCTGCGTAAGCAACCGCCAGCATAGATGTCCTCTGTGCTGGCGGGCGGTGTAAGCACCCGCCAGCATAGATGTCCTCTGTGCTGGCGGGCGGCCTAAGTGCCCGCCAGCACAGATGTCCTCTGTGCTGGCGGATAGGGCAACCGCCAGCACAAAGTGCCATTTCTACTGGCTCAAAGTCGCTGGCGGAAGCTCTACCCGCCAGCAAAGACCGGTTTTAGCCGCCAGAACAAATCGTTTCTGGCCTAGTGTGTGCTTCCTTGTGCCTTTTCAAATGCTGTCAACAATGTCCCTTTATAGTTTTGGTATCTTATCAACATGGCTGCATCATTTGATTTAGCAAATATCCTCTTTTCCGGATTTGCGTGCGATGCTAATTAGCCCACAAGGGCTAAAGCAAGGTGCTCACAAATCTGATCAGGCACGACTGTACACCAGCCAATACGCGTAGAAACAGACTAGCTGCTGCTCTTTCTAAAGTAACGTACGAGCTACGAGGTGGTCAAACTAAACACAAGCCCTTCTCTTGTTCTTGGTGCCAGTGCACGTTCCACGGCTTAGGGCTCGTGTGCCCCCCCCCCCCCCCAAGAAAGGCACTCGTTTGGGTCAAAAAAGGGATCATACAGATTTCTGTTTAGCTAAACTATTTAAATTTTGAATAATGCTGGTTTAATTATATGTTTGATTAATAAGCCTCACGGAAAACATTCACATATAGTACAATGGACCTTAATTTGAAGGGATCCACACCAAAAGTTACTTTTTGCGAACGGGCAAAAGATAGTGCCTATTTCATTGATAAAGAAGAGAATTACATCAGGCTAGCCGGACAAGTTTAGAAGTATATATATATATATATATATATATATACACACACACACACACACTCGCGCACTCATGGGCACCAACTCTTGGCTCCTGCCGTAACACAAAAAATATTCGCTCACACTAAAACTTAGTACAAGCGATGGTATGGACGACTCTACTGTTTCTCTCTATCTCGGCGAAGAGCTGTGAGGCTGTTCCATTAATCCAACCGGCAAGCTCACTCCATAAGTGACGTGTCACTGATGGAGAACGGATCTTTGATTTAGACCTTTTGTCCCGGTTCAACTTTGGAGCCGGGACAAAAGGCTTTGGGGCGACATGGCCTGAAAAGCCTCCGAACGACCCCTCCCCATTTGTCCCGGTTGGTAACACCAACCGGGACAAATGGGGAGGTCTCCAACGGCTACTGCAGGTCAATTATTAGCCCCGGCATTTTGTCCCGGGCGGTGTAACCACCCGAGACAAAAGGGGTGCCCTTTTGTCTCGGGTGGTGACACCTCCCGGGACAAAAGCTTTCGTCCCGGATCGTTTTACGACCCGAGACAAAAGAGTGGCCTTTTGTCTCAGGTGGTAAAACGATCCTGGACGAAAGGCCGGCGCCTATAAGTCCCGGCCCTCCCCTCTTCTTCTTCCTCTGCCCGTACCATTTGCCCATTTCACAACCGAGAGCTAGCTCAAGCTCATATGGCGCCTCTCTCCTAGAGGTGCTGTCCAATTATTTCGTCATCAATTTGTGAAGATTTCCCTCCTCCAAAGTGTTGCCAAGGTTAGATTCTTTATTCTCTTTTCATTTGTTGTGTTTAACTTTTGATTTATGGTTTAGAAATGGAGAAAATAGCAATTTTAGTTTCTAGGTAGTAGTAGGAGCTAAGAGATGAGGTTTTTTAGATGTTTTAGATTTAGAAACAAGTAGTTATTTAGCTACTAACATTGTATTTTGTTTCACATATTTTTTAAGCATCCTCTAATTTTCTAGTATTTGATATAGAGATAATTGATTTTTACTTTTAGAAATAATTAAAGATGCATTTAAATTTACATTTACAATTAATTTATTAGAAGTTAGTTTATTAAAAAAATGGTCATTACCAAACGAAAATATACTACCTGCCTATTTAATTCATTTTTATTAAGTGTTTCTTGTTTTTATTTAGAATACATTTAGGCATTCCCTTATTTTTTTTCTTTTTTCCATATACAGTCGGTTGGACGTTCTCTACCAGCAGCCTTACATCCTAGCTAGCTACAGTCTTACATCACCGGCGAGCTGGGGCTGTACGTGGCTCGGTGATGTAGGGCTGTAGCTAGGTAGGAGATGTGGGGCTGTAGCTTGGCGATGTAGAGAACTGTAAGTGGGAGAGCGAGGTGCGTGTATATTATGGTGAGGTCAGGTTGTATTTCCTAAATGATCAGGGTCATTAGAAAAGGTATAGTACAGACTTACGTCGCCTCCGGCCTCACTGCAATGGAACGAGCTCTTGCACTTATCTGTTTAGTTATTAGAAAATGAGAAAATAGGTCTTATATATTTTGTTTTTATATATAATAAATTTAACCATTCTCTTATTTTCCTGCAGAGATTGTAATAGTTTTGGAAAACTATGGCAAGCTATTCTGGTCACGGTGGTCACCGTGGCGGTCGCCGTGATGAACGGCCACCTTATGCTCGTCGTCCAGGCATACACTTCACCCATGGTGTGATTGACTTACCTACTGGTGATCGAAGCCAGGGATCTCGTCCCAACATAGTAGTATTGTTTCCTTGTATAAATTTGATGTTTACGTTCTACACACGGATAATAATATTATTTTCAAACAATGCAGGTTCTCAATCATTTGCAGTGGCTCGCACATGTTGTTGAAAATTTAGGTGCTACCCCTCCTGTTTCACAATGTGCCATTGTCGGTCCAAACAATTACATACAATTAAAAATCTCATTTGACATACCCGTTCGAGGACAAATTCGCTCCTCGCTGTCTTCAGAACCCATCCAAATGGTCTCAATTGTCGGGTGGGGTACCCCTGCCCTGGTTAGGAGGACTTATGAAAGGACCGTTGTGCAGGCATGCTTAGAACAACTTTACGCTAATGGGTACTTTGTGCCGGATTACTCTTATTTTCTAATCAAGGCACTCGAGGAGGGAGGAAGTGTGACCACGACCGCAGAGAGACTTTGTCGGCTGAATGAACATGACATAGTATGGAGCATCATTTAATGTTATTTTAATCTTCTTATTTAACATTTTTTATGAGTCGTAATAACATTATTCTTAACTGTAGGATATCTTTGGTCAAACCTTTGCGGCAAAGAGCTTTCATGCAATTCTAGAGCAAGTGTTGGATGTTGTGGGATTTTCTTACACAGATTCAAATCCTACACTTACAAGAGGTTCGAAGTATCAGGCAAATCTTTCATTTTTCAGGTCATATTAGTTTTCCTCGCCACTGTTTGAAATTTATGAAAGTCCATGTGACCGTTATTGTGAAGCGATGGAGAGTGCACTGATCCATTCTCTGGCATATATCGATGAAGTTCTCGACTTCAAGATCGGAGACTTCAACTATATGAACTATCTAAGGAAGAAGAATGAAGTATGAAATATGTGTTGTGCATTGATGCACCCCTCTACCTTTGTTAAGACCGTACCTTAAGTATTCATGTATGAACTTTTTATGTTTGTAAGACCTTAATTATGTATTGATGTATGAACTTTTTTATATTTTTTGTTAGGACCTTAAGTATTGATGTTAGGCCAGTGAGTAATTTTTTGGAAGCCTTAATATTAGGGTTCTCACCTCCAAAGTATTGATTAAGCCTTAATATTAGCCTTTATCACAAATTTTGGAGACCTTAATATATATTAAACTAAAAAACAACAGGGTCATTGGGGGGACCCTTTAGTCTCGGTTGGTAAACCAACCCGGGACTAAAGGCCTGCCCTCCACGGCCGCAATGATTGGGGCCGGCCTTTAGTCCCGGGTGGTAAACCAACCCGAGACAAAAGGGTAGGGGGGCGGCCTTCAGAGGCCTTTTGTCCCGGTTGGTAAAACCAATCGAGACAAAAGGCAACCTTTTGTCTCGGTTGGTTTTACCAACCGGGACAAAAGGCCGTCCCTATACAAAATCGACAGCACGCACCCTTCTTCCCTGCCCGACCATTTTTCACCGAGAGCTCAAAGCAAGCTCCTCTCTCCCATGGCGCCTCAAACCTAGGGAGGTGCTGCCCAAATTTTTTCTCATCAATTTGTGGAGTTTTCTCACCTCCAAGGTGTTGCTAAGGTATTTTTCTTCATCCTCCATTCATTTATTGTGATTCAATTTCGTTTTATGATTTAGAGAAGGAGAAAATAGAAATTTTGATTTAAGAGCTAAGAGATGAGGTTTTTAGTATACTTCAGATTTAGTAATAAGTAGTTATCATTTGTTATGATTATCTTCTTTGATTCATTTGTACTAAGATTTTTTGTTTTTATATAAATTTTACTTTTAGCTAGCTTTATTTATTATTAGAGAAAATAGAATTTATTAATTTAGTTATTAGAAAATGAGACCTAGGGATAGTGTATATTTTTTATACTTAAAATTTATGCCACAATTAAGAAAATAGAAAATTTGATTTAAGAGCTAAGAGATGAAGTTTTTATATTAGTATACTTTAGATTTGGTAATAAGTAGTTATCATTTGTTATGATTATCTTCTTTCATTCATTTGTACTAAGATTTCTTTTGTTTTTATATAAATTTTACTTTTGGCTAGCTATATCTAATATTAGAGAAAATAGAATTTATTAATTTAGTTATTAGAAAATGAGACCTAGGGATAGTGTATAGTTTTTATACTTAAATGTTATGCCATAATTAAGAAAATGAAGTCTTGTAGAATTAACATGGATATTTTTCACTTAATATGATGCAGATGAAACGACAATGGATGTACAACACCGACAGACGGTCAGCGGAGTACATTACCGGCTTGCATGGTTTTCTCGAAGTGGCGAAAACAAACAAGAATGCGAGTGGATTCATGTGTTGTCCATGCTCCATTTGCAGAAACGAAAGAGACTACCATGACCCGGGAACACTTCACCTGCACTTGTTGAAATATGGATTCATGCCGAACTATATGGTTTGGACCAAGCACGGTGAAAGAGGGGTTGTGATGGAAGACGATGAAGAAGAGGAGGAGGATATTCCGGACTGGGCCGCGGGGCAAGCTTTTGCAGATACTTTAATGGAAGATGCTGACGAAGAAGAGTTACTAGCACATGCTGACGGGTCTGCTGATGATCTCGGCCAGGTTCTACAGGATGCACATAGGGATTGTGAAAACGAAAAAGAAAAGGCAAAGTTGCAGCGTATAATAGAAGATCACAGAAAACCGTTATACCCAGATTGCAAGTCAGGTCACAAAAAGCTTGGTACTACACTAGAAATGCTGCAATGGAAGGCAAAACATGGTGTGTCTGATAAGGCATTTGAAGGGATGCTAAAAATTGTGAAGGATAAGCTTCCCGAGAACAATGAATTACCGTCCACCACATATGAAGCGAAACAGACTGTGTGCCCTCTTGGGTTGGAGGTACAGAAGTTCCATGCATGCCCTAATGATTGCATCCTATATCGGGGCAAGGATTACGAGAATTTGGATGCTTGTCCTGTGTGCAAAGTCCTACGTTATAAGATTCGGCGAGATGAAGATCCCAGTGGTGATGTCCAGGGGCACCGTGACAAGACGAAGAGAGTTCCGGCGAAAGTTATGTGGTATTTTCCTATAATACCACGTTTGAAGCGTTTGTTCAGGAACAAAGCAAATGCTAAGATGATGAGATGGCACCAAGAGGACTGTAAGGAAGACAACATGCTGAGACATCCGGCTGATGGGTCTCAATGGAGAAAGATTAATAGAGAATTCAAAGAGTTTGATGACGATCCAAGGAACATAAGGTTTGGTTTAAGTACGGATGGTTTCAATCCATTCGGCAAGTTTAGCAGTGGTCATAGCACTTGGCCTGTGAACCTATGCATGTTCAACCTTCATGGTTGGATGTGCATGAAGCGAAAGTTTATTATGATGCCGGTGGTCATCCAAGGCCCAAAACAACCCGACAATGACATTGATGTGTATCTAAGACCATTGGTCGATGAACTATTACTGTTGTGGAAGAAGGAAGGTGTACGTGTGTGGGATGAGCATATGCAACAGAGCTTCAACCTACGAGCATTGTTGTTTGTTACCATCAACGATTGGCCTGCTCTAGGTAACCTTTTAGGGCAGACAAACAAGAGATATCGGGCATGCACACACTATTTACATAAAACACATGGTATTCATCTCAAAAATTGTAAGAAGGTCGTGTATATGGGTCACCGTTGTTATCTTCCAACTAATCACCCCTTAAGGAAGAAAGGGATGCATTGGAAAGGGAAGGCTGATCATCGTACGAAGCCACCCCATTATAAAGGAGACACTGTATTTGAGATGGTAAAGGATCTAAGGGTAGTTTTTGGAAAGGGTGCCGGTAGTGAACTTGTTCCACCTGACGCCAACGGACGTGCACCAATGTGGAAGTAGAAATCTATATTTTGGGAGCTACCTTATTGGCAAATCCTTGAGGTCCGACACACAATTGACATGATGCACCTTACGAAGAATCTTTGCGTGAATGTGTTAGGTTTCATGGGTTGTTACGGTAACTCGAAGGATACATTGGAAGCACAACAGGACCTGAAAGATTTTCATAAGAATGACAAAGTTCCGCAAGAGGATGATGATGAAAAAGATCCGGAAGAGGATGATGATGATGATTACTTAGGTCCTGCTAGTTACACTCTCACTAAGAAAGAGAAGAAAAGCATGTTTGATTGCCTGAACAGTTTGAAGGTTAAGTCTAGCTACTCGTCGAATTTAAAGGGGATCATAAATATGAAAGACAAGAAGTTCACAAATCTAAAGGCCCACGACTGCTACATGTTGATGACACAGTTGCTTCCTGTTGCGTTGAGGGGTGTTCTATCAGAGAATGTACGATTATTGGTCGTAAAGCTTTGTGCATTTCTCAATGCAATTTCACAGAAGGCAATCGATCCAGCGAAGCTAGGAAAGCTACAGAATGATGCGGTTCAATGTCTTGTCGGCTTTGAGTTGGCATTTCCACCTTCCTTCCTCGATGTTATGACGCACCTCCTGGTACACGTTGTCAAAGAAATTAGTATTCTCGGTCCAGCATACCTTCACAACATGTGGCCTTTTGAGAGGTTCATGTCAATCCTTAAGAAATATGTTCTTAATCGTGCCCATCCAAAAGGAAGCATTCCCAAGGGATATGGAACTGAGGAGGTCATTGAGTTTTGCGTTGATTTTGTCGACTCAATTGACTCGATTGGGCTTCCAGTATCACGACACGAGGGGAGGCTCCAGGGAAAGGGCACCATTGGAAAGAAATCAAGTTTGAGCAATAATACTGATTTGTTCATTTCGTATAGGACGGAACACGAGCAGATTATTGCTTCTCAAAATCCAACCAAATCCGAACTCTGGATTACACGCCGTCACTTGGAAACATTTCCCTCATGGTTGAGTGAACAACTCATCGGTAACTCAATGATTCATCCACAACTAGCTTTGTTAGCCAGGGGACCTTGTAGCACAATTACAAAATGGCAAGCTTACGATATAAATGGTTACAATTTTTACACGAGAGCTCAAGATCGCAAAAGCAGAAACCAAAATAGTGGTGTCTGTATGGACGCCATCGACAATAATGGGTGCAAGACCTCCTATTATGGTATCATAGAAGAGATATGGGAGCTTGAGTACGGAGTGATGAACATTCCTCTGTTTTTTTGCCAATGGGTAAAACTAAATGGCGTAAAGAAAGATGAATATGGAATGACAATAGTGGACATGACCAAGATTGGGTTCAAAGATGATCCATTTGTCCTTGCCAAAGATGTGCATCAGGTTTTCTATGTCAAGGATATGACTAGCGTACCGAAGAATAAAAATCCACAAGAAGGACCACAAGAGGCAAAGTGTCACATAGTGTTTCCGGGTAAAAGAGTAATCGTGGGAGTCGATGACAAAACAGATCAATCCGATGGTTATGATCAGTTTGATGGCATGTCTCCGTTCGCTGTCGAAGTAGACCCAAGCATATTGCTTGGACGTGAAGAGACACCGTACTTACGTGATTGAGATTAATGTCGTAATGTAATGATTATTGATCAAATCAATTGTGTAATGCTAATGTGATCAACTCTTTTATTGGTCTCCAACAAGTTAACAATTCTGAAGTCTATGCATTTTGCAGTGTTGTATTGGTCTCAAATTTTTTATGAAGCTTGAATATGTCATGTGAGATTGACACACCAAGTTTGAGATTTTTCTGAATTGGTTTAGTATTTTTTCGGTTTAATTGAATTTCTGTGCGACATCACCTAGAAATTAAAAGTTGAGCTCAGAGCACCCCTGAAACGATCCAGAATGGTGCTAAACTTGGCCACAAGTTCTCTTGTGCCTTAGGAGTCTAATTTATCTAAAAGCCGAATCATAATTCTTGAGTTATTGATGTGTAATTCACAATATTCTAGCTCCTTTAGCACGAAGAAAAAACCTATAATACATTTAGTCATCAGAAAAATCTAAGATCTTGTGTGAGCTAATATTTTGGGTGTAAATGACAACCAAAAAATTTTCAAACCATTTCGACATAGATGGAGTACACGTGCTTCACAAAGCTATATGGAACCTTTCATCGAACCATGTCTATACATTTAAGTTCTTAACGATTCTGAAGTCCATGCACTTTGCAGTGTTGTATTGGTCTCAAATTTTTTATGAAGCTTTAATATGTCATGTGAGATTGACCCACCAAGTTTGAGATTTTTCTGAATTAGTTTAGTATTTTTTTCGGTTTAATTGAATTTCCATGCGACATCACCTAGAAATTAAAAGTTGAGCTGAGAGCACCCCTGAAACGATCCGGAATGGTGCCAAACTTGGCCAAAAGTTCTCTTGTGCCTTAGGAGTCTAATTTATCTGAAAGCCGAATCATAATTCTTGAGTTATTGATGTGTAATTCACAATATCTAGCTCTTGTAGCACAAAGAAAAAACCTGTAATACATTTAGTCATCAGAAAAATCTAAGATCTTGTGTGAGCTAATATTTTGGGTGTAAATGACAACCAAAAAATTTCAGACCATTTCTACATAGATGGAGTACACGTGCTTCACAAAGCTATATGGAACCTTTCATCGGACAATGTCTATACACCTAAGTTCTTAATGATTCTGAAGTCCATGCACTTTGCAGTGTTGTATTGGTCTCAAATTTTTTATGAAGCTTGAATATGTCATGTGAGATTGACCCACCAAGTTTGAGATTTTTCTGAATTGGTTTAGTATTTTTTCGGTTTAATTGAATTTCCGTGCGACATCACCTAGAAATTAAAAGTTGAGCTGAGAACACCCCTCAAACGATCCGGAAAGGTGCCAAACTTGGCCACAAGTTCTCTTGTGCCTTAGGAGTCTAATTTATCTGAAAGCCGAATCATAATTCTTGAGTTATTGATGTGTACTTCACAATATTCTAGCTCCTTTAGCACGAAGTAAAAACCTATAATATATTTAGTCATCAGAAAAATCTAAGATCTTGCGTGAGCTAATATTTTGGGTGTAAATGACAACCAATAAAATTTCAGACCATTTCGACATAGATGTAGTACACATCCTTCACAAAGCTATATGGAACCTTTCATCGAACCATGTCTATACACTTAAGTTCTTAACGATTCTGAAGTCCATGCACTTTGCAGTGTTGTATTGGTCTCAAATTTTTTATGAAGCTTGAATATGTCATGTGAGATTGACCCACCAAGTTTGAGATTTTTCTGAATTGGTTTAGTATTTTTTCGGTTTAATTGAATTTTGTTGGGAATGCACATCGATGTTGCATATGAAAATTGAAAGAGAATGTTTATAACTCTAAAATATAATTTTGCATAGCAAAGTACGATTTTTTATATTTTAACTAAATATAATTTTGCATGGTTGAAATATTAAAAGTTACTATTTTTTTTACGTCGCAAAGAGAAAGAGAGAGAAAAAGAGGAAAGAAATAGGGGGAAAAACAACTTCCCGTCCAAAATTACCCTTTTGTCCCGGGTGGGATTACGGCCCTAGGCTAAAGGAGGGCCTTTTGTCTCGGACCGTAATACCACCCGGGACAAAAGGGCTAAATTTTGCCATTCAGGGGTCTCCCGCGCGAAAGGGCCCTTTTGTCCCGGATGGACTTACGACCCGAGACAAAAGGCCCTCCCTTTTGTCTCGGGTCGTAACGCCACCTGGGACAAAAGAGCCTTTACTCTCAGGTCGTGTTACGACCCAAGACTAAACGGGGGATATATATTCGTCTCTCTTCCCCTTCTCCCCTATTGATCCCCCACTACATCCGCCGCGCCGCGCCCCTGCCTCCATCGTCTCGTCGTCGTCGTCGTCACAACCGCGTGCCGTCGTCACCCCCGCCGTCGTCTCCCGCGCCGCTGCCGCCGTCGTCTACCCCGCCGACGCCGTCTCCCCCACACGCCGCCGTCGTCTCCGATCTCCCGCCGTCGTCTCCCCTGCCGTCGTCTCCGTCGCCGCCGCGCGGCCTCCTCCGCCGGATCCCCGCCGCGCGCACGCGCGTCTTGCACCGCGCCGTCCCCGGCCGTCTCGCGCCACCGTACGGCCCCGTAGCCGTCTAGCGCCGCCGTATCGTCATCTCCCTCGCGCCGCCGTCCCCCTCGCGTCGCCGTCCCCGTCGACGCTGCGCCATCCCCCGCCGTCGTCGCTCCCGCCGCGCAGCCGTCGATCCCCGTCCCGCGCCCACGCTCGCGCCGCCGTCCCCGTCCTGCGTCCCGTTGTAGGCACCCTCCGGCCAGCCTCCTACGCGCGCGACCGCAATCCCCCGCGCGGCCACCGACACCGCCGCCTCTGCTTCGGCCCGCGGCCACGGGGGATTGGGGTTTAGCTGACGTCAGCAATTTTTTGCTGACGTTAGCATTTTTTTCTTTCTTCATTTATATTGTTAAGAAAATGAAATTTTTTATGCAATCGACAGATATCCGAGTCGTGTTGCGTCCGCTGCATCGGCTGGTCTAACTCCGGCACTGTGCTAGTGACCGGTCTCCCGGACCCTTCAACGTCTCCGCGCACGACAACTCCGCTCATGACGCCTCCGCCCTTCGACGTCTCCGCCCACGACGCCTCCACCCTTCGACGTCTCCGCCCTTCAACATCTCCGCCCTTCGACGTCTCCGCCCACGACGTCTCTACCCACGACGCCTCCGCACACGACGTGTTGTCATTCTCCGACCCTGCCGCCCCTTTGGTAGGCGCCGTCACAGAAATTCATAGAAATTCTTAGTTATCACAGAAATTCTTAGTTATTCTCAAAAATGCATAGAAATTCTTAGTTATTCATAGAAATTCTTAGTTATTCTCAGAAATTCATAGATATTTATAGAATTTATTATTTATTCTCCGAAATTCAGGAAATGCATAGAAATTCTTGTACATTCATAAAAAATCATGTTTTCCCTCAGAAATTCAGAAAATTTATAGAAATTAATGAAAATTCTTGTTTGTTCTCAGAAATTCATAGAAATTCTCTGAAATTGTTGTATATTCATAGAAATTATTGTTTACCCTCAGAAATTCAGGAAATTCATAGATATTTATAGAAATTCTTATTTATTCATAGAAAATTCAGGAAATTCATAGACATTTATAGAAATTCTTGTGTATTCTTAGAAATTCATAGAAATTCTCAGGAATCATTGTATATTCACTGAATTCATGTTTACTCTCAGAAATTCATAGAAATTTATAGAAATTCTTGTTTATTCTCAGAAATTCATAGAGATTGTTGGTTATTAAAAAAATTCGTGCCCATTTTAGAAATTCATACAAATTCGGAGTTATGGAGAATAATGACGAGGAGGCGCGGATGATGGAGAACCTAATTGCTGGCAGTTCAAATACCGAGATCCCAACCTTCACCGAGGAGGAGCGAAGCCAGGCGGACGGGTTCCTCAACATAACCGAGGCCATCGACACCCGCACCGCGGACATCGACACCCGTGCTGAGGACAATAATGAAGACGTTCTCATTGTTAATGCAGAAGGTTCCAACGAGGTATATGTATCATGCATTAAGTTCATCACACGCTTTCATTCTCGAACCCCGTGTTAATAACGATTCCGCAACTTGTAGGCTTCATCCTCGACAACCAAAAAGACAAAGAGAGGCCGTACAAAAGTAATCGTCGATGACGTGAAGTTTCATATCACGGAGGTCAACGAGCTTGGCCAGCCATGGGAACCAAAGAAGGTCAGGGATAAGTACCTGTCCCAATGCGGTGCTATTGTGAGGGACAACGTTCCCATATCGTATAGAGAATGGAAGGGAAAGGAAGGTAATCCATGGGTGGTTTCAGATGCACTAAAAATATGTTATGGAATGATATCTTGAAACACTTCACACTTCCACCGGGCGTCAACCCAAACTTTGTGAAGAAGTGGACTCTATCGAAGATGGCAGAACAATTGCAGAGTTTCAAGAAGTAGCTGCACAAAAATTATATCAAGAAGAATTGAACTCCAAATTGGGATGATTATCCCAAGCTAAAGGATCACTGGGAGTCCTTTGTGGATTACAAGAGAACTGAAGAATTCGCCAAGAAGAGCGCACAAGCTCATATAAGTGCCAGTAAGAGGTTCGAATACAACCATCATCTTGGTCGAGGTGGTTACGCGGTTGCAGCACCCAAGTGGCGGAAGATGGAAGAAGAACTACTCAACAAAGGTATCGTACTAGCGGTCTTTGACTGGTCCGAACGATCGAAGAATTGGTATTATGCCCGCGGTGGAAGATTGAACCCTGATGATGGTTCCCTTGAATTCCCACCCATGTTACGGGAGGCAGCAATTGAGATTATTAGAAAGGTTGAAGATGTCAAAGCGGGAAGATTGACTATTGACAGAGAGAACGATGAGCTCACTTTGGCGCTCGGGAATCCGGAACACCCAGGACGTTGCAGGGCGTACGGGGTTGTACTGTGGAAGTATGCTTTCGAGGGATACGAACACCTATAGAAGCCGCAAAAGAATAAATGAGTGTGAACTGGCGCAGTGGCGCGAGACGATGGAGGATAAATTTAAACAACATGAAGAACGTATGAATGTAGGGATTGAACGACGAGTGGCCGCCGCGGTAGCTGAGATCACCCAAGCACCGGTGGATCCCATCATTAGCCCTTCCGCTCGCAAAAGCAGTTGTGCTTCCACAGAGGCCCCCGAAGAACAAAGGGCAAACCAAGAAGAAGTTCAAGTAGAGGACAACGAATGGTACCCAGTGGATGAACTTTGTCAGCACACCACATGTGAGCTGCACAAGCCGATCGGCAACATCACAATGAAGGTATAAATATGATTATACATGCAATTATATCTCAACCTTTGATGCATGTCTCAGGCATTTAATAACTTCATCATTTCTCTACCTTTGAAATATAGGTGGCGTATGGACGTGCTTTTGCACATCTCCCAGGATGTACAAGCCACGGCATGCAGATTCCACCTGGCTACGCCTCAGTTGGTGTGGAGGAGATTGCTAACCCACAGTTTAACGACATGGAGCTAGACATCCCAGGAGGTGACGGGGAAAGGACACTGCATGATGCTCTTCACGGTATCATATTGTGGCCCAAACGTTACATCATAATACCTAAGATGCTGCCACCGATACTCGAGAGTGCTGCCGAGCAGCAGCCACCAATCCCCGATAGTGCTGCCGAGCAGCAGCCACCGATACCCGAGAGTGCTGCCGAGCAGCAGCCACCAACTCCTGGTCCGTCACCGAGATCGCCACCGAGTCCTCATCGCTCACCGTCTCCACAACCTGCGAATTCTGCTGGTGCGAGCGATAATGACGATGACCTCTCTCATCATCAATCATCACCGAAGGAACCTTCACCAAAGCAATCTTCGCCGAAGCTAGCTCCCAAGAGGTCCCGTTCACGATCTACCAAGTCTATGCCCCCGCCAAATCCGAAGCCCCCGACGAAGAAAGGGAAGAAGCAGCCCGTTAAAAGAAAGCTACCATATGACATGACAAAATCTGAAAATGAGGCAGAGTGCCAAAACCAAGTAAAGGATTATTTTCATAAAGTAACTATGGATTTTAGGGAGCAGCAGCTGGAAGAAAAGAATAAAGTAGATCCAGTGAAACTCAAAGCTTTCATAGAGTGGCAGGAAAATGAAAAGAAATGGGTAAAGTTGAAAACTGATTATGACCGCTCCCTGGAGAAGTCCCTACAGAAGAAGAGACGGGGAGGGTCACCAAATAGTTATATCGACCAAGTACTGGGGTCGACGATGCCACATGATTATAGGAAGAAGAAGAAGCCAACACAAGCGTCGACGTCGGCGAAAGAGCCTTCAACGAAGAAGACAACACAACCGTCGACGTCGGCGAAAGAGCCTTCAACGAAGAAGGCGACACAAGCGTTGACGTCGGGAGTACAGACTTACTTCGCCTCCGGCCTCACTGCACCTGAATGAGCTCTTGCACTTCTGGACACAGAACAAGTAGCGCATGTCATTCAAATGCAAGAAGCAACAGGGCTCCCACTAGAATATGTTCTCGGCCACGAATCACCTCCTCGGGACAAAAACTTTGTACCTAGATGGCACTACGAGCAAGGGAAATCTCTTGTCAGGCCAGAGTTGGTGAAGAAACTGCCTACTCAGATGCGCAGATTTCATGACTTTTACATGAAGACATCTAAAGAGGGCCTGGAGATGATTGGCATGCTTGTTAGACCGAATGATTTTGCTGGTGAAGACGAGAAGTTGGTCTGGCTGTGATTCAAGGATATTTATGAAATTTACCATCTTGACTTTCTGAATACCGATCTTATCATGGCCTGGTGTTGGTAAGTGACGGTGCAATTCATGTGCTAATTAATAAATTAATGCATCCGCTAATTAACTTTGTCTCTCATTTTCTGTAGTTTGGAACTTACTACGATGAGAAAGCAGGGTTATCACCGAATAGGTTTCATGGACCCTTCACTAGTTTGTCAAGACCAAGTAAGGCAATGCCCAAAAACGGCATTCACAACAATCCTTAGGACCTTGAATCGGCTGCATTTCAAGGAAGTGATACTACTACCTTACAACTTCGAGTATGTGCGATTACCATCTTATTAAGGGTTTGTATTTTTAATTATCCTAGTTATTATTATTTACTTCTCATCTTTTCACCATGCATGTATATACAGCTTCCACTGGATTCTTCTAGTAATTCAAGTTGACAAGAGCAACATCATGGTCTTTGATTCGTTGAAAAGACCCCCTAAAAAATACCAAGACCTTCAAGATATGTTTCAAGAGTAATAATTCTATCCAATACATTTACTTTTATGCAACAGTGTGTTTATATACTAACACTAGCTCTAACTTTCATTATTGTCCGCCAGAGGTTGGGAAAAATTCATTGCTATGAACGCTGGACAATGGAAACCTAAACTTAGATTCTATACCGATTTTCCGGTACGTAAAACAAAAAACAACTTCATCTTGAGCAAATTATAAAAGGAATAACACTAATATTTCATAATTGTTTTCTCCAATTTAGTGTATGAGACAGGAACAAGGGACTAATTTATGTGCATACTATGTGTGTGAGTTCATCCACAATTTTTGCACTGCGAACCCGGGAGATTATACTGTAAGTATTATGGTAAACCTATTAATAAGACATCATTTTCTAACTGTGTATATATTTAATTCTTGGGTGTTATACATTAACATATTTGCACATTACAGAACTTCATGATTAGGGACGCAATCATTGAGAAGGATCGTCTCTTGGTGATTCAAGAAAGTCTCGTGGGATTCATGATGGACGAGGTGATTAGCTCAAAGGGAAGACATTTTTATGACGGTCATCCAATTCAGCAATGTTAATTAGCACCTCCGGTGGAACTTGAGACTAGAATTAGAATGAAACGATATTTTGATGTATATATACTAGTTTCAGAAAATACAATATCTGCTTTCGATGTAATATATATATATATATATATAGTGTGTGTGTATATATTTATTTATATGTTTATTCTCTTGATATAGTACGTATATATAGTAGACATGTATAATTAGTGCAAACATTTGTACGTATACGTAAAATACACCCATATACGTGAGAATATATGCGTATAATATTATTAAAACAACTGGAATTGAAAAACAAAAAAATGACGGCGAAACTTTAGTCCCGGGTGGTGTTACCACCCGAGACTAAAGGGTGGGTGTACAGGTGCTGGCCTGCCCCCCTTTTGTCCCAGGCGGGGCTACCACCCGAGACTAAAGGGTGGGCGCACAGGCGCTGGCCTGCCCCCCCTTTTGTCTCGGGCGGGACTACCAACCGGGAATAAAGGCCCCCCTTTATTCCCGGTTGCGCACCCGGGACAAAAGAAGGGGGCCTTTTGTCTCTCAGCTTTCGTCCCGGTTGGGCCTTAGGGATATTACACCCTTCCCAACCGGGACGAAAGGCCTCGTCTCCACCAGTGTGTGTATCGGCATTCCGCGTGATACTGGCATCATCAAGCCTCCTCGTTAGGGGGGTGTGGGAGGGGGGGGGGGGTTCAGGTCCGCTACCGCTGTCCCGGCGTACTGGAGGAGGGCCTCATGTAGTAGGTCAGAATTTTCATCGTCAGGGTCGAGGATCGCATTCATGGCAGCAATGATCTGAGCCGGTAGTGGGCTGTGGAATACACTGATGAATTCACGCAGCACCTCCTCAAAGGGGGTCAGCTTGTCGACGAAGTATCCCAGCTTGCGTCACAAGTTCCTCTGCGCACATTCCACCGCCAGCATTGCTGGCTTCTTTGCCAACTGAGTGCTCCGACGCGCAATCGTCATGTTGAACATGCATTTCTGGCGGGTGCTCCGACATGCGGCAGTAAGTTTTATTTTAAGTACTCTTCATTCGTCTCAATCTTTTTGTTTTCCTAAATAAAACATATTTATATTTTGTGTTCTATCCTAGCTTAGGTAGGGACTAAATCAAAAGATACACTGGTGGGAAAAGGGCCTTTCGACCCGGGTGGGAAAGGCGTTAAGTCCCTAAAGCCCACCCGGGACGAAAGGGGAGAGACAAAAGCCCCCCCTTGTCACCGGGTGGGCAACCGGGAATAAAGGGGGGCCTTTATTCCCGGGTGGTAGCCCCGCCCGGGACAAAAGGGGAGGGCACACCAGCACCTGTGCGCCACCCCTTTAGTCCCGGGTGGTATTACCACCCGGGACTAAAGACCCCGCTGTGATTTTTTTTGTTTCTATTCCAATTGTTCTAATAATGTTATACGCGTATATTCTCACGTATATGGGTGTAATTTATGTGTACGTATAAATGTTTGCACTAATTATACGTGTCTACTATACGTACTATATCAAGAGAATAAACTTATAAATAAATATATACACACATTATATTACATCGAAAGCATAGATAGTATTTTCTGAAAGTAGTATATATATATATATATATATATCAAAATATCGTTTCATTCTAATTCTAGTCTAAAGTTCCACCGGAGGTGCTAATTAAACTTTATCAATTCGATGACCGTCATAGTGATTTCTGCCTTGTGGATTAATCACCTGGTCCATCAAGAATTCGCAGAGACTTTCTTGAATCGCCAAGAGTCGGTCCTTCTCAATGATTGCGTCCCTAATCATATTGTTCTGTAATGTGCAAATAAGTTAATGTATTACACACAAGAATTAAATATATAAGCGGTTAGAAAATAATGTATTATTAATTGGTTTAAAATAATACTTACAGTATAATCTGACGGGTCTGCCTCGCAGAAATTGTGGATGAACTCACACACATAGTATGCACATAAATGTGTCCCTTGTTCATGTCTCATACACTAAATTGAAGAAGATAATTATGAAAAATTAGTGTTATACATTTTTAATTTGCCCAAGCTGAAGTTGTTATTTTGTTTACGTACCGGAAAATCTGTAGAGAAGTTTATTCTAGGTCTCCATGTTCCAGGGTTTACAGCAATGAATTTTTCCCAAGCTCTGGCAGAAAATAATGAAAGTTAGAGCTAGATAGTGTTAGTAAAAGCACACTATTGCATAAAAGGAAATGTATTGGATAGAATTATTACTCTTGAAACATATCTTGAAGGTCCAAGTATTTGTTCGGATCTCTTCTCAACGAATCAAAGACAAGGACGTTGCTTCTGTTGACATCAATTATGAGAAGAATCCAGTGGAAACTGTATATACATGCAAGCTCAAAAGATTAGAACTAAATAATATTAACTAGGATAATTAGAAATGCGAACCCTTAGTAATTAAGATGGTAATCGCACTTACTCGAAGTTGTAAGGTAGAAGTATCAAATCCTTGTAAAGCAGATTACACAAGGTCCTTAGGATTGTTTTGAATGCTGTTCTTGGTTGGAGCTTTACTTGATCTTGATTAACTAAAGATGGGTCCATGAAACCTATTCGTTGGTAACCATTCTTCCGCATGCTATGCATTTCCAGGCTACAGAAAATGAAAGACAAAGTTAATAATTAGAGTATGCATTAAATTGTTAATTAGGGTAAGTATTGCACCGTCACTTACAGGCACCAGGACATGACAAGATCGGTATTCAGGGAGTTAAGACGGTAAATTTCATAAATATCCTTGAATCGCAGCCAGACCAACTTCTCGCCTTCACCAGCAAAATCTCCCGGTTTAACAAGCATGCCAATCATCTCCAGGCCCACCTTAGACGTCTTCATGTAGAAGTCATGCAATCTTCATGTAGATAAAACAATGGAAGTAGGTAGTACTATACCTTCTCTAATGACCCTGATCATGTACGAACTACAGCCTCACCTCACCATCATATACACGCACATCGCTCTCCCACTTACAGTTCCAAATCAAATAGCTACAGCCCAACATCTCCTATCTAGCTACAGTCCTACGTCACCGAGCCACGTATAGCCCCAGCTCGCCGGTGACGTAGCTAGGTTGGAGATGTTGGGATGTAGCTTGGTGATGTAAGGCCACTGGTACAGAACCAACCGACTGTATATGGAAAAAAGAAAAAAATAAGAGAATGCCTAAATGTTTTCTAAATTAAAATAAGAAATACTTAACAAAAATGAATGAAATAGGTAGGTAATATATTTTCATTTGGTAGTGACCATTTTTTAATAAACTAACTTCTAATAAATTAAGCTAAATGTAATATTAAATGCATCTCTCATCTAAAAGTTAAAATCAATTATCTCTATAGCAAAAGCTATAAAATTAGAGGATAAATCTGATGTGAAACTATGCTTAAAAAATATGTGAAACTAAATACAATGTTAGCTAAATCTAAAACATCTGAAAACATCATCTCTTAGCTCCTCCTACCACCTAAAAATTTAAATCCATATTTTCTCCATTTCTAACCATAAAAACAAAATTTAATCATAACAAATGAAGGAAGGATGAAGAATCAAAACTTAGCAACACTTTAGAGGAGATAAATCTTCACAAATTGATGACGAAAAAATTAGACATCACCTCCCTAGGAGAGAGGCACCATGGAGAAGAACTTAGCTCTATGTTAGCTCGGGCAGAGGAAGAAGAAGGGAGACAGGGATATATAGGCGCCACCCTTTAGTCCCGGGTGGTATTACCACTCTGGACTAAAGATGAACCTTTAGTCTCGGGTGGTAATACCACCCGGGACAAAAACGTTAGTCCTGAGTGGTGTTACCACCCGAGACGAAAGGCTCACCCTTTAGTCTCGGTTCGTAATACCACCCGGGACTAAAGTCTGGCGCCAATAATTGCGGCTCAGAGCCGTTGGACGCCAGGCCTTTAGTCCCGGGTGGTATTACCACCCGAGACTAAAGGGGGAGGGGGGGGGGGGGGGCGCAAACAGCCTTCCGAGGCCACGTCGCCCCAATAGTATTTGTCTCGGCTCCAAAGTTGAACCGGGACAAATGCTTGGGAACAAAGGTCGTTTTTCTACCAGTGATACTCATTTCATTTCGTGGGGTTTAATACTTTCTATACACGATTTTTTCATTATCGATATCATGGTCATGCATATAATATATATATGAGATGGTGCTAGCATCTTGTCTGGACCATATGCAAAAATAATTGAGCCCAATATTTATCAATAAAGTAGATAGACTTCACTAAGAGTCTTTTTCTTTATTTGTTACCAAAGTTAAACTTTATGTCCTTTTAAGGTAACACATACTGAAAAGTGTTAATATACTGGCCTTTAATTTTTCTCCAACTAATGAACTATGAGGATGGAATCTAGTACTCCAAAGAAGGATGTGGCAACATTTATTAGTTACCGATGAAATCTTTCATATGGGGCTGCGATCACAAAATATTCACTGGAACATAAGACTAGAACACACACATATATAGACACACACAACTTGGGAAACAATCTAAGCCTGATACGATCTCATCCCGTGATCTTCGGAGTGGCGGGCGCCGCCGCGTCTTGTGTCTTGACTTACGTGCCAAGTCTTCTGGAGGTCTTGCGGATAAGATCTTCCGGGCGAATCTCCAGAGAAACAGATAAGGTCTGCCGGGGCCACATGCAGGCCGGCGGGTCTTCTGACAGGTCGGACCCACCTGTCAGGGACCTCTGAGACCCTGGTGGATGGGAACCCAGGGGTACCCATGTCTCTCAGGATGGCCGATGCGAGGCTGGAGGTGGCGGCGGGGCCGCTGGCAGGGGAGCGGTGGTAGCAGGGGTGCGGCCGGGGCTGCTGCAAGGACGTGGTGGCAGCGACGGATGTGGTGGTGGCAGAGGCGGTAGGGACCGAGCTGCTGCTGACATGCGTGGTTTTTTAAATATTTTCTGAAATCTTCGCCGAGTGTCATATACAGCTCTCGGCAAAGCTTCATCGGGTGCGCGTTACAAAACACTCGGCAAAGCAGGCTTTGCTGAGTCTTTATTCGCCGAGTGCGCTTCGCCAAGTGTTACACTCGGCGAAGCTTTCGCCGAGTGTTTCGGGCACTCGGCATCTTTAGGATTTCCGGTAGTAGATGCTAACTGTGAAATTTGGCAAAGCACTGGATCTAGCTAGCTAGATATATACCCACACATTAACCTCTTGATTCTCCGTGAGTCCAGGTAGGCATGCGTGTATCTATCGCTCGCTAGCAGCACGCACATCGTATTTAGTGTAGGTGCCCTGCCTGCCACTGCCAGTCTTTCATGGTCGGCCAGAAAAATTGCACATCTCACTGTCGTCCAGTAGTTACTCTGTGGCTGGCCATGTCAAAGCGTTTTGAAAGGAATAAACATCTTTTTATCTTTTATTTTTTTCCCTCTATTCATATGGTATTGACGTATGGACTGATTGGTCCATCAATTAAGCAAATCTTTATTGGCCTCTTTATTCGTCCATTTGCCTTCTATTCAGCATGTGTGGTAGGGAAGAAAAGATTCACTACTGAGTACATCAAATAATGTGCTACGGTGTAGCTAATGAGCACTGCTTTTGAAAGGGATAAAGAAATGGACCACGATGAACTTGCATGAGCTGCAACTTTTGCATTTCAAGTCTATCTGATGCCAAGGCGGGGAAAATATCAGAAGGCGGGCTCTTGTGCCGACAATGGACGCTTCCATGCATGCTATATCTATATCCTCGTAGACAGTAGATTCGATCAGTTTATTATGTTCTTGCATGCATTGGACGTGCTCACTAACTTAACCATTATCTGCCACTGTCAACCTCTGATCGGTCCATAATGGTATCATAGTGTAAATTAAGCATGTGGACCATACGGTGACATCCTTGCACCATTAGTGCCCTTTCCATTTACATTCGGCGGCAGTTCTTTATCAATCCATGCATGTCTCTTTCTTTTTTGGAGACTTACTAATTTTATATCCATGCCTATCATGCCACGAGATAATATAATGTTTCAAAAGCTTGTCAAACCATCACACAGAGCAGTATATGCTGTATTTCATTAACAGAAATCAAAAGTTTTCCTACAGCAGCCGTGAAATCTAAAGAAATACGAAAAAAATAGATAGCCTTTGTGTTGGCCTACACCAGCTCACATAGCTCGCGACTTTTCTGTCAATGCCAACTAGATCGACCAACAAAGATACCGACATGATACGAGAATGAAAAGGAAACATACATGATACATGAGTAGATATAAAGTTGCCCTGTTCGATATAATCCTCACGAGAAGGTTAGGACACAGATATGCATAGGCCAAAAGTATGTATGTGTGCTGAACAAAAACTCTCGATCGTCTCTAGACCAATCCATATGCTAGGCAACATCCATGAACAATTGTCTTCTGCATGTTGGCTTCAGTTTGTTGGTGCGTGTGGTGACCACCAGCCCACCACTACCGCACGCACACCGGCGTGGTCGCCGGGAAATGGCCTCAAAGACACGTCGAAAAAGCGCGGCGGCGAGCAGGGCACGCGGCAGCGGCTGGGTGACGCCGGGTCCGACCTTGTGGGAATCGGCTCAGGTTTTTGTTGGACGCTGACAACGTCCACATCGCCAAGATGTATATAGTGGACGCTGTGTTGTCGTATGCACGAGAACTGCACGGATTTATATAGCTGGAGCTATATATAAGTTGGGATAGTTCCGGGCATATACTGATTCTAAAAGAACCTGAGGAAGCTGATGTTTGAATGCTAAACCAATAACGTCAGAATATGAATGTGTATATGTTCATCCACCTCGATCGACCAACGAATTTGAGCACTTTTGTAGCTTATTATACTGGGAAATATTCAGAAGTTTCCTAGCCTACACGGAATGGATCGATTATTCTGGCTTTTCGCTTTAGCAGCTGGTTGGATCATTTGATGTGCGCAATTGATGAGGAAAATAAAGGTGGAAGCGGTGGTGATGGATGATTTATTTCGTCATTGTTGTTGATCAAAGAAGCATTTCATGATCTAGACAGGCGCGGCACACCGATCGATTATCGGTCGATCTCGTAGTTTATTACTGGGAATTCTTCTCAAGTTTCCTAGCTAGGCCACGCAGAATGGATCGATTATTCCGGCTTTTCGCTTTAGCTGGTTGGATCATTGGATGTGCCGGCCCAATTGATGAGGAGAATAAAAGGTCGACACGGTGGTGATGATTTATTTCGTCATTGTTGTTGTAGATCAAGAAAGCATTAAATGATCTAGACAGGGGCACCGATTTTCAGTCAATCCATCGTGTTTGTGTAGAATGGTTTGATGCATGAGGTATATCCAGTACTGTAGAGGGGATCTATATCTCAAGCCGAGAGTGGACACCACGGCAACTTTTGCACGTGGAGAAGAACCGGATGTCCCCTACAACAAGCTGCAGATGCACGTTGCTCTGGCCTATATGGCTAGAAGCGCGTGAAGTGCGCATGCACTTACATGGATTCATGGGTTAATTATGTGCCAATAGTCTCTCTTGGTGAGCTGGCAAGGTTTTCAAGTTTCTTCTGGTTTGGCCAGGCCCATCCAGTAATGAGTGTGTCCATCACTATTTCAGGCGTGTGATGGTCAAGCAGCTCTATGACCATTCAACGTATGTACAAGTGCCGTGTGATCGATCAATTTTCCATCGGACAACGACATGGACGACCTGATGATTAGGTACCAATTTTTTTTAGATTAAGGATTAAAATCCGGCCTCTATATCCACTGTTCGGGAATCGACTTTTTTAGTCACCCTCTCTCGTTCGGAGGAAACATGATTCTCACACAAACTCGTTTTCTTCTTAAAATGTGTTTTTACGAAACTTGGGTTTATGAAAAAATAAGGATGTTTCATAGCGAGCGAAGGTCACAAGTCCCTCCCTTTCCATGTTTCTCATAAACTGATGAACTTCGATTATCCCGAAAAAGTGTTTTCTCCTCTGATCTGGGAAAAACCCCGCTTTCACTAACAAAGGCTCTTGTCGAAGAAGAATGGGATTTCCATTGGTTGTGTTTTCAGGGAGCGAAGTTAAAGAATGGTGAAGATTCATGAATACCGTGCCTCAGAGTCATGGTTTTGATCGGAAAATGCTGCGGTGTTCAAGATCACGCAAGGGAAGGCAAATTCCGTCAAAGAGTGACATCAGCACAAGTGATGATGGCATCGGCCCAAGCGAAGATGCTGAGAAGGGAGAAGAAGAGATCCTGGGTTGAAGAAGATGCTTCGATGTTGAATCAGTCGATGGCGTAATCGAGAAGATACAAAGAAACGTGAGAAGCTTGGCTACGCAAGGAGAAAGAAGCTAATACACGCCAGGGGCAAATCTGTAACATGAGCGAAGTCCCTGTGATTGCCGGGGACGAATGTACCCCCACTTTCCATATATATGTACTGTAGTCGAGGGTAAAAGCGGAATGTAAAAGTGACCTACGGGCACTATAAAAGGAGCCCCCATGCCTCCGTGTAAAGGGATCACTTTTTCCAGAGAGAAAGAGCTTTTGGCGGCGCCTTTTTCACTTTATTGTCTGGGGATTTTTTGAATTCCCAATATTAGCGCCCACCGTGTTCTTCGCCGTTAGAAACCCACGATGGCACCACCAAAGAAAACCAAGAAACCCACTGCACAAGATCATGAGAACGAGGACAACCAAGAAAACACAGAGCAAGGTCTTGTCCTTCACCCCAAGGCCTACACCACACACGACCCGGAGCAAGTCCAAGATTTGCATGGCAACAGAAACAAGAAAGGCAAGGAGACACAAGAGATACCAGAAGCCAGTACTGAACATGGTGAACACCAAGTGCCATATGAAGAGCTTGAAGTCGCGTTGAAGCAAGTCCAAACATTGAAAAGATAGAAAGAAAAATTAGCCTTACAGCTCAAGGCAAAGAAGCAAGCCACCGAGAAATTGCAGAAATTAGAGCAAGCGAAAAGAGAGATAATGCAGCTGCAGAAAGAACTCGATGACATGGCCGAGACAGAGAACAATTATTTCTGGCGAATCACACCAGATCCAAATTCTGCAACAAAAAACCAGCCAATCAAGCAAAACTTCATCCTTACAGAAAACCTAGAGCAAACAAACAACAGGATTGCCCAGTTCATTGACCTCAATTCTCCGCTTTCCGTAGGCCTTCAAACAGCTCCATGGCCATCAAAGTATAAGCCAGTCTCACTTCCAAAGTTCAATGGTTTTGGTAATTCTAGACAATTCCTCATGAGTTATGAAGTTGCGGTAGCTTCGGCAGGAGGAGAGACGTGGCTTTGGCAAAATCTTTCATCATCGCATGTGAAGGTCCGGTACTAAATTGGTACTCACTTCTACCACCCCATTCAGTGTACAGTTGGCTAGATTTAATGGCCAAGTTCCTCCAAGTGTTCCAAGCTTTTCATCACACAACTACGAAAACAGCATATCTATATCAGTGTAAGCAAAGGGACAAGGAACCACTCGCAGAATTCATCAGAAGATTCATGCAATTGAAATCTCAAACTCCAGATGCTGATGATAAAGCAACAATCCCTGCTCTCATAAGTGGTTTAACTCCGGGCCAAACAGCCGGTCATTTCTCCAGATTGGACCCTCAAACCATGGATGAATTATTTGAGGAATTGGAAAAATACTGCAAGTCTGACGAAGATCATAGAAGAAGGATCGCAGAAAGAAACCAACAGAGGCAATTCCCAAAAGGCAACTGGATGGGACATCAACCCATCATGAATGTGCAAGACAACGCATCAAACAACTCAACTCAAACCCAAGATTATCATAGCCAAAACAGCTAGCGAGGTGGCCATTCCGCAAGAGGAAGAGGACGGGGCAGAGCACCTCCGAAGTTACAAAACCATGACAGCAGGGATCCACATTTTCAGTGTGTATATCATGGCAGGGGTCATAGCACCGAGGCATACCCAGAAACCAAAAAGAATTTCCAGAGAATTCAAGACCAGCAACGCATGGCCCAGATAGCAGCCACACAACCCAAGCCAGTGCAACATACATTCTGGCAACAACAACCTTTCCCTCAAACCCAGTCCTTCATCCAACCACAACAAACAAGTTGGCAACCTTCGCCACAATTCTATCCACAAACCCAATTCCCACAACCACAACCTTCCCAACAGTTCTTCCATCAACCCCATGTGACCCAAAGCCAAGCCTCGCAGCAAACTTTCCCTCAAACCCAAGCCATACAAGTCATCGAACAAGCCCAACCACTTCAAATAAAAGAAGCCCTACCACCACCACTAGCTCAAACCCCAAAAGTGGAAACAAGCAATTCCCAAAACAACTCAAGAGCTTTGCCCTCTTTCGGGATGATCATGCCAATAACTGGAGGATCGTCCATGGAATTTGAAACCAAAAGGCAAAGAAATGACTATTTCAGGCAAATCAACGTAATCATCGATGATGGTCCAGCAGCAAGACCAGAATGGGCGAAAGTTCCAATAACTTTCACCGAGGAAGATTTCAAGCTGAAGTCTATTTCTCACAATGATGCAATGGTTATTGAGGTCAACATTGCTGGGTGGATCATAGGAAAGGTTTTAATGGATACCGGAAGTTCTACTGATATCATTTTCACCAGCACTTTCCAGCGCATGAGCCTCACCCCTCATATGCTAGCTCCACCAGAAAATCCACTACTCGGTTTTGGAGGAAAACCAATTAGATCTAACGGAAAGATCTCCCTACCAGTATCATTTGGGAACATGGACAATGCAAGAACAAAGCACATCATGTTTGATATTGTTGATATGTACTATCCATACAATGCAATCTTCGGAAGAGGATTTATCAACAAATTTGATGCCGTTTTCAGACAACTCTTCCTGTGTATGAAAATCCCAGCTCCTCATGGTGTAATCACAATTATTGGTGATCAGAACAAAGCAAGAAGAATTGGAGGAAGCACACCGGGACAAAAGAACGTTCATCACCTGTCAACAGAAGAAGAAAAAGAAAAACCCTATAACGAAGCCAAAAGAGATAAAGCAAAAATCGAAATAAGTGCAGACAGTGAAACAAAGAAAGTATTCTTAGATGGTATGCCAGACAGGGCAGTCACGATTGGGGCAGATCTCAGTCCTCAAGAAGCAGAAGAGCTGATCTATTTGTTGAATCAAAACAAGGATGTCTTCGCCTGGTCAGCGAAGGATCTACAGGGAGTTGATCGGGATATCATTGAACACATACTTGACACAGATGACAGAATCCATCCGAAGAAACAAAAACTCAGAAAAATGTCTGAAGAAAAAGTAAAAGTTGTGGAGGTAGAGGTCCAAAGACTACAAGATGCCAAAGTAATTAGAGAAGTAATCTACCTAGTGTGGTTGGCCAACACAGTGCCAGTCAAAAAGAAGAATGGAAGATGGAGAATGTGTGTAGACTTGACAGATCTAAACAAGGCCTGCGAAAAAGATGATTATCCACTTGACAGAGTAGACAGAGTAGTGGACGATGCTGCAAACAACGAAATGCTATCACTTCCGGACATGTTTTCCGGATATCACCAAGTTAGGGTGAGAAAAGAGGATGAGGAGAAAACGAGTTTCATAACTCCATTCGGAACATATTGCTTTGTAAGAATGCCAGAGGGGCTGAAAAACGTAGGATCAACATTCTCAAGGATGATAGCAATTGTGTTACATCATCAACTTCGGAGAAACATCTTAGCTTATGTTGATGACATCATTGTAAAAAGCATAAGAAGAAGTGATCACATCAGAGATTTAGCAGAAACTTTCGTAAACCTAAGAGCAACAAATCTCAAACTGAATCCAGAGAAATGTGTGTTCGGTATTCAGAAAGGAAAGGTCTTAGGATGTCTTGTATCAACAAAAGGCATCGAAGCCAATCCTGACAAAATCAAAGCAATCATGGATATGCAAGAACCAGCTTCAGTAAAAGATATACAAAAATTGACACAAAGAGTGGCAGCAATAAGCAGATTCATCCCCAGGGCGGCAGAAAGAAGCTTGCCATTCTTCCAACTTCTCTGAAGTTCCAAAAACTTCTAGTGGAGCGAAGCTCAGAGTCAAGCATTCAAGGATCTTGAGGAATATCTGACAAACATGACAAAACTATGCCCACCGGAGCGAAAGTCACATCTCCTATTATACCTTGTAGCTTTCAAATCAGCTGTAAGCACTGTCCTCGTTCAGGAGAAAGAAGAAAATGGGAAATTGAAGCAAGTGCCAGTTTACTTCGCTTTCGAAGCTCTCTCGGGATCAAAACTGTTCTACTCAGAACTAGAGAAAATTGCTTATGCAGTTATCATGGCAGCAAGAAAACTCAGGCACTACTTCGAAGGACATCAAATTCGTGTCATCGCAAATTAGCCACTGAATGATCTATTCACAAACAAAGATGCAACTGGAAGAATTGCAAAATGGGCCGCAGAATTATCCGGCTACGTAGTAGATTTTGAAAGAAGAAGCGCAATAAAATCGCAAGTTCTCCCTGACTTTGTTGTGGACTGGACTTCACCAATAATAAAAAGCAACAGCTACGAAGAGGTACCATGGGTAATCTATTGTGATGGGGCATGGTGCGGAAAAGGAGTTGGAATTTCAGCAATAGTTACAACACCATCGGGTATCAAGATAAGATAAGCAGCAAGGCTAGATTTCCCAGATGAGGCTGTTTCCACCAACAACACCACAGAATACGAAGCTCTGCTATTGACACTTAGAAAAATGAAAGCTCTGGGCCAGCAGACATTCATCATCAGATCCGATTCCAAAGTTGTTCAAGAGCATGTCGAAAAAGAAAGTGAAGCAAGAAATCCAGAACTTGTCAGTATCTGAAAAAAGTCAGAGAAATGGAAAAATACTTCAAAGGCTACACTGTGCAACACATCCCAAGGGCTGAAAACAACAAGGCAGACAAACTAGCGAAGTCCGCAGCTCAAAACCAGCCTTTGCCACCGGATGTTTTCTTTGAAATCATTACCTCTCCTTCAGTAAAAGAACAAGAAGAGAAAATGGTAAATCTCATAGAACCATTCGATTGGAGAGCTCAAATCATGGCATATCTAAGAGATCACTATGAACCAACCGACGAAGTCGAATTGAACAGGCTCAAGCCAAGAGCAAGGGGCTATGCCATAGTAGACGGAGAGTTGTATAAATTAGGGGTTTCAGAGCCTTGTCTAAGATGCATCACATCTGAGAAAGTCAAAGAACTTCTGGCAGAAATTCACAGTGGATTTTGCAGAGCCCACATTGACACAAGAGCACTTGCAGGAAAAGCAATAAAGCAAGGATTCTTTTGGCCATCAATGCTTGTAGATGCCAAGAAGCTGGTCCAAGAATGCGAAGCATGCCAAAAAACTACGAAACAACATAAAACACCTTCGCTTCCAATTCAGCTAATTTCACCATCATGGCCATTGCAAAGATGGGGAGTGGACTTGGTAGGGCCACTACCAACAGCACAAGGCAAGTGCAAATTCGCAGCAGTAGCTGTGGATTACTTCACCAAATGGATTGAGGCAAAACACCTGGCAAACATCACTGCAGCAACAGTGCAGAAATTTTTCTGGCAAAATATAATCTACAGATTCGGAGTTCCAAGAGAATTAACGATAGACAACCAGAAACAGTTTGACTGCTACACCTTCAAAGAGTTTTGCAAATCCATAGGCACGCATGTCAAGTTTTCCTCAGTTTATCACCCTCAATCAAATGGGCCAGTAGAAAGAGCAAATGGAATCATCTTCGCAGGTGTTAAAAAATGCCTATTTGACCAAAAGAAGGGCAAGTGGGTAGATGAATTGCCGAAGGTCATCTGGTCTCATAACACAACCACGTCAAGAGCTACGGGTTTCTCACCTTTCCGTCTTTTGTATGGAACCGAAGCAATGACCCCAGAAGAAATAAAAAATGGAAGCCTAAGAGCTACAAGAAAACCCGAAGATTCTGAAGAAACTGAAAAATTAGAGAAAGACTTGATCGAGCTGGATATCCTCGAAGTCACTCAGAACTTGGAAAAATATCAACAAGAAACTAGGAAATGGAGGGATAGAAAGATTGTAAGGAAGGAGATCAAGGTCGGCGACCTAGTAATCAAAAGAAAGAAGGATTGGGAAAATCCGGGAAAATTACAAGAAGCTTGGGAAGGACCGTACATTGTAAAAGAAAGCAATAGGTCGGGTTCTTTCCGCCTGAGAGATGAGCAAGGAGCGGAGCTGCCACACTCGTGGAATGTGGACAGCCTAAAGAGGTACTACCCGTGAAGAAAGCTAGAAACAAGAGTTTAATTAAAACTTAGGCTAAATTAAGAAAATTGTAAAAAAACCTCGACCTGTGAATCTATAAACAGTGTCTAGGGAAAAAAGAAGTTCACTTTCCAGCATTTTTTGTTTTACCTAAGGGACCGTACTCTTTTCCTTGCAAGGGGAACGCCGCTATGGAGGCAAGGTTTTTAATGAGGCGGGTCTCGTTTGAATTTCCTTTCTATCGTTAATGAAAGTGAAGTTTCCCCTAAATTTCCTTCATTCTATGAAAATCACGAAGGCCTGAGGCAACAACAAGTTGCGGCCATATTCCCAAAAGAGTGTGATTCACCATGAAAATCATGAAGGCCTGAGGCAACAACAAGTTGCAGCCATATTCCCAAAAGAGTGTGATTCACCATGATAATCATGAAGGCCTGAGGCAACAACAAGTTGCGGCCATATTCCCAAAAGAGTGTGATTCACCATGAAAATCACGAAGGCCCAAGGCAACAAGAGGGTTGCGGCCATACTCCCAAAAATATGTGATTAACCAAGGAAAACGAAAGTTTCGCCTTTGTTACAAGCTTTATCGTTTCTCATTATCCGCGAAAGAACTTGGACTATATTCCAACTTTCAGGAAATACATCTTTAAAAGCACATTTTCGTACAAATCCAGATTTCTCAGGAAAATTTTCTTTTCTACAAAAAGCAAATTCCGCAGTACACGTTGAAGGCAACCAAGAGTTGCCATATCAACATTGATTTCAATCAAATAGGAAGTAAGTCCACAGAACTCGGAAATATCGACTTATCATATTCTTATCAGAGTTTGTTAAAACTTCCAGAGCAATCCACGAAGTTTAAAAATCATCAATGAAATGACACTTCTTCACATTACAAAACGCAAGTCAGGGAGGGTGACATTTTTTGCAAAAATAGTTTTTTTAATTGCTCTTTCGTACCGCGAAAAGCATCATTTCATTGCAGAAAGTTCATGTTTACATCAGTAACAACAAATAAAATTACAAGAGAAGCTCAAGCACGTGTCCAGGCTTAGAGCCACGCTGCTCAGCAATATCACAAACATATGCAAAATCTTCATCCACGGCTAAGGGGCTCCGTCTTCACGGAGTGCACTACGCCTTCAACCAGCTTCGAGACAACAAAGTCATCTTGCGAAGAAAAAACCAACCCAAAGGAAAACTATGCATCGAAAAGTATTCACAATAGAAAATCCAAAAATCTCTAAAAGAACTTTCGGGATGAGCTTCTTTATACAGACGCCAAGATCCTCCGTTGGCCATGACACGTTCATGGTATATTCGGACCGGGAGTACATCCTGCGCAGGCCCCCCGTCAAGGACCTGCGCAGGTTAAGCCTTGTTAAGAGTTTTTCACAAACTAGTCTACAATCAGAAAGATCCACCTATCTACTCATATCTTACAAATACCAAAGACTAAAAAATCCTTCAATCCACCTGCGCCGCCCCAGCGTCGGGTTCTTGACCAGCTTCGCCTTGAGCTTCTTCGGCGACAGTCTCTTTCTCAGCTTCTGCTTCCTCCCTAATGGCCTGAAAAGAAAGAACAAAATGCTAATCACAAAATAAAAATCTATAAACAGAAAGAAAACAAGTTTCACCTAAAAATGTCTACCTTAGCTAGTTTCAGCTGCGCATTTTTGCGGGCAAGTTCTTGGCCAGAGGTCATCCAAAACTTCCTCACAAAGTTCTTCTTTATCAAAGTGATGTCCTGACTGCTCCGCATAGCTGCAACACTCGAAGCATCTGGATAAGAAGAGTTGTTTGATGCAAATTTCTCAAGATCTGCGCAGTCCTGTGACTCGAGGAGCTTCAATATTGACTCAACACTGAAGGTAGCAGCATAGTTGCTAATTCTAGCAATCACTTCTGGGAGAGAATTAAACTCCTCCAACATCCATTCCATTACAACTTCAACGTTTCTCACGGGCGGAAAGACATTAGGTCAAGCACCAAATTCACCAAGAATAGTTTTGTAAACTTCAAACAACTGTTCGAAGTGCTCCTAGATAAATCTAGAACTCTTTTCCAATAGTATCACGCTATCTGAGAGATTCTTCTCTATTTCCACAATCCTCAAATCCTTATCGCCCAACGCTCTACCAATCTCAGCGTTTTGCTTCTTCAAATCAGCCATGGCATTCGCATCTTTCTCAACCGCGCTTCTAAGATTCTCGATAACTGAAGAATCGTCATTGGTTTTCTGCTCCAATCTCTTCACTTCAGAGGAGAGCCCACTCACAGTAATTTCCAAGTTCTCATTCTTAGACTTAAGCAATTTGTTTTCCGCCAATAGGAGGTTGTAACCTTTAAGAGCTTCATCAGTAGCACCCTTCGCCTCAGAAAGGTCCCTCTCCAAAGTCGCAATATGACTGGATGACTCAAGAAGATCTTTGTTATATTCTCGGGCCTTCTCCATCGCCACTTTACCAGCGATCACAGACTTATATCCGAGAGTGGTGCTTATCATAGCTAGCTCTTTAGAGGGAAGTATGCGAAGCTTTTCCTCAAAAAATGCAAATTGTCAAGAAAACAAGTTTCCCTATAAAAGAAGGATGAAACCAAAAAGGGAGGGAGAATGGACAAACTTTTTGCTCTCACCTGTAGGATCGAAGAGGTTGCCAATATATTCACCCTTAGGTAAAATCGAGCCAGCAACTTCGCCAGCTCATTTTTGAGCAACATCAGCAGCTTCCTTCTCAAAAGCTTGCAAATCATCAGCAAGCGTCGACGGGGCCTTCGCGGCTTCACCGCCTGTTTCACCCGCGTTTTTTATAATCAAATTTATCGAGTGCCAAAGCATTCTAAAGTTAACCTCATCATCTCTCCCTATCCCTGGCCCACCAACAAAAAGCAGCTTACCCTTCAAGTCTGTATCAAAGGCCTCGTTGTAAGCCTTATCTTCTGGAGGGAGCCGTGAACCGCTGGCATACTTATAGTATCCCTCCACAAGAGAGGTTTCCCCTATAGGATCCCTATTGCGATCAACTGTTTCTTCAAGTGCAGCCTCAAACTCCGGTGAAGCTCTTTCAGCAACGGCCTTTCCAGAAACATCGTGCACCAAAACGTCTTTAACCTTTTCAACATCAAGGGAGCCCTTAGGATCAGCTGCCTCCGGCACCGAAGAAACAACAGCTTTACTTAAAACAAGAGGAACTTTCATCAAATTCCCGAGTTAGAGAAAAATCAGGAAAAATAACCGACCGAAAGGAAGAGACAAAATCTGTGAACAAACCTGTGTCATCTTCGTCGTCTGAAAAGACATCCATCAACCTGGTCTTCTTAGAAATCTTTTTCTTCAAAGGCTTCTTAGAGCCAAGCAGGCTTCTTAGAAAGCTTTGTCACTAAGAAAATCTTTGCTCGGGGCGTCATGCAACTCAAGCGAAGATGAATCCTTCAATAAAGACGAGGTCTTCAAAACCTTATCCTTTGCACTCACAACCTTCTTTTTCTTCAACACTTCCAGTGCCTTTGTCTTCTCAGGCGCGATAACAACAACGCCAATCATCTTCGCACCCTTAGCTTTATCAAGCGACATAGAAGAAGTCTTCTCAACAACTTTCTTGTCCTTAACTTTCTTCTAATGCTTCAGACTGGTGCCAACCTCGTTGGAGCCCGTCGCACCTGGAATCTGAAATTTTCTCTTAGGGCCAGCAGGACGAGGCCGCAGAGGCGCAACACCTCCAAGCTCAGAAAACACTCGGTTAACCCGATGCTTGTGCTTCACAATCTTCTTGTAAGCCTCATATTCCTTTAAGTCAAAGGGCCCAACAAGATCCATGGCTTTTCTCTCAACTTCGGCCATAAAAATTTCAAAAGTCTGGTCGGAAGGAAGTACCAATCTAAATCAAGGAAAGGGGACATGAAAGTCACACCATGGAACGGTAAGATAGATAATCTCCGCTGGAGCCCATCCGTGAGAAAGAGGACAAATGTCAGCAGCAACATATTCTTCAACAATGTCTCGCCCTCCGCAAAGGCTACAAGCAAGAGAAAATTTATCTTCGCTCTTCCTAAACTCCACATCCTTAGAATATGGAGGGCTGAAGATAATGTCAAGAGGACCAATGTTGCCGGAAAAAACACACTTTGGAAGATTAGGGTATGAAGCCTTCACCACAGACATATCCACATAAAACCAGTACTTGAGCCACTCTTCACTCCACTTGTTCTTATAGCAATGAGAAAGTTCAATTCTACAATCCTTTTTGGTCTTTCACCGGGTCTTAAACGAACAACACCCATATTGAGCATCGAAGCTCTGATTCCCAATATTGACAATTTTCTTTTGATGATGGAGCTCAAACAATCTGACAAAACAATGAGAATTGATAACCCCATCAAAGGTTTTCTCAATCTAGAAGTACTTCGACAGGGCAACAATTGCATTAGGAGTAAGCTGATGAAGCTTCACTCCATAACGGTCAAGAATCACAAGCAAATTGTTGTCACAAGGAAATCGAAGACCCACAGTGAAAAAAGCCTTAAAAACAACTACATTAGGGAATGGAGTCGAAGTCTCTTCAGGCCCAGGTTCCATGCCTGCTCCACTGGGAAAATACCATTGATCTTCGTAGAACTTGATCAAGTTCTTAGAAACCAAAGCAGGGCCGAAGACGGTCGTCAGAGGAAAATTCCCAGTTTCCGCCAAATCCTCAAGACCGGTTTCCATGCCAGACAAGTCTTCGCCGTCACTATCAGAATCTTGAACTTCCTTGATTTCCCGCTCTTCCTCTTGAAGATCACAATCTCCAGAGCCGGAAACTTCGGGATTTTCTAAAGGCTGATCAGGGTCAGCCGCCAGCTCCTCATCACTCTTCAAAGACATTATTTGTTTTGTGCGAGCCATTGCAGTCTACAAAAGAGACGCAAAAAGTTTCTTTTATAAAAACGAAGATAAGCAATACGAACATATAAATAAAAATGAAAACTAACGCACCTTCGCAGGATTCATGCAAGTTTCGGCGAACAGGAACACGGTAGAAACTACCGAGGTGTGATTGCATAGAGACGCTACGAGGCCTTTACAAAGTTTCCCCAGAAAGATGCAACCCACAAGGTTATCAGATCAGTTAGCAAGGTATAAAGTCCACTAGCGGGTACCGTGCCTTAGCAAAGTCCAACTCCCCGCTAGAGCGAGTCCATACCCCACAGTACCACCGCCCCTTGTCCTTATCAAGTAAGGTCACTTCTAACTAGAGTCCCTAATTAATTAGCCAAGACCAGAGCCATTTAGTTCTCATGGCTGCACTGTTGTCCTGGGTGGTCGCTCCATGTTCCAATTAAGCATATGATCTTGTGTACAAAGCATAGGTAGAAGGGTTGTTAGGGACACTTGTCTTTCTCCAACGAAAAGCTACTCTTACTACTCTTCAGCTCTTGCTTTCTTGGAACTCTTTATCCTCAAAGCAAACAAACAACGATCTTCTACTCGAAGCAATCATCAGGCACAAACATACAAAGAAAACAAACAAATACAACTAAGAACAATGCACCAATCAAAAGAAAAGCATTAAAAGAGCGTGCTAAAGGATAGGCTCGAGTCTATGGTCACGAAACGTTGAGAACGTAACTAAGGCCGGAAAGACAAAAACTATCGAGGGATTATTATCAAACAACAAGAGACTAGATGCTGGATTCATTTTAATGATAAATCATGTAGAAAGAATATTTCAGAGAAATACTCTATGTTAGAATTAACTAAGCAAGTTATATTTAATTAAAGAAAACACGATAAACTTATTCATACTTTTTTTGTAAATATTTGAGTACATGTTATACCAGATTAACATATTAGCATTAGAAACACAAAGCATGTATGAGGCATCTAACGAATAACTTTGGATTTCGTGTTCAACTAAACATATTAATATTGAAAAGACATGTATAATATCATTAAGCATATTAACTATATTATGAAAACCGTTGTATAGCTCTAACATCTTTTATTTAACAAAACTAGTTATAAATAACAATTAACCCATTTACATCATGATTAAAGAAACTAGAGTAGAACCTAATCACTTTTATTTAGAAAAGCAATGGAATAAGAATTAGTCAAGATTATCATGCAACTTTGATGTTAAAACAAGTAAAAGGTGATACACATGCTAACGTACAAGTTAAGGCGAAACGAATGAGAACGGTAAAAACGAACTACAACACACAGGAAACCTTAAGCTAAGATCTGCAAGGAGAACTAGGTTGTTCGAAGAACAACTGGATGGCACGATACTATTAAGATTGGTTCTAAGAAAGATAGCTACACAAGATTGGATCACAAAAGAGAGACACTGAGATAGAGGTGACAGAGAACGTCTAACGAACGATTTGCATTTATGAGAGAACAAGACTATGAGCTAGGTTTATTTTAATTAACAAAAATATGTAAAAAATATTTTATAAATAAAATACCCTAAGTTAAATTAATTCAAAATATATTTTATTTGCAAAGGCCGAAGTAAAGAACCTAGTCAAATTTTATTTATAAACGTTTATGTATAAATTATACCAATTAAACATTTATTTGGATAAACAACTTAAATGAAAAGATTTAAGTGTATAGCTTTATGATTCGGGTTGAACTAACCAAGTTATAATTAGAAACTCATTCATGTTAGTATTTAAGCAAATTAACATTTATTATAAAAGCCGGTGTAAAAACCTATCAACTTTTCTAATTAAAAAAGTTAATTATTTATTAAACAAATTAACATTAGTTTAAGAAAAACCGAGATGTGACACTAATCATCTTTTATTAAGAAAATCATATGAAGTGAACATTAATCAAATCAACATTTATTATGAAAAAACGGTGTATAACACTATATAGCTTTTATTTAGAAAAGGCATGCTTAATAGACATTAACAAAATTAATATTAAATAAATTTTCAGAAAACATGCATGATAAAAACTAACCACTAACGTGTACTTTATATCATCATGAACCTAGCGCAACTTAAACAAATTAAAACAGAGCTAAAACATGGATTCTATGAAAAAACAAGATCAAAACGACCTAGATGCGATTATCTATAGATTTCAGGGCTAACAGAGAAGATTAGCAAGACACATTAAATAGTGCTCGCGAAAAGAATGAAAGACAGGGTTAGATCTATAAAAGTCTCGAGTGGGCTTTATGTGTGAAAGGTGGGATCTTTCTAGGGGTTATCTGCAGATTTATATAGACACAAGAAAACAAGATAAAGATTAAAAGAAACACAGGGGCCTATGTGCAAAACGGGGAGGTCTTCTTCCTCCTCTGGTTCGTGACGGACAGGAGCGTGCAGGAGCTCCTGGCCGTTCCGGTCGCCGGGGCTTCGAGCGGCTTTGGGCTCAACTGAGGCACGGAATGGAGAGAGGAGAATGAGAGGATCACAGAGAGATTATCACCAGCGGCAGGGACGAAGGGGAGCAGCCGGATTTGATGGAGACAGCAGGCAGCGGCCGGCTCTGACTGGCGGTCGACGGCGCACGACACGGCGCAAGTGAGGGCGTGGGGCGCGAGGGAGCAGCAGGGACACGTGGGTGCCGGGTGAAGCAGTGCAGGCGACCCACTGCAGGGTTGGTGCGCAGCTCTATTGAGGGTGGCGGGAGCGGACGGTCATGGAGACAGCGGTGGTACAGAAAAACAGAGAGAGGAAGAGAGATGGGTTTTGATGGGATCAACCTCCAAACGTGCACGGGAACGGCAAAACGGAACGAGATCGACGAGGTGAACGTGATGGTGTGCTCACCTTCGGCCAGGGAGGAATGATGGCGACGGAAGGGCTCGCCGGAGTTGGAGAGGAGTCGCCGACGTTGGGAAAGAACTCGCCGGAGTTGGGGAAGATGACGGAATCGACATCGGAATCGAGCAATCCACCACACCATAGCGTTGAGCTTGACAAGATAAACTCCATGGTGGTGTCCTTCTGCACCGGAAGTCCACGGTTTTGCTGGAAAAGCTCGTCGGAAAGTTTGTTGGTATTTAGTAGATGCGAAAGTTCGGCGGCGGTTTGTGGAAGCTAGGGTTCTCAAAACGAGATGAGGTTTGCGGCGTTGGAAAGAGGGTATCAGGGAGATCACCGACAACTATTTATTAACAAGATAAAGTCCGATTTTATTTTCCCTTCTTTTTCTAATTTCAGGAATTAATTTCTGATTAGAAAACAATTTCAGAAAATCCTAAAATCGTAACTAAATCACAAAAAATACTCCCAAAGCTCAGAAAAATTAAAGAAAAATAAATGGAGATGATTTGAGACATGGTGAATCCAAATAAAGTATTTGGCTCTCATGAAAAGAATTTTAGAGCCTTCTAATAAATAGAAATAGCTCACGGAAAGTGAGAATAAATTCCAGAAAAAACTGAAAAATTCTCAGAAGGATTTGGTCTGCACCTTAACGCATTTTAAAACCTTTTGCACTCATGAACACTCAGATGCATCAGCATGAATGCAACACAAACACTGAAACATTTTATTTAGTTTTGAAAAACAAACAAAGACTTTTTCCTATACTATATTTCCTGTAAAGAAAATAAATGTTGGAAAAATTTTAAAATTGAGTGAAAATCGTTGCTTAATTATTCTTTCTATTCACATCCTAAAATTAGAAATTTCAGGGTGTGACAAATCTACCCCCCTTAAACAGAATCTCGTCCCGAGATTCGAAGAAAGAAGAAACAAGGAGGAGAAGATAAACAAGAATATTTATGCGTGAGGTAGATAGGAAATCATCCTTTATTGTCGATCGATGCGGAATCTTCAATCTTGATCTTTCTTTTCTCTAGTGATCTTTATTAGTGTGAGGTAGATAGCAAGCACAAAGTGGAGAAGAAGGTAGAGTGAGATCTTCTTTTCTTCAACTTGCTCACTTGGTGACGGTGGTAGTAGCATTTGCTTGTTGATCAACACTAGTGTTGGCTTCAATTTCTTCTTTTGATGTCCTTCATTTGATCAGGTGAAGAGAAGGAAGATGATAAGGATGTGGGAGGCACAAAAGAAAAACCCAACTAGGCAACTAATGTCATTATAGGTAGGAGACCCATAATACACCAATAATCACTACAAGGAAACAAATCAATCAAGGTCATAAAACCAAGCATCATCATGTAAGCACACAATTTCACCAATCAACACACAGTCAAAGGCACGACGCTAAACATTGTTAATTGAGTCAAAAGGTATCCTCCTTAGCATGGGCATAGATTCTTCGGTCATTGATCATCTATGGATGTTGAATCAGAAAGGACACTTTGGACTAAAAAGTCAAGAGAGACTCCAAAGTAGCATTATACAAAAAACAAGGAGAAGTTTAATGAGAAAGATAGATAGATAGGATTCGACAGATATGTTTAAAGTAGATAGGTAAGCAAGATATTAAGGAGATGCGTTGCATGAAACAAGTGGGAAAAAGGAGAGCAAGATCAAGATAAAAAGATAAGATCAAGGGAGTATATAAACAAGGATTAGTGATTTAACATTTGCAAAACAAGATGTGCAAATGAAAAGAAGTGAAAAAGGTTTAAGTTTTCAAGAATGGGAGAGAAGAGATGGGTCAAGGGGTGAGAATATTCATCACAAAGCTCAAGGGAAAGGTAGTGATGAATTTTAGATCAAAAGAAACCATAAGGAACGACCATTGCTAACTAGGCTTATGTCCTATAGTCGATACAACTCTGATACCACTCTGTCACACCTGTTTTTCCAAAGAAAACCAAGTGCAGATCTATATCCATGCCAGGATCAAGTTTCATGCATATAGTTGACATAAGTGAATAACAGAAACAATATCACATAAGGAAAAGAGAGATTATCAGAGTATTATGCTAAATCCTGGAAACGAAGGCTCCAAACATCCACAAGCAGTTGACTAGGGGTTGCGTGCGCCTAACATTACCTTCAACAGCTTCACATAACTTTTCCTTCTGAACAACAGTAAGCAAGGATGAGTACACTTATGGTTGGTACTCAGCAAGGCCACAAGAAATAACTAGAAAGAAATTTAAGTCCATCTTTAAGTATATTAATCATGTGAGTGTCCACGCCGCTCTTGACCGTGAGCACGACTAATCGATTAGTTTTACACTCTGCAGAGATTGTGCATCTTTACCCACAAGTCGTGTAAATGTTCAGAAGAACTTTGAACCCAAGCATGCGATGCTTGCAAGGCATCATACCACACTATCGAGGTATGACTGCATAGGGACGCTACGAGGCCTTTACAAAGTTTCCTTAGAAAGTTGCAACCCACAAGGTTACCGGATCAGTTAGCAAGGTATAAAGTCCCCTAGCAGGTACCGTGTCTTTTCAAAGCCCAACTCTCCGCTAGAGCGAGTCCATACCCCACAGTACCACCGCCCCTTGTCCTTACCAGGTAAGGTCACTTCTAACCAGAGTCCCTAACTAATTAGCCAAGACCAGAGCCATTTAGTTCTCATGGTTGCATTGTTGTCCTGGGTGGTCGCTCCATGTTCCAATTAAGCATATGATCTTGTATACAAAGCATAGGTAGAAGGGTGGTTAGGGACACTTGCCTTTCTCCAACGAAAAGCTACTCTTACTGCTCTTCAACTCTTGCTTGCTTGAAACTCCTTATCCTCAAAGCAAACGAACAACGATCTTCTACTCGAAGCAATCATCAGGCACAAACATACAAAGAAAACAAACAAATACAACTAAGAAAAATGCACCAATCAAAGAAAAGTAATAAAAGAGCATGCTAAAGGATAGGCTCGAGTCTATGGTCACAAAACGTTGAGAACGTAATTAAGGTCGGAAAGACAAAAAGGATTATTATCAAACAACAAGAGACTAGATGCTGGATTTATTTTAATGATAAATCATGTGGAAAGAATATTTCAGAGAAATACTCTATGTTAGAATTAACTAAGCAAGTTATATTTAATTAAAGAAAACATGATAAGCTTATTCATACTTTTTTTGTAAATATTTGAGTACATGTTATACCAGATTAACATATTAGCTTTAGAAACACAAAGCATGTATGAGGCATCTAACAAATAACTTTGGATTTCTTGTTCAACTAAACATATTAATATTGAAAAGACATGTATAATATCATTAACAATATTAACTTTATTATGAAAACCGTTGTATAGCTCTAACATCTTTTATTTAACAAAACTAGTTATAAATAAGAATTAACCAAGTTACATCATGATTAAAGAAAACTAGAATAGAACCTAATCACTTTTATTAAGAAAAGTAATGGAACAAGAATTAGTCAAGATTAACATGCAACTTTGATGTTAAAATAAGTAACAGGTGATACGCATGCTAACGTACAAGTTAAGGCGAAACGAACGAGAACGGTAAAAACGAACTACAACACACAGGAAACCTTAAGCTAGGATCTGCAAGGATAATTGGGTTGTTCGAAGAACAACTGGATGGCAGGATACTATTAAGATTGGTTCTAAGAAAGATAGCTACACAAGATTGGATCACAAAAGAGAGACACTGAGATAGAGCTGACAGAGAACGTCTAACGAACGATTTGCATTTATGAGAGAACAAGACTATCAGCTAGGTTTATTTTAATTAGCAAAAATATGTAAAGGATATTTTATAAATAAAATACTCCATGTTGAATTAATTCAAAATATATTTTATTTGCAAAGACCGAAGTAAAGAACCTAATCAAATTTTATTTATAAATGTTTATGTATAAATTATACCAATTAAACATTTATTTGGATAAACAACTTAAACGAAAAGAATTAAGCGTATAGCTTTATGATTCGGGTTGAACTAACCAAATTATAATTAGAAACGCATTCATGTTGGTATTTAAGCAAATTAAAATTTATTATAAAAGCCGGTGTAAAAACCTATCAACTTTTATAATTAAAAAAGTTAATTAATTATTAAACAAATTAACATTAGTTTAAGAAAAACTGAGATGTGACACTAATCATCTTTTATTAAGAAAATCATATGAAGTGAACAATAATCAAATTAACATTTATTATGAAAAATAGCGTATAACACTCTATAGCTTTTATTTAGAAAAGGCATGCTTAATAGACATTAACAAAATTAATATTAAATAAATTTTCAGAAAACATGCATGATAAAAACTAACCACTAACGTGTACTTTATATCATCATGAACCTAGCGCAACTTGAACGGATTAAAACGGAGCTAAAACATGGATTCTATGAGCAAAACTAGATCAAAAGGACCTAGATGCGATTATCTATAGATTTCAGGGCTAACAAAGAAGATTAGCAAGACACGTTCAATAGTGCTCGCTAAAAGAATGAAAGACAGGGTTAGATCTATAAAAGTCTTTGGGTGGACTTTATGTGTGAAAGGTGGGATCTTTCTCGGGGTTATCTGCAGATTTACATAGACACAAGAAAACAAGATAAAGATTAAAAGAAACACAGGGGCCTATGTGCGAAACCTGGAGGTCTTCTTCCTCCTCCGGTTCGTGACGGACAGGAGCGTGCAGGAGCTCCTGGCCGTTCCGGTCGCCGGGGCTTCCAGCGGCTTTGGGCTCAACTGAGGCACAGAACTGAGAGAGGAGAACGAGAGGATCGTAGGGAGATGCTCACCGGCGGTGGGGACGAAGGGGAGCGGTCGGATTTGATGGAGACAGCACGCAGCAGCCGGCTCGGACTGGCAGTCGACAGCACACAACACAGTGCGAGCGAGGGCGTGGGGCGCGAGAGAGCAGCAGGGACACACAGGTGCCGGGTGAAGCAGTGCAGGCGGCCCACTACAGGGTTGGTGCATGACTCAGTTGAGGGTGGGGGGAGCGGACGATCATGGAGACAGCGGCGGTACAGAAAAACAGAGAGAGGAAGAGAGATGGGGTTCGATGGGATCGACCTCAAAACGTGCACTGCAACGGCAAAACGGAACGAAATCGACGAGGTGAACGCGATGGTGTGCTCACCTTCGGCCAGGGAGTAACAATGGCGACAGAAGGGCTCGCCGGAGTTGGAGAGGAGTCGCCGGCGTTGGGAAAGAATTCGCCGGAGTTGGGGAAGATGACGGAGCCGACATCAGAATCGAGCAATCCACCACACCATGGCGTTGAGCTCGATGAGATAAACTCCATGATGGTGTCCTTCTGCACCGGAAGTCCACGATTTCACCAGAAAAACTCGTCGGAAAGTTCGCGGGTATTTAGTAGATGCGAATGTTTGGCGGCGGTTTGTGGAAGCTAGGGTTCTCGAAACTAGATGAGGTTTGCGGCGTTGGAAAGAGGATACCAGGGAGATCACCGACAACTATTTATTAACCGAGATAGAGTCCGGTTTTATTTTCCCTTCTTTTTTTAATTTTGAGAATTAATTTCGGATTAGAAAACAATTTCAGAAAATCCTAAAATCGTTATTAAATCACAAAAAATACTCCCAAAGCTTAGAAAAATTAAAGAAAATAAATGGAGATGATTTGAGACATGGTGAATCCAAATGAAGTATATGGCGCTTATGAAAAGAATTTTAGAGCCTTCTAATAAATAGAAATGGCTCACGGAAAGTGAGAATAAATTTCAGAAAAAGCTGAAAAATTCTCAGAAGGATTTGGTCAGCACCTTACGCATTTTAAAACCTTTTGCACTCATGAACACTCAGATGCATTAGCATGAATGCAACACAAACACTGAACCATTTTATTTAATTTTGAAAAACAAACAGAGACTTTTTCCTATACTGTATTTCCTGTAAAGAAAATAAATTGTTGGAAAATTTTTAAAATTGAGTGAAAATCGTTGCTTAATTATTCTTTCTATTCACATCCTGAAATTAGAAATTTTAGGGTGTGATAGCCGGTGTGCTAGCGCCGCGCACCCGGCTAGACACACACAATGAGCTTCCACCTTGTTGGCCCATTGGTACCCTAATTCATAATTGATCAATATCAATCGAGTCTCTAATATGAATTGTTATGATTGACTCTTGGGCACATTACCATCAGTCTTGTGTATAGTCCAACCCAACTCTCGGCCAAGCTACACTAGCTTGTATATATATTCAGAAATCACCATGACACCAGTGCAACTTCTTTACCCATATGAAAATATATTGTTGTTATCCATCTGCACAGATCATCTTGTTGAGCCGTCCACCATATCGTTCTGAGTGCCGGTGGCGACAGCATGCATGTCGATGCCGTCCTCTGTCTCTGTCCGCCGCTTCAGCCATGGTCCACCACCCACACCCACCACCGTCTGATAGACGATGAAGGCGACCTGGAGCGCTCCGGCGATGATGCATTGTATCATGGTGTGCGCAAGCAAAGTGACTCTTGATGGGTTACGTCGCATCATCATCATATCACTAGGTAGCCCGATAGCTTAGCAGTGGTAGGTACACTCATGAAGCTCTCGCTCAGGCTTTGTTGTGTCGTTGTTACCTGATCAATAGGCACTATGTTCTGTTAAGTTCAATGAATATTTGTTCTACTTTAGTGAATATTTGTTCCCTCTTAGTGAATATTTATTCTACATTAGTGAATATTTATTTCCCTTTAGAGATTTTTTGTTCCACATGTATATGTAACACAAAAAATATAAGCTTAATTAAACAATATGAATAAAAAAGTTCATCAAAATATAGTTAAGTGAGATCTTGTTGTGACATTTTTATTGTCAGCATACAAACATTTTTAATTTTGACGTTAGATTTATGATTTATAGCTCTTTTAAGTTTCAATTCATTTTGCATGTCGATGACGTCAGCAATTTCTGTGTAACGTATACCTATGGAACAAATTCTACAAAACTGCAGAAAAAATTGTCACTACTGGGGAAACGACCTTCTGTACCGGTTCCAAAACCCCATTAGTACCGGTTTTGGAACTGGTACAGGCCAGCCGGTACTAATGTGGAGGCCACATTAGTACAGGTTCTCCTTACCCGGTACTAATGTCACATTAGTACTGGTTGGAGAGACCACCTGGTAATAATGTGGCCTCCCCCCGGCGATGTGGCGGCCTCCACATTAGTACCGGTTGGGCTAGCCAACCAGAACTAATGTACTTTTTCTTAATTTCCTATTTCTATTTCTTTTTAGTTTGTTTTGTATTTGAACGTATTTAGACGTATTTGTTTGATTTGTTTATACTAATCAAATACGCAGCGTTATAAAGTCGTTTGTGCATATATAAAGTGACATCATACATATATATACATACACGGAATCAAATGTTAGGAGTGTAACGTCATCGTTTTAAGCCCCTCCTCGTCGCTGATGTGCTCTCGTAGTGACCCTAGAAGAAGCTCCTACTTTCTCGACGTCTTTCTTCTTGTCCTTAGAAGAAGTTGCTTCTTTGTCGTCCTCCTTTCTTCTTGTCCCTAGAAGAAGTTGCTTCTTTCTTGCCCTCCTTCTTATTGTCCTTAGCAGAAGTTGCTTCTTTCTCGACGTCTTTGTCCTTGTCATTAGAAGAAGATCCTTCTTTATCGACGTCTTTGTTCTTGTTCTTGTCGGTGCTTTGCTGAGCTTCATTAGCAATGCTAGCAATGTCTTCTTTGCTCACTGTTACCATTGAGTCACCGACATGAAACTCTCCTGCGGGATTAATCACCTCGTCTAGAATAAATCCGCAGAGTTGTTCTTGAATTAACCGGATTCTGTGCGTCTCGAGTAATCCTTCCTTGATGTTAGATATCTACAAAAGAAGTTATTAATTATTAGAAAAAAGAATATGAACAATAAGAACTAGGGATATGTTTGTCTGCATTTTTGTGTACGCACCTTCTCAATGTAGGGGCCCAAGCTACCACTTGCAAAGTGATGGATGAACTCACATACATAGAATCCGCATAGATTGGTACCAGGTGGCTTTTTCAGGCACTGCACACATGTGAAAATAAAAGTTAAGATATATTTGTTAACTTGTATTGAAAAAGATCAGCAAAGAAAACACGTACCGGGAAATCATGGTAGAATTGAAGTTTCTCTTTCAAGGCCCCCCACTTTACACGGAACATATCCCATGCAGCATTCAACAATTCTACGAGAGGTTCGTACCATTCAATATATCCGCCAATAGAGTCAAAGACGCGGGCAAGACTTAAATCAGGTACAATAATAATGAGAATCCAGTGGAAGCTGTCAATACATTTTAGGGAAGAATCAGTTAATTGAAATATTGAATGTATTTTGAAAAAGATAAACAGTTGAGAAAAATGTTGCTCACTGGCAGTTGTATGGAATAAGTATGCAGTCCTTGAAGCGTTGAAGGTCCAGAAATGTGAATAAGGTCTCCATAGTAGGCGCAGGGAAATCACAGACAAGCATCTCGTTTAGCATTTGAGGATCCATGACGCCGATGCCGTACACTCCAAACCTCCGGCAAGCTTGCATCTCCATGCTGCATGATACAAAATAAAGAAGTTCAGGTACGGTCTAAAATGGCTAGAGCGGTGATTCTAAGATTATGGTACAACAAATACTTACAGAACCCAGCAAGTGACGAAGGAGACGTCCACTGCATCCATATTGAATAGGAACCAGAACTCCTTCATGGGAATAGGGAAAGTGGTGCGACCTCAGAAAAAATGATGGTCTTCAATTCTAACTTCGATAAATTCAACCCCTCGTCCCGCCATTTGCATGTGCCATTTGTGCAGAGCATACATCCTAGTTGGAAGGTCCTGCAACAATCGCTCCCAGAGAAGCGGCATCCCAGGCACATAATCACGTCTACTTGACCCTGGGTGCTTTTCAATTTCAGCAATGCCTAGAATTTGAGTAGGTGTCAGTTTTGCGTCCAAACCGAATTCAAGCAATCCACGCTCCGCATCTGAGAGCACCTGTAGGTCCAGGACAGATTGCTTTGATTGGGTCCCTAGTTGTGGAACAGTTTTCCCAACTTTCTGAGCCTTATTGGCTTTATGGAATTTGAGCGTCGTGCGATCATAGTCAGACAACGTAGGTCGCTCCGTCTTTTTCCTTTTTTCTTCCTCCATTTTTTCGTGAAGTGGTGAAATTTGTATATGTCAAATGGTTTCTCAGGTGCAGGCGTCTTCTTTTTGAATATTTGTCTGTCCAGCTTGCACTGACGTATTTAGTTCCTCTTGCGTCTTCTCGTAAGATAATTTCGGTAGAGGTGGCTTCTCCTTGGGTATCCTCTGCTTCTTTGGAGGAGGAGGATGAGGATGTCCTCGTCTGGAACCCTGCTTCTTTGGAGGAGGCGAAGGATGTCCTTGTTTCGAACACTGCTTCTTTGCAGGAGAACGAGGAGGAGGAGGAGAAGCATGTTCCGGACTGCCCCTGTTAGTTGCATCATGTTCTGGACTGCTGCTGCATTCCCTTCTAGCTGGGGAAGGTGGTACCTGATCTTGGACTGCGGTTGTGTTCTCTTCCGTTATCTCTATGAGATCCTTGGGCCACAAAATCCAAGTGTGCAATGCTTCCCCTAGAGTATTTAAATCATCAGCTCTCGGGAACCCCGAGTCGAGGTCATCCCAGGTATCAACCACTCGATCCAGAAAGACTTTGGCGCACCTGTCACTGGAATAATCGATGTTCAAAAATATTTCCCCTGGCTGCGGTACCTCAGCCACACCGTACGCCACCAGAATCCTCTTGTTTCTGACTTGAAAAAAATGTCACATGCGGACCTCGCAGTGATGTCGTCCACGGGGTAGCGGCGTTGTTCAAACGGGGCAGCTACTTCTGTGGTGGTTGGAGATGCTTCTATGGAAGCGATGCTACTTTTACGCTTGTTGGATGGGCTGACTTCATCATGATGTGGCCCTGAAGCTGCAGGTGCTTGCTGACTTGAATGCTTGCTAAGAGCAAGAACCACACGATGGTCGATGATGTATTCCATTTTTTTCTCATTCATAAAGACGCATTGTTGCAGCTCTCGTATCTGTCGTGCATGTTGTTCCTTAGTTCTTTGACGATTTCTGTAGGAATCAATGTGCTCCTGAAATGCATATTTCCATGGAATAACACCTTTGCCTCTACAACATCCAGTGTGTTCTCTTGTACCTAGTGCCATAGTAAGCTCGTCATGCTCTCGATCAGGCACGAAAGTTCCTTCCGCCGCTTGCTGTATTAACTCAACAAGCCTTGCAGCGGTCTCTCTTATTTGATCGCCCAGCAACAACGATCCATCTTTGGGATTGAGCTTGCCACCATGTGCAAAATAATAATGCTTTGCCCGCTCGGCCCAATCTAGAGTTGCGGGTATGATTCCTCTAGCTACTAGTTCTTGTTCCTCCCGATCCCATTTGGGAATGGCCTTCTTGCAACCTCTGGGCCCGAGCGTATGAAATTCTTTCTTCTTCCGTGCATTGATGGTGTTGGTTTCAATCATCTTGATGGTGTCTGCCGATTCCTTGTGCCGCACAAATGCATCCCAGTGATCTCTTAACTTCCCCAATCTCTTCTGTTGGAAATCAGGTGTAATCCCCTTATTAATGTAGTCTTTGGTCAGACGCTTCTTGTACGACTGGAAGGCAATTGCACCCTTTTGCATCGCCCAATAACGCATGGTTGCCAGCCGCTCTTCATTCAAGTCTGGGAATGCAAAGTGAGCTAACACTTGCTTCCAAATCATGTCCTTCTCTGTGTCTGCGACCACATCTTCCCGCACGACTAGTTCCTGTTGAGCATTCTCATCATAACCTTCCAATACTTCAGGTAACGGAGCTGGAGGAGCATCAGAAGGTTTCCAATACGGAATGCTTATTGGGATGTGATCCCTGACAAGAGCTCTAATGTGGTTCACCAATTTGGTCACAACATGTTCCGGAGCCACAGGTTTCCCGCATCATCAACTTCTGTTATGATGAAGCGACCCTCTAGGGGCTTCTTCGGCCCGTGTTTTCCTTAGCGCTTCTTGGAGCTCGAAGATGAAGGAACCTGGAGAATGGAAAAACTACTATTAATATATGAAAACTCGTGAAGAAAACTCAGGATGCAAATCTTGAGGGCCATCATTATACCTCTTGTTGTTGCACATCGTTCCTTTCCTGGGCAATTGGTTGCTCTTCTAAATGTTCTTGCCCATCACCTTCCATGTTGAGGAAGCTGTCAGCCTCCCTATTGAGTACTTCTTCGTTTTGAGGCTGCTCAGGCGCAGATTGACCGATTATATTTAAGATCATTTCCTCATCTTCTTGTTCCCTTTCTGATCGAACCATCATAACTAAAACAAGTGTACATGAATTTATGAGTACATAAATGAATTTCTGAGTATATAAATGAATTTCTGAGTATATAAATGAATTTCTGAGTATATAAATGAATTTCTGTGTATATAAATGAATTTCTGAGTATATAAATGAATTTCTGAGTACATAAATGAATTTCTGAGTACATAAATGAATTTCTGAGTACATAAATGAATTTTTGAGTACATAAATAAATTTCTGAGTATATTAATGAATTTCTGTGTATATAAAAGAATTTCAGTGTATATAAAGTGTTGGGCGGGGTCGAGCGAGCGAGTCAGGCGAGAATGGATCGTGTAGAGCGATACTAGCTAAGTGTCGGGCGGGGTCGAGCGATCGAGTCGGGCGAGAATTGAGCATGTCGAGCGATACTAGCTAAGTGTAGGCGGGGTCGAGCGAGCGAGTCGGGCGAGAATCGAGCGTGTCGAGCGATACTAGCTAAGTGTCGGGCGTGGTCGAGCGAGCGAGTCGGGCGAGAATCGAGCGTGTCCAGCGATACTAACTAAATGTCGAGCGATACATATTTCATCTCTAAATACATATTTCTATTCTAAATACATATTTCATCTCTAAATACATATTTCATCTCTAAATACATATTAAATCTAAAATCCCAAATTAAATCTAAAACTAATTAAATGAAACTAAAATCACTAATTAAATCTAAAATCTAATTAAATCTAAAATCACAAATTAAATCTAAAACTAATTAATTGAAACTAAAATCACTAATTAAATCTAAAATCTCAAATCATAAATAAAATCTAAAACTAATTAATTAAAACTAAAATAAGTAATTAATTAAAATTAAAAAAAGGTGTTGACGTCAGCCGCTGCAGACTGACGTCAGCACCTAACAGGGCCTCACCGGTCGGCCAGGGCGGGCGGTGCGCGCGGAGGAGGTCTCCTGGCGTGGAGGAGGGCGCGGTCGGGCGGGGGGACGCCGGCGACGACGGAGATCGGTTGGAGCTGCGCACCGACGGCCGGCGCGCGCGGAGGAGGGCACGACGTCGTCGCGCAGGAGGGTTGCTGGCGTGGAGGAGGGCGCGGCCGGGTGGGAGGGATACCAGCGACGACACGGAGGGCACAGCGGGCAGCGCGGAGGGCACAGCCGGCGGTGGTGCGGATCGGAGGAGGGCATGGCGGCGGCGATGGAGGAGGTCACGGCGTCGACGGCGGCGAGGAGCGCTGGAGAGGGAGGCGGCTAAGTGTTGGAGAGGGAGGAGAGGGGGCAAGCTTATATACCACCCCCCACATTAGTACCGGGCCTAGTCTGGCACCGGTACTAATGCGACATTAGTACCGGGTCTAGAAAGGACCCGGTACTAATGTGCATTCCATCTGGCACCAAAACGAAAAGCACATTATTACCAGGTCCTATCTAGGCCCGGTACTAACGTGATTTTCATTTACTTTCCTTTTTAATTTCCCAATTTACTGTTTAATTTATTATAAATCATATTTGACACGAAGAAATGCAAAAATAGATCCTATTGTGCTTAATGTAGGTATATAGTATGGAATGTGAAGTTAGATCTCAAACTTGCCAAATTTATTAATTAAACTTAGTAATAGGTTATTTTGGTCAAAAATTCATGTTGAATTTTTTAATCGAATGAAAATATATTTTTACCATGCAAAATTATATATAACTTGTACATGTCGTATTATTAACATGTATACCTCGATTTAGTATTGCTTGTTTATATTTTCACGTTAAATTATTAATTTCATAATAAATGATGTCTATAAATTAAAATAATTAATATTTTCACTGATAAAACACAATTTCTTGTTACTAAATATTACAGTACTTTGTTACAGGACCATAAGTTAATAAAACTTATTATATATCATCATCATTATCTAATGGAACGTTAATAACCTTCCTCTTCATGAACGTCCCCTGCTTGTGATCGTGGCGTAAATATGGAGCGCCCTCTTGTGCTAACAGGATGCTTGGGTCAACCTTGACTGAAAATGGAGGAAGATCATCGAATTGGTCATAATCATCTGAAATGTCAGTCTTGTACTCAACTCCAACGATTTTTCTTTTTCCTGGTAGAACTATGTGACGCTTCGGCTCGTCAGCAACCGACTTCTCGGCACCCTTCTTTATCGGTGGTTTGCTCGACATGTCTTTCACATAGAAAACTTGTGTCACATCATTGGTTAGGACGAATGGTTCGTCTTTGTATCCAATCTTGTTGAGATCCACAACTGTCATCCCAAATTTGTTAATCGTTAAACCTCCTCCGGTATTGTTGACCCACTGGCACTTCAGAAGAGGGACGTTTAAAGCTCCGTAGTCCAATTCCCATCTCTCTTCAATGAAACCATAGTATGTTTGTATGTTCCCTTTCTTGTCTAATGCATCCATACGAACACCACTATTTTGGTTTACACTCTTCTTATCTTGGGCTCTCATGTAGAATGTGTAGCCGTTTATCTCGTATCCTTGGAATGTATCTACTGTGATAGATGGCCTCCTAGCCAACCATAGCAGTATCTCATCAACAATTTTATCACCCCTCACTTTTTTCCACAGCCAGGACGCGAAGTTATCAATGTGGTGTCGTGTAATCTAGGGTTCAGACTTCCCTTCATTTGTAGCACGAAGAATGGACTTGTGCTCTTCCAAGTATGGAGCCACATGTGATGATTGATGCAGGACAATGTAATGTGCTTGATCATATAACATTGCATCCATGTCCATCCGATATTTTTTCCCTATTGTGCCCTTTCCTCTGAGCCTCCCCTCGTGGCGTGATATAGTGAGTCCAATCGGACACATGTCATCCATAAAGTCGACACAAAACTCTATGACCTCCTCTGTAGCATATCCCTTTGCAATGCTTCCTTCGGGACGGGCACGATTGCGAACATACTTCTTAAAATAGGACATCAACCTCTCAAAAGGGAACATGTTGTGCAAATATACAGGCCCGAGGATAATAACCTCTTCAACCAGATGGACCAAAAGGTGGGTCATGATATTAAAGAATGAAGGTGGAAAGATCATCTCAAAACTGACGAGGCATTGCACGACATCATTTTGCATCTTCACTAGAGTTTCTGGATGGATTGCCTTCTGACAAAGCTGGTTGAGGAATGCACACACCTTAGTGATTGCTAATCTCACATTCTCTGGCAGAATACCCCTTAGTGCAACAGGCAGTAGTTGTGTCATCAACACGTGGTAGTCATGAGCCTTCAGATTTATGAATTTCTTCTCTTTCATATTTATTATTCGTTGTATGTTTGAGGAGTAGCCCGTTGGAACCTTCATACTATTCAAGCAATCGAACATTATATGCTTCTCTTCCTTGCTTAGGGTGTAACTAGCAGGAGCCAAGTAATTACCTTTTTCTCTCTTTTCGGGATGTAGGCCTTTTCGTTGGTTCATAGCTTTTAGATCCCTACGTGCTTCAATTGTATCTTTTGTCTTTCCATATACACCTAGGTGGCCAAGTAAGTTCACGCAGAAATTCTTCATCACATGCATCACATCAATTGCATTGCGAACCTTAAGGATTTCCCAATAAGGTAGCTCCCAAAATATTGACTTCTTCTTCCACATAGGTGCATGTCCAGCGGCGTCCTTTGGAACTTGTACACTACCAGAACCCTTGCCAAACACTACCTTCAAATCTTTCACCATGGCAAATACGAGTTTACCACCACGGTGAGTGGGCTTCTTACGTTTTTCTCTGACACCTTCAAAGTGCTTTCCTTTTTCTCTTAACAGGTGTTTAGGAGGAAGAAAGTGACGATGACCCAAATACACAACCTTTTTACTGTGTTTTAGATACACGCAGCAAGTATCATCTAGACAGTGCGTGCATGCTCCGTATCCCTTGTTTGATTGTCCTGATAGATTACCAAGTGCCGGCCAATCATTGATGGTGACGAACAGCAATGCTCGTAGATTGAAGGTCTCCTGTTTGTCCTCATCCCACACGGGTACACCTTCTTTCTTCCATAATGTTTTAAGATCCTCAATCAATGGTCTTAGATACACATCGATGTCATTGCCTAGCTGCTTTGGGCCTTGGATGATTATTGGCATCATAATGAACTTCCGCTTCATGCACAACCAGGGAGGAAGGTTGAACATACATAAGGTGTCAGGCCAAGTGCTATGACCGCTACTAAACTCACCGAATGGATTGAATCCATCCGTACTTAAACCAAACCGAATGTTCCTTGGATCCCCTGCAAATTCCTTACATTCTTCAGATCTGTCAATTAGTCTCCACTAGGACCCATCAGCGGGGTGCCTAATATGGTCATCTTGTTTGCGTTCTTCTTTGTGCCAACGCATCAACTTTGCGTTGGTCTTGCACCTAAATAAACGCTTCAGTCGTGGTATCACTGGAAAATACCACATTACCTTCGCAGGAATTTTCTTCTTCTTCTACCCACACTGAACTTCATTAGCCTCATTGCGTTGGATCTTATAACGCTGCACTTCGCACACAGGACAAGCCTCCAAATTCTCACATTCGTCACCTCGGTAGAGGATACAGTCATTAGGACATGCATGTATCTTTTCTACCTCCAAACCTAGAGGACAGACAACCTTTTTAGCTTCGTACGTGGACTCCGGCAATTCATTCCCCTCGGGAAGCATGTCCTTGACGATCATCATCAACTCATCAAATCCCTTGTCTGAAAGTCCATGTTTAGCCTTCCATTGCAACATTTCCAAAGTGGTACCTAACTTCTTCTGCCCCTCTTTGCAACCTAGGAACAACGATTTCTTGTGATCTTCCAACATACGTTCAAACTTCTTTGATTCCTTCACCTTTTCGCAATCTCCCTTTTGCATCGTGCAACACCCGACCTAGATCGTCGAGAGGTTCATCAGCAGTTGATGGAGCTTCTTGAGTCTCTTGCATGTGATCCTCTCCCATTGGATCATCTGCAAAGGCACCTTCTTGAGTCCAATCTGGAATACGATCATCTTCCTCTTCATCGTCTTCCATTATAACCCTCCTTTCCCCATGCTTTGTCTCAAAAAAATAATTTGACATGAATCCCCATTTGTATAGGTGATCGTGAAGACTATTTATCGATGAGAAATCCTTCTCATTTTTGCACATTTTGCATGGACAAATAATGAAACCAGACGGCTGCTTGTTTGCTTCCGTGACATCTAGAAATCCACGCAACCCATTAATGTATTCACTGGAAATTCTCTTGTCGGGGTACATCCATTGCCGATTCATCTATAAAGCACCACCAAACAACTTTTAAGTATTTCGTAACAAAAGTCATACACAAATTTAAAGTCTTCATTTACAATCCACGTTATACAATATGACAAACTTAAATAGAGAAACTTAAGTCAATGTCTTACATAAATTTAAAGTACGACATATGAAACACTACTAATACATGATACAATACGAGAAACTTTAGCCATTCTTGTGACGTGACGACGAAGGTTTAGCTTTCTTGGAATCACCCTGTGGTTTAGTACTAATCGGTGGATCTCCAACAACAGGGTCTGCTGGTGGAGCATAAATGCCACCAAAAGGAGGTTCCTGCCCCGCTGCAACAGCATCTATATGTTTTCCTTGCAAATAACGAAGCATTCCTCTAGCCAACGCGCTCATTTTCTTCGGTTTATCAGGAGGTCCTACTTTGGTTTTCTCCTGACTGTGTGAAGAACGACGATCACCACTACCGTCATCCACATTCCCTCCGGCAGTAGACATCTATACTAATGACAATAAATTATTTGACCCATCTATGAAATTCTAGCATTTCTAATAATTCTAAAACTATTTCTACTAATTCTAAAAGAAATTCTATCATTCCTAGCCTTTCTAGCATTTTGAGTAATTTTAAAATTATTTAAATATTTAATTATGTCTTATTCTCAAATAAAAAATTATTTTGAAAAAATCAATTCTAAAACTATGTCTAGTAATTCTAAAATCAATTCTAGCTTTCCTAGCTTTTCTAGTAATTCTAATACTATTTATATATTTAATTATGACATATGCTCAAATAAATAATAATTATTAAAAAAACAAATTGTCACATACAACATCTCATCCAACTAACACAGCACATCCTTTGCAATCAACTATATAAAACGTATACAAAAATGAATATAAATAGAAAAAACCTCATTCCTAGTTCATTATAAAGTGCCAAAATACTCCAATTTCAACTGATAAAACTCAACAAAATAAGCATGAATCAAGAGAGGATGAAGTAACTAACCTCTAGACCACTTCAATGAGTCAAATTGTCGAGAAATCGTCACAAATCGGGCAAAAACTCCTCTAGGGCGCCATGGATGAGTGAGAGCTCGAGTTGGAGAGTGGAGGGGGGAGTGGCTCGGGCCGGAAGAAGGAGCTGACTTTTTATGCGGGGAACATTAGTACCGATTCCTGGCTGGAGCCGGTACTAATGTTGCTACATTAGTACCGGGTCTGGACAGGGGCCGGTACTAATGTGGCTGCCGCACATTAGTACCGGCTCCTGTCCAGGACCGGTAATAATGTCGCACATTAGTACCGGCTCCAGCCACGAGCCGGTACTAATGTGTCACACTGGCGGGCGGCTAGAGACCCCCTTCCAAGCCGGTACTAATATGTTTTTTTGGCTGGGACAAAACGTTCTTTCCCTAGTAGTGTGTATGTACGAACAAATTATAAGAACTAACGAACAATTGTTTGTACGTTAATTTTTTTGTTCTGTGGCTTTGTAGAAATTATTGTAGCTCAGAAAACATAAATCTTAATTAAAAATATGAATACAATTTTTTTAAAAAATATAATCAAGTGAGAATTTATTTTTAGTTTTTATTGTCAGAGAATGATACAATTTTATTTTTTGTGTATGCTTGCACCAAACACATCACATGAGGAACATGGTCCACATGCTTTCTTTTTTTTATGGCCCAACCCACTCAACAAGACAACAACGAAGCAGTCCAGTACGCTTCCAGTTTCCTCCTCCGCGGTCAACGGCGTGATGGAATGTTATTTTGTCGGCCCATACAAATACCACCTCAAATTTTAATCAGGAGCCAAGTCACAATATAAGGGGAAATACACGGGAAATACTAAAAATAAAGGAATGCACGTCTACTTTGGGTTATAAAAATGCAAAAAATCTGATAAAAAACCGAATTCTCACACGGGCATCATGTTTCAATTGACTAGAACTTGAAATTAACATGTGGGTCTTTACAAAGGGCATGCAAAATGAAAAGACTAGGAAGAATCAGTATATAAAAAAGAGAGAATAGGAAGAATCTGTAGACAAAATTAACAATTGTAGCTAGCTATAGGAGTTTTCAATAAACAAGCAAAGCATTATTTAGATAAATGGCTTTCAATAATAAGCATCACTGTTAATTACCCCCTCCATTCCAATGCTCAATAATAAGCATCACTGTTTTTGAATAAGACAAATGATCAAATGTTGTAATCAAAAGTCAATAGTGACAAGTAATTCAAATACATGATTAATTTGAACCTATGCCATATGATGAGTCGTCAGTCTTTTACTAAAACAAGGACAATTATATGTAGTATATGTTCTGATCCATTGCAACATTATATTGAAAACTAACAGTTCGACAGTTTGACTCATGTCGAGGACCTGCGTTGTATGACGAGGGACCAATAATGAAGATCACCAATTATACATACATATATATATATTCAACTGTTGCGTCGCCATCACATGGATCGGTCTAAACTCGATTGAGTGACTGAGAGTAGTCCATGAAAGCTAGATTCATTATTGTTGATTGAAGGTGTCCTCATATATGTCTACAGTTTGATCATCAATGTAATTATTAGGAAGTTCAAAAATAGTTGCATGCAAATCTGCAACTCTACCAAAGAATAAACAAACTAGGTGATACCCCTGCGTTGCTGTGGAAATTTTTTAAACAAACTTTTAAGGTGCAATGTAAAAGTAGGAATACCAAAGTGATTACATGACAACATTTTTTTGTAAACAACATTATGCATGGAAGCATGATAATTTTGTTAAGACAGAACCATTCTAAATTATTGATCCTACATTTTTCTCTACTACGGGAATTTTGTGACATGCTACTCACAAAGACATGATATTAACCACAGAAAATCAGTTGAAGACGTAAATATATGATCTAATAGATGGTGACATGACGTATAGTGTATGGTGACGTGGAATGCTTACATGTTTCTATCCATAACTTGTAGTGAGTTCCATCTATATAGTTGTACTAGGTGATACCCCGCGCGATGCTGCGAAAATTTTTTAAACAAAATTTTAAGGTACAATGTGAACACCAAACTGATTTCATGACAACATTATTTTGTAAATAACATTATACATGAAAGCATGATAATTTTGTTGACAGAGAGAACCATTCTAAATTATCGATCCTAAATTTTTCTCTATTACAGAAATTTTGTAGCATGTTACTCACAAAGGTATGATATTAACCACAAAAAATCGGTTCAAGACATAAATATATGATCTAGTGGATGGTGACATGTTGTATAGTGGATGGTGACATGTTGTATAGTGGATGATGACGTGAAATACTTACATGTTGAGAGAAATCTATTCATGACTTATAGTGGGTCTCATTGTTATAGATATGATTAGTGTGACTACACGTTAGCGACATCATGATTCAGTTGTTATGAACATTTAGGTATAAAGAATGAAAATCCATCTCCGGCCATAATGTCCTTATCTCTCCCATATGACCCTACAATTAGTCCATATTTCTATTTCAACATTACATTTAGCGATACGGCTCAGTTGTTATTATAGGAACTAGTCGACTTCATCTCCGACCAAAGATGTCATTATTATAATTTCCCCTCTTATTGTTATTTTTTCTCTAGATGCCATGTAACTCATGGGCAATATTTGTGTAGTACATACGAGGAAAAGGACGACTCTCATCGATATGTCATTTGCTCCAAAATCTCTCCCGTTTGCAAAACATGATAACCTCAATGAATATAATTAGCAATTTGTCAAAAAAATGAATATAATTAGCATATTACATAAACATATATGTATTTTTAAACAATTATTTTTATAGCGAAAGATTTTTTAAACAATTATGGTTAAAGGTAACAAAAAGTTTGACTAGCATGAATCCTAAAACGACCAGCCTGACCATCATATCAAAAACAATTGTCGGAGGGAGCATACTGATTAAGTTTAGTATAGCTTTTTCATCAGACACTAATCGCTTTATTTTTACATTACAAGAACAGAGATCGTTCTCATGCGTTTGGATAGACATACATGTCGCATTAGCAAGCCGTACCGAGCACATGATTCGAGCTGCAGGCTGCGGCAGAAAGTGAGGCCGGTGATGGCCAGTTCGTCACTATCTTGGTCCATATGCATGATCCATGTGCCCACCGTAGTACCTCCATCTTGATCTGACTTTAAAGCAGTGGCGGAGCCGAGATAAAAAAATCTACCTATGACAAAATTACTACTACTACTTAGAGCATCTCCAACAGTTTGGTAAACCAACTTGTCATTCATCTAATTTTGGCAAAATAAGAAAAATTGGTCTTTAACAGTTTGACAAACCAATTTAGCAAAAATAGAAATTTGGCAAAACTCTTCTCCGCACAGGCATATGTCCACGAGGCCACCCCGTTGCCATCCGCGGCGCAAAGCCAGGTGGGAGGGCGAAAAAAGAAATAAAGAATGAAGAAGGGTTCCTGATGCAAGTTTTAAAGAGGTGGAAGTGCATAACCATATTTTTGTTTCTCTCTCAAGGTTCCTGATACAAGTTAGATCTGGATTTGACAAGTGAATTATGCCAAATTGTTGGAGATTAGCTCTTTTTTTACTTGGCATATCTTTTTAAAAAGTTGGCAAAACACAAGATTTGCCAACTAAAATTTAGCAAACTCTTGAAAATGCTCTTACAGATTTAGTCATCAAATATGCATAAAATATACTAGAGATTATCATGTGAATCACATAATGTAGAAACACTAAGTGCGGCAAGATGTTGGAGATTGGAGAAAGATTCATTCTTCTATGTTTTAAGACTTCAAAGGGCTTCATGAATATATTATCATCAATTATATGAAAGCGGTCAGGTGTGGCAGCCGTCATGACTTGCCATGCTGGTGGCTCTGCCACTACTTTAACGTGTGTTGTTCCCGCGGCTGGAATAATGCTGAATACGGTTATTCCTGATCCAAGTGGCTCAAAACGTTTGCGCACAAAATATATGAGATCAGGTGCTGCAGATCTCCCTAAAAGTAGCTGGAAATATGTGACACATGCATGTGTGTGAACTGTGTAAAGCAGTAGCCCAGCAGGGGGATCAATGCAGTGCATGGTCGGTGGCATTTGCAGTTGATCAATGACATGAAAGGAAGCGTATATGTCCATGCATGCACCTAGTTTAGTCAATGCAGAATAATGCACCTAGCTAGAGATCGAAGAACAACATATATGTGGCACGCACTTTTGGAATACTACTTTGGAAACCATTCTCAAATATCGTAGTATAGAGCGAGTTGCCATGCTCAAAATATTGTACGACAATAATGGACCTAGCACTACCGGAAAATCGTTGTTTGCCGTGCGTTACAATCTTTGCCGTGCGTTTTCTATCGGGCGCACGGCAAAGACCTCCCTTTGCCGTCCTTGCCGTGCGCCGGAAATAAAACGCACGGCAAAGAATCTTTGCCGTGCGTTTTGTTTCGTGACGCACGACAAAGACATTCCCTTTGCCGTGCGTTTCCTCCCGACGCACGGCAAATAGTTTTTCCCACCCGCCGTTACCCACCGTTAGGAAGGGGAGGGGGAGAAGTTTTTTTTTTCTCCTCTTTGCCGTGCGTTTTTTAGTCCGGCGCACGGCAAAGGTTGCGTCTCTGAAAAAACGCTCGGCAAAGTTTTTTTTCCATATATATGTCCTCCTAAGTCCCAAATCTAATAGCCCCTCAAAACAAGCTCTTCTCACTTTGAAATTTTTTCTACTCTATACATACAACATGTGAGACTTCATGGTAAAATTTGGTAGATTTTTGGATTAATTTTCTATATTTAACTAATTAGTTGCATTTCAAGCAATTTTTTCAAAGAGGTCAAATTTGAACTACAAGTGATTCAAATAATAGAGTAAAGTGAGTGAAAAAATAATATTCATGTTATTTAGTCTAATTTAAGACCTCTTCCATGAAATCAAAAGAAATTTTGAACATCTTGACTAGGAAACACGACCATGATCGTGTGTCCAAATGATTTGAAAATTCTAAAAGTTGCAAATGATCTCCGAAAATTATAAGATTCGTCAAGGGCTCATGATATCATACGTGGAGGCTGTAGTAAAAATTTGAACAAGTTTTGAACATTTTGTCATGCACGGTGCTTACAAATCGAAACATCTCCGACGAAGTTTCAGAGAGTTGAGAAGTAGATGGTTAGGTTTGAATGAAAAGCGACGATCAAATTTGAATTTGAATTCAAATTTTTTTCTATAAGTAATAGACAATATAAGTTGTTGTATGTAAAATTTTGGTGTTTTTCTGAAGTCATTTGACAATTTTAGTGTTTTTCTATGTAAAATTTAGATTTTTTATATAAAACCATTGCAGTACGTTTTTGGAAAAATGCACGGCAAAGAGTGCCTTTGCCGTGCGTTTTTTTATGGCGCACGGCAAAGTTTTTTCCGCATATATATGTCATTCTAAACCCCAAATCTAATAGTCTCTCAAAATAAATTCTCCTCATTTTGAAATTTTTTCTACTCTATACATACAATATGTGATACTTCATGGTAAAATTTGGTAGGTTTTTATATTAATTTGCTATATTTAACTAATTAATTGCATTTCAAGTAATTTTTTAAAGATGCTAAATTTGAAATACAAGTGATTCAAATACTAGAATAAAATGAGTGAAAAATAATATTCATGATATTTAGTCCAATGTAAGATCTCTTCTAATTTTTTTGAAAATTTTATTTGATAATTTTTATGAATTATATAAAATTAGAGAAAAAGTTTACCGTGCGCCATATTAAAAAACGCACGGCAAAGATTCTTTGCCGTGCGTTTTTTTTTTGCGCACGGCAAAGAGCTTGAGTCATTCTAACCTCGGCCCAATAACCCACCGCGGCCCAATACACACCGGTCATTGTGAGCCGTAGATCTGACGATCTAACGGTCCAAATTCAACAAGACCTTTTATATAAAACCTCCCCCCTCAAACCCTAAGCCTAACCCTCTCTTCCTCACCCCCTGCGCCTCCCTCTCTCCACCGCCCGCCCGGCCGCCACCCCTCCTATCCACCGCGCTCCTCCCCCCGGCCACCGCGATCCTCCCTTCCGGCCACCGCGCTCCTCTCCACCTTCTCCCTTCCGGCCCCCATCTCTCCCACAGCGACGATGGACGGCGGCCTGGCGCCCTACTCCACGGCGCCCTCCTCTACAGCGGCGAGGTGGCGGAGGCGGGCTCCCGGCGGCGGATCCGCACGCGGCCGCCCTCCACCGGATCCGCACGCGGTCGGGGCTCCCGGCGGCAGAGGCGGGCTCACGGCGGCAGATCTGCACGCGGCCGCCCTCCACCGGATCCGCACGCGGCCGGGGCTCCCGGCGGCGGAGGCGGGCTCCCAGTGGCAGATCCGCACGCGCAGGGCTCCACCCTCCTCCTCCCCACGGCGCGGTGCCCGGCCTCCTCCTCGTGAGGCCGGCGTCCTCCTCCCCATGGCGCCCTCCAAGATGCGGCGGCGGCGGCCATGGATCCTCCGCCTCCCCCGACGGCACGCTGGTGGTGTTGGTGGGCGGCGACGGCGTGGCCTGCCTCATCCACGCCGTCCCGCGCTTCCTCACCTCCGGGCCCCCCGGCGCCTTCTGGGCCGTCTTCATTGTGATCCTCGTCTAGCCGCTCGTCGGTATGGCGCGCTTTCCCCCTTCCCCTTCACCTCCCCCTACAATCTCGACTATCGGTCGCCCCCTGTTTGGTTGTACGGTTGCGACGGGGGAAATTGCAGTGAGCGACGCACTGACAGACGGATACCGGTGTTGATCTGTGGTTATTGTTTCTGTGCAGTGATGTTCCCCATGATGAAGTACCGGGAGAAGCACCCCTGGAACCCCCGCGTCGGTACGGGGCCCCTGCCTGATTCAGTTCCCCGGTCTCCCCTTTCTGGTTTCCTGCTGTGACGTGGTTAGATCAAGTGCAGTGGGTGGGGAAACTCTGGTGGTTTTTGTAGGCCAAATTAATGATCTACTGCTTCTGATCTGGTGTTTGTTGGTTTACACCATGTGTATGTATTGATACTCCCACAAATATGTATGTACTCATACGTTCAAAAACATGTATATGCACATACCGAGCACTAGCAGTGGCGGTAGCTGGATTTTTTTTGTTTTTTTTTGTTTGCCGGGCGTCTCAGTGGGAGGCTCACGGCAAACATTTCAGTAACTGTTTGTAAACGGCCGGTTCCGTCGGCGTGCCGTTATCACTTTTTATTGTGATTAAAAGCGCACGGCAAAGGCTTTTTGCCGTGCTAATCGCTGCCGTGCATTTCCGAGAAAAACGCACGGCAAAAGCTAAACCGTGCGTTTCTTGGTCTTTGCCGTGCGTTCGAAACGCACAGCAAAGGCTGGTTTTCCTGTTGTGGAGCTAGACTTCTAAGAACGATGGCACGCACATTAGGAATACTCGGCCTTGTTTTGTTTGAGCTTCCAAGTAGCTTCTCAGCGTGAAAAATTAGAAATTCAATCAAACAACAAATTTCTCGTGTAGCTCCCAGAAAGTCAAAAGCTCCTAAAAGCTGAGTTTATATGGAAAGTGAAACGCTCAGTTTTCTTAGCTGTCCGTAGCTTTTTGAGTCTAGAAAGCTAAACAATTACCTTTTGACAGGGACGCACTCATGACTGGGGTGGTAATACGCATTAGGAGTCCAGGAGCAATGATGGATGGAAATTACTCCGGCATAAATATACCCCAGCATGTTAAATCTTACTCTCTCTGTCCCGTGAAGAATGCAATCCTACCATTTGAAAAAAATCTCATAAAGAGTGCAATCATAGAAAATAGATCTAATTACCTACCTAATTAATTAAGTAATCTGATCTGCATGTCAAAACTTACTGCATGTGACTAAAAAATAGGGGTACTAGAGTCTTTTCGCGTCACCACTAATCTGTCTAAAAAACTAGAATTGCACTTTTTATGGGACGGAGGAAGTAATTCTCAAATTTGGATCTGCATTCCGCAATCTCTTTCCGCTTTTACGGTGAGTGCGAGCAAGAAAGGGGATATATACAGGAGCTAAGGTAAGTAAGTATATGTGGTAATAATACAAACCAATTTCATTTTGAGTTTGCTTTCAGCTGATGAACATAGTGTGCTCTTTAGATAAATAGATAGATTGCATCACGATATATTCGTACGTGTGAGAGATTAGTTAAAGCTCCACATGATTAATGGCACACTACCATCCATCGCTCCTTAGAACCTGGAGCAAATCACGCATTCAAGTCTAGCTGAAATAAAGTTGTACACGTTGATAACTAGGTCAATTGTCTCATTTGGTTTAGCCACTCATGTTTAAGTTGTTCTCCATATAAAGAACAAAAAGGATCGATCAATGGGAGCCCAATGACAGGAATGCATTTGAGGCGGTTCATTTGTAACTTGTATGGAAAGGTGAATGCTTTTACTCTTTTACTTCGGTTGAAAGCTGGATCAGAATTTACTTGAGGGCAAAACAGCAAGAGGCTTTTGATGAGATCAAGAATTATTTGACTACGCCGCCTGTCCTTCAAGCACCCAAGAGTGGTGTTCCTTTCAGACTATATGTGGCGGCTAAGGAGAGCGTTATTAGGGCTGTTTTGACTCAAGAGACCGATGGCAAGGAGTATGTTATTGCTTATGAAAGCAGGAGACTATTGGACGTCGAGACGAGGTACACTTTTATTGAAAAGTTATGTTTATCTTTATATTATGCTTGTACCAAGTTAAGGCATTATTTATTATCAAGTACTTGCTATGTGGCTTGTCAAACCGACATAATTAAATATATGTTGCAAAAACCTATTCTAAGTGGTAGAGTCGGCAAATGAGCTTATGCTCTTGTTGAATATGATTTACATTGTGAACCAATCAAATCAATGAGAGGTCAAATTGTGGCCGACTTTATTGTACAACATAAAATTAATGAGCAACCTAATTCAGATGCCGGTTATTTAACTTTTACTCCATGGAAGTTGCATTTTGATGGATCGTTTGTAGAAGTGGTTGTAGTATTGGAGTTATTATTATTTCACCCAATAGGGCTGTTTTTGAAGCTCTTAACCGATTGGATCAAGATTGTACTAACAATCAAACCGAATATGAGACTCTCTTATTTGGTTTGCAAATTTTACATGATATGGGAGTAAAACATGTAGAAGCATATGGTGATTCCTTGTTAGTGGTACAGCAAGTATCTAAGGTATGTCAATGTTTAAATGGTGCTTTAAATGCTTATCTTGATAAATGTTTAGACATCATATCTTGTATGGATGAATTTGTGATTAATCATGTCCCACGGGAAGAGAATCCAAGGGCAAATGCTCTGGCTCAGCAAGCATCTGGTTATGATGTTCAGAAAAGAAATTTTCAAAAACGAAAACCGATGCTTAGCAAAACCGAGGGTTATGCCCTGGAGGAGGCGGTCAGACCGCATCCTCCACCCGGTCAGACCGCCCTACCCGGTCTGACCGCCCTGCCAGGCCGGTCTTACCGCCCTGTAGAGGAAAAAATCACTTCGGCCATTGTTTCTTCCAAAATTGCTGAGAACGAAGTGGATGATTGGAGGAGGCCTTTGATTATATATTTCCAGGATCCTAAAGGTACTAGTGACCGAAAAGTTTGGCGGTGGGCTCTGAAGTTTGTTCTAGATAATGGTGAGTTGTATCGTCAGACCGCAGATGATTTGCTTTTGAAGTGTTTAGGTCGTGATCAAGCAAGGCTAGCTATGGCAGAAGTTCTTGAAGGGATTTGTAGTACTCATCAATCGGCTCCTAAAATGAAGTGGCTCCTCAGGAGAGCTTGTTTTTATTGGCCTACTATGATAGCTGATTTTTTTCGGTATTACAAAGGATGCAAAGAGTGTCAAGAGCATGGGGATATTCAGTTGGTGCCTGCTGTGTTAATGCATCCGATTATTAAGCCTTGGCCCTTCAGAGCATGGGGTTTGGACTTTGTTGGCAAGATTCATCCACCTTCGTCAAAAGGGTATTGTTTTGTGATCGTGGCTACTGATTATTTTACCAAGTGGACTGAAGCTATACCCCTCAAGAATATGACACATCGGGAGGTAATTGAGTTTATTACGGAGCATATTATTCATAGATTTGGCATTCCGCAAACTTTGACTACGGATCAAGGCACTTCGTTTATTGCTAAAGAGGTACGTGATTTTGTCAATTCTTATGGTATTAAGTTGCTCAATTCATCCCCATATTATGCTCAAGCTAATGGTCAAGCCGAGTCTAGCAACAAAACTTTGATTAAGCTCATTAAGAAGAAGATAGAAGATAATCCTAGGAGATGGCATGATGTATTATTTGAAGCTTTATGGGCTCATCGTATTTCTAGACATGGTGCTACTAAAGTTACTCCATATGAGCTTGTGTATGGTCAAGAGGCCGTTTTACCCGTTGAGGTAAATCTAGGTGCATATAGACTTGCAAAGCAAAATGATCTTGATTTTGATACATATTATGCTTTGATGATGGACAATGTTGATGAAGTGACCAACAAGAGGTTGGAGGCTTTGGAAGCAATTGAGAAAGATAAGAGACGAGTTGCTAGAGCATACAACAAGAAGGTAAAAGCCAAGTCTTTTCAGGTAGGTGATTTGATTTGGAAGACTATTTTACCTATAGGATCTAAGAGTAACAAGTTCGGCAAGTGGTCTCCAAGTTGGGAAGGACCGTATAGGATTGTGAGAATTTGCTCTGGAAATTCTTATATGGTGGAAACTTTGCAAGGACAGCAACTACCTCGGGCTCTTAATGGAAGATACTTGAAGAAGTTTTACCCAAGTGTGTGGCAAGACGCTTGAAGGTGATATGGCCGATTTCTAAGTAAGAATCACCCTAAGTTCAAAAAATGGTCGATGAGGTGTCACATCGTCCTTAGATTTATTTTTTAGCATGCAAGCTTTACTAAAAAACAGGAGGGCATATATTGACACTCAAAATTGGCAAAAGCTGGATCAGGCTGGGTCAGGCGGTCAGACCGGGTGGCAAAGGCGGTCTGACCGCGTGTCCTGTAGCCGGTCCGGCACAAAGGCCGCCAGGGGGTCTGACCGCCTCCCCCGGGCGGTCTGACCGGATCTCCCCGAGTCCGACCCGAATTAAGAGTTTTTAGCTATTCCCGAGTTGTAAAGAGTTCCTTGCAGGGCAAGACCTCCCCCCTATAAATATAAAGGGGCGTGGCCGATTGAGACCTATCATCCAATCGAATTATCAATTTACACTTTATTTTCTCCAAACCCTAGCTTTTCCAACCCCCTTTGCTTCCTTCTTCGTCTCTACGGCGATTTAGGGTGTTCTATGTGGCCTGCCGACCTTAGAACAACCCTAGGCGTGCTACTCTCGACGGGGTCCCTCCCGAAGCAGCGATCTTAGGTTTTCGCCGACGTCTCTGACCAAGGCGGTCAGACCGCCCTCCATAGGCGGTTAGACCGGCCCGTGCCCGGGATCTCGACAAGGAGCGATTTTGACTACCGCGCGATCCAGCACACTCATGTGTTCGACCGAAAAAAACGGTTACAAAACTATAAACCTCGTCGGTCTAACATGCATTTGGTTGAATATGATTCTGATAGCTCGAACGACGAGGGTGAGGTTTATGTTGCTGAATTTGTGTGGTCTTCTAAGGCTAAACCTAGTTCTTGTGCATCACTTAAGCCGGCCACTAAAGGTCGGCAAGAAGAACTGAAATTTACCTTTGATGTTTCTAAGTGTGATCCTATTTTTGATGAATTATTTAAGCTTGGAAACATTAAATTTCTCATACCATGCCTCCACTTGATGAAATTAAATGACGTGCATATTGCAAATTTCATAACTCTTATTCTCATGGTACTAACGATTGTAATGTGTTTTGTCGTCAGATTCAATCAGCCATAAATGAAAGTCGTTTGATGCTTCATGAGATGTAAGTGGACAAGCAGCCTTTTCCTATCAATACCATGGGTCTGCAGCAACCTAAAGTGTTGATTCGGCCACACCAAGTCGAAGCAACTAAAGGCAAGAACGTGGTAGTCGGGGAAGCTAAGCCCGACTTAAGGGGAAAGGAGTTGGTAAGAGAAGTTTCATGTGAAAAGACCCCTGATGGCAGAGAGACATTCAAGATCACTATCAAAGCTTCTGGACATGGGGGGGGGCAAGGATCGTCTGGTCAACAAACAACCGAGCCTGATCAGCCCAAGGCGGTTAGACCGGCACCCCAGGGCGGTCAGACCGCCCCTCCCCATGGTCGGCCAAAAATGAAACGGCCGGAGATTGGAAACTAGAAACTTAATATTGCTAAGAATCAGGGGAGCATTTCAAAGTCAAAGGTCACATTTGATATGCTATTTGACAAGGACTCTAAACAAAATGTCGTTACAAGTGATCGACCGTTAAAAAAAAGGATGAGATCACCTCCACGTCAAGAGGGGCCGTCGTCGCCTCCAAGAGTAGTTACAAGATTCAGAGGTGAATCATCACAGCAGGGGCAACACTTTACTCCACAATAGGCGCCTTCAAATCTACCTCGCCCGGTTTATGATGACAATGGAGTGATGTGGGTGCCTTATCAGCAGTCCTTCCATCCTGGATGGGGAGGGCTAAGAAGACCAGCACTGGATCGGATTTCACGACCTACACAAGATCGTTAGGCTCCACGTTGGTCAGGGCAGCATCAGCAGGCCAACGCGGTCAGACCACCCCCTACACACGGTCAGACCGCCCAGCACCAGTAGGCCAACGCGGTCAGACCACCCCCTACACGCGGTCAGACCGCCCTGCCCAGAAAAAATATTCAATGTCCTCCACAAGTTTACAAGCTCAAGATCAGAGAGGAGGAGGTTCAGAAGATGGATACTCATCCAGAGAGGACTACTGGCCAAGATATAATACAGATTGAGACAATGGATGTTTCTATTGAGAAAAGTGGCAAAAGACCGATTGTGCTAAACAATCAGGTTATGACACCTACTCAAAAAGGATGTGCTACTAATGATCATGAGGCCAGTGGGAGTGGTTCCAACTCCAATAACTTCTTGCCAAGGTGGTGTCCTCCAGGATTGACTCATACTCAAAGGAGGAAGCTTCAAAGACTGAGGTTCCGGGAGAAGAAGGAAAAGGAGATGGAGACGAAGAGAGATGAGATGTTCAACAACTACAGACCTATGGTGCCACAAGGAAAAGAGTGGAGAGCTAAAGCTGCATCACAGACCGAGGCGGTCAAACCGCCAAAGGATGCAGTCAGACCGCATGAGGCAGTTCAGCCGCCAGCAGAGGCGGTCAGACCGGCTGACCAGGCGGTCAGACCGGCCCCTACGGTCAGACCGGCCCTGGAGGCGGTCAGACCGGGTTCTCCAGAGATGCCACCCGGTTTCGCTTCTTTGACTCCCATGGTTTGCAATGATGGGTTGTCGTCGGTGCCTGCATCAGAAGACGACGAACAGCTCGTTGATTACAGTTCTTCTCCAGAGCGTATGAACCTTGACATTAATGTGGTTCATTTATTCGTGGATGGCTCTGTACCTTCGGAGGAGGACTTCGCTCATCTTGATTTTGGGCCAAAGGATGTTGTATTCCAGAAGCCTAAAGACACTGATAATCATCTGAAGGCTTTGTACATGAGAGGTCACATCAATGGGAAGCCTATTTCTCGGATGCTGGTGGATGGAGGTGCGATTGTGAACCTGATGCCGTATTCTCTGTTCAAGAAGCTTGGAGGTTCAGATGATGAATTGATCAAGACCAACATGACCGTCAGCGGTGTGGGAGGAGACGAGCCGATAGGTGCCAAAGGCGTTATCTCCATGGAGCTCACCATTGGAAGCAAGACGCTAGCTACGACCTTCTTCGTCGCTGAGACACAAGGTAACTTCAGCTTAATCCTTGGTCGTGATTGGATTCATGCAAATAGATGTGTGGCTTCTACCTTGCATCAGTTTTTAATACAATGGGTAGGCGATGAGGTAGAAGTTGTGCATGGAGATAATTCTGCTTGTGTAGCTGTAGCTGATAGTCATTCTATAAATGTGCGTGATGATGTAAAATGTCTATCTGGCTTAGATTTAACTGATTATGAGTTTGTAAGCTGTTCCAAGGATGGTTTCATCCCTGCTGTCATAAAACCGATCGAAAATCGGCTAAACCACTTCATGTGAATCAATGAGTTCAACTAAAGAGTGGTTGCAGCAAAGGATTGATCACTATCGGGCGCATAAGAACGATACGTGTGAAGCCATCGATGATTTGGATGATTTAGGGAAGTTAGGACAAGGGTTTACGTCGGCTGATCCTCTTGAGGAGGTAGACATTGGTGATGGCACTATACCTAGGCCGACATTTGTAAACAAGAATCTTGATCCAGTCTTTAAATCAGAATTAATAAAGTTATTAAAGGAGTATGTCGACTGCTTTGCATGGAATTACACTGAAATGCCTGGTTTAAGTCGTGATTTAGTTGAGCATAATTTGCCCATTAAACCTGGTTTTAAGCCTTATAAGCAACCTCGTAGAAATTTTAATCTTGATATATATGACCAAGTAAAAGAAGAAATCAATCGGTTGCTTGTTGCTAATTTTATAAAGCCTTGTCGATATGCTGATTGGATCTCTAATATTGTAAGACCTCCTAACTAATGACCTGCGTCTCTGATGGACTATTATTCACTCTTTAATCTCAAAAAGATAAAAGAGACCAGAGGCACATTTTCTTTTCCTATTTTTCTTGGTTGAGAAACAAAACTAGAAGCCAGGCTCTTAGCACATCGCTAAATATAATGTGTGAAACACGTAGCAGAGTTGAGGCATCATCCAGTAGTGTAATGCAAAAAAAGGTTAAGGAAAGGCATGACTAGTTAATAACCAAGAACAGATGATTAGTTATATACATGCAAAATTAAAGGCCAGGTATGATGCTTGGATCGATGGTCAAGCAAAGAATATGATTCCAGAAGAGAAAGAACTTATTAAGATCTTCCGTTCGAGATGGACTAGAGGCTGGTTCTAAAATATAGTAAGAAGTTCGTAGCCATCCATACGTTCAGGCCGGACTTAGCTTTTTATCATTTTGCGCTATAGCTACTTGATTGATGCCTCTCTTTGTTTGCAGCTTCTTTAAGAATGGGACCATCACACTCATCAACTTTTGTTTTAGCCATCCATTATGATACAGTTCATAGTACCAGCTAGCGATCTTGCTCGGCCAGTAAGCTAGCTATTCCATGATCAACTATTGTAATGAAGTGATTACGGACGGCGGAGCCCAAATGCAGAGGCTATAGGATATCTTTTTTATTCTTTAGAAAAAAAATAAAGAGGGAAATGCACATTAAACAAATTTTACCTTCAACTTGGTTCAGCACTATGGCAGCAGTCAATCACAAAAAGAAAAAAAATCAAACCTTTTCACAACCCCCCCCCCAACCAAAGAAAACCCAAAATAACTATTCCATGATAATATTCTATGATATAGGCACTACCAGGGATACAACCTTTTGTACCGGTGCTAAACTCCCCTTTAGTATCGGTTTCCAAACCGGTATTGTCTGTTCGGTACTAATGTGAAGTCACATTAGTACCGGTTTTGGAAACCGGTACTAATACGTACATTAGTACCGGTTGGGGTTTAGAGCCGGTACTAATGTGCCCCGACCCCCGCGACGTGGTAGGGTAGGCATTAGTACCGGCTCCAATTCGCAGCCGGCACTAATGTTTTTTTCTTTTTTTTCTTTTTTCTTTTTTGTTTTCTGGTTTATTGTTTCTATCGTATTTGCTTGATTTACGTATACTAATCCTAATACCTAATACGCTGTAATATAAAGTCGTGTGCCATATAAAATATTTTGAGATAATATTATACATGCATACGTATATATGTATTAGTATAATATCATCTCTAATACTATACGAATACATATATACGTAGGCATGTATTATCTCAAATTCGGTAGTTGATCCAAGAACATATATAATATTGTGTGTACAGAAATACAAAAAATATATATTAGTGTATATAATATATTGCATCAAAGCTATGCGAGTTTAATATTAGTTATTTTTGCTCCCTGACAATTGGTCCTTTGCAGATCCTTTTCCTCTCTTCCCCTGCTTAGTCGCCCCTGCTTCTTCCGTCGACTTCCCCGTTACAATAACAGATGATAAACCTGCAAAATGCTCTCCACCTGGCGTAAGCACCTCATCTAGAAGAAATTCGCATAGTTGTTCTTGAATTAACCGGATTTTTTCCGACTCGAGGAGACCCTCCTTGATGTAGTCAATCTACAAAAGAATATGAACAAAGAATAAGAACTAGTACAACAAAGAAAATAAATAAATAAGAACTACATGCATGTGTCGTTCAGTTTAGTGTACGCACCCTTTGTTCAAGGTCGGTACTATTAGCGTAGTTTGAAAAGATATGCAGGAACTCGCATACATAGTATCCGCACAGAATGGTACCTGAAGGTTGTGTCAAGCACTGCACATGTGCGAAAACAAAGTTATGAAATATGTTTAATTATATTGTAAGACATGAGATCTGCGGACTAGAATACACATACAGGGAGATCATAGTGGAAATAAAGGTTCTCTTTGAATTTTCCCGGGTGCTCTACATAGAGGCGAGTCCATGCAAGTTTTATCATATCTACGACATCTTGGTATTTGCTTTTATCTGAAGTTGCTCTCAACGAGTCAAAGATGAAGACCTTCCTTAGAGACGGACAGAAAGCAAAAAGAATCCAGCGGAAGCTGTCAATACGTGTAGAAGTATTATTTTTTTGAAATATATATGCAATGTCATTTGAAAAAGATAAATAAATGAGATACACGTTGCTCACCCGAAGTTGTATGGCAAAAGTATGATACCCTTGTCATGGTGTTTGTTTAGAAACAAATATATATAGTCCAATGTGGCTATCTCCTATTTTCTGACAATGAGCTGATTTATCATTAGAGGATCCATGAAGTCGACGTCCTTTATTCGTTTCCTCCTGCACTGCTGCATCTCAAAGATGCATGATTCAAATTAAATACAAATTAAACACAAGTTAAGATAAGGTAGAATGGCTAGAGCATTGATTTTCAGCTTATAGTAGAATCAAGACTTCCAGAGTCCAGCAAGCGACGAGTCCGATGTCAAGTGAATCTTGATTGAATAAGAACCATAATTGGTCAAATTCCACACCAAAAGTTTCTCGACCATGAAAATAATGATAGTCATCTATGGCAACTTCCAAATATTGTTGTCCGTTGGATGATGCATCCATGTACCACTTGTGCAGTTCATACATCCTTGTTGGAAGATGTGCCAGCAACTACGATGAAACAAGAGGTTTACCGAGCTCATACTTCGGTCTATTTACCCCTTTATACTTTGGGATTGGTTCCTCCCCTCAAAGTTGACCAGGAGTCAGACCTGTTTCCTTATTGAATATGAGCATCTGCTAGTCAAACTTTGAAAGCATCTTGATGGGGGAGACAAATTGTTTTGACTGGGTGCCTAGTTGTGGAATTGTAGATTTAGCTTTATTCGCCTGCTTCTTCTGTCTGTGCATCTTGATTGTCTGTCGGTCATAGTCAGTCAAAGGAGGTTCCTCGGGTTTTTGTCATTTCTCCTCCTCGATTTGCCTCATGAAGCGATGAAATTTCACCCGGTCAATTGGTTTCTCAACCGATGGCTTCTTCGCTTTGAATATTTGTCTATCAAGCTCATCCCGCACTGAAGCATCTAGTTCGTCCTGAGTCTTTTCGTAAGATAATTTCGGTTGAGGCTTCTTCTGCCTAGGCTTCATCTGCTTCTTTGGAGGAGGGGACGGAGGATGATGAGTAGCTCGTCGTTTGGTACCCTTGCCCTTAACAGACTCATCATGCTGAGGGGGCGGACTCTCGCTTGGGTCCCTGTCAACTAGAGGACTCATGCTGCGTTCCACCCTTCCAGTTGGAGAAGATGATAGTTGATGATCTTCGCCTTCAGGCATGAGGGGTGTAGATGAGGCATCAGGAAGAGGTGCAGGTTCCGTAATCTTTATGTGAGCCTTCACTAAAAAAATTGTTAACTAGTAACGCAACCACATTTTAGCCTCATTGATTTATGACGTTCCTGGCCGATCTCGTCATTAAATTTCACTTCCGAGCAAATTTAGTGACAAAAAAAACTTTCGTCATAACGGTCGTTATTGTAGTCGAGCATTCCCTGTTCCAAGCTAGTTTTGTGACGCCATAAGCTCCGCAACAGGGTCATAAACCAACTTTGGTCCCACATGTAAGCATTATTTTAAAAATAGAGTGTTCCAAGTCGTCATAAAATTTGGAAGGGTCCCACATGTAAGAATTCTTTCGAAAATATAGTGTTCCAACTCGTCATAAAATTTTGCAGGGTCCCACATGTAAGAATTTGTTTAAAAATAGAGTGTTCCAACTCGTCATAAATTTTAATAGAGTCCCACAAGTCAGTCTGATAAAAAAGGGAGGAAAATTAAAAGGATACAATGTCAATAGCTGGGGTCGAACCCGGGACCTTTGATTCTGAAGGGGAAGGCAGCACTACCACTGAAACATGGTACAGTTTGTGTTATTTGAGCCAAGAAGATTCTTTATATTTGTTTATTTGTGTTTATATTATTTTGCATGCCCCATGTAAGTTAAAGTAGATAAATATGGTGGTAAAACAAGGAGAAAATGTGCTCCTCTCGTGGGTCGAACCTATTACCACTCGAAAGGGAATTTTTTACATTGGCCAGGTCCCACTTGTAAATTTCAGGTGAGTCTTTAATATAAATTAGTAATTCGAAGGCGAAACGCTTCACTGCCTTCACAAAGACTCTCGACTTTTGCTACGCAGATCAACAATTCGAAGGTGAGACTTTTGGCACGAATGGCGGATCCTAGCGATGATGGGAAAATGGTTGCGCCGCCACATCCAAGCAACGAGATGATGAAACAGCACGACGAGGTCAGTCCTTTGGTTTGAGCCGCTATATGTTCTCCTATCTTCCTAGGTTTGGAGATATCGAGATTTAGGGATCTTGAGGATTGATGATCATATATGTTAGATTCAGATTTCATCGTACCCTTAGATTTGCACTTCGATTGGTCTTAGAAGTTGATAGGCTATAGACAATTCATAGGTGTTAGATTCAGTTATTTTCAATTTACATCGTCTTACGATAGGTTCTTGTATTTTAGTAGCTTCTGGATGTTCTTAATGCCACTCGGTTTATGGATTTTTCTAGAGGTGCACAGTTGATAGGATTGATAGGTCCTTATATTTTCAATTTGCATCATTTTATGGATCGATCGATTGAAGAGACTATCTATGAGTTGTAGACTGTGAAGGGACATCTGGATTCTGCCATGATTCTTATCCTTTGCACAACTCATAGGTGTTATGTTCAGTTAGTTTCCAATTTGCATCGTTTGATGGATTTATAGGTTCTTGTATTTTACTAGATTCTGCAGGAGATTCAAGCCAATGCCGCTGAGCTAAAAGCACTACAAGAGGTTGTACTATACAAGGGCCTATATAAGGAAATGTTACAGCAGCTGTTACAACAGGACAAAGCCGCGCTGGAAAAATATAATAAGTTACAGAAGGAGCATAATGACCTTTTAAAGAGAACATGAACCTCAAAACTGCAGGAGGCTAGAAATGAGCTGGAGAAGTTCCAGCAATCGTTATGATTATAAATGGGTAGCCTCGGTGGCAAGGCTAATTAGATGTTTGTGAACATTGTGTCGATCATGTATTCTGCAAGTGTCATTTTCGTATTCTGAACATTGTGTCAATCATGTATTCTGAACATTGTGCCTTATGCTTGTATTTTGGTGTTGGCTATTCTTGAGCTCATCAGTGCGCAGGCGGCCTCTGCTTAAAAAATTTGTTGCTACTACTACTGCTGCTACTGCTTTTTCATTGTAAGATGTTGGGTTTTCTCATTGCGTAGTAGTGAGAGTTTAATCCTGTTCGCCTGAATACTATAGAACTAACTTTATTGATGAGGAAGATATGGACGAGGAAGCTACAGTCTGTTGATATTTTGCAGGGAGGACCTTCCTGCGTAACAAATGCGTAACTCCTTGTTTCCAAGTGTTGCCTATTCCAGTCTGTAAAAAAAGCAAGGTCCCACAAGGCCACAATTTAGTGTGACAAAAAAGGTGGAAAATAAAAAAACAAACAATGCCAACAACAAGGGTCGAACCCATGACCTTTATTCTGAAGGGGTTGGCAGCACTACCACTGAGACATGATGCAGTTTGTGTTATTTGAGCCAAACAGATATCTTATATAAGATTTTTTTCTACCATTGTCGATATGTTGATGTTTGCTACTTGGTGGTGTCAACTTTGTTGTTATGAGTTGAGAAACTTGTTGCTACCTGATCATCTTATTGTGATGACCCAAGAAACTTGTTGCTACCTGATCATCTTATGATGTTTGATACTCCGTGGTGTGAACTTTGTGGTGATGAGTTCCTATGAGATGCCATCTTATTATGCTGATTTTGTTTAATCTATTTAAAATTGATTCAAGCATACTCCTAATCACCATTCTAAATTCATAAGTGTTGCATAACTGCAGAACTAGGCAAAAAAGAAGGTAGAGGGAGAACAACTGATATATCACAATAATATAGTGATACAAGGGGGAAGTTAGGAACGAGGAAGGTCTGATCTTTTGATGTTTTGCAGGGAGGACGTTCGGGAGTAACAATTGTGTAACTGCTTGTTTCCAAGTGCCGCCTATTCCATGTGGCCAGCCGCCTCACGGTAACTGGACACGTCAGCCCCAATAACAGCACAGAGTGGTTCTGGTAAGTTGGTGGGAGAAAAGCCCGTGTTGCAGCCAAAAAAAGTTTTCCCGCAGACAAGTGTATATATCTCATTTATCTCGACGACACGGCGTACACTACTGCAACTCTACAAGAGACTCGTCGGCACCATGCTCTTGTTCCTTGTGGCAAAGGCTAGAGCTAGCATCGATGCGTAGATCTGCTCTTGCCCGTGGCGGGAATGGCGAATCGTAGCAGCCCTAGCGTCGAACGGAGGAGAAGGACTCGCCCGGTCAGGTCAGTCCTCTGTTTTACCATGCTACTTTGACCTGTCACTCTAGGTTAATAGACAATATTCATGTACTTTAAAAGTGTTTGGAGTAGACTCTGATAGCCCCAGATTGCCGACGTCTGGTCCTTGTGAAGTTATCGTTCTAGATCCTAATGAAAACGAGTGCAAGGACGGTTTGCCTATCCATCTGGGGTATGACTGGATAGGCGCCAACCCTGGGCGTCGGTATGTATGCTGCTGCGAGGTAAACGATAACTTGTTTCACTCCTAACAAATTTTGCTTCTGCGTTTGATGTTAGTGTGGTCAATCGTTAATTATATGAACGAAATCGGTGACTGCAGATTGATGGCATGAAGTGCGTGTCGTTTAGGAGGATAGATCCATAATGGGATATTAGGACTCTAAAAGTTCTAGAGAAACTAATTGTAATGAAGGGAAAAGCAGAAGAGGAAGCAAGGTCGTGGAAAGAAGCATGCACAACTGCTATGGAGGAGGCTAATGTCAAAGCAGATGAGCTGAAGACGATGGTGTGATACTACGGGGAGGTAACCCATAACCTGTTTGAGACAAGAAAGAAAATAAGAAACGATGCTCTGTTATCTCCTACAGAAAAGGGTGTAGACAACAGGTACCTAAAAGCTGAAAGCGAGGCAATGATATGGAAGAAAGAATGTGCAAAGGCTAACATTGAGATTCAAGAGACTGTATCTGAGCTGCAAGCAGTGAAGAAGCACCTAGATTCTGCCACGATTGTGGTGAAGAAGGTGAAGGAATTGGTGCGATAGGCCTCATATAAGAGGTCACTCAAGGACAACAATGAGGCATAATGTGATTCGTGGTGTTATTGCTAAGTAGACGATTTAGATTTGTATCATGCTTGTATTTTGGTGTTTGCTACCGGATCATCTTATGATGTTTGCTGCTTATTATATGTGGTGTGAAGTTTGTGGTGATGAGTAGCTATGATTGCGAATTTGATTGTGGTAGCAACTTATTCCATAATATTTAACATTTAAAACTAATGCACTTCATAATTGAGGAAGACTAATAATATAGATATTTGTATGTTATATATAGAAATGTGTTACATATGGTTACATAATCAAAGATCCACATTATGCATAGCTTCGAGTAGAGAAGAGTTGCTCATGCCAATAACCCATGACAACTGAAGTCAAACAAGTGCATATTTTTCACTCATCAAAATTGTGATGTGCACTTAATTTGGGACGAATAAGTCCACATTTTGACTCCTCGAAAAATGAGATATGGAGTACAGTATGCGATTATTTTGGGACGGAGGGAGTACAACATTTCTTCTGGTCCCCATAAATATCCCACTCTTGCAACCAACAACAAACCCCATTCTCGCATAGTGCCCTCTCCCTTCCTCTCCCCAGTCTTGCAACCAACAACAAACTCCATTCTCGCACATCGCCCTCTTTCTCTCCCCAGGGAGCCATTGTCTCCTAGAGGTGCAGCGCAAGCCACATCCTCCTCTTCTTGTGATGAAAGGGAGGATCCCCAGTCGTCTGATGAAGAGGAGGTAGAGCAGAGCCCCATTTGAGTGCGGGTGGACACATCCTCTGATGATTCGGAGTTTGTGGAATAAATGGAAATCCAAGATGGGGTGCCTCTGAAACATCACACCCCTCGCAGGTCAGCAAGAGGTGCTAGGGGTCAAGGGCGTGGAAGCACCGCCATTAGTTGGTGAACTGTGTTCTCCAAGCGCCATCATCCTATCTCATCCTCATCGGTCAGCAGTAGTCAATCTCTGCCATTCTCGTCAAGCAGAGGCCATCATCCACCATGCTCGACCGACCGCCATGGAGCGACACCATCACCCCTAGGAGGTGCTAATGGGGGGACGACCTCATCTGCGGTCAATGCCTGCGGTGGTCCGCCGCCATCTTCCATGGGCGGCGGCAACAGAACGACTACCTCGTCTTTGAGCAGCTGCAACAAGGTGCCGGGTGCACTATCGACCAAGAAGCAATGCCACAATTAGTGGAAACTGCTACTAGTAGATGGGTTAGAAGAAGTAGAGCAACATCTCTATTTTATCATTTCTTTTACTACTATTTTCCAAGATGTTGGGTTTTATCATTGCGTACTACTCCCTCTGTCCCAAAAAGAATGACGTTTTAGGATTGTTCTAAGTCAAACTTTTTTAACTTTGACCAAGATTATAGAAAAAATATGTATATTTATGGTATGAAATATATAGCACTAGATTCATCATGAGATCTATTTTAATAATATATTTATTTAATGTTATAAACATTGATACTTTTCTATATAATTATGGTCAAAGTTGAGAAAGTTTGACTTATGACAATCTTAGAACGTCATCCTTTTTGGGACGGAGGGAGTACTAAATTTCAAGATGTTGGGTTTTCATTATAAAATGTTGCGTACCAGTGACACTTTAATCCGGTCTGACTGAATTCTGCACAACGGACTTTCGCCTGTTGTTCATGCAGTCTCATTGCGTAGAACAACTACTGTTCGACTCTGTTTTATCTTTTCTTTTACTACTATTTTTTTCAAGATGTTAGGTTTTATCATATGCGGGGAGAATTACCGATACATTGATGTTTGCTACTTGGTGGTGTGAACTTTGTTGTGATGAGTTGAGAAAATTGTAGCAACCTGATCATCTTATGATGTTTGCTACAAAATGAACTTTCGCCTTGTGTTCATCCGGTATTTAAGAAATCAATGGAACATACTTTCCATTTTCACGACATTACGAGACAAATGCATGCATACGCATTGATTACACATGAGGATGGATCGATCCACTATCAGTGGAAGTACAACGACATAGTGTTAATGACATACTACTAGCAATCTACCATCACGGCTCATACTACTACCATCACGACATACTACTACCATCACGGCCTCATGACAATCCTGCCGTTGCACAGAGTGCATCAAAACTTGTATCCTGGAGCAGATACTCATCCAAAGCGTGATGCCTTGCCCTTTTATCCCACAACCAGGCAGGCAAAATTGCGATGTTATGCGCGTGTAACAGCAGGTCACGAATGGTCCATTGCCTGTGACCCCTCAGGCAAAAAGGGCACACCCACATTCCTTCGTGAAAAACACGGGCTGGACCGGCTTGCTGAAGCCAAAGCAACATAGACCATTTCAGGTCATGTGCTTCATCTTGTTCAATGAGCACTGGCCGCAGAGGTGGCATTTCAATGCGCAACAGCAGAGGTGGCGGCCTGGGCTGCGGGCAAAAAGGTGGTGCCATGAGGTTCAGCTGATCCTGAGCTGCCATTGGGGCCGGGTGCTGCTCTGGTGTCGATGCCAGTGGAATTGGAGGTGCCATTGGGGCCGGGCCCCCTTGTGGTGCCGATGGCAGCGGCTGAACCGGGTCCTGGTGAGGTGCCATTGCGCCCGACTGCTCCCGCTTCCCCGACTCCTCCAAGTTCCATGCTCTGTCCCTTCCTTGCCCGGTCATTCTCCACGTACTGCATACAAAAATGAAGAACAACCCTACATAAGCTAACAATGAGACCGTCTCAATACCATGCATACATAAAGTAAACAAGATTAGCCGAAAAATGATCTCACCCTTGTATCCCACTAAAGTTGAGAAATGCAAGACGAACGATGTGCCGCACTCGCCTATTTATCGAGGACTACGGCGGGCACGTGAGCTCGGTGTAGCATTGCTAAAGTTCTTATGGAAAATGTGAGATGCTTGGAATATAGTCAGGCCTACACCTGATACGAATCTATCTAGGTCAGAATCTTCGTGGTGCACATCGATTACATGTGTGGATGATGGGTATCACGGGATGAGCCCGACGTGTCTAGGTATGTGTTCAATTCTGGACTCTCCGGTCTAGACCACAAGAAAGTCCTGCAGACAACTCAAGCTGCATCAGCTACATCTAATGGCCATCTCAACTGCATCAGCTCATGCCGCATCAACTGTGAGAGAACTCTCGACCGTTTGTTTATGAAAAATTTTAGGTATCAATTGCATCTGTAGAAATAGATTGGGTGCTGTAAGGCTGCACAAGGCAATCAGATCGACCAGATGGTCCTTGTGTTGCAACGCGCATGGTGCAGGATGACTTAACAAGTCCTCCTCGATCAAGTACGCTGCGTGAGTCATGACTGAAAAGGTCTATGACTGGTCTGGATTCGCACTTGATGACTCCCGCAGGCCATGGAGATTGAGAAATGTGATGAACTTGTTGATGCGACAAGGCCAAAACGGAATAAGCTGGGAATTGGAAAAGCAATATATGTTTGTTTGTGTGTGTGTGTGTAATATTAACGACATGCATATAAGCACAGAAGGGCATCTCGAATGGGCATTTGGGGATGACACGCTCTCACAAGTTGTTCCACGTGTCGATCATTGAGAATTGCAGTTAAGGACTGGCACCGGCGTTAACCGACGAACTTGTGTGCACACCCGCTCTCAACGGACGTGTCGGTCATTGTGAATCGCACTTAAGGTCTAGAACCGTGAAGTTCATGACCCGAACGTGGCGACACCCGCACTGAAGGGACGCGTCCATTCTCTGGGTGACGAACGGACGTTTCGGAATGACACATTCACTCCCACTACTATAATATGAGACAGTTTATGCACGAGACGATTATTGCAGGCCATTTGCGTTCATGGCTTTAGATGCTAAAATGTCTCCTTCCATGCAATTCGACTTCTCATTCTCAAGCCAGGAAGCGAAAGCAGAAGGAACCACGGGCCAGTACAAGGAATCCGTTACGTTCATGGTGGGAGGCCATCAATGGAGGCTACATTGCTATCCTACAGGTATGAATGATCACCAGTGGATGGATGTTCCAGACGGCATTACCGTCGTCCTCGTTCCTCTACACAAATTCCAAATGGTGCATGTCTCATTGCTGCTATGAATACACACACTCACACATCGATACAGTTGCATTATGTCAAGCTTGTGACTGCTTCCTTCGATGTAGGTGCAAGTATTTGCGTGCGATGGCTGGAGACCCAAATGATGAAGATGATACGTTTCGAGTTCAAGCTACAAAAGAAGTGGTTTTCACTAATCGGGATCTACAAGAAAGAGGCTTTGAATGTTTGATGGAGCATCATGACACTGATCACGTGACCTCCAATGAAGATCGCATACACATATCGTGTGGTGTTACAGTACTGGAGGACGACTGCATTGAAGTTCCTCCTCCATCAGTACAAACAAGCATATGCGAAAGCATTGCAGCCCAAGACCCTGTTGACGTTGTCTTCCACGTAGGTGCAAAATGCCGGGTGATACGACCGAAACGTGCTGATGTGGCGAAAGTATCTTGTGTGATGGAGGCAATGCTCTACGGCCAAGGAAGGGAGTCACGCTCTGAAACTGTTCCACTTATAGAAGCATACCCTAATGCCTTCTCGCTACTGTTCAAATATGCTAGGGAAGGATCACTCTCGGAGGAGGCTGATTTATGGGACACTCATGCCAACGACTGGCCTTATGTACTCTAGGTCGCCGACATGTACCAAGTCGAAAGGTTGTTGCACTGTGCGTCAAAGATGTGGGACATGGCAAGCGAGGAAACTGTGACCTCATTTCTACGATGGGCAATCCAAGCTAACCACACACAATTGCAGGACAAGTGCATGTCTCTCTTAGAGCAAATCTTTCCTCACGAAATACTCACATATGATTGGGCGGTCGTATGCACTGATCACCTTGAATTTATGCGTGATCTCCATAGAAGATTACCTGAAAGGTTGTACCAGGGTCCCCTGTAGTTTGTAGTTTTAATGTTTTATTTAAGTGTGTTTAGTCATGTAATAAACAGTTGAAACGGGTATGTTAATTTGTTGCAGTGAGTACATTTGTAATGCAATAATCGGATCATCCGTCGAATGTGAATTTGAAGTAGAGTATAGTCCTGTGTGTGTTTGTCAATTCCATGAACCATGGTGGCACGAACAACCCATAGTCAACAACTTGCCTCTCTACGTATGGTCACTGACATTTGGGTCCAACACCCAAGCGGTCTTTCGTTTGGGTCACTGACGTTTGGGTCCATGATCCAAAGTCTTTCGTTTCCCGCTCTGGAGCAGAGAGGCAGGACTTGAAATTTTGAATTCCCCTCTCCTCCTCCTGGTCCTCCCCGTTATATATAAAACAAAGAGGGAAACCAGGCCTCCCAATTACCTCCTTGTAATTTTCCAAAATCAAGGGATCTTCTCCTCTACCTCCGAAGAGACCTAGTAGATCTGCGGTGGAAGCAGCAACGGTGACCTAGCTACCAACGACGCCTTCCTCTGCTACGAGCAGTCGGCTTCCTCTGCTACGTACGGCGGCCTTCCTCTGGTATGAGCGGCGGTCGTCCTCGGAAACGTCCTTGAAGCTGCAAGATGGTTCAAACCTGTTGCTCCGTCAGCTCCCCCGAGGCTCACCCTGGCGGCCGCAGATCTGCAACAGTTGCAAAGAACAACGTGTTCAAAGTGCAAGTTCGGGCTGCTAAATCGAGACGGCATTCGGCACCTTCTTCCCTTCCTATTCGTCAGGTCTGCGGGCTCCTCCCTGTATTGATCGATACAATTAGATTGCTTCCCCATGCTCTTTGGCATTCTATAATATTCTTTCATGTTTGGGTGATTGTGGATCTACTGTACCCTATCGCAAGAGTTTGTTGGAAGTCATTTTATTTGAGGTTTGTAGAAATTTGTAGATGAAATTATTAGACTGCTTCCCCATGCTCTTTGCCTTTGAATATTGTTGTTGCATACTTGGGTGATTGTGGATCTTCTGTTCCCTATTGCAAGAGATTGTTCGAAGCTGACTTATTTGAGGTTTCTAGAAATTAAAGGATAAAATTATTATATTGCTTACCCATGCTCTTTGGATTTCCATATTTTTGTTGCATGCTTAGGTGATTATGGATTGGGTGTGATCGTTCATGTACCACATTGAACTTAATAGATGAAATTGCTTCCGATTGCCAGTGATCTCAACCCTTATCTCTTATTCTTGTACTTGTTTCAGCGGGCCAAAGGGTCAGCATCTGTTGTCGCTCCTGTTCAGACTTGCTCCAAGGTAACAAACTTAATTAACACCTGTTTTGTTTTCAATTGCGAATGATCTCAACCCTTACCTGTTGTTCTTGTACTTGTTTCAGCGGGCCAAAGGGTCAACATCTGTAGCCACTCCTGTTTAGACCTGCTCCAAGGTAACAAACTTAACACCTTTATTTCCTTAGTTCGAATCAATTGTAAGATCCTAATCTGACTTGGGATCCACTGTTGCTAGATGGAAACTACCAAGTCAATGATGCTTCTTCCCGAACAAATTAAAACAGAGGAGTACTCAAGAATGGGTACCAAATCCTTATTTACTAGTGTTGATGAAGAGCGAGTTGACGCTCCCAACAGGGTACAACTTCGACAACAGTTTGTTGCTCACCAGAAAGAGTTATGTAGCTTGAAGAAAAAGACCGAAGAATCAGAATCAACTTTGAAAATGCAGTCGGTTGAGATTAAGAGGTTGCAGAAGTTTACCGAAGACAGTGAAGACCTCCTTCGTCTACTTCTTAGCAGTAAAAGATGAAGAGGTTAAGATACTTGGATCAAATCTCCAATATCTCATGTGATTATGGCCTGGATTTAGTTTTGTTAATCTATGTTCATTGTGAGACTGTTATCTTGTAATAGTTGACACCGTTTTTTAACACGTGAGAAGAGACATTGGAAAGACTTCAAAGCCGACGAAGAAACGAAAGAAGCAACCAGTCGATCCAGGATCGGCCGATTGTTGAAAGAGAAACATAGCAGAAGAAGGATGCGCCAGAAGGAAACAAGACGGAGGCGGGTCAACAATCAAGTTGACAACGGGTCAAAGTCAGTTTAGAGAGTCCGATTCTTATGAGAATCATTAAGTTTTTGGTAGTTTTATTTCTTTAGGTTCATGTAAACATTGTCGTCATCGACCAGGAGTCAGGTTGTCCTCTGGACATAAATAGTGACCCTGTGCAGTCGAAGAAAGATTGTACACACCAATATCAACAAAACCTTTACTTATTCAAGTCGGCGACTTCGCCACCCCTTTTTTACTTCTTCTTATTTTCTTGTTCTTCAAACGTTGTTCTTCTAGCTTATCGGGCTGCATCGATCGACCTCCGGCAAGCTTGTAAGTACCGTTTTATCGAATAACAACTGGGCTTTAACCTCCGGGCGCAGCGCTGTGGTTTCGTCTAAGTTTTATTCACAATTTATCGATATCAGCTAGGTTTGCAAGTTTTCTTGTTTATTTAGCTTTTATCACCAATTTATCCAGCTCGTAACCTCGTCGTATCGGCTGTCGTCGCTCTTGCATTGTTTCACTACGATCTAGCCGATTCAGATCAGGTTTCGAGTGTTGTCTCATAGTGCTTAGTTTGCTCTACTTTTGCTCGCGCTTTGCCTACATCATCAAATCGGCTGATCTAGCCGTTTTGGTTATACTTGCACTTCGGCTGCTCCAGCTAGCCGATTCGCTCTACAGTGTTATCGGCCGATCAGCCGTTACTTGTTGAAGACTCACATCGGTTCTCTAGCCGATCTAACCCACATCTAACGTTTCATATCTTTCTGTGCCGATCAACAGGTCAGGTCGGCTGGCACGCCTTGTTACATCCCGGGGATCTGTTACGTGTTGCCGTTGAAGAACTTAATTCCGTTTTTTGCGTCATCACATCTTGGCATGCCCGGTGGGACACGAAGAATCAGTCAACAATGTCAGGACCAAAAATTCCTAAAGAGGCTGGTGCAGACAACACACAAGCTATCACGTTAGATCAACTTCGTGAAGAAGACAAAGCTGAGTTCGATGAGCGCATGGCAGAATATGGTCAACTATTAATGGGCAGTTTCGGCTTAACCAAGCCAGGGGCTATCAAGAAAATTCCTCTTACAAGACCTCATGAGTTGATAATACAAGACGATCCTGTGAAGCCGCAAGATATGATGACAAAGGTTATGCATGGATCTCTGATTGATCAATCATCTGTCTTCAATAGCACAGTATAGAATTCTATGAGAGAAGTGCTTAGAGATGAACTTGCAAGTGGATACAAAGGACCAGTATAACATCAACCTAGTACAACAATTCCAACCATTGTTGCCATGAGGTTTTCGGCTTTTCAGCCAGGAGAATCTACTTCAAATGGTGCTACTCATACAACACCAATTCTGTCAGCAACCACGATTGAAGTTGTTGATCCTTCAAGTTCTCCGAGTAATGCACCTATCATCCTCGATGTATCGATATCAGAAAAGAACACAAATCAGAAGGGTGTTGCAACGGAGACAACTCAAAAGGTAGAAGAAACTCATACTGGTCCATATGCTGTGAAATTTGGAGATTTAGTTGGAACTGCAGTCCAGCATGACAAAGGAATCACATTCGCTTTCATTGAACCAAAGACTCTCAAGGCGAAGCATTATGGCATTCAGCCGATGCATATGCACATGGTCAAGCCTATTTAATTGACTCAAGAGGATTCTAACATGCAGAAAACTCTAACACAAGTAAATTTTGGTGGAGCAGCAGCTGGTCAACCTATCATAAGTCATCCAGTGACACCAGAACAGATGAGCCCAGTGGATCAAGTTTATGCAGTTAGAACCTATGCTGCAAATTTGCAGGAGCAATACAACCATGCCATGTATCAGGCAGCATTGTGGGATCAAATGGCTCAAACGGGGAATTCGACATATCAGTTGCCAGAACAGCATGTACAAGGTACTCCAAACAGGCAACATACGCAACAAGGAACTCAGCATGGAGCACCTTATTTAGGCGGGATTCCTCAATATACGGCTTTTCAGTCGCCTTTGGCTTCACAGCCAATTATGCGCGAACAGTCAGGGACAGGTGGAATTGTGCAAAATTGGCCAAGTCCTTCGGCAGGTAATCAGCCGATTGATCAAAATAAGAAATTTATGGCTGAGATTTCAGATTTGATACAAAAGCAGTTTGGGTTAAAACCATAGCAACAAACCAACATGTATCGGACACCATACCTTGCTTATTTTGATCAAATTCCATTCCCTCAGAGATATAAGGTGCCCGATTTCACCAAATTTACTGGTCAAGATGACACCTCCACTATGGAGCATATCAGCCGATTCATTATTCAATGTGGAGATGCAGGATCAAATGAAGCATTAAGGGTCGATTATTTTCATCCTGGGCTTATTCAATGTCGGGGCCAGCTTTTGCCTGGTTTACTTCACTACCAGCTGATTCCATTCAAAGTTGGGAAGATCTGGAGAAGAAGTTCCATGGTTGTTTCTTCTCTGGAATACATGAAATGAAGATTACTGATCTGACCAGTTTGAAGCAGAGGAACGATGAGTCGGTGGTGAATTTCGTTCAGAGATTCAGAGAGATGAAGAACAAGTGCTTCAATTTGTCTTTGACTGATAAACAACTAGCAGAATTGGCTTTTCAAGGACTCTTACCTTCAATCAAAGTGAAGTATGCTTCGCAAGAGTTTGAGAACATAAGCTAGTTAGTGCATCGATTGATCCATGAAAGTTCTTCTCGGCTTTATGAACCCAGAAGGAGTTATCAGAAGAAGATCTCTTATGTAGAGAATTCTGATTCAGAAGAAGAGGTTGAGGTTGATCTAGCTGAATGGGTGCCAAACAAGAAGCCGATTGTGTGTCCTTTTGGCAAGAAGGAACTTGAGAAATTCGGCTTTGATATAACTAAAACCGATAAGATTTTTGATCTCCTTCTTCAGCAGGGGTAGATTAAACTCTCTCAGAATCATACTATTCCAAGTGCTGAAGAGCTTAAGAAGATCAAGTACTGCAAGTGGCATATTGCTACATCCCACAACACTGACGAATGCAAGGTGTTTCGTTAGATTCAAAACACAATAGATCAAGGGAAGCTTAAATTTGAGACACCTACCAAGTCAGGAAAGCCGATGAAGATTGATCAACATCGTTTCCCTACTAATGTAGTGGAATCAAATTTATAAACAAAGGTATTGGCATCTGAATCGGCTCAGAATAAAAAGGTCATCGATCCCAAGGCTCAGATAACAACAGAAGAAGCAAAAGGAAAAGGACTGCTTGAGGAAAATAATCTAAGAGTGCCCAGCAAAGTTGCTCAATCTCAGTTTCTTCTGAACAAGTATCAACGCCATCAACAAAGGATTAGAAAAAGAGAAGAATGGGCAAGGCGAAATTCAAATCACTAGAGGTGCCCGTTTTTCAGATGTTGTTGGGAAGAAGGGATTAAACTTCCAACAATGGATAATTGTCCGGAGTGCAATGGCTTTATTCTGAAGGACAATCTTCTAAAAGAGGCTGCTTCGATGACAGAGGAAATAGGCCAACAATGCATAACAACCGAGAATTTCATGACCAACGGATCCCAGTGCATGATCGGCTGGGGGCAGGATCAGCGTGTATGATTGGCTAGGAGGCAAAGTCAGAGAGAATTGGACAGACTCCGATTGGCTAGAAGAGATAGCTGACAGTAGGGTCCCTGATGAAGACGTATTGGCAAGAAATCTAGAAAGGCGTAATGCTACATACGATGACATAAGCCAACACATAGTCCATCAACCTAAATGGCACCCGGAAGGTTTAACCAAGTCTCAGCAGAGGAGGATCCAGCGCTTGCGACAATTTGAACAGCAAGAAGAGATTGAGAAGCAAGCACTTGGCAAAAAGAAGGTCTGATCCCAAATCTGGCGACCGAAACCCAAATTTGATAACAAGGGAGGAGGTCAACCAGTAGCAGATGTTAACATGGTCTTCATGCTACCCAAGGAATTTATGACTCTTGAAGACAACTCAGATAAAGATTCAGATGAGGAGTTAGGATCGGCTCAGTTAACCTTGGATCCAATGCTGGCCAGTTTTGAGAAACCGAATGACGAAAAGCGTCAACATATGAAAGCTTTGTTTCTCAAAGGACTAGTGCGTTGAACTACTTGGTAGATCAGGTATGCACCTCTAGCCATCGCGGCTACAAGAACATCCCATGCAATCTATCTCGAGAATAGATTGAGGAAGCAAGCACCCAAGCAAGAACAAGAATTGCAAACAAAGGTACTCAATCGCTAGGAATCGGATCCATTAAAACTCCATCAAAAGTATGTATACATGAATAAGATCTAACCGATATCCTACCTTGATCTTGATTCACGCCTCTGGAACTCCGACGTGGTCTTCCTTGCAAGGTTCCCACGCTGGCTAGGTAAACCCTAGACGACTAACACGCCCCTCCTCTCCGGGGTGGTGTCCCTCAAGCTCCTCTGCTCCTAGGCGGCGAATGACGAATGGCTTGATAGTTGCAACTTCGCACGGGGGCTATAAATAGCCTGAGTTCATCTAGGTCAAAGGGGGCAGCGAACCGACCCGGGGATGGGCCAGGCCGGCCGGCCCAGGGCCTCCTCGGCCCGGTTCGTCCCCGGTCTTCTTCGTGAAGCTTCTCGCGACTTCATGAGTTTTTGTCGAGTTGCATGTGGGCCCTTGACATCATTTTCCTCGCGGTTTAGATAAGGGTGTTTTGCGTATGAACTCCCGCACCTTCCGTCTAGGTCCTCAGCACTTCTCGGCTTCACGCTTTAGTCCTTGGTTCATTTGGAGTCATGTTCATCTTGTATCTTGACTTGTTCCGGGGTCCGTGATCACCATGTAAATCCCATGATGAACTTTACCCAGAAGTCCTCATTTAAGCTCTTGATTCCTGTGAAAACAATAAACTCCAAAAACCATGCACGAGTGCGAACATAACATATAATGGGGGTTAGGATCGTTAGTGTGAATATCAAATTAATACCAACATAGAAGGTAAACAAGTGGCTAGGTTGACGGAAATCGACCACCAACATCCCCCCATGTTTAAACCTTGCTCGTCCTCGAGTAAGCCTTCTATGGATATCAGCGTTGCCCTTCGATGTTCAAACCCTACACTTGATCATACATGAGAAAACATAATGCTCCCTAAATTTACATTCATTAAAGTTCCATAATGTACTAACTTTTATCTTTATGGAGGGTAGATATCATTCAAGCTCTTTCCACAAGTATTTGATCATGCTCTCAAACTTTTAAACAAATCTCAGGAATTTTGAAAAATAAAGAATGAGATAAAGAGAAAAATTACTTTACCAAGATAAAAAATAACCATCTTGCACTTTGCTCATGTACTCTCATCTCATCTTGTATCTCAAGCCTACTTGTTCTACTCCTTTCCTCTCTCAAAGTATATGGTGGAAAGCTTTATATGGAGCTATAGGAAAGTTTAGTCCTACCAAGATATTATAGTTGAGATATTATTAAAACAAGACTAGCTTCTCATGGTCTTACCGAGACTCGTCAAAAAGGTCATTGGAAAAATAATGTTATCAAGGAGGGGGCGAGATGAACACACACTTTTAGGTAGGTGAACATGTGCAAATGGCAAAGAGTGATCCCGAGGCACAAACGAAGTCCTCGTTATCGGATTCCACATGGTTGGAAAGATGAGTATGGGTCTTGAGCTTGAATCCTCTCGAAAACTCAAAAGCACTAAACATAGTTAGAGAACCGGGAAGCTTTATTATTTTTTTCTTTTTTTTTCTCATCATACTTTTTCTTATTTATTATTTTTTTTCTTTCATCATACTTTTTCTCTTCTTTTTTTTATTTGCTCCCCTTGAACTCTAGACTATACTAGCATTTCCTTGGCAACCCCCCCATGCTTAGACGTTTTCTCGTCCTCGGGCAAAAGAGGTGATAAATATGCCAAGGTGGAAATTGAAGCTCTCATATTTTCTTAGAGAGAGATACTCAAAAAATCTTCTAGGGATCCTTTTGGAAGTCTCCCTTACTCACTTGAAGCACCTTCCTTGTAATCTTCCTCGAAATATTCATCCATACTCATATCTTGGGTTGTGGTCAAGGAGGTGAACACGAAAAAAGATATGTTTGGGTTTTGTGGTTGGATATCCGACGAGGTTTGCGAAATTCCCAATGTGGAAACTCACAATGCATGGATAGAAGAGGCTAGCATAAAGAATGATATGCAAAAACGGAATGACCAGCTTCTTAGTCTCGGGCCAGAGAAATCAGGCCTTGAATTAATGCACCCAAAAATAAATCTTGTATATACTAAAGTTTTGTACTCAAGTAAATTTAGGCTTTGGATGGGTAGAGAAAAATGCAAGCGGTACTCATGACAAGGTTAGCATAACTTTTTGAGGATAAAAAGGTTCTTTGATTCATTCAAAGTTGAGAGCAACGAAAAAGAACTATGGGACTTGAGTTATCATAACCTCCACACGAGATTAAGCTAGCATTTTAATTAAATTTCAGATTCATATTAAAAGAGAGCACTAGCTTAAACATGCATAAATCAAGCATAAGATCGAGCAAAGCGGCAACGATCATCACATATCATCATGGTACAAATTCTTCATCCATATTAAGATCATAAAAGCAACGGTGAAACTTATTTATGATGATGGATAACTAACTACTACTACCACACATGCTGAAATTAAATAAAAACAAGAAAATACTACGCAAACATAAACGCACACAAGATGAAAATAAAGAAAAGGAAAAGGAAAAGGAAAAAAATCTAACCACACTTAAAAAGCTACGGCCCTTCCTTCTTTCTTCACTCCTCATCCGATTGCTCTTGCTCCGTTGGTTGACTTTCATTGTATCCTTGCTCAAAATATGTTTGCGTGGCCCCTCCATGAAATTGATGCGGCAGCACGAGTTGAAGGCGTCCTAATTGATGGGCGATCCCCGCCATTCCTTCATGCAAATGGTTGACATGGCTTCGTATCCTCTCGACGTCTTGTTCATTCCTTTGCATATACACCCCAATAATGGCTGCACTTTGTTGGGGTTGGGGCATGCTTGTATAAGGTGCCACAAATGCTTCATTCGTCACAACAAAAGTAGGTGGAAATATGTTGGAGGAGGTGGCGGCATGGCTGTACCACTCCCCCATGCTTGCATCGGCACACTTCCGTAGTAGGGCGGTTGCATAGGAATCCCACCATAAGGTTGATGGTAGGCCGCCCCTCCTTGGTCTTGGGCTGCGGAGGACGAACCTTCTTCTATAATTCTTCCTCTCTTGTTCTTCTTAGCCGGTACGAGAATTCCTTCCTCTAACCAATTCTCTCTCCCTTCAATAAATAATTTCAGCTTCATATTTGGGAGAGGAACATTGACTTTTGCCACCTTGTACTCTATTTTTTATCTCCACTAATGTATTTTCCTTGCTTCATGTAGTCGATCCCAAGAAAATTCCCTGCAAGTAGGAATTTTGGGTTCCTTGAAATACCCGGCTTCACAGAAATTGCTATCATTGAGAGATAGCATCCCTAACCAATTTGTCCGGTCCCCGAAGTTGCCTCACAACACCACCGATTGATCACGATGTACGATGGATCAATGGCTTGCCTTGCAATCAACACCGAATAAAGCCAATTGACTTCCATGTCGGTGACCTTGGACTCCTTCATTCTTCCCAAAATCCTTTTGCTCATCCAAGAATGAAATATCCGAATGATGGGATTCCGAATGCTATTTCTCTGCCGGTTATCTTCCCCTGAAATCATACTCCAAAATCCTTCCAATACACTTTCATTAACATCAACTTGCTCCGGGGCTTCACTCTGAAAACCGAGCAACTCTCTAATTTGCTCATAAGGAATTATTTGCTCATCATCCTTGAGTCGGAATGAGAGGGATGGCACCCTTTCATTAATAACCGATGCCATGGTCATGAGAATCTCCATGGCAAGCTCCAAATGAAAGCTCACCCCTACTCCATTGGAAAATTGTCCCCATCCAAGGTGGCTTTTCATTTGATAGATATCCGGAGAAAATCCCAGCACTTGGAGGGCATCATCATCAAAGTCAACATTAGGCACAACCCTCTTCTCTAGGCACCCAAGCTTCTCCTCCTCCTCCTCCGACATCACAAGAAATCCATACTTGCAACGTCGTGGAGTGTACAGTGGTGGAGCGGATGAACGAGTCGAGCGACGAGGTTGGACGGGCGGCTCCTCCGTCTGCCCTTGCGGTTCGGTGAACCGCATGGACGAGCTTCGCGTGTCTCTTCTTCCACTAAGGAGCATGGTGTCGCTCCTTGGTGGCACCACGTCCTCTTCCATGCTTCGCGGCGACTCAGAGATTGAGTGCCTCCGTGAAGAACTTGTTGATGCCGGCTTCAATGATGACGATTGCATCTTCCTTCCAAGGACCTTGCCAAAAACCTTCTTCATCTTGTAGTTGCTGCACAAATCACAAACAAACTCTCCCGGGGGTTTCTTGCTGGTAGAAATACACACAAAAGAAGTATATGGAAGGGCAAGAATTGTGACGTATTTCTCTGAATTTTTGGACTCAAGAATGGAGAACGAATTTTTCGGAGGTGTTTCTGGAGGTTCTGGACTAGGAACTCAAGAACAAGAACTAGCAACGAAGCAAGTGGCTTACCTGAGGAAGACGAACACCGGGGGGCCAATAAATAGGCCAGGCCGGCCGGCCTGGGCCGACCGGCCTAGGGCCCCTGCCCCTCTTTTCTGGCTCTTCTTTCTCCCACTTATTGCTTGATTGATCATGGTGCTGTGTACTTGTGCTCCACGCCGTCCACCGTCAAATTCGTCTCAGCCACTCCATTTTCTTTCATGGTCAAGTCCTCCATCTTGATCATTTTCTTTGTGTCACTTCCATGCTTCCTTGCCTCCCATGCTATCATTCATAACCTGCAAAAAATCAAACATTGCTGCCCCCCATGCTTGTCCTTGCATGTGCTCAAGATGCCTAAATGATGAAGCCTTCCCGTGATGCATCATAGAGCATTAGAAGTTCAATTAAGTTCAAAACCTTCCCTTGATCATGTTTAGACACTAATTACTCCTCTAATTTTGAAAATTAAAAATTAACTCAGAGATATCAATGAGTTCAAATGTATTTTTAGAGGAGTTTTTAGGCATAAAAAACATTTGTAAGTCGAAATTTTCTGACTACATTGATTTTGGTTACACCGGGATCACTTGCTCTCATTAATTGATAGCGAGCTCCTCCGGCTTGACCGTGGGGGTATGGGTTTAGGTTCTAATTTTGGACAAACATGAGAGAGATGTTTTGAATGAACAAAAATAAATGGGGCTTGGAAAAATTCTAATTCTAGAGAAACCAGTAGATATCAAGTTGAATGAAACCAAAAATCTAGGTTTACGCGAGTCCTAGCATGCTTCAATGATTAAAAATCATTAAGCAACAACAAGGGGCTCTACTCGTGTGTTTTTATGATGTAAAACAAACCAACATTATCATCATGAGGAGGATGAAAGGTGTGGGTAGGTTCTGAATTTTTGGAGTTGGTTTCTCGAAAAGAGGAAAATAAATCGTAGGATGGCTCATGTCAAAGGTTTATGTAAAATAAAATCCAAATGAAACATCCAAGCAAATTAAATGTCTCAAAAATAAGTTCAACCACTTAAGAGTTTATACCAAGTCTTGTGTAGCAAATTCTAAGACCAACTTACTTGAAATCGGATATAATTCGGGTTGTCCTCCCGGTAGCTTATTCTTGACTCGACGAACGGGTTGCCTCCCGCCTAGCGCTTCGTTTATAGTCCATGGCTAGACTTCTTCTCTTCTTCACTTCGGATCAACGCTCTTTGCAGGCATTGCAATCTTGGGTACCCACTTCCGCACCATCTTGGGCACGGGCTTATTCTCCGGCTTAGTCATCTTTTTGGTCTTCACAGGCAGCTTTTGTTCTTTGGTCTTGACGGATGCAACAACTTCTTTGATCACCTTCGCTTCCTTCTTCTTGGGCTCCTCCTTCTTCCTTGGCTCTTCCGTACTAAAACGACGATGAGGTGGAACATATTTAGCATTGATCATGTTGCATACCTCGAAACGTGGACGAAACTTGAATATGCTTCGCGTGCCATTAACGTCGAACTTAATCTCTCCTTTACCAACGTCGATCGTTGCCCCGACGGTCTTGAGGAAGGGCCTCCCTAGGATGAGGGGCGGCTTCTCCCTTTCTCCCATCTCAAGTACCATGAAGTCGACGGGGATGAAGTGATCTCAAACTTTCACGGGCACATCTTCGGCGATTCCCACGGGATAGCGGATAGAGTTGTCGCCCAACTCCAAACACATCCCCGTAGGCTCAAGTGGTAAGCGTAGCTTCTCGAACACATCTCTTGGCATGACACTCATGCTTGCTCCAAGGTCGCACAATGCCTTCTCGAACGTGAATGAGCCAATAGAACATGGGATAGTCGGACATCTAGGGTCTCTTTGCTTCTCGGGCCCTTGATTTGCGATGGCGGCACTACATTGTTTGGACATCTTGACGTGATCTGCCCCAAGTGTTGCCATCTCATACTTGTTTGCAAGTACATCTTTGAAGTAGCGAGAATATGTAGGAACTTGGAGAGCATCCAATAGCGGCATGTTGATGCTTAACCTGCGCACGGTTGGCTTAAACAGTTAGTGTGATCATCCGCTTCAACGGTTCAACGCTTGGCTTAGGCTTCCTTGCTCCGGCTGGAAGTTCGGGATCCTCCGTCTCCTTTTCCAACCGAGTTTGAATAGCCTTCACCATCTCGGGACCTTGGGGCTGCCCCGGCAACCTTCCTTCACTAGCGGTTAAGCGCCCGGCAAGTTGTCCCACTTGCGTCTCCAAAATCTTCATTATGTTGAGCACTTGTTGGTTGGAGCTCCCGACCGTCGTCACCTTGCCATCAATGTTCTCCAAGATTTTATCCATAGTCTTGAGCCTAGTGACGGTGTCCTTGTTGATCTTTGCTTGCTCGTCCATGAAATCCTTCAATTGTACACGAAGAGGCACCGTATTTTGAATAGACGAACTTGCATTAAATTGAGATCTACCTTGCCCGTAGCGGAAGTTCGGCAAATCTCCTTTCCTCATGTAGTCGAGCACCTTTGCTTCCTCCGGATAATCTTTTTGGATATGACCATACTCCCCACATTCTTCACATGTGGATCTTGCTTCAGCGGCCTTCAAGTCTTGGGCGGCTTTTTTTTCTAGCTCCATCTTCTCCAACCTCCTCATGAGCGAGTCAATCTTTCCTTCTAGAAGTTCTTCCTTTTCAACCTGCAAAACACCTTTAACATTGCCTGTTGGTTGAACCGGAAGTAGACGTCCTGATGACGCCCATGTATCATTATCCGCAACCTTCTTGAAAAGAGTGAATGCCTCCGTCGGAGTTAGCTCAATAATAGATCCTCCCGCCGATGCGTCAATTACGGTCCTCGATGCTAGATTGAGACCTTGATAGAACTTTTGAACAAGATCCTCCTTCAGGAACTTGTGATGTGGCATGGCTCGGGTGTACTCATTGAAATGCTCAAAAGCTTCCGCGATAGTCTCCGTAGGATATTGAGCAAATGTAGCAATATTATTACGCAAGCTTTGAGTCTTACCCGGCGAATAGTACTCCTTCATGAAAGCTCTCATCAATGCTTCCCAATTTTGCACCATCTCCACCGGTAGAGTGTAGAACCATTGCAAGGCTTTTCCGAGAAGTGAGAATGGGAAAAGTCTTGCCCTCAAATGATTTTGATCCAGCCCTTCCATCGTGAATGTCTGACAAAGTTGAATGAACGCTTGGATGTGAAGGTTAGGATCCTCTTTACTGGTGAAAGGTGCACCATGCGGATGGTTGAAGTCTTGATCTCGAACGGTCTTCCGATGTCGGCTAGGTTGAGAATGGGAAGATTGTTGACGGCTGTTAAGTGCCAATTTTATGGCCGTCAACTCCTGCAAACTGGAGCATGAATTGCACATCCACACTAGAATAGGAGTTTAAACTCATACTTTCCACCAGTGTCGATGTCTATTCGAATGCAGGTATTTAGCATAAGAAATGAGAGGAATCCATGCACATTTACTCCACTCCAATCCAAGGCACTCAAATGCTGGCCAATCAGGGGCTGCCACATGGATTCTCCTGGATCCATGATGTCACCAATCCATGTGAAGAACTCTCGACGAATCATACGCTGCCACCTCAGCATCACATGGATCCATGGGCCCACTTTGCCAACTAAACCGCCAGGAAACGTGCCATGCACGGAGGAGAGGCACTAGGGCCCACGTGGAAGCAAGCCAGAGGAAGCACAAGCCAGAAGGCCGGCCGGGAGCTTCGGCCGACCCTAGGATCGGTCAAACCGACCTAGGGTCGGTTGATCTCCCCCCTCCACGTGGTGCTCGCTCATTGGTCCTTGGCTGCATCCCGGGGTGTTTTGGAGCACTTGGAGCCTCGGAGCAAGCCACTCCCTTGTCTATAAATAGGAGGGGAGGGGCTCCATTTCACACACACCACCAAGCTCTCAAGTTCCACTTCTCTCTTGTGTAGCTCTCTCTCCCTCTCTCTAATTCTGCCCATGTGAGGTGATTCTCACCTCTATGTGGTAGAATGGTGATGAGAAGAGATCTAGATTAGGATTAGTTGAGAGGTAGAGTAGGGGTGAGGAGTGAGTTGATGTCCTCGTGGATGCTCGTTCTTCATTTAGATCAAAGTGAGTATTTCAGCATTTCTTATTTAGACTATAGTGGACATCATGCATGCTTGATTTGTTCTTGTGTTCTTAGCTCGTTCATAAGTTAGAGGTTTGTGTTCTTCGTGACACAAGGCTTCGATCCTTTAGAGCTAGCTCAGTAGTCCATATACCTGTTTGCTTGCTCTGATCCTGTTTAGCTAAGTGAGTCTGCTGTATCTCGTTTGTTTGCATCCATAGCTTTCTTTCTACTCCGTAGCTCAATGAATAGTAAGATGATTTGACTACGTTCTTTCTCTAGTTCGTGGTTCCGTATTTATACGGGTTGCTATAGTGTAGTTAGCAAGTTGACAGACGTAACCGTGCTATAGTAGTTATCTGGGGTACAGACATGGTGTCTGGGCCCTGGTTATCTTGCGAACACCACATACGCTCGCGTAACGATAGAGGTAGGTCGCAGTGGTGACAGCCTGTTGGACCCTTTGCAACCCTCCGCACCAGCGTACCGAGTTGGGCTCATTGTCAGTACATTGGCCTCTCCCTAAAAAGTTAGGATGTGCTGTCGCCCCATGGGGATGACTGAGAACGGACAGATCCATCTTGAGTGCTAAGTCCCTTAAGGTAGTGCTTCTCATATCCTTACCTACCCCAGCGGAAGCTGGTGTCCTTGGATAGACCCTCTCTGGTTACTCTCCGTCCTAGGGAACGATACCCTAAGGGAATACTCATTCTCCTAGGGGAAGTGCTACAATGGTGTATCTGTGCGCTTGCGGATTCGTTCGCACTCATCAGTGTACCCGGGAGTTTCTTACACGCTCACACTACCACGGCGCCTAGTGTTGAGGTTAAGAAACGCCAACAAAGATCAACGAGTTCCGGGATGCAAAGCTCCCCAATCTTCCTCTCCGGTTGTGCCATTGGTGGCGGTTGAGGTTGATCTCTCCTCGGACTTGGAGGTGGTGATTCCTTCTTTGGACTTGTAGGTGGTGATTCCTTTGAGATCCGACGATCCTTCGGCTTCGGCTTTTGGATCTACAATCCCCAACTTCCTAGATCGTGCTTCGCATCTCCTTTGCCTGTAAAGTTTTTCTGGATCATCCACAAAATTTTTCGGTTTGTTGGAGAGGTGGCCGTCCATCACCTGTTAGGGTTAGCGATAAACAAAATATACAAAAGATCTAAAAAGAAAAGAAAACTATGAAAAGGGTTAGTCGAAAACTAGTTTAGATTGGTTTTTGAGGATGATCAAAGTTTAGTAGATGCAAAAGAAAAATCAAAAAGAAACTGAAAATACTTACAAACAAGATACTAGATTGGATCTTGATTACTTGTTCCCCGGCAACGGAGCCAGAAAAAGGGCTTGTTGACGGTTCAATAACGTGCCAAGGTTCACCGCAAGCTTACGAATCATGTAGTACCTTTTTCCCTCGAGTATCACCTAAGGTATCGAATCCGTGTAACAGTATGTAACGCAAGACTCAATCCAATAATCGAGAAACACTTGCATCTTAAAGAGGTTTCGAATGCATCTAATCTACTAAGATCAAAAGAGGAAGCAAGAGAAAGCATTGAGGTACCGATCTAGAGGGATCTAGATCATGTTTATGTCGTCATTCCGAGCAAGATAGAAGAGAGAGTAAAACGAATATCATTGAAAGCGTCTTTAAACCTTGACCTTCGGTCAAACCCCCTAAGTCGCCCCGCCGTACTCGGTGTCAACATCCTGTCACAATGTTCCCCTTTCTTCGCGGTCGAATCTTAGAGCACACCCGCAAGGAGTGCGTTGAACTACTTGGTAGATCGGGTATGCACCTCTAGCCACCGCGGCTACAAGAACATCCCATGCAATCTATCTCGAGAATAGATTGAGGAAGGAAACACCCAAGCAAGACCAAGAATTGCAAACAAAGGTACTCGATCGCTAGGAATCAGATCCATTAAAACTCCATCAAAAGTATGTATACATGAATAAGATCCAACTGGGATCCTACCTTGATCTTGATTCACGCCTCCGGAACTCCAACGTGGTCTTTCATGCAAGGTTTCCACACCGACTAGGTAAACCCTAGACGACTAACACGACCCTCCTCTCTGGGGTGGTGTCCCTCAAGCTCCTCTGCTCCTCGGCGGCGAATGACGAATGGCTTGATAGTTGCAACTTCGCACGGGGGCTATAAATAGCCCGAGCATCATCTAGGTCAAAGGGGGCGGCGAACCGACCCGGGGATGGGCCAGGCCGGCCAGCCTGGGCCAATTGGCCCAGGGCGTCCTCGGCCCGGTTAGTCCCCAGTTTTCTTCGTGAAGCTTCTTGCGACATCCTGAGTTTTTGCCGAGTTGCATGTGGGCCCTTGACGTCATTTTCCTCGCGGTTTAGATAAGGGTGCTTTGCGTATGAACTCCCGCATCTTCCGTCTAGATCCTCAGCACTTCTCGGCTTCACACTTTAGTCCTTGGTTCATTTGGAGTCATGTTCATCTTGTATCTTGACTTGTCCCGGGGTCCGTGATCACCTTGTAAATCCCATGATGAACTTTACCCAGAAGTTCTCATTTAAGCTCTTGATTCCTGTGAAAACAATAAACTCCAAAAACCATACACGAGTGCGAACATAACATATAATGGGGGATAGGATCGTTAGTGTGAATATCAAATTAATACCAACATAGAAAGTAAACAAGTGGCTAGGTTGACAGAAATCGACCGCCGACAAAGATTCAACATTTTAGGAGACCCGTGCAAGGAGTTACAACCAAATCTTTGGGTGTCACACGTTCTGAAATCAGCCATTTGTTCGAAGTCCGATAGGGATGAATGACCACTCGTTGGAAAGATAATTTCGAGCACTTTGCAATGGAGTGACGGTTCAGTACATGTTCTGTTCTGGAAGTATAAGAAAAATTCGTGGAAGATGAACCAACAATGAGGTACAACATGGAAGGAGGTGAAGATGGTATAAGAAACGATTGGGACGGAGGCTTGTGACAAAGGGTGTACGTTGGAGGACAATCAAGACGAAGTGAAGAGTATGACGATCCATACATGGTGGTGGGACTTCAAGATGGTTCATCATCTTCCATGCCTAGCAACATGCTAAGCGTGGGGGAGGATTTGGTGGACATGAGAAGACTGCATGGAGTACAAGCATCACGGTTGCCACGGGATGACAATTTTCTTCTTCCATGTCAAGCACAATGCTCAAGCATGGGGGAGGCTGTGCTACAGTTCAAGCATTAAAGGACGGTACCAGTTCCTCAACCCTCTTTTTGTACTTGTCTTTCTATATGTCTGCACATATGTTTATGCTTTCCACAACCTTAGATGCAACCTTTGTATATCTCTCTATAGAATAACATGGCTACTAGGAGTACAACCTAGGTTTGTTTTGTTTTCAATAATAATCACCATTACCTTGTGCTCAACATGTATGCTCTTGCTTATGGATATATGATGATCGTTGCCGCTTTGCTTATTCTTGTGCTTGGTTTATATATGATTAAGCTAGTGATCTCTTTAATATGATCTGAAAATTTAATTAAATGTTAGCCTAATCTTGTGTGGAGGTTATGATGACTTGAGACCCATGGTATTTTTCGTTCATCTCATTTTTAATGAGTCAAAGATCCTTTTTTATTCCTAAAAGATATGCTAACCTTGTCTTTTATACCACTTGCATTTTGCTCTACCTATCCAAAACCTTACATTCAATTGAGTGCAAAAACATTAATTTACAAGATTTATTTTTGGGTGCATTAATTCAAGGCCAGATTTCTCTGGCCCGAGACTAAGAAGCTGGTCATTCCTTTTTTGCGTATCAATCTTTATGCTAGCCTTTTCTATCCGTGCATTGTGAGTTTCCACATTGGGAATTTTGCAAACCTCGCCGGATATATCCACCCACAAACCCAAAGTATCTTTTTGTGTTTACCTCCTTGACAACAACCCAAAACTTTGAGTATGGATGAGTATTTCGAAGAAGGTTACAAGGAAGGTACCATCAAGTGGAGCAAGATTTTGGGAGACCTCCATAAAAGGATCCCTAAAAGGTTCCAAGTATCTCTCTTCAAGAAAATACAAGAATTTCAGCTTTTACCTTGGCACGATCATCACCTCTTTGCTCGAGGACGAGCAACATCTAAGCATGGGGGGTTGCCAAGGAAGTACTAGTGTAGTCTAGAGTTCAAGGGGAGTAAAAAAAGAGCAAAGTGATGAAAGAAAAATAATAAAGAAAAAAAAGGTATGTTGAGAAAAGCAAGAAAAGAAAAAAAGAAGAAAAAACAAAAAATAAAACACCCCGGTTCTCTAGCTACATTTGGAGATTTCAAAAGGACTTCAAGATCAAGACCCGTACTCATCTTTCCAACCATGTGCAATCCGATAATGAGGACTTCGTTTGTGCCTCGGGATCACTCTTTGTCATTTGCACATGTCCACCTATCTAAAAGTGTGTGTATTTTTCTCTCCCCCCTCCTTGAAAACATTATTTTTCCAATGACCTTTTTGACAAGCCTCGCTAAGTCCATGAGAAGCTTGTCTTGTTTTGATAATATCTCGACTATAATATCTTGGTAGGACTAAACTTTCCCATAGCTCCTTATAAAGCCTTCCACCAAATATTTGAGAGAGAAAGGAGTAGAACAAGTAGGCTTGAGAGACAAGATGAGATGAGAGTTCATGAGCAAGATGCAAGGAGGTTTATTATTGATCTTGGTAAAGCAATTTTTCTTCATCCCGCTCTTTATTTTCAAAATTTCCGAGATTTGTTTAAAATTTGAGAGCATGATTAATTACTTGTGGAAAGAGCTTAAATAATATCTACCCTCCAAAGAGATTGTTGGCATTTCGTAGTGTCGTCACTTTAATCACAGATCTGGAATCCATCCTTAGTGACAACACCAAGAAACGCCTTGTAGGCACCTCTTAATGTCACAACTAACGACGCCGAGTTAGCGTGATCATCAAGACTTGCCAAAGGTTAATCTAAACGATCATGAACGAATCCGCAAGCGCACAGATAAACCATTGTAGCATTTCCCCAAGGAAGGAGAATATTCCAAGGGTATCGTATCCGTGGAAGGCAAAGGCGGATATCATAGACTTATGCTTTTGCACTGAATGTAAACTAAGAGGTAGATATAGGGAACAACAAACTCAAAGGCAGGGGTAAGATAAAAGATATAAAGGGTAGTGTGACACACACACTCAAATCTACCTCTACTCTAGCACACTACGGCTTAGGGGGAACATACGAGTTAGCTCTAGGTTCTAATGTACTAAACATACAAAGCTAGAAGATACATGAGATAGGCACGAGCATTGCATGAGAGGGTAAGGTTCAGCACCCAGGTACAAACGGGGAGCTAGCCCACGACGACCAGCACTCTACGAAACTAGACTTTAGACTCCTACAGCAGGTACCCCAGCGCGGAGGGTTGCAAAGGATCCAACAGCTGTCACCACTGCGGACCTACCTCTATCGTTACGGGGGGTATGCTCATAACTAACGTAGCCAGACAACCCAGGCACCATGCCTACGTTGCTGCTAGACTCCACCTGGCCCGGGCTATTGTGACCCAGGGTGAGAGCCACCAGAAGACTGGTCAACTTAGACCGAGTACCGTAGCTTGAACACAAACCTCATGCAACACTCTCATGCCATCTAACAAGATCAACTAAGGCAAGACATACGAACGGATACGAACTCTCTTATGTCTAGTCAATAAGATCAAAGGGTCGTGTTCGTGAAGAACACGAGCCTCTAACTTATGAACAAACACATAAGGAATGAGTTTATCACCCTTCAAGTGGATCAAAAGGTAGTGTTCATGAAGAACACAAGCCTCTAAATGATGAACATAGGATGAACTCAAGAACACATCAAGCATATGATCCACCATGACTTTATATGAAATAGATGAATAACTGAAGTAGATCAAAGTCATACAATGAAATAAAGATAAAAGAGAACTCATACCTAGACTCCAAAGAAGACTTGGAACCTGAAGAAGAGCTACTCTAGCCTACCCCCTAGCCTTGGAAACTAAAAGTGAGAGGAGAATGAGAGAGTGGTGTGTGGGAAATGGGAGCCCCTCCCCTTCTATTTATAGGCAAGGACCAGGCTTGCTCGGAGGCTCAAAGTGCTCCAAAACACCCCGGGATGCAGCAAGTGACCAATGAGCAGCTGCCACGTGTAGGGACCAGATGGGCACCCCCTAGGTCGGTTCGGCCGATCCTAGGGTCGGCCGGCCCCCTAGGGTGGCCCCACCTGGTGTGCTTCCTCCGGATGGCTGCCCTGTGGGCCCTTTGATCCTCCCCTGGTGCATGACTTGATTTGGTATTCGAGGTGGGCCCTTTGATCCATGTGAAGTCCATGTGGCGCTCTCTGATTCGTCAGTGAGTGCCTCCCTTGGATCAATGACATGGAATGCCATGTGTTTCCTTGGTGGAAGCCACCTCCTCAGCTGAGTTGGCATGGTTTCTCCATAGAAGGTGGGTTTCCATCTCTTTTAAGGGGTATTTCACCTACATACAAATAATCTCCAAGGACAAATTGAACTACATTATTCAAACCAAAATGCAAGTAAATAATGCATATGTCTCCATTTATGTGAGAATTTTGAGGGCTGAAAGTGGTACTTAACAGCTGTCAACAAACTCCCCCAAGCTAACCTCTTGCTCGTCTCGAAGCAAGACATTAGAGACTCAGGTTGGTTGATCAGGAGGTGCTATGATGTTGTATTCTCAACTTATGGCAAACATACAGCAAAGTACTCTACCAAGAGTTGAACAAGTTGGCAATGTTCTTACCTTTCACCTGATGCGGGGCATATAGCTTCACCTGCCTTAGGTGGTTGAGAGACAAAATGGTTATATAGCATATGCATAATCACTCATACCTTGATCAGCTATCAATCCGGAGGTTTTGCAAATTTTTCAAAAGAAAATCAGAGTTCCTCAAATGATACTCTCGGATCGCTCAAAAGTGTATGGTTCCTCACCAAGGCATCAATATTGCCTTTATTCACATCCTACTTGAGAGACATGGGTACCCATGCGTCCCTACCAGCTAGGGTCCCAGAGGCCCCTGACAAGTGGACTCGACCTTCCAGAAGACTCGCTGACCTTACAAGTGGGCCCAGCGACCTGATCAAGCTCCCGGAAGACCCGCGAAGCCTTGGCGTGCAAGACAAGACATGGCGACCAGGCGCGCCGCCGCCTGTAGCTCCGAGTATCATGGGATACTCCTTGTAATCCGAGAGATAAGCTTCTCACAGTTGTAACCGACCCCGACACAGGTCAACCGACCTGTGCAAGCAAACCCTAGCCCGTCCTCCCCATATAAGGCGGCCTAGGGCTCCATGCACAGAACAACTCATCTTCATCCTCTCATAATCCACCACAACTGGACGTAGGGTTTTACTCTCCGGAGGCCTGAACCAGTATAAACCCTTGTCTCCTTGTCCTTGGCCGCCATACTCGCCTAGCTCCGTGTGCACCACGTGCATAACCACCTACGCTCTTAGGTCCTAATCCTCCATTAACCTACAAACCACTAGGGCAGCCCCCTAGCGGATCTGTCCAGGTCTCACCCCCTGACAGTTAGCGCGCCAGGTAGGGGCGATCGGGAACTCGCTGTGCAGCATGGTGGCCCAATCTGGTGTCGACTTCCCGGCGAGCATGGCGGCCTTCCTCGCCGACCCCGTGGAGATCTGCTTTGGATCTTTCACGGCGACCTCTCCTGCTTCGGCAGCCTCGACTCCTCCAGCGACCCCTGAGAAGGTCGTCACGGCGCCTGCCGCCGTCCCTGTTCCCGATCTAGTGTCGGAGACCCACCCACCCAAACCATGTGACCTCGTCCAAGGGATGGACAACATCATCGGCTCGATGAGGGAAACCCTGGAGATCTGCGAACGAGCTCAACGCTCGGCGCAGACAGCGCTGCGCCATGACACCTTCCCCTTCGGCCTGAAGTCTGCGCCTGGCCTTCGCCTGAGCCAACTCTCCACGCCTCCTCAGATCCAATCTGGGTGGCGACCTTCGCGCAACCCAAGGCCTACGCCTCGCGCCCGGTGCGACCCCCTCGACGTGCCCTACACTTACCACAAGGGTGCGCAGCATACCCTCCGTTGGTGCCGCCTGTGGAAGAAGATCGACAACGAGCTCCCCCGCCGAGCCAAGCGACCTACCCAGTCTCCGGACTGCGGGAAGTTCCAGAAGGTCCGGGTTCGCATCGCCCCGAACGACCCAGAAGTCGTCTTCCGTCAGGTGATGGTGATCTCGGAGAACGAGCCACCACGCTTGGGCGCGACCAACTCCCAGGAGGTGGCCCGCATCCAAGCAAACACCCGCCGCGCTGAGCAACGTGCGGAAGAGCAGCGACGTGCTTTGCCCTGCGCTCGCGATCTGCGCCTGGAGTTCGAGGAAGCCGGGATCACAACCTTCAACAACCCCCAGGCCAACCTAGGTGCAGCCATCACCCGGCTCCAGCAAGCCCAGTCGCCTGAAGTTGAGCAGGCCCTCACGTACCTCCGGGTCGCTAATGCCCTGGTGGAAGAGAAGAGCGCGGCCTCTAGGTCTGCCGCGTCGTCCTCTACTCGTCACTCATGCAGTCGATCCCATCGACCTACGCGTAGCCATCTCTCCCCCGTTCAGGAGGAGATCGCTCAGCACAACCCTGAGCAACCCGCCCAGCAGCCCGCTGCTACCCGCGACCTTCGCGTCAACCTCGACGCCAATAGGTGCGCTCGCGACGCCCACACCTCGTCGACCAACGCCATCAGGAGCGCGAGGAGCGTGAGCTCCGCCGTCGCCTGGACTACGACCGCGAGTACGGCGCCCCCGGCGGCGTCCATCGCATCATGGAGCACGAGCTCCGCGATCAGCACGAGATCTAGAACCAGCCATGTGCCAAGTACAACACTGATCATGGCGATCCCGCCATCGTCCAGGTCGACCGGGACTGCCAGCCACGTTCCCAGGTTGTCGTCCCGGAGCGCAGCGTCCACTCTGCGCCACGAGATGCCGCCCCGGCAAGAGGCACAGCGAAGACCTTGCGCTCAACGCCTTCCCAGTGCTGTATGCCCGCTTCAAGAGGGTGGAGTACCCCGACAACTTCAAGCCCATCATCAAGCCATATGATGGGCGCTCCGACCCTAACATCTGGCTGTCGACCTACTACGTCGCCGTCAAGGCGGCTGGTGGTGGTTTTGACCACATGACGGCCTACTTCCCGTTGGTCATGGGCAAGTCCCATTCACGGTGGCTCAACAACCTTGAGCCCGGCAGCATCAAAACCTGGGCCGATCTGTCCCAGGCCTTCACATTGAACTTCCAGGCGACCTACGATCGCCCTGGGAACGCCTTTAGCCTAGGGCGGGTCGTGCAGAAGCCTAAGGAGCGGCTCTGCGACTATAATAACCGGTTCTTCGAGAATCGGAATGAGTGTGTCAGCGTCAGGGACGACCAGATCGTCGACAGTTACAAAAAGGGCATCAAAGACCCCAAGGTCTTCGAGAAGATCCATGAGTCCGGCACCACCAACGTCAAGGAGTTGATGGTCATCGTCAACAAGCTGATGGACACAGAAGACGCGCTCCAGAACCAGTTCGTTGCTGGTAACGCTAGCCCATCCAGCACCGCGGCGGACAAGCTCCGCAAGCGACCTTCCGAGGTCCTGGTGGACGAAGGGCGGCGAAATTCGTCCTTCAACCAAGCGGAGTTCGACCTCGCGCTCGACAGCATCTGCCGGTTCCACGAGGGGCCCACCCACACTCTCCGCGAGTGCTCTCAGTTCAAGAGGGCCTTCAGCTCCTCCGCGGACCCCAAGCGACCCAGGAACGATGGCGGGCGACGCGGCAACCGCCCCTACAACAACAACTACCGCCGCGACGACCAGCGAGATCGCCGCGATGACCGCCGCGACGAGCGGTACGACGATCGCTGTGAGCCACCTCGCAGCGACCCACCTCGCAACGACACTGCTCCAGCGGCTCCCCGCGATGAGGCGAACCTGCCCCCTCCGCCAGCATTGGGCAACCCCAATGGGCCCTTCCAGGCCGCTACCCGCGCGATCAACATGATCGTCGGCGGAATCAAGTCCAGCACCAGCAGGAGGCGCTACCAGAAGGACAAACGCGACGTCCACCTCATCCACACTCACCCAATCGTGCCCCTACGATGGTCTGAGCAGCCGATCACGTTCTCCAGAGCTGATTACTGGGTTCATATCCCAGACCCCGGGTCCTACCCACTCGTCATCGAGCCTACAATGGATGAAGCCCTGCTCTCCCAGACCCTGATTGACGAAGGTAGTGGGCTCAACATCATCTTTGTTGATACCCTCAAGAAGATGGGCTTCAACTTCAACAAGATGATAGAGTGCGACGAGCCTTTCTACGGCATCATCCCCGGGAAGGCAGCCCAACCCCTGGGTCGAGTCTCCCTCCCGGTCACTTTCGGTACGGAGGCGAACTTCCGCACGGAGTACCTCAACTTCGAGGTCGCCAACTTCAAGTCCTCCTACCACGCGATCCTAGGTCGCCCAATGCTGGCCAGATTCATGGCCATCCCACACTACACCTACTTGGTGTTGAAGATGCCGGCTCCACATGGGGTCCTCTCTATCAAAGGGGACCTCATCATCTCCTTCAGGTGCAACACGGAGGCTCTCGACCTTGCTGCGACCTCTGCCGCCGCCAAGGCCTCTGCGGTCTTGGTAGCTGAGGCCGCCAAAGTCGCCCCTATCGACCAATCTGTCCCGGAGCAGAAGCGCACTGAGACCGCCCTAGACGCGGCTCCATCAACAAAGAAGGTCTGCCTCAGCCTTGCCGACCCAGAGAAGACGGTGGTGATCGGTGACGGGCTCGACCCCAAATAGGAACTCGCGCTCACCAGCTTCCTCCGGGAAAATGCCGACATATTCGCATGGAGTCCATCGGATATGCCAGGTGTTCCTAGGGAGCTGGCTGAGCACGCCTTGGATGTTAGCAAGACGGCCAAGCCTGTCAAGCAAAAGCTTCACCACTTTGCGAAAGATCGCAAGGACGTCATTAAGGTAGAGCTAATAAAGCTCCTAGCTGCCGGATTTATCCGAGAGTGTAAAAACCCGGTGTGGCTCGCCAACCTGGTTCTTGTACCAAAGAAAACCGGTTAATGGAGAATGTGTATCGACTACACTGATCTCAACAGGCACTGCCCTAAAGACCCCTTCCCTCTTCCGCGAATCGACCAGGTCCTGGACTCCACGGCCGGGAGCGTCCTCCTCTGCTTCCTCGACTGTACTCAGGGTATCACCAGATAGCCCTGAAGGTCTCCGACCAAGACAAGACGGCATTCATAATGCCCCATGGCATCAATTGCTACACAGCCATGACCTTCGGCCTCAAGAACGCTGGCGCGACCTACCAGAAGGCAATACAAAAGTGTCTGGTCAGCCAGATCAACAAGAACGTAGAAGCCTACGTCGACGACGTGGTCGTCAAGACCACCCATGAGGACCAGCTCATAGCTGACCTCGCGGAGACCTTCGCCAACCTCCGCACTTACCGCTGGACGCTCAACCCAAAGAAGTGCGTCTTCGGTGTCCCGTTCGGCAAGCTCCTGGGGTACATGGTCAGCAACCGGGGCATCGAAGCCAACCCCACCAAGGTGGATGCCATCCTTAAGATGAAGCGACCTACTAGCAAGAAGGACGTCATGAAGCTCACAGGCATGATGGCGGCCTTAGGCCGATTCATTAGCAAGCTCGGAGAGAAAGGCCTGCCCTTCTTCAAGCTGCTAAAAAAGGCGGACAAGTTCGTCTGGACCGAGGAGGCGGACCAAGCTCTTGAGCAACTCAAGACCTTCCTCACAACGCCCCTGGTGATGGTGCCCCTGGTGCCCAAGGAGCCCTTACTGATCTACATTTCGGCGACCACCCTGGTGCTCAGCGCCGTCCTGGTGGCTGAGCAACCTGAAGAGGATCGACCTTACCCTGTCCAGCGACCTATCTACTACGTCAGCGAGGTCCTGTCTGACAGCAAGACCAGGTACAGCCAGCCCCAGAAGATGCTTTACGTGCTGCTCATGACTTCGCGAAAGCTCCGGCACTACTTCCAATCCCACAAGATCAAGGTCGTCTCGGCCTTCCCCCTTGGCGAGATCCTATGGAGTCATGACACCTCTGGGCGCGTCGTCAAGTGGTCTATCGAACTAGGCGAGTTCGACCTGGAGTTCTGCCCTAAGCAGGCCATCAAGTCACAAGTCATTGCAGACTTCGTCTCGGAGTGGACAGAGATCCAGCAGCCTCCACCGTCGGAGCGACCTGAGCATTGGAAGATGTACTTCGATGGTTCCCTGAACCTCGAAGGAGCGGCATGGGAGTTCTATTCATCTCCCCTAAGGGCGACTACCTCAAGTACGTCCTGCAGATACACTACAAGGCGTCCAACAACAGCGCCGAGTACGAGGCCCTCATCCACGGGCTCCGCATCACCGTCTCCCTTGGGATCAAGCTCCTCCTGGCCTACGGCGATTCCAAGGTCGTCATCGACCAAGTCAGCAAAGACTCCGAAGCCAGAAAGGATACGATGGATGCGTACTGTGCTGAGGTGCGCAAGCTCGAGCGTCACTTCAAGGGGCTCGAGTTCCATCACGTCTGCCGCAACAACAACGTCGCTGCGGATGTCCTCTCCAAGCTTGGCTCCAAGCGCGCACTGGTTCCGGCCGGTGTGTTCGTCCAGGACCTACGCAAGCCGTCCATCAAGCTCATCCCTAACTCAGAGTCGCCCGATGACGAGGTTACCTCGCCTGCAGGCCGTGAGATCCTCATGATCGACGCAGAAGATGACTGGCATCTCGACTTCATTGCCTTTCTACTCGAGCATCGAGTACCTGAGGACAAGGCGGAACGAGAAAAGATGATGAGGCGTAGCGCCAACTATGTCGTCGTCGGCCAGGAACTCTACCGGAGGTCTGCCTCTACTGGAGTACTGATGAAGTGCATCCTACGATCCGAGGGCCTCAGACTCTTGGATGAGATCCACGGTGGTGAGTGCGGCAACCACGCCACCTCTTCCAACCTGGTGGGCAAGGCCTACAGGTCTGGATTCTACTGGCCCACGGCCATGGCCGATGCCCAGGAACTTGTACGTCGTTGCAAGGGGTGCTAGTTATTTGCTAAACAGCAGCACCTTCCGGCTCAGGCCCTCAGGACCATCCCTCCGTCGTGGACCTTCGCAGTTTGGGGTCTCGACTCTGTGGGACCGTTCAAGACCGCCCCTGGTGGCTATAAGCACATACTCGTGGCGGTGGATAAGTTCACCAAATGGATCGAGGTCCGTCCCGTATCCAGCGTCACATCGAAAGAGGCGGCCAAATTCATCGAGGAGATCACCCATCGCTTCAGGGTGCCAAATAGGATCATCACCGACCTTGGCACGGCCTTCACAGGAGCCAATTTCTGGGACTTCTGTCAAGATAGCCTGATCGATGTATACTACTCCTCGGTGGCACACCCGCAGTGCAACGGCCAGGTCGAACGGGCCAACGACATGGTTCTACAGGCCATAAAAGACCGTATCTTCGACGGCTCTGCGCCTTACGCCACGAGGTGGCTCTTAGAGCTCCCTCATGTTCTCTGGGGTCTCAGGACCCAGGTCAGCTCGGCTACAGGGTACTCACCCTTCTTCCTGGTCTATGGGTCAGAGGCCATCCTCCCCACCGATGTGGCCTTTGGTGCTCCTCGCATCCAGCACTTCGACGAGGGAGAAGTAGAGCAAACACGCCGCCTCGACCTCGACAGCGTCGAGGAACATCATGTGGCAGCACTCATGTGCCACACCCGCCACGAGCAGCAGCTACGTCGCTACCACGACCGCAACGTGCGGGAGCGTTCCTTCAACGTTGGCGACCTAGTCCTGCGGCGGATCCAGAACACCAAGGACATGCATAAGCTATCTGCGCCTTGGGAAGGCCCCTTCATTGTTAAAGAGGTCATTGGACCGGCGACCTACCGCCTCCAATGGGCCGATGGCCAGGGTGTTCCTAACCCCTGGAACATCGAGCACTTGCGTCGCTTCTGTCCTTAGGAGCCTTGTATCACAATAAAGCTATGTATTCTACCCCTTATAATTCAATATATATATAAAGATTTCTCTTTCAACTTGTTTGTTTTCTGTTTACCCCTCCCCTTCGACACGCTCAGGGGCTTGGTTTAAAACCGGACCCCTCACGCTCGGGGGCTTGGCTCTGCCAACCTAAGGGTCGCTCGACCTGGGGTCTTTACCTTTCTATTTACTAGTGTTCCCTTACAACAACTTCTCATGCACTTTATAAGTATTCCTAGGTCGTGGGGATGCTTGACCTTGGGTCCCTGACCCCCTCCGCGCGCCGGCCACACCTAAGCCTCCAACGTCGAGCCGTGTGGTCGGCAAGCCATTCCTCTACTGAGTTGGGTTAGCGGAGGAAAAGGGGTCTCGCAACTTCGTTATCTTTGCGTTCTTATAACGAGTATACAAAGTCAAATAAGGGATCACAGGACATGCCTTTTTCATTCATGCAATGTTTATATTACATCAAAAGGGTCCACGACCCGTCATTGTTACTAACTGTTTCCTCATCCTAAGCTACGACTGTACGTCTATTTTCTTCATAACTTCCTCCGCGGCAGCTTGAATATCTTCGATGTCCACCACCTGCGCCAAGTCGATCTCCTCCTTGACCTTCTCGAGGTCGGACGATGGCTCGTGGTGCTTCACCACGGCTAGCGCGGTAGCGGCGGTGAGCTTGCCACTATCCATCAGCAAGGTCTTTATGCGACCTACCGCACCATCCAACCGCTCAACGAGCCCTTGTGGTTTGGCCTTGACCTTAGGGGTGTACACGTCCACAAGGTACTCGGCGGCCTCCCTGAGGTCGTCCAACTCCTTCTCCATATCTACAGTCATCTCTTGATGATCAATAAGGGTCTGCATTGCCCGGCCAAGGTTGATCTCTAGATCCCTGCGCGCCCCAAATTCATAAGCAGCTTTACAAGTGAAGTAAGACTCACTGGCGACGACCTCCTTGTGCTTCTCCTTGAGGACCTTCACCTGCTCCTTCGACTCCTTGAGGTCCTTCTTCAAGGCAGTCTCCCTCTTCTTGGCCTCTGCACGTGCCGAGGTCAAGAGCGTGTCACCTCAACGGATAAACAAAAATGACCAAAAGAGCATCCTATGACGTACCTACGGTGGTGACCTTCAGTTCGTCCTCCGTCTCCTTCGCCTTCAGCTTTGTAGCTTCAAGCTCCCTCTTCAAGGTCTCGATGGCCTGGTCCTTCAGGATCGCCTCGTCCTTGAGGCCCCTTACTTCCTTCGCGGCCTCCATCCTGGCCTACAGCACGACCTCCTGGGTCTTTGACAGCTCCGCATGAAGATTGGCACCCTCCTTTAGCAGGTTCGCCCTCTTCTGCGAACGCTCAGCAAGAGTCTGCAACAACACATCAAGATCGTCAAAACACTACGCCTGTGCAAACCTAAGATGCAGTCCCAAAGTTAACACCAGCTCACCATGAGCGTCCTGCCGATGGTCTTCGCCACCTCCGTGATGGTCGCCTGCGCCGCCTTGAAGTCATCAAGGTCCTTGGCGTCGGCCCAGATGTCGTCCTCCCATGGAGTGCCTTCATAGAGGCAGGGTTGCTCGTCGGCTTCCCCGATTGCACCTCCGGCTTCCGCCTCCCGCGTCCCCAGCAGACTTGACCCCGACAGGTCCTGCTGGCGCGGGCCCTCCACCTGCTGTGCGACCTCCGCAGCGACCTTGGCTGCTGCCGACGGTGTTGTCTCCACGATCTCAGGGGCCTTACTGGTGAAGTCCCCGCCTGAGGTCGCTGGCGACTGCCCCACCGGCAACTTCTCGACCTTCCACCCAAAGGCCTCCTCGCCTGAGGCGTTCTTGCTGCTGCCAGAAGCAGCAGGAGTCCCCCTGCCCAAGGTGCACGTGTTCGTCAGCACCGACCTACTCAACAGAACTGCACAGATGAAGAACAGCGTAAATCAAGCTCAGCAACATACCAGCTGCCAGTCTTCAGCTTCATCGGCATTGGCTTGGGCGGCGCCCGCCATGGCTTCTTTTGCGACCCCTGGTCGCTCACGCCCTCTGCGCTCGCCTTCTGCTGCTGCTCGCCGGTAACCGCGGGCGGGGCATTGCTTTCTCCTACGGTCGCCACGTCGGCTGACCCTCCGGCAACATCGCACGACCCCGCATCATCACGCTCCTCGAAGGCGACCTCGGTGTCAGTCGTGGCCGTCTCCAATGATGTAGCGACGTCCTTCCTCTTCCTCTTCTTCTTCTCCGCCTCAATGGTGGCAGAGATGATCTTGATGCCTTTGTGCGTCGGGATCTTGGCGGTGGCCTGCCGTGTACAACGGGTCGTCGGCACGGAGGTCGCCACGGGCGGATCTCCTTCGTCACTACCCACCAATGAGTCGGAGAGGTAGTTCTCCAATAACTCCGGCGGTGAAGCCTGCACGTCTTCCGCCGCTCGGACCTTAAAACTGCGCTCGCCCTCATCTGCAAGCGGAGCCGGGGTCCAGAACAAGCCCTCACGACCCTGCAACAGGCGACCCTCGTCTCAAAAATAGGGGAATGCAAAAAGCTGCAAAGGAATTAAGGTCGATCATCGACGTACCACTTCAGCGGGCCGCTTGAGGGAGAAAGCATTGGGGCACGTCCGGTTCCGGATCACCCCGTTGAAGAGCTCCTTCACCCGCGCCACCATCTCCTCCTTTGAGACCTTGCGCTGTGCTACACGGGTTGGGTCGGTCTGACCCGAGTACTCGTTGGCTGTAACACCCTAATTTTACAAAAATTTAATTTTAATAAAATTTGTTTAGAAACAATGCTTAAATAAATAAGGTGTGTGTGAAACAATGCTTAATTAAGGACCATAAGGTGTGTGTGAATTTTTAGGCATTTAAATATATTTTTGAAAATTAAATAAATAAATATAGGAGTTTAATGTTGCATACATGCTGGAGCATCTCTTTTGTTTGGTTGAATTCAAATTTGAATTTGAATTCAAAGTGTTTGAGTGTTTTTAAAATTTCAAAAGCCTTTCTTTTTATCCTCTAATCCTATCCACCTTTCGGCCTGTTTCTTGTTTTTGGCCCAGCTCTTCAAGTCCATCCATGCCCCCTGTTTTCCTCCGCCCCGTCCGCTTCTAGCTCGGCCCACCTTGCTCTCGGCCCACAGCCGGCCCGCGTTCGCGCCTCCGCCGCTGCCACTGGCGAGTGGAGCCCACCTGTCATCCCCAACCCCGCGCCCGTCCGCCCCGGACTCCACCCCGCTGCACCGCCGTGTCCGAGCCGGAGTCCCGCTCCGTCCCGCTCCGAGTCGTCCTGGCGTCCCACGACAGCACCGCCCGTCCTTTATAAACCACCGAAGCGCCCCGCCTCTCCCCAATCCAGCTCGAAGCCGCCACCTTCAAGCCGCGCCGGAACCCTAGCCGCCGCCGCAACTGTCTCGTCGTTCCACCACCGCTTCGTCGTCAAGAAGACCGCCAGGAGAACTGCAAGAAGGTGGGGAACCTACCAGTGCCGCGCGTTCACGTCCAGGAGCCCTTCAGCGTAAGCACGACCTCACCGGAGTTCGTTTTTCCACCGCCGCCGCCTCGCCGAGCCTGGTGCCGTCGACGTTGCCCTAGCAGTCACCCCGAAGCCCTAGTTCGGTTTGCCAACTCGCCCTCATCCTTCCCGACCAGATCCCATCGCCCGCCGAGCACCCCAGCCCCAGATCGACTCACCTCGCTGGAGTTGAGCCTCTGCGCCGCCGCTGCCGTCGTCTGCGCCGCCGCTCCGACACACGCACGTGATCTTGGCCGCCCGCTTCAGATCCAACGCCCCAGATCCATCCATACCGGTCAACTAGTCTAACTGCCCGGTTGACCATGCTGTTTTGCAAAAGAGCCACTGATCTTTTCAAAATTGCAAGCCGGTCCTCCCACCAGTCAAATACCCTTTCAGTTCAGTCCGTTTTCTTCTGTTTTAGCCCTTGAGCTTTATAGAATTAGTGCCCGAGGTCCAGATCTATAGTTTTTCAACCAAACCCTTCTGTTTTTGAGTTCTTTTACACTTAAGCCCTCGGTTTCTTGTAGTTAGACCCCTGGAACCTTAGAATCTTGACAGAAAGACCCTTGAACCTTCTTCTAGCCATATCTTCTCCGTTTTAGCTCCGTTTTTCGCGTTCTTTATGTCCAAACGATCGTATCGAAGGGTATAATAGTTTTCCACCTCTGTTTTGCTTTTGATCTTACTGTTTGGTGATTGTTTCTTATTTTATTCCATTGTTTGCTTGTATGTACTTGATGTGATGCGTAGAGAACATTTGGGCTAAAGGATTTGAAGACCAAGATGCTCAAGTGTCTGAATAGCAACAAGGATCTGTTGAAGGAAAGTCTACCTTGAAGCATACTCGTTTACCTATACAACATGCATTTAATTCACTATTCTTACTTTTGCTTGCATTAAATTGATGGGACCCTTTTTAAGGACATGACTAGATTATTTTTACCCCTATTCCTTGAACAACCTGGGTATTTACTTTTATTGTTGGGTAGCTCTCGCTATGCTTAACTTGGTGGATGGTATTAATGAAACTTTATGAAACTTGATTTATTTATGCTATACCTTCATTAATACAAGATCACCTTGTTAATTGGAACATGGAGCGACCACCCAGGAAAACAGTGTAACCACAAGGGTACATGGCTCTGCCTTGGCTAATTAATTAGTGACTCTAGTGTTGGGGTGATCTTACCTGATAAGGGCAAGGGTGAGCGCTAGTGGGGTATAGACTCGCTCTAGTAGGGAGTGTGCTTTGCTAAGACACGGTCCTACTAGGGGACTTTATACTCTGCAACGACTCGGAACCTTCGCGGGTTGCTTCACACTGGGGAAACTTTGTAAAGGCCTCATAGCGTCCCTATGCAATCACACCTAGGTAGTGTGGTATGATGCTTGGCCGGCATCGCGTGGATGGGTTTAAAGTTCCTAGAACTTTTACACGACTTGTGGTGAAAGTGTACAACCTCTGCAGAGTGTAAAACTAATCGATTAGCCGTGCTCATGGTCACGAGCGGCCTGGACCCTCACATGAGTAAACTATGGAAGTCAATGATTAACTTGATGCATATATCTTTATTTATGTTGTTATTCTGTTATGCTAATTGTGGGTTTGGTATAAACTTACACTTGCTAGTAACTATGTTGCTAATAAAACTTGACCAACTAAAATGCTAAATGCTTTAACCATCAGCCTCCACTATAAAGCCTTGCATGTCATATGATGTTTCTGCTTGCTGAGTATGGCATGTGCTCACGCTTGTTTTCATTATTGCAATGACACAATCTGGATGCTGTTCAGATTTGGAGAGATTTGAAGATTTCCCTGGAGACTCCGACGACTTCTAGGCGGGCGTGCCACCAGTCAGCTGCCTGTGGTGTTGACCCCATCCGCTGCATTGCTACTCGTTAATATTAGTTCATTTATGAGACATTTTGGTCTGTAATAAAGTTTAATAATCTCTTTACGTTATGGCATTATGTTTTGGTTATCACTGAGTCGTTATATGTGTGAAACTTGATCCTGGCACACATATAATATGAGCATTCGAATTTGCCTTTAAATTCGGGTGTGACAAAGTGGTACCAGAGCCGTGTTTACTGTAGGATGTTAACCTAGTTAGAAAATGGTCGTATTTAAGGATTATAATATCTTAGTAGCCATTCTTGCCTTATGCTTGCTTTATTTCTAATAATATCATCATTGCTTTATCTCATCCTTGATCTTTACCTTTGTTCTCTCCTTTCTAGTATCTTGTCTTGACATCTATCTCATCCATCACCTGTTTTTTTAGATGGTTCGTCTGTTGCAGACATCCTGTTCAGGTTGTTCCCAGTTTCCCCGCTATTTGGAGGATCAAGATTTTTACTATTACCCCATGGAAAGCAGAGAGCACGAAGAACATGAGAGAGACACTGACGAGGAGATTATGAGGGAAGCACCAACTGCAATGTCGTCTCCAACACCTGCTTCAGAGCCCATCACTGTGTCAGATGATGAAGAACCAGCTGAGGAACCTGAGGAAGATCCAGAGGAATTGATCCCGGAGGAAGAAGAAGACCCAGAAGAGGAAATTCAAGAGGGAGAGGATGGTGATCAAGCAGATGATCAAGATCAGATGGAGGAACAAGAGGAGCAAGCTCAGGAAGTGAAATGGAAGGTGTTCCACTACAAGAAAGATGGAAGAGGCATTCTTATGGCTGACAATCTAAGGAGAACAGTGTACCGTTTGGCCTATGGTGAAGAACCAATTTACTTTTGTGAGGAGTGGACTCATCCTTGGTTTGAAACTCACTGGGAAGTGACAGTCATCGTTTACAAAAGAGTTGAAGACTATGGACCTATGGAGGTATCCAGACATGAAGATGTTGCTAACAGAGATACTATGGAAGCAGGGATTGCTGAAGCTACTAGAAGAGCACTCTATGTTCTCTCCCACAGGGAGCGTTCTGAGTTGGTACACACTCGCAGTCTGTACACTCCTTACAGAGCAAGTGGTGAAGCCAAGACTTATATTGCATCAGCTAATGGACATAGCCCCACCATAGACAACCTCAGAGAGTTACTGGCTGCTGTCAACATTGCTTTGGATAACACCAACAATATGCTTGCTGCAGCTCAACAGAAGATCTATGTAACAGAGATAGAGAAGCGCCAGCTGGAAGCTATGCTAGTAGGAAGGGAGTCTCCTGTGATCCATGACAGCGTAGTGGATACTCATCACTCTCCAGAACCCAAGAGACCCCGCTACAACTCTCCAGATGCCCGCACAGAAGAGCTTCCTTAGGATATAGGAGTTCTTAAGCTTTGGATCTTTTGCAATCGTTAGTTCTAAACGATCGTTTAAGTGTGTTAGTCTAGTGGTGTGTTTGAATGCTTGATCTTGTGTTAATGATTGAGTTGGAATTTTTGTTTGAGTGCAATGTGTTGTGGAGTAATTACCACAATGACATTGGTTCTTTAGTAAAGTGTTAGTTGGGTTTATCTCCGTCCCAATATATATCTCTTAATCTCTATGTTCTACCCCAATACAATCTAGTAAATCTCAAATCTGCTCACAAAGTTTTCTGAGTCAGCAGTACTGTTCAATTTTTATCTCGAGCTACAGAACTCTAAATACAGTAAATCCAATTGGAAAAGTTCAGGAATTATATGAGGGTTCGTCTGTAAAAATTTAAGAAATTTAGGAGTTATATACAGAGAGTTATATATGAAACTTTGGAGCTATCAGAATCTGTAAACTCAGCTGACCCAGACGTCTTGTTTATTTCATAACTAAATCTACAGACCTTGGATTGAGGTGATTCAAGTTGGAAAAGTTTCATAATTTCATTATACTTCTCTGGTTAAAATTCCATAATTTTGGATTCCCGTACTGAGAGTTACATCCTGTTGTTTGGAGTCAACAGAATCTGTCCAGAATTGAAAGTCTTTACTGCCTTGTCTTTCAGAGCTTTATTCTTAGTGCAAACATCTAAAGTAATGTTCCTAACACTCAGATGGTGGAAACCAGGTCAGGCTCAGGAGTCAATCAACCCGCAGTGATCCGCCCAAGACGAGGAAGTGGTTCCAGCAGTTCATCTCATCAACTACCAATGGATCCGGCTTTCCAGCAGTTCCTGCAGGCCCAGACCCAGCTTCTCCAAGGCTTGACAAACATAGTAGCCAATATGCAGGCGCCAGGCAATAACCAACCCTAGCAACAAGCACCTGTGAATAGGCACAGGGTGTTTATGAGCCATCAGCCACCTGTGTTCTCCCATGCTACTGATCCACTAGAAGCTGAAGACTGGTTGAAGACCATTGTGAAAATGCTTACCATTGCTCAGTGTGATGATAGGGAGAAGGTCCTATATGCTTCAGGCCGACTCCAAGGATCTACATCAGCTTGGTGGGACGCTTTTGTTGCTGCCCATGCCAATGCCAATGCATTCTTGGAAGGTGTACATGGCAAGAGTTTACCACCAACTTCAGGAGCCACCACATTCCTGCCGGTGTACTGAAGCTGAAGAAAAAGAAGTTTCTTGCTCTTAAATAAGAAATGATGTCAGTGCCAAAATTCAGGGACAAGTTCATGGAGTTGTCTCGCTACGCACCTGAGGTTGTTGACACTGATAGAAAGAAGCAAGAGCTATTCTTGGAAGGATTAGCTGGACCTCTTCAGTACCAGCTAATGTCTCATACCTTTCCAAATCTCCAAGAGTTGATTGATAGAGCAATATGCTTGGAATCTAAGCGTAGAGAGTTGGGAGACTTGAAGAGGAAGGCTACTACTTCAGGAACATCAGGAAGCAACACTCGCCCTTGTTACAACACTCAGCAGTGGACACCATCTCGCTATGGAGGTTCAAGTGGGAACTATGGACAACAGCAGTATCCGCGCTCAGCCCCACAGACTCAACGTACAGTTCCATTGGCCAATGCCCCCGCTTACCAACAGAATCAGCAGACTATTCCAATCGGTACTCCTACAAGGCCTAGTGGGCAATACACTCCTGGAAATTACTCATGTTTCAAGTGTGGAGAGGTTGGTCACTATGCCAACAGCTACCCTAAGAGGACTATTCCAGGCACTCCAGTACAAGGCACACCTAACAAGAATGGAGGACAGACACCTCAAAGCAGCAGAGGACAGCAGAACTATGCACGTGGCAGAGTGAATCATGTGAATGCAGACTCCGCTCATGAGAATCCACAAGTGGTGCTTGGTATGTTCCTTGTTAACTCCACCCCCGCATCAGTCTTGTTTGATTTTGGAGCATCCCATTCTTTCCTTACTTCACAGTTCGTAGCTCAGCATAATATACCAATTAGTCCTATGACTCGCAACATGCTAGTTAGTTCACCTGGGGGGGAATTGAAAGCATCTTATTAGTGTGAGAAGTTCAGTCTCAAAATAATGGGCAAAGATTTTTGGGCTAATCTCATAGTGATGTGATACTTGGGATGGGATGGTTAGCTGCATGTGATGCAGTGATCCAGTACTCTAAGAGATCAGTACTACTCACTAGTCTTGCTAGAGAAAAGATTGAATTTCCAGCTGCATCATCACCATCTTCTGAGAGTACAGTGAACCAACTTAATGGGAAAGTTCTGGAAGATATCATAGTGAGGTGTGATTATTCAGAGGTTCTTCCAGATAGGATGTCAGGTATGCCACTTGATCAAGAAGAGAGGATAGTTTGAAGAAGAGTCTTCTAATCTTTTTCTCAAATCTCTTCGAACTCGAGGACGAGATTCCTTTTAAGGGTTGTAGGATTTGTAACACCCTAATTTTACAAAAATTTAATTTTAATAAAATTTGTTTAGAAACAATGCTTTAATATTAAGGACCATAAGGTGTGTGTGAATTTTTAGGCATTTAAATATATTTTTGAAAATAAAATAAATAAATATAGGAGTTTAATGTTGCATACATGCTGGAGCATCTCTTTTGTTTGGTTGAATTCAAATTTGAGTTTGAATTCAAAGTGTTTGAGTGTTTTTAAAATTTCAAAAGCCTTTCTTTTTATCCTCTAATCCTATCCACCTTTCGGCCCGTTTCTTGTTTTCGGCCCAGCTCTTCAAGTCCATCCATGCCCCCTGTTTTCCTCCGCCCCATCCGCTTCTGGCTTGGCCCACCTTGCTCTCGTCCCACAGCTGGCCCACGTTCGCGCCTCCGCCGCTGCCACTGGCGAGTGGAGCCCACCTGTCATCCCCAACCCCGCGCCCGTCCGCCCCGGACTCCACCTCGCTGCGCCGCCATGTCCGAGCTGGAGTCCCGCTCTGCCCCGCTCCAAGTCGTCCTGGCGTCCCACGACAGCACCGCCCGTCCTTTATAAACCATCGAAACGCCCCGCCTCTCCCCAATCCAGCTCGAAGCCGCCGCCTTCAATCCGCGCCGGAACCCTAGCCGCCATCGCAGCTGTCTCATCGTTCCGCTGCTGCTTCGTCGTCAAGAAGACCTCCAGGAGAACTGCAAGAAGGTGGGGAACCTACCAGTGCCACGCGTTCACGTCCAGGAGCCCTTCAGCGCAAGCACGACCTCGCCGGAGTTCGTTTTTCCGCCGCCGCCGCCTCGCCAAGCCTAGTGCCGTCGACGTTGCCCTAGCAGTCACCCCGAAGTCGTTCACGTCCAGGTTGACTGTGCCGTTTTTCAAAAGAGCCCCTAATCTTTTCAAAATTGCAAGCCGGTCCTCCCACCAGTCAAATACCCTTTCAGTTTAGTCCGTTTTCTTCTGTTTTCGCCCTTGAGCTTTATAGAATTAGTGCCCGAGGTCCAGATCTATAGTTTTTCAACCAAACTCTTCTGTTTTTGAGTTCTTTTACGCTTAAGCCCTCGGTTTCTTGTAGTTAGACCCCTGGAACCTTAGAATCTTCACAGAAAGACCCTTGAACCTTCTTCTAGCCATATCTTCTCCGTTTTAGCTCCGTTTTTCGCGTTCTTTATGTCCAAACGATCGTATCGAAGAGTAGAATAGCTTTCCACTTCTATTTTGCTTTGATCTTACTGTTTGGTGATTTTTTCTTATTTTATTCCATTGTTTGCTTGTATGTACTTGATGTGATGCGTAGAGAACGTTTGGGCTGAAGGATTTGAAGACCAAGAAGCTCAAGTGTCTGAACAGCAACAAGGATCTGTTGAAGGCAAGTCTACCTTGATGCATACCTGTTTACCTATACAATATGCATTTAAGTCACTGTTCTTACTTTTGCTTGCATTAAATTGATGGGACCCTTTTTAAGGACATGACTAGATTATTTTTACCCCTATTCCTTGAACAACCTGGGTATTTACTTTTATTGTTGGGTAGCTCTCACTATGCTTAACTTGGTGGATGGTATTAATGAAACTTTATGAAACTTGATTTATTTATGCTATACCTTCATTAATACAAGATCACCTTGTTAATTGGAATATGGAGCGACCACCCAAGAAAACAGTGCAACCACAAGGGTACATGGCTCTGCCTTGGCTAATTAATTAGTGACTCTAGTGTTGGGGTGATCTTACCTGATAAGGGCAAGGGGGAGCGCCAGTGGGGTATAGACTCGCTCTAGTAGGGAGTGTGCTTTGCTAAGACACTGTCCTACTAGGGGACTTTATACTCTGCAACGACTCGGAACCTTCGCGGGTTGCTTCACACTTGGGAAACTTTGTAAAGGCCTCGTAGCGTCCCTATGCAATCACACCTAGGTAGTGTGGTATGATGCTTGGCCAGCATCGCGTGGTTGGGTTTAAAGTTCCTAGAACTTTTACGCGACTTGTGGTGAAAGTGTACAACCTCTGCAGAGTGTAAAACTAATCGATTAGCCGTGTTCACGGTAACGAGCGACCTGGACCCTCACATGAGTAAACTATGGAAGTCAATGATTAACTTGATGCATCTATCTTTATTTATGTTGTTATTCTCTTATGCTAATTGTGGGTTTGGTATAAACTTACACTTGCTAGTAACTATGTTCTAATAAAACTTGACCAACTAAAATGCTAAATGCTTTAACCATCAGCCTCCACTATAAAGCCTTGCATGTTATATGATATTTTCACTTGCTGAGTACGGTATGTGCTCACTCTTGTTTTCATTATTGCAACGATACAATTCGGATGCTATTCAGATTTGGAGAGATTTGAAGATTTCCCTGGAGACTTCGACGACTTCTAGGCGGGCGTGCCACCAGTCAGCTGCCTGTGGTGTTGACCCCATCCGCTGCGTTGCTACTCATTAATATTAGTTCGTTTATGAGACATTTTGGTCTGTAATAAAGTTTAATACTCTCTTTACGTTATGACATTGTGTTTTGGTTATCACTGAGTCGTTATATGTGTGAAACTTGATCCTGGCACACATATAATATGAGCATTCGAATTTGCCTTTAAATTCGGGTGTGACATAGGCCGGGTGCACCCGATCCTGGATCGGTTGCAGCAGCCTACAGCTGAAACTGATGGCCACCGCGCCACCCGTCAGCCCTTCCTCCTTCCTCGCCTTGGGGTCCTCCGTCAGTAGTGCCTTGGGGTCCTCCGTCAGCAGTGGCTTGATGGTGTCCATCTCCCGCGACGTAAGCTGGTTGGTCCATTCAGGCACCGGGACCGGCGCGAGTCCCGACCTGGTCGCTAGCATTGGCTTGGGGTTGTCGATGTAGAACCAGCCCCAACGCCAGCCCTGGGTGTTATCCGGTAGCTCCATGTTGATGTACACCGTCTTCATGTGACGGCACAGCAAGAAGCCGACGGCGCCGACGACGCCATTCTTCTCGGTCTTCTTCACCTCGAAGAAATACCGCCACAAGTCAAAATGTGGCGGTATCCCCAGGTACACCTCGCACAGGTGGATGAACGATGACACCGTGGTGATGGCGTTGGGGACGAGATGCGTCAGGTCGATGCGGTAGAAGTGCAGCAGCCCGCGGAAGAAGTCGCCCGCCGGGGCTCCAAAGCCGCGCTCGACGTGCGCGACGAAGGCGACGGTCTCCCCAGTTCCCTCGGAGGGGAACACCTCGCCGGCGGAGGGCCTCCAGCCCACCTGCTCCCTAGGCTTCAGCAGCCCGCGCTCCACCAGCTCCTTGAGTTGCGCCTCTGTCACCGTCGATCGCTCCCACACCGACTCCGGGGCCGGCGCAAGCTCTGGGGCCATCTCTTCTTCTTCAAAGTCGGTGGATCTAGCTCTAAATACCACCAAAGACTTTTGGCGCATGCGGTGGTACTAGGCGCGGTGGTTCTAACCATAGCGGTGTCGGCGAATCTATGCGCTAGAACTTCTGACGGCGGATTGGAAACCCTAGCTCCTGCGGGGAATGGAAGCGAGTGGGGTCCTCGACCCCTCACTCGGCCTTTTATAACTAGGCCGCGTCAGTGCGGTGGGCCGCGACGCCCCAAATGCCCCTTCGAATTCATCTACATCACTGACGACCCAACGGATATATTGCCTAACGGCTCTTTCGACCTAACGACTACAGGCAGTAACGGCTCGCGCTGTACGGGAATCCATGCCTGTTGGTTTCCTGCCCAACATCCCGGCGTCCATGGACTCGTTATGCCCTACTTTAAGCCCCTCCCCATCATTTTTCTCAAGGTCTCTTGTCCTTTGACAACCTCCGGGTCCATGACAACACCTTTACAAGGTCGACCGGTACTACCGCTTGGTAGGTCACCCCAGTCTTCAATCAACGGGTTCATACCCATATCTACTTATTAACGGCCTCCGGGTCAAGTAGCACCTCCCTGAGGTCGCTAAGGTCCTGCTACCTATTAACGTTGCCTTCATGGCTATACCGACGGCCCCGCACTTAATGGCTCCACTGCCCGTTGGCGACCTCTTGGTCAAGTGGCACCTCCCCGAGGTCGCTAAGGCCCTGCTGCCTCCTAGGTCGTACAGACCTAGGTTTTCCAGGTTGACTACCTGCGTTGTGCCACCGCACAACGGCCGTGCCGACCCAGGTCGACACGGGCTCCTGTCTCTACGGAAGGCCTCCTGAAGGTCGGCGTGCTATTATAGCCCCACTAGGACCTTGGTATCCGTACCATTGCAGCCCGGGCGCCCTTACAAACTACTAAAGCCATGACACTGCTCATCCAAAACAATATTTACAGCTTCATAAGCTACAAGGAGTTTGGCCCTTGGCCAAATTACAAGATACAAAGATCTTAAAGGTCCTGAATCACCTTCCAAAGTGCTTACGACTAAATCTACACTAATAAGGCTTGTCGCAAGCTTTCTTCTGGCTTCAGGGCCTACTCGACGACCTCTACGGCCACTGTGGAGGCAGCTGCCACACAGCCACCTCTACTCGCGCACCAACCGGTCTCCTGCAGTGCCCAGTATCAAGTCTGAGCTTCGCCGCAAGATTGCAGAAGGTCCGAGCCTTAACACCAACCTCGCCGGGTGGAGCGCAGTGCTCACCAGCATCACATAATGCCTGAAAGTGTCAGGGACGACGATGCAACTGCTACTTCATACTCCTTCCGGGCTCCTCGGTGAGGCTGGGAGAAGAGGCCAATCGAGTTCTTCGAGCCTCGCAAGCATTCTTCTAGCTCCAAGCATGAACTACATCACTTCTACACTCTGGTGGGCGAACACAAGGCCACGGCATGGCAATATTACTACACTGGGTCATCCTGGATCCCCTTTGAAGATTGGTGTAGTTTGCTTCAAGCCTTGGGCACTTATTTATACCAACAGGCGTCTGCATCAAGTCCTACTCACAAGGCCATCTTGTGTGGCGTCCTTATCCTCGACAACACTGTACCCTCGTGGAGCACGAGATTACTCTTCGCCTATGAAAGGCATCAGGGCGCCTGACCCCTACCTGACTGCACACTGAGGCAGCTTTGTCTTTTTGCAGGTCACAGCGACCCGTGCTTCATGAGTATGCTGACCCGTGACCGTACAGTGCACCCGTGGCTCTGGTTATGACAGACCTGTCACCTGCTACCCTCTGCAAGATTCTGGAGCTCTTGTCCTCTAGCGTCAACCTTACAAGAGCATCAGTTTCCTAAACAGAAGGTCGTAGGTTCGGATTATTTTTCTCTTCTTCTTTTTGAGCATTAAACCAGCCATTCTGGTCGCTTTACTGCTCGGGGGCTACTACACTAGTGCATCTTCGACGCACTATTTTCTTCAGGTCGCCTCGACCTAATGGAAGCCCGCTTCCATCACATCTCTGCTCGACCTACCCCTGGTAGGCTTGTTGACCTTTCTGAAGGTCGTGGCTGCTACTACAATATTCTTGACTCAGGTCAGGTCAGCGGTTCTACAAGATCTACGCCTCGTCTTCACTTCGACCTCATGGTACTTCGACCCAGAAGCTCGACGTTCAACTTCATGTGCGCATCGGAGGGGTTTCTTTCTTTTTGATCCCCGTATACCCTTCATGACCTCGACGGTGCCGCGCCTCTGCTCCTCTTCGACACGACCTCACCTCGGCCGCTACGCCTACACGTCGATCGGGGGTTTGAGACACATGGCTACCCATGGGTCCCCACCGGCTAGGGTCCCAGAGGCCCCTAACAAGTGGACCCGACCTTCCAGAAGACTCGCCAACCTTACAAGTGGGCCCAGCGACCTGATCAAGCTCCCGAAAGACCCGCGAAGCCTTGGCGTGCAAGACAAAACACGGCGACCTGGCGTACCGTCACCTGTAGCTCCGAGTATCACGGGATACTCCTTATAATCCGGGAGATAAGCTTCCCAAAGTTGTAACCGACCCCGACACGGGTCAACCGACCTGTGCATGCAAACCCTAGCCCGTCCTCCCCATATAAGGCGGCCTAGGGCTCCATGCACAGAACAACTCATCTTCATCCTCGCATAATCCACCACAACTGGACGTAGGGTTTTACTCTCCAGAGGCCTGAACCAGTATAAACCCTTGTCTCCTTGTCCTTCGCCACCATACTCGCTTAGCTCTGTGTGCACCACGTGCATAACCACCTACGCTCTTAGGTCCCGATCCTCCATTAACCTGCAAACCACTAGGGCAGCCCCCTAGCGGATCTGTCCAGGTCTCACCCCCTGACACTACTCCTAATAGGCTTTATGTAGAGCTGTAGGTAGGGAAGATGTGGCATACTTGTCTCTCATGTTTTGCTAAGTCAAAGACCGGATCCTTGGAAGAAACAAATATACATCCTGATCAAGATGTGCATATGTGTGTGATGGTGATGAGCATGGCAAGGTGGATACTAGGCCCGGAAATGGGTGCTAGATATTACCATGCTTTATATGAGGAAATGAGGGATTGATGGTAAGGTGGACACTAGCCCCGGAGTAGGTACTAGTTATTACCATCTATATGATGGAACTCTTTCTCTTGCACATATCAATCCCTTTTTCTCCTTTTGAAATTTTCGAGACTTGGGCTAGCTCTCTTTATTTATTTTTGCCATGCTTTTGAGCATGCTTTTCTTTTCTTCTTTTTTTTAACTAGCCCCTTGTCTCTATTGAAGATATTTGGAGAGGGATGAATGATACAAAGATACATAGAGTTTTATTTTATGGAAGAATGCATAAGCAGTATGGAGCAAATGATGAATGCTAACTTCCAGTGTAGAAGTTTAGCATGAACGTGTACGTGATCTTGATCAGGGGAGTATGAGTTCTAACAAGGGTCACAACAATTTGACAAAGCTCAATGAGAGAACAAGTTGTATATGTGGAGGCTAAGAGATAGAATCTACATATGGCCTTGGATGGGAAATTCTCATCATTGAGGAACTCATCATGTTTTGATTTTTCAAAAAGGAAAACTTCGGATGTCAAGCATCACTAAGCACAAGATCATAGCACTCTATTATTACATATCATGTCTCACAACAACTTAGGCAAAGATCATGCTTTTTGTTACCCACAGTTTTCAAGCTAAGGTTTGAACATGCAAGCCAACAAACTCAAAACTTAGGTAGGGTACAAAGTTGTAAGCAAGACATACGAGGAGAATAAACAGAGCAACTATTCATCATCTCAACCATAGAGGCAAAGTATTCTTACTATGCATATCAAAGCAAACTAAGCAAATGATGATAATGGAAGCAAATAAATATTTTTGGTCTTTTTATTTTTGCAAATTTTTTTGGGTTTTCATTTATAAGATATTCTGAAAATAAAGGAAGATACAAGTTACCTCAGGATGGGGGTCCTCCCCAAGCTAGCTTCAGGCTCACTGCGGAGGAGGGAAGAAGAATCCTTGACTCGCGTAGTAAGCCCTCTACGCCTCCATGTATCGCTGCTGGTCCTGCTGCATGGCTGCCATCCTCTCACCAGCCTGACGCTGCCATGCTGAGATAGACTCGACATGGGTGTTCAGCGTCTCCTCCAATCCCGTGACCTGGACGGTGAGCTCTCCCATCTGCTGCGCGAGCTAAGCATCGCGTGCAGAGGCTGAGGAGTGCCGCCGGAAGGACGAAGACGGAGGTGGACCACCGGAGCTGGAACTAGCAGGTGTGGTCCACTAGCACTGCTCGTTCCCGCCCAAGTCATGCCACTCGCACTCGGGTGGTAGGTGGGCTGGTCCCAACAAGGTGCATATCTAGGGGTAACCCCGAACATGTTCCCTGTAGGGGCCCGTCCTGCCACTGGTGGCATAGTAGGCTGTGGCTATGGCTGTGGCTGTGACAAGTTAGTACCACTGTACAAGCTCAAGGAATGTCCGGATGGACATCACTCCTGAGCTCGTCCCAGCGAGAATGCAGGAAACACAAAGCAGAAGTAGATTGCTTTTCCTGAATCAGAATTTTATTGTAATGGAAAAATAAGGATAACTTACCGAACTTACATGTCGGCGCCTAGCTCATTATTTTGAGTCTTTAGAGCTAGACTTGGTTCCAAAGTTCTCACCTTGGCAGAGTGGCAGCCGTTTCCTTCAGAAGAGAAGTTGGCTTTCTATTCACCTTCCTCCACATCTTATGAGTGTCATGTGGGTTGTGATGTGTAGGAGGTGGTTTCTTGGACTGGGACTGAGATTTCCAATACTGTTTCTGTCCCGTACCCAAGAGTTGGCATTCTTCCTTCCAAAAATTCTTCAAGAATGCAATGAGGTTGTCCACTTGCCGTGGTGGCACGTCGACCTCTCATGCTGGAGTGTCGGGAGTTGGTAAATCCTTGATCATTGAGCATTGTTCTTTTCTTGGACGAAACTCAAACATCTCCTCCTTGCCATTGATGTAGAGACGGATCACACCAGCCCCCACATCAATTTGTGCATCAGCTGTACTCAGAAATGGTCACCCAAGTATGAGCGGCACCTCCTTGGCGATTTCCATGTCCAGCACCACAAAGTCAACGGGGATAAAGCAATCCCGGACTTTCACTAGAATATCCTCGGCTATCCCCGCTGGGTATCAGACCGAAGAATCGGCTAGCTATAGCTGCAAAGTGGTTAGAGATAAACTCGTGTAGTTAAGTTGATCAAAGACTACCTTAGGCATGATGCTGACGCTGGCCCCTAAGTCACAGAGAGCATGGTCAAAACGTTGGGTCCCAATCATACAAGTGATTGTGGGACACCCTGGATCCTTCTTCTTCTCAGGAAGGCGGTTGAGTATAGTAGCACTGCACTCCTCCGTGAGTCGTACCACTTCAGTTGTAGGAAGAGCTCGCTTCTTGGTTAGGATGTCCTTCAGATAACGCGCGTAAGTGGGTACGCGTATTGCCTCAAGCAATGGGACGTTGATATAAACTTTCTGAATCATGTGCACGAAGCGATTGAACTGTTCATCTACTATTGCCTTCCTGCTGTTTTGAGGCAACGGCATCACATTGGCTTCTATGAACTCCGGATGTGCCGTTACTCCCTCAGGTGCTTTATCTTTTGATGGCACCTTCCTTACCTGGGGGAATTCTTCTGAGTTGGATGAATCCTCATGAATATTCTCAACTTTTGTTATGCCTTTCGTATCTATCCCTGCATGGTTAGGATATGGTGGACCCCGAGTGGACTTACCTCCTCTCGTGGTCACCTCATTTGCATTTTCAACAGAGGGAACAGAAGTAGCCAGCTGAGCCAACTGGGTTTCTAACATCTTGTTGAAACTCAGCTGACTCTTCTGAGCGGAAGAAAGACTATCAAGCTTAGCGTTGAGACTTTCTAATGTTTTATCAAGGGCAGCTAGCTTTTTGTTAATTCCTTCATTTATCTTAGCTTGCCCAAAAATGAGATCTCTCGAGGAAGGTTGGTTAGGATTGTAAGAATTACCTTGGTTACCTCCTTGATAATAAGTGCGTTGTTGATTCCACGATTGGCCTCCTTGTTGAGGTGGACGATAACCATTGTTGTTGCCATTCATGTACATCACTTCCTCCTGAGTCTCCGGATAGTAATTTCCTGAGTGCCTGTGTTGCCACAGACTTCACAAGTCATATGAGAATCCATAGGCAGAGTAGTGGTGGCCATGGCAGCCTTCTTGCTGGTGTAGTCATCCAATCTCTTCATAAGAAGATCCAACTTGGCAGTAATCATGTCTGCTTCCTTGACAGTATGAGTACCCCTCGGTCGTGGTTGGAGTCTTTCATCACTCTACCCTTGGTTGGAAACCATCTTCTTAATGAGTAATTTAGCTTTATCAACGGTGACTGAGAAGAATGCTCCCTGAGCAGCAGCATCAATATGGCCTCGGGCTGTCGGAGTCAACCCATTATAGAAGCTTTGAAGAATGAGCCAATCCTCCATCCCATGGTGAGGACAGGCTAGGACATACTCCTGAAGCCTTTCCTAAGCCTCTGATGATGTACCCCTGATGATGTAAGTGCTGCACAGCTCTAGGAATTGCTGCAAATGAGCATTGGCATCCTCATTTGGCTTGCCACAGAATGGGCTAGCCTGTACCATCGTGATTAGACCCATCTTGATCTCAAAATTTTCAGTCCCCATTGCCACCTCAGGGCCTTGCAGCACCTGGTCAGCATAAGGACCTGAGTACTCACGAAGTGTCTTCTGGGCCATAGCGTTTGACGTGGATAGTACTAAGGAAGCTGGTTCGCCTTCCGGACGAGTATGACGAGGTGAGTCGAAATGAATTTGAGCTCTCCTCACAAGTGACTTGGGATCTTCGGTAAAATTCTCTGGTAAGTCGAAACCAGTCATACACTACCTGTCTTCATCATCCAAAGATAAAAGAAGATAATCAAGGTTAGCCTGCATTGAGAGTTGTCCTAACCTACTAAGAGTTTATAAACAGATGCAAAACATAGTCATGATAATCATGTGCCTTCCCCGGCAACGGCGCCAGAAAGCGTCATCACTTTAAGAACAGATCTGGAATCCATCCTTAGTGACAACACCAAGAAACACCTTGTAGGCACCTCTTAATGTCACAACTAACGACGCCGAGTTAGCGTGATCATCAAGACTTGCCAAAGGTTAATCTAAACGATCATGAACGAATCTGCAAGCGCACAGATAAACCATTATAGTATTTCCCCAAGGAAGGAGAATATTCCAAGGGTATCGTATCCGTGGAAGGCAATGGCGGATATCATAGACTTATGCTTTTGCACTGAATGTAAACTAAGAGATAGATATAGGGAACAACAAACTCAAAGGCAGGGGTAAGATAAAAGATATAAAGGGTAGTGTAACACACACACTCAAATCTACCTCTACTCTAGCACACTACGGCTTAGGGGGAACATACGAGTTAGCTCTAGGTTCTAATGTACTAAACATACAAAGCTAGAAGATACATGAGATAGGCATGAGCATTACATGAGAGGGTAAGGTTCAGCACCCAGGTACAAACGGGGAGCTAGCTCGCGACGACCAGCACTCTGCGAAACTAGACTTTAGACTCCTACAGCAGGTACCCCAGCGCGGAGGGTTGCAAAGGATCCAACAGCTGTCACCACTGCGGACCTACCTCTATCGTTACAGGGGGTATGCTCATAACTAACATAGCCAGACAACCCAGGCACCATGCCTACGTTGCTGCTAGACTCCACCCGGCCCGGGCTATTGTGACCCAGGGTGAGAGCCACCAGAAGACTGGTCAACTTAGACCGAGTACCGTAGCTTGAACACAAACCTCATGCAACACTCTCATGCCATCTAACAAGATCAACTAAGGCTAGACATACGAACGGATACGAACTCTCTTATGTCTAGTCAATAAGATCAAAGGGTCGTGTTCGTGAAGAACACGAGCCTCTAACTTATAAACAAACACATAAGGAATGAGTTTATCACCCTTCAAGTGGATCAAAAGGTAGTGTTCATGAAGAACACAAGCCTCTAAATGATGAACACAAGATGAACTCAAGAACATATCAAGCATATGATCTACCATGACTTTATATGAAATAGTTGAATAACTGAAGTAGATCAAAGACATACAATGAAATAAAGATAAAAGAGAACTCATACCTAGACTCTAAAGAAGACTTGGAACCTGAAGAAGAGCTACTCTAGCCTACCCCCTAGCCTTAGAAACTAAAAGTGAGAGGAGAATGAAAGAGTGGTGTGTGGAAAATGGGAGCCCCTCCCCTTCTATTTATAGGCAAGGACCAGGCTTGCTCGGAGGCTCAAAGTGCTCCAAAACACCCCGGGATGCAGCAAATGACCAATGAGCAGCTGCCACGTGTAGGGACCAGATGGGCACCCCCTAGGTCGGTTCGGCCGATCCTAGGGTCGGCCGGCCCCCTAGGGTGGCCCCACCTGGTGTGCTTCCTCTGGGTGGCTGCCCTGTGGGCCCTTTGATCCTTCCCCGGTGCATGGCTTGATTTGGTATCCGAGGTGGGCCCTTTGATCTATGTGAAGTCCATGTGGCGCTCTCTGATTCGTCGGTGAGTGCCTTCCTTGGATCAATGACGTGGAATGCTATGTGTTTCCTTGGTGGCAGCCACCTCCTCAACTGAGTTGACATGGTTTCTCCATAGAAGGTGGGTTTCCATCTCTTTTAAGGGGTATTTCACCTACATACAAATAATCTCTAAGGACAAGTGGAACTACATTTTTCAAACCAAAATGCAAGTAAATAATGCATATGCCTCAATTTATGTGAGAATTTTGAGGGCTGAAAGTGGTACTTAACAGCCGTCAACAGAGATGAAAACTAGCTACATTATGGAACTTTAACAAATATAAACTTGGGGAGCATTATGTTTTCTCATGTATGAACAAGTGCAGGGTATTAACATTGAAGGGCAATACTGATATCCATTGAAGGCTTACTCGAGGACGAGCAAGGTTTAAGCATGGGGGTATGTTGACGGTCGATTTCCGTCAACCAAGAGCACTTGTTACACTTTGGTTCGAGCTTTGAATTATAACTAACCTGCCACTAGGCATACTAATGATGTAACAAGTTCACACTTGCATGTGGTTTTTGGAGTATGTTGTTTACGCAGGAATTAAGTACCTAAATGAGGACTTCCGGTTAAAGTTCGCAGAGCACTTTATGAGAAGATCACGAAACCCAGCACAAGTCAAGACACGAAGTGAACATGACTCCAAATGACCCAAGGACCGAAGCATGAAGCCGTGAAACTCCAAGGACCCAAACGGAAGATGCGGGAGTTTGCGCGCCAAGCACCCTTATCTAAACCGTGGGGAAAATGACGTCAAGAACCCACATGCACTTCGGCAAATATTCAAGAAAGTGCAAGAAGCATCGTGGAGGAAGATGAGCCCGAACCAGGCCGAAAAGGACCTGGGCCGACTGGCCTAGGGGGTTTCGGGCTCGGTTCGCGACGCCCTTTGACCTACACGCTCCTGGGATCATTTATATCTCCTGCCTCCGACGGCCACCACATCAATTCACCAGAAATCGGCGAAACCTAGAAGTGAGCACCAGAGGGAGACGACGGCGGCGGAGTCCTCGAAGTTGTCTAGGGGATGGCCTAGGCCAACCCTAGCCGCCATGGCCACCCTGCGTGGTTGTGCCATGGTGGAGTTCCGGATCTAGTTGAGGTCATCAATGGTATGTACTCGGTGGTGATGATCCAAACGCACCTATTATTATGTGAGCAATGTTCATCGTGTTTTCCGATCTATTAGCGATTCCATGTCTCCGTTTATACTTTTTACTTATTGTGAATGTGATTTGATCCTTAGTCTAATATATAGTTAGGCTATATAGCATGCTCTATGTAATCGTGGCGATTAGGTTTAGCATGTCGACCCTTCATGGTTCGTAGACACGTTCATGTTTGAGTGTGCCCCTAGATTCCCCGCTTCATTAAGGGTTCACCGTGACAGGATGATACCCCCGAAAGAGCGGATGTCTTTGGGAGGTAGGCCGGAGGTAGGAGTTTAAGGATGCTAGTAGATGAGATGCTTGATTCATTGCTTGTTTGCCGGAGCCTCAACTAGAAGGCGCTAGGCCTAGCTACCCCTTTGGTGGAGCTTTACCCTAGCCGATGTCCATGGATGTGATCAACCTTGTGCCATAGCTCATATCTATCAAGGTTTATCCCTTGTATGCAATCCATGCTATACGTTAGGTTAGATTGTCTAGATAAGGTAGGGACCTTAGCGGTTTGCTTCCGATTCTTGGATTGACAAACCTTGGGAACCCTTCTTGGTGAAAAGGCACCAAGTCACCCGTACGCTTGCGGTGAACTTCCATACGGTTTTGAACCGTCAACAACAGAAGATCCATACACAATCACATTTCTCCCGACTAGATGTGGACCTAGTAGATCCGTATAATCTATCAAGGTTAATGATTAGTCACATCCTCCCACATGCTTTGTGTAACTCGATTTTCCCCTTTGAATATATACTATTCCCTATCAAAATATTTGTTGCTGTTGACTTTTTTTATAACTTTGACCATTCGTCTTATTGAAAAAATTATTGCAAATATGTAAAAGGGTAAACCAAGTTTAAAATACTCACTATAGTAAAGCATGTAGCAAACAAAATAGATAGTATTTGCATAATTTTTTGAATAAGATGAATGGTCAAAGTTGTAGAAAAAAATCAATAGCGACAAATATTTCGATAGGAAGGGAGTACAATATAATGATCTGTAGCTCTCCTGCATATTTTTTTAAAAAAAAGATTAATCACGCATCCCATGCTACGCGTGTCGTCTGTCTTGACTAGTGCTTCTTGAGGTACTCGACGTGCTGAGTGTTACTTGTCAAAACTTGGACAACGATAACTCATGGATATATTGTGCTGAATGCCCGACATTTCAACATATGCTCTGATGTCTAGCTGCTATAGCGTCTGGTTTTCAGCTAGCCCGATCATGGATGTATAGCCCTGGTAGCACCTCAGGTCCTGGGTTCGACTCCCCGTGGGAGCAAAGTTCTCAGGATTTAACGGCGTTTGTGCTTTCAGTGGTAGGCGACGTTCCCGTCAACAGCGAGGCGCATGTGGTGACTTTGTCAATCTTGAGGATTTGCCGGCCTAGTCTTCGAAGATGCTCCTAGGGGTAGAATTTGTGCGTGCGTTGTGAGTGTCTCCGATGTACTGTGTAATTCAAAAAAAAATAGCTGGCTAGCAAGCTAATTCGTACTACCACATTTGGTGGCAGATAAGAAAGGCTAAGCTGGATAGTTCTCTATACTCTACTCTATCTCCAAGATAATGTTGGAATTAATAGTGGATGGTCGAAAGTTGAGGGGATGATTTAGTTTTCTCCTTTAGTTGAATAGAGCAAAAATTTTGGCTTTGGGATATGAAGGATCTTTCCGCGTGTACTACGGAATATGATATGGCTTTTTCTCCAATGACAATTTAGCAAAAATTATAAGAACTCATCTCACTTTAAGGAAAAAAGTTTCGATATATGTATAACTATCTAGTGCCGAAAGCTACTGACTTTCCAAATATTTGCCTGTTGTAAAATGAGCTTATTAAGGTAGTTGTTTTTTTTATGAACCGTCCATCCGACGAGATCTAACGGTGGAATACCCAGGAAGTATCAGGAAATTCCTACTAGGAAGTATTAGGAAATATCAAAATGGTGGGACCCACAAGGAAATTACTATAACACCCTTTTCTTATCTACTTTAATTTTTTAATTAATTAAGATGATACTTCCTGATACTTCTAATACTTCCTAATACTTCCTAATACTTCTCAAGTACCGTAAAAAACCTCTCTTTTTTCCTCTTTTGCGGCAACACTCTAAAATAGTATGGTCCTAAAGCCAAAGTAATAACAAGGTGCTTATTTGCTCTGACATATACTCCCTCTGTGTGTTTTTGTCTACAAACACCTATAAATCTAAAAAAAAGTCAAAAAGACCTATATTTGAAACGGAGGGATACTCATGACTCATGAGTCAGTCTAGTATATCAAATAAAACCCATTTTTTCGCACTGCACCCAGAGCCACCAGATGGCGCCAAGATAGCGGCTGTTCAGAAGCATCCATTGTACAATGCATATATGCTTTCACTACAGGTGTTGGAATTCGATTGCATGCGTGGCACTGTGGCAGGGAATATGTTTCTATCCTGAACATCATCACAATATTGGAGCCCGCCGACCGAACAAATATGAACAATCCAACAGCTGCTGCGCAGCTGCTGCTGGCGTTGTCCTGGTGATGAAAACACTGAACTGACGAGAGAGCAAGAAAAGATCTATAGAGAATAAATCACGCTCTCGACCACAGGGAATAATCGCGAGCTACTGCATCGTCAATTTGTCATGCTTGGACGCCAAGTGCTCTTGATCATACCTTTTTTGCATTGGTTCAGGGAATACGATCGCCCTAACCCATTCAATCATTGGTTGGTTTATGCTGTGATCGGCTAGACATCTGTGTAAGAAATTAGTTGTCCGCGACGACGAGCCGTCTGCTAATCTCCACGCAGCGGAACAACGATTGAATCTACCGAGACGAACCTGCACGATCACAGATGACAACGGAGACACGATCTTTGTTAACGAGTCTGTCGCTATGTCGCCATAGTTACAACAGCAGTCCTCCTCTCATATTTATGAGAAACCTCGGGTTACAGAGTATGACCCGGACTCTATCCTATACTGCTAAATACAACTCAAGCCTCATCATAACCGAACTGTACAAATATTCGACACAATATCTAACAATCTTGTAGATGCCAGCCAGGTGCTTACACGTTGCCGCTGGTAGTAGCTAGCTCTTGCTATTGCGTCTGGCTGTTTGTCTCTCGTTTTCCCAAAGACGCTTGACATGTAACCATCCTTCAAAAGCACCTTTTTTTTGCCCAGATTTATTACAATGTGTCATCAGTGAAAGATGTGCTGGTATAGCTCCCTCCGTCCCAGAATAAGTGTCGTTTTTATTTTTTTAAACAATTTTAACTAAATATTTATAAATAAAGTTTAATATTTATGGTATAGAATTAATTTTACTATATAGGTATTTGAATTTAGTTTCTTATTAAATTTATATGGAGATACAACAAATGTAGTCAAACTTTTGTGAACAAAAATCAATGACGACACTTTTTTTGAAACAGAGAAAGTAGATCAAGAGAGATGTAGATAGTATGCATTTTGTAGTGAGATTAATTAGTTCATCAAAACAGCTTTCTTCTGCAATGGTTTCAAGAAAAAATATCTGTCTGGACATCTGCTGCTAGCAGCTTTTAAATCTTTGGGGCCTAAAACGTTTTGCAGTAACAGTACACCCAGCAACACTGATGTTGCGCTGCAATCTGAGCAATCTCAGGATACGCTAGGTGCACGTTGGTTTGGTCTGCTTTTGTCGGGAGGCTTTTGCTAGCGTCGCTACACCTGGATGGCAACCTTTCCTCGTGTACATACCCCGGTCGGTACACGTGGAAGCTATTAGGTGCTAGTTGTTGTTCATACATGCTGTTGCACGCCACCATGTCCACCCGGGCCTACATGCTGTGTATGGCTGCGACGTTACGTACGGTTTTCCTGGTGATGACAACTCGAACAGCACCCAACGGGCCACATGCACAGAAACGTTTCGAAAGGTGATCGGTATAATTTATTTTTGGTCCTCTGAAGCCGCCGATAAATTTTTCATATGTTTGGTCTGGTTGTTCATACATGGTTGCAACTTGCAAAGATTTTAGAACCGATCTTGTAGAGTTTATCTTTTGGTGAGAGTATATGAGTTCCTTTGTGTGAGTACATATAACTTTTTTCTGTATTATGTTTTGCAATAGAGATCTTTTACAGTGGTTTAAAAGTACCTATCATTACTTGTTTGGTACTTCAAGATACTTCCTTTGTTAATTTTTACCATCTGGAAAAATAATTTAAGAATTGTTTTTGGTACTTGCTGGTCCTACCAATTTGGTACTTTAAGGTACTTCTTTATTTTCACCGTTAGATTTTTTTTGGGATAGATGACTCATTTTTTCAGTCATTCTAAAATTTCTCTTTGCAATAATGTATATGTGCATGTTCATTAGTACTAAGTAATAGGAAGAATGGAAATAAAATCTTGATTAAACTACTCTTGGTTAAAAATATTTTTCATTATTAAGGATTCCTAGGCCCGTTAAAGCTTCTTAAAACTTAGCTTTCACCATCACACATAATTTTGTATATTGATAATGTAAGGTAGATGTGTTACTATATTTTTCATCAAAAGAAATTTTAAAATATTTAACATCTATGTATAGTATTTTTCATAAAATTTGTTAGTCAAAATGCCATCTATAATTTAGAGACTAGGTTGCTTGGTATCCAAATTAATATCATATATTCAAATTAGAGAGAGTAGTTTTTTTTTCGAAAGTGGAAATTAGAGAGAGTAGTTGCAACTTAGTTTATCATAGATCTCGTGCCTGACTGACGAGTCATTTAGTATTTAGGAATTAGTATGGTTGGTAATAAGCACATTGAGTGGATTTCAACACGCTTCTCCTTTCACATACTCCCGTCATTCCCAATTATATATAGCTCAACTTACTTCGTTCTAAACCAAATTTCTCTAAATTTCTAAGTTTACCTTAAAAAACATCAACGTCTACAAAATTGGATTAGTTTCACTGAACCCATTATGAGGTATGTCTTTATAGTGCATTAATTCTTTCAGTATTGTAGATGTTACTATTTTTTTCAGTAAACTTGATCAAAATAAGATAAGTTTAACTTATAAGAAAGCTAAAGTGAAATATAATTTAGAACAGATGTGCATATATATTTTAATATTCCTGTTTCCCCGATGAGGCATTATACCATCTAATCCCTAATCGATGCTTTAGTACGTCATAGCATTTCAAAAGGTTGAGCATGTAATAATGTCTATTTCGGTTTGTGCCATGATCACTAACCAAGCCTTTTGCAAAAACGTACCATGTTTGCGTTCGAATCAACAATATGCTCTGGGTCCGGCCCTGACGTTTCGGCATCACATACCAATGCAAAAGCGAAAAATAAAAAGTTAAAAATCTTGTGGGAGCACTCACCAAAAGGATTTCAATGTGGCGGACCCCGCCCTAGCATAAACCATGATACACCAGTAATTTATACCACACCAAGGTAAACGATGACATGCGCGGTGATGTCATTTTCGGAGCAGCAGATTCATCCATATGGAAAGCTCAAATTTGTTGTAATGGGAGACAAAAGCTCAAAACTAAAAAAGTGTCCTCCTTTTCCGCTTTATTTACATATTTCCAGCTTATCACAACGGGAAAGAGGCTCTTTGCCGTACGTCTCGAACGCACGGCAAAGACTAGAAAACGCACGGCAATGTCTTAGTCGTGCATTTTCTATCGGGGCGCACGGCAGCATTTGGCACGGTAAACGCCTTTTGTCGTGCGCTCTCCTAGAGCACGCACGGCAAAGAATGATTGCCGTGCGTCACGGGCGGCGCATGGCAAAAAAAAAGGTACTAACGGCGCGGGCGGTAGGAACGGCGTCGGTGCACCTATGCCGTGCGTCACCTTTCAAAACGCACGGCAAAGTTTTTGCCTTTGCCGTGCGCCGCTATTGAAAATGCACGGCAAAGTAAATCACAAAAAATAAAAAAATTACAGAGGCCCGCCGCTGCCCCCATACTACTGCCTCCACCACCACCACCACGCCAGCACTCACACCAGCTCCGCCACCACCACGCGGAGTCGTAGCCGCCACGACCACGCCGGCGTCGTCGCCACACGCCGGCCGCAGGGAGCTCCACCGGATCTTGGGGAGGCTGGTCGCAGGGCCTCCTCGCGCCGGCCGCAGGGCCTCCGCCGACCGGAGATGAGGGAGGGGGTGGAGGAGATGAGGGGGTACCGCCGCCGTCCGCGCCGCCGTCCGGCCGCCACCACACACTGACGGGCCGAGGCCGCCACACCTGTGGAGAAAAGGCGGAGGAGGCCGCGAGCCATCGTTGGAGGAAGCTGTGCGCCGTCGCGCGCCACCGTGGACGGAGGAGAAGGCCTCCCCGCCGTCCTGTTGGTGGTCAAATATGACACCCCTAAGGAACTTGTTACACTTTGGTTTCGGCTTTGATTTGGAACTAACTCGCCACTAGGCATACTAATGATGTAACAACTAATGATGTAACAAGTTCAACACGAGCATGTGTTTTTGGAGTGTGTTGTTTACGCAGGATTTTAGCGCTTAAAGGATACTTCCGGGCAAAGTTCATGAAGCATCTTATGAGAAGATAATGAAGTCCGGCACAAGTCAAGACTCAAAGTGAACATGACTCCAAATGCTCTAAAGGTCATCATGAGATTTGGAGATTTACCCACGAGATCAACTCAACTTGGGAGATATTCGCGCAGCCCAGAACAGCATGATCTTCCAATGCAGATTCGGCGATCCAAATGGACTCTAATGGCAAAACGTTGAATACCAAAGTTGTGCGTCTTGTCGAGAGCTTCGATTTGAACATATAGAAATCCCAATTCGGATCAAGGAGCTAGGAGATAAGGCCCCCGAAATGCCAGCTAAGCAGACAAATCCGAAATCAGACAGATTATCTTCCGAGGCCGATTTGGGGATCTTATCTTCGTTTTCAAGGAAGGAAATGAATACCAAAGTTGAAGATAATTTCGTGCCATACAATTTAGACACTGAATTTGCATTATTTGGAGTCCGGACGTGGGAGATATGACATCGGGAAGGAAGGGCTGCGAATCAGGAAAATCTGGACGAGGCTGATTTTATGGAAACCAAGTTTGCCTCTCTCTCAAGCAAAATCTCGTACAAGGTAAGGTCAAGCACACCCCAAGGCTCCCCAAGGACATAAATACAACCCCCTAGGCGCCCAAGGGGGTGTGTTGGATCAATTCAACTTTCAGAACCACATAGAGGAGAAAGGAGGACGCCCGTAAACCCTAGCAAGGCCCCTCCGGCGCCGCCACAAGATCAAGAGCAAGGAGATTGGATCTTCAAGGGAGAAAGCAAGGCGGAGAGTATCTTTCTCGTCGATCTTCATCTACTTCGGAGGATTCTACACCATGTATCGCGCTACAATGTGTAACATTATGGGGTAAAATCCTTGTTTGTCCTTGGGGTTGAAGGGAGAGCTTGAGTTGTAATCACCGAACCTATGTTTTGGATCTTTTTGTTATCATATTCATGTTGATGGTGCTTCAATCATAATTGCCGGCTGGCTTGCTTTGGGTATGCATCGCTCGTAGCTTCACATATCGTGTTCCTTTTGTTTCTTATTTGATTACCGTCGTGTAGTGACATGTACACGGGAGGGAAAGCATATCGAACTTGGTTCACATCCCTTAGTTTTGCATACCTAGATCACATCAACGCCTTGTGCTCTCGTTGTCCAACCATAGATTACCCTCGTGTAGTGGCTAGTACGCGAGAGGGAAAAGGTTGGACTTGGTGCACCTTTACCTTGATAGATTAGATCGGTTTGTTCATGCTAGGTGGTTACATCTCTAAGCGATCCTAGATTCCTTGGGCAAGCTTTCTAAATTCTTGAACTCTTCATACCTTTACTCTCTTTGTTAATCTCTTTAACATAGAGTAGATTAGTTCTTACATATACATCATCACTTGATAAAGAGCTTTCAATCAACAAGTTTAGTGCTTAGTTGAGCATAGCAATCCACTTGTTCCACATATTGATAACCTTGGGGGATACTCTAAGGGAAAAACTACAACCAACCCGTGCGCTTGCGGATCGAAACTTGACGCACTTTTGAGCCGTCAACAAGCTTTTCTGGCGCCGTTGCCGGGGAACAAGCTAGTTTGCTACGTTTAACTTGGTGTTAATTTTGTTGATCACTAACACTAACTTTTCATCTAGAAAAACCTTTGTTTTTGTTTTGGTTTTTGTTTTTGTTGTCTAGATGGCTCTTGTCAATCACGTCATGAAGGAAGAAGAAAAAACACTAAGGGAGTATGCTACCCCGCGATTGGAGGATATTAAAGTGCAAAAATCAGATTTGATACCCAAGGCTATCGAGTACGGGATCAAGCCTCGAATGATCAAGATGGTAGCATCAAACCCATTTAGAGGGGCGGAGATGGACAATCCATATGGGCACATTGAGCGTTTCACGAGGCTATGCAACATGGTACACCAAGAAGAAGTTCCGGCCGATTGGTACAAATGGAATCTTTTTCCATACTCACTTGCGGATGAAGCGAAAAGATGGCACTCATTTGCATCCTTCGAGGTGGAAGGAAATTGGACTCGATTGGTGAAGAAATTATTTCAAAGATTCTTTCCGATAAGCAAAGTTCAAAATGTGAGGAGACAAGTGATAAATTTTGCGCAAGGAAAAGAGGAAGGAATAGGTCAAGCTTGGAAAAGATTCAATGAACTAATCAAACAAGGACCAAAGCTTGGGTTCTCCGGTGATGTACTCTTGCATACTTTCTATTTTTCTCTAACCCCCGAATGCATGCGGTATGTTCAAATGTGTGCAGGCGGAAATATCATGGAGAAAACACTCACTGAAGCCACCAAACTACTAGAAAAAATAAGCAAAGGGGTGGCCGAGCAAAGAGATTGGGGAGAACATATTCCGGGAAGCGTTGAGCAAGAAACACGTGTGGAGGTACTTGCTGGAATTTCTAGAAAAGAAGCCCCGGAAGTGAAGGAAGAAGAAGCAAAATAAGAAAAGATTGAAGGAGCAACCCACAATGGAGGAAGACCAATCCAAGGCAACAAAATTTGCAAGCTAGAAGAGGAAAAAGGAATAAGCTTAGCGAAGGCAAGGCCGCTAAAGGAGTTCGAACAAATGGATTGGATCCCGATTGACTTCGAAGAAATATACAACAAGAGGAGACCATACCCAAACCAAAAAGAATCCACGAGAACCATAGAGTTAAACTTTCCAAGGGAGAGACACTCGGGGTACGAGCTAGACAAAGAATCGGCCAGAGAAATTATTCAAAGACTTTTCAATGAGGAAGAAGAAGTAGATCCAGATCACATTGCCGAAGTAAAGAAGATTATGGAAGTGAAGCCGGAGGCCTCGCCATATGCACACCTAGCCGAGGTGTACGCGATAGGAGCCGATCATGTCGAAGGTACTTCTCTACCAACACCTCACATAAGTTGCACCATTAATGGGGAGAAAATTTGCAAAGCCTTATGTGACATCAGAGCCCATGTAAGTGTCATGTCTTCCAAGATTTATCATGAGCTTTTTAGTAAAACTTTAAATCTTGCTCCAACACAAATAAAATTGATCATGGGAGATGGTAGAACAACAAGACCTTTGGGTGTGCTTAGAGATTTAGATGTTGCTATCTCAGGTAAAATTATTCCAACTGACTTTTTTGTAATTGATGCTTGCCATGATGAACATGATGATATAATTCTTGGTAGGCCTTTTCTTAAGTTGGTCAATGCCGTTCTTGATGTCGGAAAGGGTAGAGTAACTATTGATCTAGATGGAACTAAACTCACATATGATTTTCTACCCGCTTCTCGTATTGCTTTACCTCTACCTCTTGATAATGAAGAGGTAGAGGACCTTCGTTTTGTTGATACTTTCAGGGACCCTCTCCAACGAGCAATGGAGAATGATGCTATTTATGATGATCAAGACAAGGAACTAGCGGAAGCAACCAAGGAATTAAAGGCACAAGAAGGAAGCTTGGAAGAAGAAAGTTTTGAAGATATTGGAAATTTGCAACAACAAGAACCTGAAGCACCTGATGTTGAGTTAAAGCCACTTCCCAAGGGATTAAAGTATGAATTTTTGGGAGATGATAAGACATACCCGGTCATTGTGAGCGATGAATTGAGTCCGGAAGAGATGGATAAGTTGCTGAATTTATTGAGAAGGCATAAGAAGGTGATTGGGTATGCAATAAGTGACTTGAAGGGTATTAGTCCAGCCTTTTGCACCCACCGCATACCACTCGAAGAACAATGCAAGCCCGTTGGTGAGCATCAAAGAAGGTTGAGCCATTCCATGCGCGAGGTGGTGAAGAAGGAGGTGATCAAATTGTTGGATGTCGGAATAATATACCCCGTGCCACAGTGAATGGGTGAGCCCGGTGCATTGTGTACCAAAGAAGGGAGGAATAACAATTGTGAAGAATGAGAAGGAAGAATTGATACCGCAACGGATCGTGACCGGGTGGAGAATGTGCATCGACTATAGGAAGTTGAACAAGGCAACAAGGAAGGATCACTTTCCGCTACCATTTATCGATGAGATGCTTGAAAGGTTAGCCAAACATTCCCACTTTTGTTTCCTTGATGGATACTCGGGGTTCATGCAAATTCCTATCCATCCGGGTGATCAACACAAGACAACCTTCACGTGTCTGTATGGAACTTTTGCATATAGAAGGATGCCATTTGGTTTATGTAATGCCCCAGCCACCTTTCAAAGATGTATGACAGCTATATTCTCAGATTTTATTGAAGAAATTATGGAGGTATTCATGGATGACTTCTCGGTGCATGGTACGTGTTTTGAAAGTTGCTTGGAAAATTTGGAAAAAGTCCTTAAAAGGTGTGGAGAAATTGACTTGGTGCTTAATTGGGAGAAGTGTCACTTTATGGTGAAACAAGGGATAGTCTTGGGACATGTCATCTCCGAGAGAGGAATAGAGGTGGACAAGGTGAAGATTGAAACGGTTGAAAAGTTACCACCCCCGACGAATATAAAATCGTTAAGAAGCTTTCTCGGGCATGCCGGATTTTATAGGAGATTTATAAAGGATTTCTCGAAGATCACCAAGCCTTTGACATGACTTCTCCAAAAAGATGTGGAATACGACTTTGATGAAGAATGCTTGCATGCCTTTCGGATGTTGAAGCAATCTCTCATAAGAGCACCAATTATGCAACCACCCGATTGGAATCTACCATTTGAGATAATGTGCGACGCAAGTCATTATGCCGTTGGAGCCGTTCTTGGACAAAGGAAGGAAGGGAAGGTACATGCAATTTATTACGCAAGCAAAACACTAAATGAAGCTCAAGTGAATTATGCAACTACGGAGAAGGAATTGCTTGTCGTGATGTTCGCATTTGAAAAATTCAGATCCTATATTGTGAACTCAAAGGTGAACGTGTATACCGACCATGCTGCAATCAAGTACCTTTTGTCCAAGAAAGATGCCAAGACACATTTGATTAGATGGATTCTACTATTACAAGAGTTTGATATGGAAATTACAGACAAGAAAGGTCGGATAATGTTGTAGCCGGTCACCTATCAAGGATGCATCATGGAGACGATGGGATGGAGGTAATTGAAGATAGAATGAGAGATGACCATCTATATCGGGTACTTGATAGGAGAGGATGGATGAATGATATTATAAGGTGCTTACGGAAGATGCCACTAGATCACTTGGATAAAAATGTTAAAAGAAGGGTAATTGCCGAGAGCAGAAAATTTTATTAGGATGCACCATACCTATATAGATTGGGAGATGATGGAATGCTAAGAAGATGCGTACCGCGGGAAGAAAGAGAAGAAATTCTAAGAAAATGCCACTCATCGGAGTTTGGAGGACATTATGGACACTTTAGAACGCAAGCAAAGGTATGGGCAAGCGGATTCTATTGGCCTGATATGCACAAGGATGCAAAAAGGTTTGTTACAACTTGCCCGGAATGCCAAAGAAGTGGAAATATATCACAAAGGAATGCAATGCCGCTGAATTATAATTTGCAAACTGATCTATTTGATGTTTGGGGCATCGACTTTATGGGACCTTTCGTGAACTCGCATGGATATGAACACATCTTGGTCATAGTTGATTATGTATCAAAATGGGTTGAAGCAATTCCATGTAGGAAAGCATCTACGGAAGAAGCTATTCAAATGATCTAAGACGGTGATATTTCCTCGATATGGTGTTCCTAGAATTTTGATAAGTGATGGTGGATCACACTTTATTGGCAAAGATTTCAAAAGATGCTTGGCAAAGTTGGGAATCGAGCATAGGGCCTCCACGGCCTATCATCCAGAAACAAATGGCCAAGCGGAAACATCGAACAAGTAACTCAAAGACATCCTCAAGAAGACGGTGACTAAAGGAGGAAAAGATTGGTCAAAGAAGCTAGACGGAGCATTGTGGGCATATCGGACTACGCATAAAACACCGATAGGTATGACCCCTTATCAATTTGTTTACGGAAAAACATGTCATTTACCGGTAGAACTAGAGCACAAAGCTTATTGGGCAATAAAGGAGATGAATCTTGATATTGATGCGGCACGAATAAAGAGGAGGATTCAAATAAGTGAAATTGAAGAGCTAAGATTGAAGGCATATCACAGCGCTAGCATCTATAAAGAAAGGATGAAGAGATGGCACGACAAAAGATTGCATAAGAAGGAATTCAAGGAAGGAGACAAGGTCTTACTATACAATTCTTGATACAAGGTCTTCGGCAAAGGAAAATTGCAAAGCAAATAGGATGAACCACACGTCGTACACTCGGTGTCACCATCGGGAGCGGTAACAATCATGGACGTCAAGGGAGATCAATATGTTGTGAATGGACAGCGACTCAAGGTATTCCTAGAGCCCGACATTGTGCCCATTAAATACATTGACGTCTACACCTTGGATGGTGACCCGGATCATCAAGACTAGCGATGAAAACAAGGTAAGTTTGTAAATAATTTTTATTTTTTTATGAACATCCCACCTTTACCCCTTATTTATTTTATGACAAGGACGTCGTATGTTTTAAGTGTGGGGGAGGTGTGATCTCTTGTTTTTTTAGTTAAGTTATTTCCTTTAAAAATAGTTTGATGGTGTGATTTAAATTAGTATAGAGTCAATAAAAACAATATCCTTGTGCAAGTTTTTCCTTTCCTCTACTTGTTGGTTTGTTCTTTACCTTTATTATTTGAGCATGAGTAATGAGCTTTAATGTTTACTGTGGTGCTTAATGGAAGTTTGCCTATAAAGTACCCATACTCTACTTTATTCTAGAACCTCACTTTGACTTTGCTATGAGTAAGACTAAAATTGGAGGCTTTTTATTTCTGAAAATTTATGAAAAACCCTTGCAATAAAGGTTAGCATCTCCTTTTGCCAAGTCGAGAGACAAGCATATCCTATACAAGGCCTATATTATATATTCTCCACCATAAGTGTTGTTAGCATGATGAATTGGGTTAGGACTTTTCTCTCTTGGGAGATCTAATTTCGAGCAATGATCATGTCCTTGATATTATACCTTTTATTGCTAGCCTCGTCATACATTCGGTAACAGGAACTTCACATTGAATGCCCCATATATCGCCGGATTCCATACCCAAACCATAGACATCTTTTTATCATCTTATTCCTTGAACACAATCCATGTCCGAAGATTCATTCCATTTTTAGGCAAGGATTTATTTAAAATTCAGATTGTGATTCATGTCAAAGAGATGAGCGAAAGACTTCGGAAAGAGATCAAGATGTCAAGAAAAGAGAATAGAAAAAAAATAACATGCGTGTGTGCGCATAAAAAAGAAGAGAAGAAAGAAAATAAAAAAAGGAAGAAAGGAGAAAAAGGAGGAATTCAAGGCAAAGCAAGGAAGATATATTGAGGGATGATGAATCAAATGAAGATCAAGAGAAGTGCAAGGAAGGATGCGTCAATGTTGAGAACGAATCTTCAATATTCCAACCATGTGCAATCCGACATCGAGGACATCATTAGTGCCTTGAAGTCATTATTCTTTTTCCCTTTGCACATGTCCACCATTCTAAATCTTCTCATCCTTGATACCCTTACATTATGGTTTAATTCTCATGATCATTGGCTCAGAAGGTGAACGACCACTAGAGGATTTTCTTAGCTTGATAATACTTGTGTTAACTTCACTAGCCATACCCATAGCTCCACCTTACATTATAAATGAGAGACTTGTGGGAGGTTAGAGTTTATAAACTATCTAGGATAGCCACTTTAAATGAGCGACATGTGAGGACTTGGAGAAAGACTTTGTCTAATACTTGTTACAGGAATTTTATTTTAAACTCGTGGAAAACCCTCCAACGGAAGTAAAAAAGTAAGTATGGTGGATTTGAGGATCTCTAGTACAAGGAATGAGTTGTGGGGTAAGTCTTGAATTGGCAATATTTCTAAATGCCCATGTTTATGTCATGATCATTGCTTTCATATTTCTTATACTAAAGATGAAGGTTTAACTAACTTGTAAGGAAAGGTGAGACGAAGCACATTTCAACTCCATAGATGAATGACTTTTGCAAGCAACTTGCTCGAGGACGAGCAAGATCTAAGTGTGGGGGAGTTGTTGGAGATCAAATATGACACCCCTAAGGAACTTGTTACACTTTGGTTTCGGCTTTGATTTGGAACTAACTCGCCACTAGGCATACTAATGATGTAACAAGTTCGACACGAGCACGTGTTTTTGGAGTGTGTTGTTTACGCAGGATTTTAGCGCTTAAAGGACACTTCCGGGCAAAGTTCATGAAGCACCTTATGAGAAGATAATGAAGTCCGGCACAAGTCAAGACTCAAAGTGAACATGACTCCAAATGCTCTAAAGGTCATAATGAGATTTGGAGATTTACCCACGAGATCAACTCAACTTAGGAGATATTCACGCAGCCCAGAACAGCATAATCTTCCAATGCAGATTCGGCGACGCAAACAGACTCTAATGGCAAAACGTTGAATACCAAAGTTGTGGGCCTTGTCGAGGGCTTCGATTTGAACATATAGAAAGCCCAATTCGGATCAAGGAGCTAGAAGATATGGCCCCCGAAATGCCAGCAGCGTAGACAAGTCCGAAATCAAACAGATTATCTTTCGAAAACGATTTGGGGATCTTATCTTCGTTTCCAAGGAAGGAAATGAATACCAAAGTTGAAGATAATTTCGTGATAATTTCGTGCCATACAATTTAGACACTGAATTTGCATTATTTGGAGTCCGACGTAGGAGATATGACATCGGGAAGGAAAGGGTGTGAATCAAGAAAATCTGAACGAGGCTGATTTTATGGAAACCAAGTTTGCCTCCCTCCCAAGCAAGATCTCGTGCAAGGCAAGGTGGAGCACACCCCAAGGCTCCCCAAGGATATAAATACAACGCCCTAGGCGCCCAAGGGGGTGTGTTGGATCAATTCAACTTTCAGAACCACATAGAGGAGAAAGGAGGACGCCCGGAAACCCTAGCAAGGCCCCTCCGGCGCCGCCACAAGATCAAGAGCAAGGAGGACATTGGATCTTCAAGGGAGAAAGCAAGGTGGAGAGCATCTTTCTCGTCGATCTTCATCTACTTCGGAGGATTCTACACCATGTCTCGCGCTACAATGTGTAACATTATGGGGTAAAATCCTTGTTTGTCCTTGGGGTTGAAGGGAGAGCTTGAGTTGTAATCACCGAACTTATGTTTTGGATCTTTTTGCTATCATATTCATGTTGATGGTGCTTCAATCTTAATTGCCAGTTGGCTTGCTTTGGGTATGCATTGCTCGTAGTTTCACATATCGTGTTCCTTTTGTTCCTTATTTGATTACCGTCGTGTAGTGACATGTACGCAGGAGGGAAAGCAGATCAAACTTTGTTCACATCCCTTAGTTTTGCATATCTAGATCACATCAATGTCTTGTGCTCTCGTTGTCCAACCATAGATTACCCTCGTGTAGTGGCTAGTACGCGAGAGGGAAAAGGTTGGACTTGGTGCACCTTTACCTTGATAGATTAGATCGGTTCGTTCTTGCTAGGTGGTTACATCTCTAAGCGATCCTAGATCCCTTGGGCAAGCTTTCTAGATTCTTGAACTCTCCATACCTTTACTCTCTTTGTTAATCTCTTTAACCTAGAGTAGATTAGTTCTTACATATACATCATCACTTGATAAAGAGCTTTCAATCAACAAGTTTAGTGCTTAGTTGAGCATAGTAATCCACTTGTTCCACGGATTGATAACCTTGGGGGATACTCTAAGGGAAAAGCTACAACCGACCCGTGCACTTGCAGATCAAAACTTGACGCGCTTTTGAGCCGTCAACACGTCCATCGCCAAGTGAGGGAGAAGAGGGGCGACCACCACGTGCCGACCGCGGGGGAGGGGCAGCGGCCAAATCCGGCCACCACGCGCCGGCCATCGCCGGATCCGGCCTCCACGCTGCGGATCCGGCATCCGCCGCTTGTCGACGCCGGGAGGAAGCTGGCCGCCGCCGGATCCCCCGTTTGTGGGGAGGAGACTGCCGGCCACCGCCAGATCCGGCCTCCACGTGTCGGATCCGACCTCCACGTGTCGGATCCGGTCGTGGGGGAGAGGAGCCGCCGTGGGGGAGAGAAGAACCTTCGGAGGGAGGGGCCATCCGTTGTGCTGCCGAGGAGGGGGCGCGCGCCGTGGGTCGGGGGAGGAGGAGGAGAGGAGGTGGGAGAGGAGGAGGAGGTGGCCGGCGGTGGGGTAGAGGGCCGGGGAGGGAGACTGTGGTGGGGCGCGGGGGAGATGTTGCCTGCGGTGGGCGCGTGGGGGAGAGGGGGATGGGGGCGGCGGCAGGGCGGCGGCAGGAGGTGTGGGAGGTGGGCCTTTTATATCTAGGTTAGTTGGGGTGCGGGGGAGAGGTGGGCCAGCGGGCGGATTAATGGGCCGGTGGGCGGATTAATGGGCCGACTGCTTTTTGTCGTGCGCTAATGAAAAAACGCACGACAAACATTTTTATATCTATTTATATGTCTATTTATATCTCATAATTATAGTTCGTATTAAAAATATCAAATGGATCTGGAAAATTACCATAATTTATACTTGAGACAACTTATGTTGTATATTGCCTACATAAAAAAAATTTATAAGATTTTTTTAGGGAGGAACCCGACCGGCCAGCCACCCACGCTCGTCATCAAGTCGCAAGTCGCGCAATTTTTCGCACAAAATCGCGTCGCTACTCGGTCGGCAGGACTCGAACCTGTGACCACAAGCCCCGCGCGTGCCTCTCTTACCACTACATCACACACTAGTACGTGTCCATATCCTGTTTTCTATCTCCTCATATTATACAACGCCAAGTATAAATTGCTTATTTGAGGCTCTAAATGGATTTCATTAGTTAAATATAGCAAATAAACACCGGAGCCAATTGGATTTTTGAGATATAGACAAATCTCATAATTTTTATCTTCATTTGCATTTTTGAGGGGCTATTAAATTTGGGGTTTAGGAGGACATATATATGGGAAAAAACTTTGCCATGCGCCATACCAAAAACGCACGGCAAAGGCTTTATATAGAAAATCTTAATTTTACATAGAAAACACTAAAATTATCAAATGACATCAAAAAAACACCAAAATTTACATACAACAACTTATATTGTCTATTGCTTATAGAAAAATTTTGAATTCAAATTCAAATTTGATCGTTGCTTTTCATTCAAACCTAACTATCTACTTCTCAACTCTCTGAAACTTCTTCAGAGATGTTTTGATTTGTAAGCAACGTACATGAGAAAATGTTCAAAACTTGTTCAAATTTTTACTACAGCCTCCACGTATGATATCATGAGCCCTTGACGAATCTTATAATTTTCGGACATCATTTGCATTTTTTAGAATTTTAAAATTATTTGGACACACGATCATGGTCGTGTTTTCTAGTCAAGATGTTCAAATTTTCTTTTGATTTCATGGAAGAGGTGTTAAATTAGGCTAAATAACATGAATATTATTTTTTTACTCATTTTACTCTATTATTTGAATCACTTGTAGTTCAAATTTGGCTTCTTTGAAAAAATTGCTTGAAATGCAATTAATTAGTTAAATATAGCAAATTAATACAAAAATCTACCAAATTTTACCATGAAGTATCACATGTTGTATGTATAGAGTAGAAAAAATTTCAAAGTGAGGAGAATTTGTTTTGAGGAGCTATTGAATTTGAGGCTTAGGAGGACATATATATAGAAAAAAAAACTTTGACGTGCAAAGAGGTATCTTTGCCGTGCGTCGGACTGGAAAATGCATGGCAAAGAGGGCAACAAAAAACTTTTCCCTCCCCTTGCTAACGGTGGGTAACGGCCGGTAGAAAAAAAAATGTTTGTCGTGCGCCGGAGAGAAACGCACGGCAGAGACAAAGGGAATGTCTTTTCCGTGCGGCACGAAACAAAACGCACAGCAAAGATTCTGGGTGCGTTTGGCACTGCTCCGGCTGTGCTGGTGGAGCTGAATCCGTTTTGGATATCGTTTGGCAAAACAGATTCTCCTGTATTTGTTAGAAGAATGTAAAAGGTGAAATGTCCTATATGCCCTTGACCCTATGCGTTGTTATCATGTATTACACATTGATGCTAACGTCTTTATAAAGATAATTAACAATAATAAAAATAGATAATTAACAATAATAAAAATAAGTAATTCAAGGTAATTAATAAATTAAACTAGGTAAATAACAAATCAATCCAAGATAATTCATAATAACATGCTCAAGATAATTCATAATGTTCATCCGAGAGCCAAGATAATTCATAATGCTCAAGACAAATCAATCCAAGTGCCATCTCGGAATGTTCATTGCATTGACTCCTACAAGATAACTGACATGCTCAAGATGATCTAGAAATATAGATGGCTCTAGCAAGGTCATCTCGGAATTTATCCATCATCCGATCATCAGCTTCCGCACTCGATGTATCCCCAAGAGCTTGTGAAATACTGTTCCTTCTATACCTTTTAGGTATAGTGGGTATATAATCAGGATTGCGGCCACATTTCAGGAAATGTTTATCCTCTGCATGATTCTCACGAATGAAATTATGGAGACACATGGTTGCGGCAACAATCATCATCTGCTTCTCCATTGGGTAACTCGGCATCTTGTAAAGTATTCTCCACTTCTGTTTCAACACACCAAAAGAGCGTTCTACTACATTGCGAATACTTGAATGCAAATGGTTGAAATGCTCTTGCTCACCATTTGGAGCAGGCCCTCTCCTCCAATCTGGCACATGATACCTCTGACCCTTGTATGGTGACAAGTATCCAGGTCTATTTGGGTACCCGGCATCAACCATATAATATTTTCCTGAACACACATGTTAAAAATCCAAGGTTGTTATGAGGCACATGCACATAGGTATATACATGAGAGAAAATGGAGATAAATGACCCGACATACCTAGAGGAGGGTGTGGAAATGTGTTGGCATCAAGTTCGAGGGCATGAAAGAGCACATTAGTGTCATGCATAGACCCGGGCTGCCCAACAGATGCATAAGTGAACCTCATGTCAAAATCAACTATAGCAAAAACATTTTGTGTAGCAATACCACTCCTACCAATGTATCTAATACGGTCATTAGTACGTGGTGTCGCTGAAATGTGCGTACCATCCAAAGCCCCAATGCAATCTTTGAAGTGTGGCATCATTCTTCGATCATTAATAATTCTGGGATGAGTATTAGAGAAATTAGGGTCAACTGGCCTTATGTAGTCTGCACCCATAGCCACCATACACATCAAGACCTCCTCAAATTTTCTGCTAATTGTTTCCGAGGAATGCTTGAATATACCATCTATACCACTGTTGGACATTGCTTGGCCACAAGGAAGAAGGAAAATAGCCAGTGACTCTATAGAACTCATATGAATAGTTGATTGCAGTCCATAATTCTCAACTAACAAATCATGCAACATGCAAAATAGATGTGCATTCATTCGGAATTGCTTATGACTTTCACATGGAGTGTTCAGTTTTTCCAAAGTCCAACCGTGTCCACTTTGGTAAGGAGTTCTATTAGGATTCTTGTCATGGTATGTCATGAAGTACTTGGCAGCAATAAGAGCAGTAGCAAATTGACAATTCTGAGCCTGCCGCAACAAAGATAAAGTGTTTGTAACCCACTCTTCATCACATCTGTACATCACACAAATACTCATGAATTAATTAAAGTCATACAAAGCATAGAATGGATAAATAAATAATTATTCCAAGCCACAATCAAAGGATACAAGGGATAAATAAATAATTATTCCAAGCCACAATCAAAGGATACAAGGGATAAAAAAATAATTATTCCAAGCTACTGAGGGGCCTCATTTTTAGTCATCCATTCATACTTCCTCTTCAGCCAATCAAACCTCTCCTCACGAGTATCAAAAGTCATAAACATCTCACGTTCTTCTCTCTTGGTAAAAACTAGAGTTGCAACAAAATGCTCATTAGTTGATGGAACAGCTCCACAATCCTTGACCAAAGCCATGACATCCTTGATGGAACAACCAGATAAATCCTCCTTCCTTACAATAGACTCACAAGATGCAGTTGTCCTCTCATTCATCTCCACAATCTTTCCCAGTTGTTCATGAAACCAATTACCTCCATTTGTCTTAGGTTTCTTTAACTTCATGTTACTAGCCCCCCCCCACCTCTCTTTAAACCTTGCACACTTGTGGGAGTCACCTCCTCTGGCTCATTGTCATCATCATTGTCTGCTTCATCTTCGTCATCAACAGCAATTGGAGGGGTGTGACGAGGTGCTATGCCACTTGAAGCGGACCAATGCTCATCACCGGTGTTCCGAATGTCTTCAAACATAATCTCCAATTGCTCTTCATTTTGTAGTCCTCTTTGCTTGAATCTGGTAGAGCCTTTTACATCCTGAAAATGCAATATTCAAATATTCAGTTAATTATGATGTTGTAAAATGGCAAAAATGAAACAAATTCAGCAAATAATGAAATCTCCACTTACTTTTGTGGTTTTCTTCCACCAAGCTTCTGGCATTACAATATTCGTCCCATATTCATCCCATCCAAGACCTGTCTCATTTCGTTTCAATTTCTTCCATATACCATAATCTTGCTTCAACTTGTCCCATTTATTCTTGAATTGCCTTCTACTATAAGCAATTCCAGTCCTCTCTTTAAATCTTGCTATCACATTATTATACCCAGTCTTATTCAAGTGAGTACTGGATCTATGTCCTTTCAAAACTTCATCAGCAAATATTTCACAAACTATTCTAGTGTTGTCATCATCCACTCAGCCAAACTGTTGCCAACAAGATCAGCTATCAGCTACTGTAATCATTCATTCAAGTATCAGGACATTTGCTTGGCATTTGGAAAAAAAATGAGTGAAGGGAGTTCCATCCACCAAGTTACTATTTCTAAATTCTTTACAGCAGACGCATATATTATTGTTTACATAAATAAATTGTTCTTTACACAAAGCAATTATATGTGTCAACGTGTAACAAGATGTAGTGATCTCATATATATAGGCAATATATTTTTATTTATGCAAAGAATTTCTCCTAAAGTATCAGAGAAAACAGGCAACAACATGTAACTCTTATGAATTTCTCCAGACTTGTTACACCTTTGGTGTTTTAACCGTACAAGCTGAGGTGTAATAAGGGCAAGCCGGCCACAAACTACGGAATGTGCACATTACTGTTTTCTGATCCTACAAGCTACTACAACACACAAGATTAGCAGTGGCAATTCAAACCAATGTATCTGATATACTCTCTTTAACAAGCAAATTTCATGGCACTGTAAGCATTCAAGCAAATTTCATTTTAATTACACATGAGTAGTCCAGTACCAACAACCAAACGGATCAGGTTATACATTTTATTTCCATTGGCATGTTCGTGGCAAGAAACTGAACAAAAGAAACAGCATGCTCCTAGTCATACCCAGATTCGGTGAGGTCGACGTCGACGGATGCAGGAGCAGTCCTAGCTGCCGGTGGCGGCCTTGGTGCGTGCCCACCTCTCCGGCGAGCTTTAATGGCCCGAAGTTCACGAGCAGTCGCCGGCACTTCAAACCGTTGGACACCCGGAGATGCTGTCTCCTTGCTGGCCGCCGGCGTCGTTCCACTGATGCCAGCAGTTCCAGCGCTTCCGGCCGGCACGGGAACGGCCGATGCGCCGGCCACCTGGCCCGCTGCGGCTGGGAAGCCACCCCAAGAGGCGCTTGCACCTCCACCAGCACCGGCGAGGCTTGCCCACGACGGACCTCCAAGGCCGCCGCCGTCCGCTGGCGCCGTGCTTGCAGCTCCAGGTGCCCCGGGGAGGCCGGGCCACGCGCCGGCATGGACTCCCGCCGCGGCCAGCAGGGCGCTCAGCGACCCCGTCGGAAGCCCACCCGGCCACAAGAACGGCGCGGCACCGTCTCCTACGCCGGCCAGGAACGGAGCTCCGGCGGCCTCCCGGCCGGGCACGAGCGGGACACCGGCCGCATCCCGCGTCTCCTCGCCGGATCCGCCGCCCGCCGATCCATGCGGGAGCAGCCGCCGCTACTCGGGATACGACGGGATTGAACAGAGGGCCGGATGAGTCAATCGATGGGGTGGCAGATTGCTTGTAATTTCGGCGAAGTTGAAGGGCAGTTTCGTAACCGGAATTGTGGGGCGCGCGCGGAGCTGGGAGAAGCTAGTATTTTCGGCTCCGTGTCGTAAAAATTGCTCCAGTCAGCTCTTTTTCCGGTAGATTCTAGCGAGGATCCGTTTTTTTAACCCCTTTGGCAGGGCTCCGGCCAAAATGGCTCGCGGAGCCGCCCGTGAAGCCCTGCCAAAGGGTCCCTCTTTGCCGTGTGTCGAAAATAAAACGCACGGCAAAGATTTTTTGCCGTGCGTTTTTCAAGACGCACGGCAAAATGAGCTCTTTGCGTGCGCGTGATAGAAAGCGCACGGCAAAGATCATAACGCACGACAAACATCGGTTTACCGTAGTGTATTACGCCTTGCTTGATCCTACTGGCCACTTAATTAACGGCAGCAGTGACATATTATGTGACCCAACTCCAGATTATTGAGTGATTAAGTGTCAAGTAATCTATAAAGTAGCTGATCACCAACCAGTCAGCCTTGGCATATACATGGATCAGAGCAAACTAAAGCGTGTGTGTAAGTGTGTTAGACTGTCTCCAACCGTAGAAATGCAAAACCAAGACCCATTCCCCGTTTTAGGTGGTGCACAGCGAATGCATCGCGTCCCAAAAATTGAGCTTCTCCAACAGCAGGAACGCACAAGTAGCAGCAGCAGGCCGGCCATGGGAGCTCGACTCCGTCCATGGAGGAGCTCGGCCCCGGATGAAGGAGCCCGACCATGGTGGAGCTCGGCCCCTGGAGTCGCCCGAACATGGCGGAGCTTGGCCCCTGGAGTTGCCCAGCGTGGCAAGCCAGACCCGAAGCAGGGGCAGGAGCAGCGGGAAGAAGAGCAGCTCGTGGCGGCGGTGCCGTCGAGGAGCAGCAACTCGGGCGCCGGGGAAGGGGAGCGATGGGCGAGGTGCAACGCGCAGGCGGACGCGGCGGCTAGGGGAGCTCGACCACGCCGGCCAGGAGGACGCCGAGCCAAGCGCCGTAGCATCGTCGCTAGTGGACCCGACGCCTGGGTGGACACGCAGAAGGACGGAGGGAGGATGCATACTTGCATCGCGCGTCGGAGACGAGCCAAAATGCGTCGCTCCTTTGCGTTGTCTGTTGGAGGCTTTTTTTGACCCAAAACAACTGTGCACGACCTATTTTTGGGTTTGGGTTGTGTCGTTGGAGATAGCCTTAAAGGCTGAACCACGCACACCGGCCCATGCATATTTTTTATTTTTAGAATTTTAATTTGCATTTCACTACCACGTCCACCGTCTTTCTTTTATGGAGCTTATTCATGAGTAAGCACAAGACACATCCTTTTGTGCCTTTGACCATGTAATCATATTTTTAAATGATGTACCTTTGCATTCCCGTCTAGCGTTGACATGTTGGATCAATTTAACTATTTATCCATGGTTGACCGCTCGCTCAAATATATGACCCATGACAGTAGTTAGTGTAGTGTCCTTTACTGTATTTGAGATATTCTAGAAGTCAAAGTGATTAAAATAGGGAACATATATGGTGGAAACTGCAACCTTCGTGAAAACCTGTGCAAACCATGACAAAAAAAATCGTCTAAATTCAACAAAAAAATCACACATATAGATGATATAATGATATACAACTTTGTAAAATATCTTGTCCAAACTCGATTTCTTTTGTGAGATATAAAAATAACACAAGCTAAACACAAGCCCTTCTCTTGTTCTCGGTACCTGTGCACGTGAGCTTAGGGCTCATGTGGCCCCCCAAAAAAGGCACTCGTTTGGATCAAAAAAGGGATCATATAGATTTCTGTTTAGTTAAACAATTTAAATTTTGAATAATGCTGGTTTATATGTTTGATTAATAAGCCTTGAAGGGATCCATGCCCAAAGTTACAATGCGAAGTTTTATCTTAAGTACTCTTCTTTCGTCTCAATCTTATTGTTTCTTAAATAAAACTTATTTATATTTTGTTTTGTGTTCTATTCTAGCTTCGGTAGGGACCAAATCAAAAGATACCTATTTCATTTCGTAGGTTGGAATACTCTCTATACACGATTTCGTTATTATGGTCATGCATATAATATATATGAGATGGTGCTAGCATCTTGTCTGGACCATATGCAAAAATAATTGAACCCAATATTTATCAATAAAGTAGATAGACTTCACTAAGAGTCTTTTCTTTCTTTATTTGTTACCAAAGCTAAACTTTATGTCCTTTTAAGGTAACATGTACATACTGAAAAGTGTTAATATATTGGCCTTTAATTTTTCTCCTACTAATGAACTATGAGGATGGAATCTAGTACTCCAAAGAAGGATGTGGCAATATTTATTAGTTACCGATGAAATCTTTCATATGCAACTGCTATCACAAAATATTCACTGGAACATAAGACTTATATATAATTCATCTGGTGAAGCTGAACAAAGGTTTATCAGCGGTGGATCAAAAGAAAATTAATTAGCTGACCCACACATGTATATTTGCACAACAAAGTCATTATTTGTCTGTTGAAAATAGTAATGCCGAAAGTAATAAAGGTAGGTCTTGTGTGGCACATCAACCTAGCATTCAGAATAATCGAAAGAGATGAAAGTACTAAATCAATCGATCGAGTAATAATCCGAGAAGGACATATTGCGATCCTGATCACACATAAAAAGCTAAGAGCCACATATCAAAACAAACAAAAAAAGATTAACCATTATTTCACCAGGCTTTTATGCAAAGTGACTTTTACATCAATGTCAAGAAGGATAAAAACCGTGTAACATGAAGAGTAATGCATTTTGAATCATCAAATCGACAATGCAAGCAAATTTTTTGCAATCCGAAATGGTGTGGGAACGTGGGATGATGCTGACATTGAAATTTGGCAACCACACACTAACCTCTTGATTCTCCGTGAATCCATGTAGGTATCTATCGCTCTCTTGCAGCACGCTCGTCGTATTAGTGTAGGTGCCTTGCCTGCCAGTCTTTCATGGTCGGCCAGAAAAATCGCACATCTCACTGATGTCCAGTTACCCTGTGGGTGGTCATGTCAAAGTGTTTTTGAAAGGAATAAACATCTTTTTTATCATTTATTTTTTCCCGCTGTTCATGTGGGATTGATGTATGGAGTACCTGCTTGGTACATCAAGCAAATCTTTATTCGGCTCTTTATTCGTCCATTGCCTTTGATTCAGCAAGTGTGGCAGTGTGGGTGGTAGGGAAAAAAGATTCACATGTATGTACATCATATCAAATAATGTGTGCTACGGTATAGCTAATAAGCACTGCTTTTGAAAGGGATAAAGAAATGGATCACGATGAACTTGCATGAGCTTCAACCTTTTCATTTCAAGTCTATCTGCTGCCGAGGCGGGATAAATATCAGAAGGCGGCCTCTCGTGTCAACAATGGACGCTTCTTATGGTCTATCCTCGTAGTTGACAGTAGATTCGATCAGTTTATTATGTTCTTGCGTGCATTGGACGTGCTCACTAAATTAACCATTATCTATTTATCTGCCACTGTTAACCTCTGATCGGCCCATAATGGTATCATAGTGTAAAGCAGTGGACCATACGGTGACATCCTTGCACCATTAGTGCCTTTTCCATTTACATTCGGCGGCAGTTCTTTATCAAACCATGCATGTCTCTTGACTTGCTAATTTTATATCCATGCCTATCATGCCATGAGATAATATAATGTTTCAAAAGTTTGTCAAAACCATCACACAGAGCAGTATATGCTGTATTTCATTGACAGAAATCAAAAGTTTTCCTGAATCGTGTCGACTGTATCGGACCCTACAGCAGCCATGAAATCAAAAGAAATACGGCAAAACAGATAGCTTTTGTGTTGGCCTACACCAGGCTCACATAGCTCGCAACTTTTCTGTCAATGCCACTAGATCGACCAACAAAGATACCAGACATGAGACGAGAATGAAAACGAAACATACATGAGTAGATATAAAGTTGCCCTGCTCGATATAATCCTCACGAGAATAACGTTAGCACACAGATATGCATAGGCAAAAAGTATGATATGTGTGCTGAACAAAAAACTCTCGATCGTCTCTCGACCAATCCATGCTAGGCAAACATCCATGAACAATTGTCTTCTGCATGTTGGCTTCAGTTTGTTGGTGCGTGTGGTGACCATCAGTCCACCACTACCGCACGCACGCCGGCGTGGTCGCCGGGAAATGGCCTGGAAGACACGTCGATAAAGCGCGGCGGCGAGCGGGGCACGCGGCAGCGGCTGGGTGACGCCGGGTCCGGCCTTGTGGGAATCGGCTCAGGTTTTTGTTGGACGCTGACAACGTCCACATCGCCAAGATGTATATAGTGGACGCTGTGTTGTCGTATGCACGAGAACTGCAAGGATTTATATAGTTGGGATAGTTCCGGGCATATACTGATGATTCTAAAAGCAGCTGCAGGTAGCTGATATTTGTTCATCCACCTAGACCAACGAATTTAAACAGCTGGGAATTTTTCAAAATTAAGTTTCCTGGTCAACAAGGAATTGATCGATTATTCCGGCTTTTCACTTTGGCTGGTGGATCATTGGATGTGCCCAATTGATGAGGAGAATAAAAGGTCGACGCGGTGGTGATCGATGATTTATTTCGTCATTGTTGTTATAGATCAAGAAGCATTTCATGATCTAGACAGGGGCACCGATTATCAGTCGATCCATCGTGTACGTGTAAAATGGTTTGATGCATGAGGTATCCAGTGTAGAGGGGATCTATATCTCAAGCCGAGAGTGGACAGCTCGGCAACTTTTGCACGTGGAAAAGAACCGGATCGGATGTCCCCTACAACAAGCTGCTGCTGGTGCACGTTGCTATGGCTAGAAGCGCGTGTAGTGCGCGTGTAGTGCGCATGCACTTACATGGATTCATTCAAGCTGCTGCTGGTGCACGTTGCTGGTGCACGTTGCTGCTGGTGCACGTTGCTATGGCTAGCAAGGTTTTCAAGTTTCTTCTCGTTTGGCCAGGCCCAGTAATGAGTGTGTCGTCCGTCACTAGTTGAGGCGTGTGATGGCCAAGCAGCAGCTATATGACCATTCAACGTACAAGTGCCGTGTCATCGATCAATTTCCCATTGAACCGTGAGATGGGACTACCTGATGATTAGGTACCAAGAAAATTAAATGTGTAGTCCAATGGTGACAAAGATTTGAAGAAGTAAAATCATGAAGAATTACAGTGCCAACGATGTTATTGTTTCCAAAAGATTGGAGGATCATGATCCGTTAGTGCGTGAAGGCCTCTCTTGACTTCATTTTGAGCCAGGCCCAGCTGTAAAAGGGGAGAAAAAGTACATACGTCATGTATAGCTAGCCCAACCCAACTCTCGGCCAAGCTACGCTAGCTTCATCAATCTGAAAAACATATTGTTGACTTGTTATCCGGCCGGCCATCTGCGCAGATCATCTTGATGAGTGCCGGTGGCGGCGGCGTGCCTGTCGTCGTTGCCGGCCTCTGTCTCTGTCCGCCGCTTCAGCCATGGTCAACCCAAACCCACCGTCTGATCGATGATGGAGATGACCTGGTGGATCGATCCGGCGATATGATGGTGCATTGTATCATGTTGTGCGCAAGCAAGAGGGGCTTGATGGGTTACGTCGCATCATCACTACTAGATAGCCAGCTACTTGGTATCTTAGCAGTGGTAGCTACACTCACGATGCTGTCGCTCAGGCTTTTTGTTGTGTCATTGCTGCCTGATCGACAGGCACTCTTTCTCTTCTATGTTGCCCACAATTTTCTTTTATAATGGAAGTTTTATTAATTTCAAGACATTAAATCAAGTGGAAGTATAGTTTGTTTTTTTCTTTTCTTTTTGCCTTCCGGCCTATGGTCTATCAGGACTGTAGTCTTGTATTTCTTCTACTTTATCAATGAAACACGCACTATCTTATGCACTTCGTTCAAAAAAAATCAAGTGGAAGGGGATACAATGTCTTAAAAACACTCCTGACCTCTATGTATAGCAGGATGCACATAGCCAAACAAAGAAAAAATAGAGCAAATAGAGCATAATCCAAACACTCTGATGACATTCAATCCTCAAACTAGAACGCCACATGTGAACCGGCTTCTGTAATATACTATACCTGCGGAGCTAGTGTGTAATCAAGAAAATATAGCATGCGAGGACGAAGAGTTATATTTTCTTTCTAAAAGATCATATCATCATTTCCAAAACGATCAGCATGTAGCAGCCACTCATAGCAGAAAAAGCAGATTTCACTACGGGAAAACCAATGTTTGCCGTGCGTTATGATCTTTGCCGTGAGCTTTTTATCGGGCGCACGGCAAAGAGCTCATTTTGCCGTGCGCCTTGAAAAACACACGGCAAAGATTCTTTGCCGTGCGTTTTATTTCCGGCGCACGGCAAAGAATCTTTGCCGTGCGTTTTGTTTTGTGGCGCACGGCAAAGACATTCCCTTTGCCGTGCATTTCCCTCCAGCGCACGGCAAACATTTTTTTCCACCGGCCGTTACCCACCGTTAGCAAGGGGAGGGGAAAAGTTTTTGTTGTCCCCTTTGCCGTGCGTCTCTGAGAAAACGCACGGTAAAGTTTTTTTTCCATATATATGTCCTCCTAAGCCTCAAATTCAATAGCCCCTCAAAACAAATTCTCCTCACTTTGAAATTTCTTCTACTCTATACATACAACATGTGATACTTCATGGTAAAATTTGGTAGATTTCTGTATTAATTTGCTATATTTAACTAATTAATTACATTTCAAGCAATTTTTTCAAAGAAGCCAAATTTGAACTACAAGTGGTTCAAATAATAGAGTAAAATGAGTGAAAAAATAATATTCATGTTATTTAGCCTAATTTAAGATCTCTTCCATGAAATCAAAAGAAATTTAGAACATCTTGACTAGAAAACACGACCATGATCGTGTGTCCAAATGATTTAAAAATTTTAAAAAATGCAAATGATGTCCGAAAATTATAAGATTCGTCAAGGGCTCATGATATCATACATGGAGGCTGATGAGGACATCGCCACGCTGGATACGCGCACACCACGTCCTTCCCCACGCTACAAGTCGTCTCCAAGTCAGCTGCCACGTTCGGTTCGGATTCAGCCGATATCCCTGCACGGTTTCGGCGATATCTCTCTCATCCGGCATCGAAACGAGGCGTATAAGGATGCGTTGGAAAGGGGACGACGACGCCGTCATTTTGGTTCTGGTCCCAGCTCCAGAAGGTTCGTGGATCATGCTGTGTGACCACAACAAGGTGATGCGTCACCTTTTTGGGCCATTTGGGCTGTGTATCGTGTCGGGCCTTAAGCCCAGGTTGAGAACGCCCCCCTGGTCGCCCCCCTGGTCACCCCCTCAACCCTAGGTCGCCCCTTAGGGATTAAAATTCAGTAGCCGCCGTCGTTTAGACTTGGGTTTTGTTTAATAGGTTTGTGATTTCCGTCGAGGATTAAACTTTCGTCATAGCCACTGTACCGCCGAGGTCTTTTGCTGTGATTCAGGCCCCCGTTCTTGTTCGTCACCACTGTGTCGATTAGTCCTTTCATGATCAGAACTTGAACCCCATACTCTTTCGCTTCAATCCATATTTGCAATTGTCAGATTGCGTGCTTTACTTTCTTGCTTGTGTCCTCGATTCGCTTGCAGGGAAAAGCCTTCGTGGCGAGGTCAATCAAGTTGTTCTTGGTTGATAACCAACGGAGCAGTGGTGTAACGGTTGCGGGGTCCGAATCGTGTGTTGATTCGAAGCCAAGATCGTCAACGTCGAGTCTCCATGAAGGACCGAATCGGGCGACCAGAGAGGGGGGAGTGAATGGGAGCCGATAAAAATTCTTCCCGAAGGTCGAACTCGGCCTATACCCTGATTGCCACTCCAAGTTCTCGCGCACACAAAGGAAGCTCCAAACAAGTCACACACAAGCCTAGAAGATCAAGAGAGAAGCCTAGGAGCAAAGAGCGGAAGCACCAAAGCAAGAACCAAAGGACTTAGACCCTGCTGCGAAGTCCCTGGCAGACCGTCCGGAAAGACCAGGCGGACCGTCCGCGAGGAGGGCGCGGACCGTCCGCGGTGGCTCGGCGGACCGTCCGAAAAATCCACCTGAACCTCCAGTAGCGCACCGAGAAAAATGGACCGTCCGTGATGGACCCGCGGATAGTCTGCCTCGTCACGGACCGTCCGGCACTTGAGTACGGACCGTCCACGAACTTCGCGCACCAAAAACCAACCGGCTCAACGGATCAAACGAGAGACGCTCAAGAACATGCGAAGAACACGAAGAACAGCTGGGCTGTCAGAGCCTCGCGGACCGTCCGCGTGGACCTCGCGGACCGTCCGCCAGGTGCGGACAGAGCAGAAAAACGCCCGACCCCGGGAGTCAACTCCACCTTTCCATCACCGGATCTCCCAAACGGTTGAAGCTCTTGAGACAAGATTTTGGGGAGATGAAAAGCGTCACACAAGGATGCTATGCCCCAAAAAATCTCGACTCCTAAGCCACTAAATCACCGGGAATCGCGGATCAACCGAACCACCACCAAGAACTCGGGCACCAACCAAAAACGCACGAATCGAAGGCTCTCCACGGCGTTTGAGGGGTCAAGATCACACACAAAGATGCGCAAGGCATCCACCCATGATCCCCTCAAAGAAATCCGACGGAAAACGCCCCCAAAATCATGAATCGAGCGAAGAACAAAAACTCCCAAAAATAGCCCCGAAAATGACACGAAAATCACAAAGGACTAGGAGATCACCGGGACGCCGAATGCTTCCATACATCCAGAGGACAGAGTCTGTACAAGGGTCTAGCCTAAGGAATCCAGAGGGAAAAGAAGCAGTTCAGAGAAATCTACCGGGGGAGAAAGCCCTAGAGTCCAAGAGAGAGAGATGCCATCCACCTCTCCGCTATTTATACGAAGTCCATCAGAGGGAGGTAAATGACCACGCTACCCCTACTGCTTGAAATGAAGATACAACCTCTCAGATGCATTTTGGTCAAGTCTTCATCAGACGGACACGCTTCCACCGCGGCTTCGCTTCACCTCGACGCAAACCCCGCGATCACGCCACGTGCCCTCCGCCTCGAAGCTTCCCGAAGCTCCCGGATCACCGTCCAAACCAAGAAACCGTCCACCGATGGTTTTGTGGGTAAACCAACAAACCCCGCGTGCAAACTTCGGGCTCCATCCGCTACCTTACACCAGCCCATGTTCACGACTTCAGCCCACCAGTCTTGCACCGCACGGCTCGCACTTGACCCCATCAGCCACCGGGTCCATCGAACCAAGCCTACTTGCCTCTCCATCACCCGGAGGCCGCCACGGCTAAGGCCTTTCGCGCTTGTTCTTCACCTGCACCGACACAAGTCAAGCCGCAACCTGTACCTGCACACTTAGCCAAGCATCAGTCCACACAACATTGTCAATCACTCATCACCAAGGAGCGACCCTCCACTGGTCCTCGGACACACCTGGTCCTCACTCCACCAATCGATTTATCCTCTACCTCTCGGAAGAACGGGCCATCGCCTATCATTTGGTATCAGATTCCTAGGTTTCCCGTGAGGTACTTTCGTGTTCCCCTTTAGATTCGTTTGTGTTCATCACCTATCGTCCACAAAAACCCCAAAAAGATTTACTTTTCTGCTGTCCTACCGCCCTGTTTAGCCTTGCAATTTCGTTTTCAGATTGCTTTGTTGAGTTTGTGTCCGTGGTCGAGTCTTGTTGCTGGTTTAAGTTGTGTTCGTCGTCGTAGTTCAACGTGCCTGTCGCTGTTATTTTGTTTCCGCCGCTAGCCCATCCACCATTAGCCATACAACAAGTCGAGCCACCACACTACTCGATTTGCCATCGCTAGCCGCCTTGTGTGAACTCTCGCCGTGCAAGCCCTAGATAGGTTGCAAGCCGCTTTAATCGCTTTTGCATCGCATACTTGATCCTTGAATCATTATCTGGCGAATACCTATTGCTTTGCATCTACTACCAGGGAGGATCGTGCCCCTGTGTTTGTTTGTGCCGCCGCTAGGAGGACATTTTGCCCTAGCCGCCGCTGCTTTTCATGACGAGTTGTGCCTTTCTGAAATCATAGGTTGAGATACCTTCCTTAAAACAGGCATAACTTTTCGCTCGGTGCTCCGTTTCTTCTCAAATTTTTACAGGAGCTTGGCAACAAAAAGTTGGACAGACATCTACCCACTTCGTCGGTCAGGCCGTTCTCAAAAAATTCAGAAAAAATCAGGAAGATAAATAAAAAAATTGTTTAAGTGTTTTGAGGGGTTTTCAAAGATCGTTTCTGATTTTCCCTAGGCTACATTACACCTCTGTTTCAGGTGAAGTTTTGTGTGCTTCCATCTTTAGTGGCCTTTGTTCAGAGGTAAAAATTTCAGAAAAAGTTGAGTTTGTTTGCTGGTACTCCTTTGGAAACGTGCTTTTGTGATTTCTACTAGTGCTGAAAAAACTGTTCTATTTACAGAACTGCCATTGTGCTGATTTTTCAGAGTTTTCTGTCCATCGTTCCTTGTTACTTTTACCTTGTTGTGCTACGACTAGGACACGTCTTAGCCAGCAATTGTGACTTGTGCTTTGGACATTTATTGAACTTTGCTAATCTGCATTCGTTATTTGTTAATCCTTGCTACCATATTGTGCCTACCCATAGCTCCACAGATACTTCTGTCAGCACAGTTTCGTCTTGCAATTTGTTACCCATGCTCAACAACTGATTGTGCCGCCCTGTTGGCTTTGGTAAGAACACTTGTAAGACGGTGGTAAGCCGCTTGAGATATTGCATTCCACTTTCATCAACACCCAGTAGTTGTTAGTTGATAGGAATAACCCTTTTTGTGTTGTCTTTTGCTGTCAACTAACCATGTCAGGTAAAGAGAAAGGAAAGGAGTCCCCCACAGACTTCAATGAGTGTGTATCCAAGGACGAGCTTACGCGGCTTGTTACTGAGCAGCGTACCTTCATGCAAGGACAGTTTGATGCATTGACTCGACAGATCAACGGTCTGGTGACCCGGATTGAACATGTTGAGCAACAACCTCCACCAGTTCAACCTGAGGATGATGATGAGTTTGAGGATGTTGATCCTGATGAGGAGCGTCTCCGACGTAATCGTTTTCAGATGGGAGGAGGTAATCGCAATCGTGGAGGAGGTAATCAAAATCGTGGTAATAATGATCCTTTTGCTAAAGTTAAGTTTACCATGATTTCTTTTGCTGGTAGTGCTGATCCTAAGGCTTATTTAGATTGGGAACTAGCTGTTGAACAAAAATTTAATTTCCATCATGTTCCTGATGAGCATAGAGTTAGGCTTGCTACTAGTGAGTTTACTAGTTTCGCTCTCTTTTGGTGGAATGATCTGTACAATGCTTATGCTAATAATAATGCTGCTCCACCTATACCTCAGACTTGGAATGCTTTGAAACAATGTATGAAATCTCGCTTTGTTCCTCCATATTATCAATGTGATTTGCGTATGAAACTGTAAACTTTAAAACAAGGTGATAAAAGTGTTGAGGCTTATTATCAAGAATTGCTTATTTCTTTGTCACGTTGTGGCATACATGAGGATGATCAGGCTCTTTCTGTTAGATTTTTTGGTGGTTTGAACCGTGATATATAGGATATTCTTGATTACAAAAATTGGACAAGGTTCAGCCAATTGTACCATCTTGCTATTAAGGTTGAACATGAGGTACAAGGACGTCGCCAGCAATTTTCTTTCAGGTCCAACACTGGGAGAACTTTTCAGCAGCGTCCAGATGTAGACAAGTCCAGGGCCACCGCTACTCCTAAGGTGCCATCACCTACACCGTCTACTACACCAACTTCCGAGGTGAGCAATTTGTCTCCTGTGCAGGTCCAGTCGCATAAGAAGCCTTTTATTCCAGGTGCGTCCTCGAGTAGTTCCGCTAGCATCCAGTGCCACCGCTGTAAGGGCATGGGACACGTGTCAAAGGAATGCCCAAGTCGCCGTGCTTTCATCGCTGCCCCTGATGGTACTGGTTATATCAGTGCTAGTGATGAGGAAGAAGACTCTTTGGCTCTTGCTACTAATCTTGTTGCAGATTCTTCGGTTGAGCAAGAGGAGGATACCATTGATTCTGATGCTGCAGCCGCGGGCTTCCCTAGCCTTCTTATGCAGCGTGTATTGGCCGCTCAATTGGCTGATGAGGAGGACACAAAGGTACAACGTAACAATTTGTTCCATATGTTTCTCATTGTCTAGGAGCGCCGTGTTCTCACCATAATTGATACCGGGAGCTGCAACAACTTGGTGAGTTCAGATCTGGTCCGAAAGCTTGGTTTGACCACTCGTGAACTACGTCACTCATATCACATACAATGGTTCAACAATAGTGGTAAGGCAAAGGTAACGCACTGAGCACGCATACATTTTTCGGTGGGTTCTTATACCGAATATGCTGATTTTGATGTTGTGCCAATGGAAGCATGTTCACTTTTATTAGGACGACCATGGGAATATGATAGAGATGCTGCACACCATGGTAGAACTAATACTTACACTTTCATGCATAAGAATAAAAACATTACTTTGCTTCCTTTATCACCTGCTGATGTTAGGAAACATTTTAAAGAGCTTGCTGAAAATAAAATGAAACAACCTGCTATGAGTGATTCTAATGTTGATAAACATGAGGGTATTAAATTAAAAGGAGGTGCTTTTATTGCTACTACATCTGCTACTGCTGAACTTTGTGAAAATCATGATGCACCTTGTTATACTATGTTGTCCCAAGATATTCGTATTCTCGATGCTACTATGCCTTGTATGCATTCTGCTGTCACTAACCTTTTGCAGGAGGTTGATGATGTGATGGAGTCGAGGACGACTCCAATTCAAGAATGGGAGGATGATGAGGACATCGCCACGTTAGATACGCGCACGCCACGTCCTTCCCCACGCTACAAGTCATCTCCAACTCAGCTGCCACGTTCGGTTCGGATTCAGCCGACATCCCTGCACAGTTTCGGCGATATCTCTCTCATCCGGCATCGAAACGAGGCGTATAAGGATGCGTTGGAAAGGGGATGACGACACCATCGTTTTGGTTCTGGTCCCAGCTCCAGAAGATTCGTTGATCATGCTGTGTGACCACGACAAGGTGATGCATCACCTTTTTGGGCCATTTGGGCTGTGTATCGTGTCGGGCCTTAAGCCCAGGTTGAGGACGCCCCCTGGTCACCCCCTCAACTCTAGGTCGCCCCTTAGGGGTTAAAATTTAGTAGCCGCTGTCATTTAGACTTGGGTTTTGTTTAATAGGTTTGTGATTTTCGTCGAGGCTCAAACTTTCGTCATAGCCACTGTACCGTCGAGGTCTTTTGCTGTGATTCAGGGCCCCGTTCTTGTTCGTCACCACTATGTCGATTAGTCCTTTTGTGATCAGAACTTGAACCCCATACTCTTTCGCTTCAATCCATATTTGCAATTGTCAGATTGCGTGCTTTACTTTCTTGCTTGTGTCCTCGATTCGCTTGCAGGGAAAAGCCTTCGTGGCGAGGTCAATCAAGTTGTTCTTGGTTGATAACCAACGGAGTAGTGGTGTAACGGTTGCAGGGTCCGAATCGTGTGTTGATTCGAAGCCAAGATCGTCAACGTCGAGTCTCCACCAATCGATTTATCCTCTACCTCTCGGAAGAACGGGCTATCGCCTATCAGAGGCTGTAGTAAAAATTTGAACAAGTTTTGAACATTTTGTCATGTACGGTGCTTACAAATCGAAATATCTCCGAAGAAGTTTCAAAGAGTTGAGAAGTAGATGGTTAGGTTTGAATGAAAAGCGACGATCAAATTTGAATTTGAATTCAAATTTTTTTCTATAAGTAATAGACAATATAAGTTGTTGTATGTAAAATTTTGGTGTTTTTCCGAAGTCATTTGACAATTTTAGTGTTTTTCTATGTAAAATTTAGATTTTCTATATAAAGCCTTTGCCGTGCGTTTTTGGAAAAACGCACGGCAAAGTTTTTTTCCAAATATATATCCTCCTAAATCCCAAATCCAATAGTATCTCAAAATAAATTCTTCTCACTTTGAAATTTTTCTACTCTATCCATACAACATGTGATACTTCATGGTAAAATTTGGTAGATTTTTATATTAATTTGCTATATTTAACTAATTAATTTCATTTCAAGCATTTTTTTCAAAGATGCTAAATTTGAAATACAAGTGATTCAAATACTAGAATAAAATGAGTAAAAAATAATATTCATGTTATTTAGTCCAATGTAAGACCTCTTCTAATTTTTTTCAAATTTATTTGATAATTTTTATGAACTATATAAAATTAGAGAAAACGTTTGCTGTGCACCATATTAAAAAGCGCACGGCCAAGATTCTTTGCCGTGCGTTTTTTTTACGCACGGCAAAGAGCCTGAGTCATTCTAAGCTTGGCCCAACAGCCCACCGCGACCCAACACACGCCGGTCATTGTGAGCTGTGGATCTGACGATCTAACGGTCTAAATTCAACGAGATCTTTTATATAAAAACTCCCCCCCCCCTCAAACCCTAAGCCTAACCCTCTCTCTCTCACCCCCTCTGCGCCTCTCTCTCTCCACCGCCCGGCCGCCGCCCCTCCTCTCCACCACGCTCCTCCCTCCCGGCCACCGCGCTCCTCTCCACCCTCTCCCTTCCGGCCCCCATCTCTCCCACGGTGACGGTGGACGGCGGCCCGGCGCTCTCCTCCACGGCGCCCTCCTCCACAGCGGCGAGGTGGCGGAGGCGGGCTCCCGGCGGCGGATCCGCACGCGGCCGCCCTCCGGCGGATCTGCATGCGCACGCGCACGGCCCCACCCTCCTCCCCCCATGGCGCGGTGCCCAGCCTCCTCCTCGCGAGGCCGGCCTCCTCCTCCCCATGGCGCTACGGCCCGGCCCCTCTAAGATCCGGCGGCGGCCATGGATCTCCCCGCGCCCCACCTCCTCGTCCAGCACCGCCTCCCTCCTCTCCGGCGCCGGCTCCCTCTTCTCCTCCTCCGGTGGCCCGGCGAGGTGGTGGCCCGGTGCGGTGGTGGCTCCCCCGATGGCGCGCTGGTGGTGGTGGCCGCGGCGACGACGCCGGCGGGCTGCTGGTGGTGGTGGCGGCGGCGACGCCGGCGGGCTGGTGGTGGTGCTGGTGGCGACGACGCCGGCGGCCTGGTGGCGACGACGTCGGAGGCCTGGTGGTGGCAGCAGCAGCAGGGAAGCAGCATCAACGGTAGCTAGGATTTTTTTTTTGTTTTTTTTGTTTTGTTTGCCGTGCGTCTCAGAGGGAGGCGCACGGCAAACGTTCGGGAACTGTTTGTGAACGGCCGGCTCCGTCGGCGTGCCGTTACCACTTTTTATTGCCGTGCGCCGTCTTTGACGCACGGCAAAGGGCCTTTGCCGTGCTTGCGACAAAAAGCGCACGGCAAAAGTCCTTTACCGTGCCAATCGCTGTCGTGTGACCTTTGCCGTGCGTTAACAAGAAAAACGCACGGCAAAGACGTTGCCATGCGTTTTGTGACCTTTGCCGTGCATCCAAAACGCACGGCAAACTTTGGGTTTTCCTGTTGTGTTTATATCTTTTCCAATACCCCGTAGTCAATTTCCAAACATACAAGGGTGAGATAAACCTGACGCCACATATATAACAGATCATAGAACACGAGTAAAACGACATTTAAAGTAACAACTTTTTTTCCACTTTGCTAAGTTATCTTTTGTTAACACTATTCTCCACAAACACCACATAAAGATCTTTATTGTTAAAGATCTAGCTTTTCATTTCCGCAGGTCTTTATTGAGGTTCGGGATATCACTACGGATCATTGGCAAATAGTGAGATTTCACCAAGAACGGGCCACTTGGATGTAAATTCCATCGAATCTTGTCTGGTTCTTAGCTGAGCACAATGTTAGCAATACGTGAACCTAAATTGTTCCAGGTTGTTAACCTGTGGCTAATGAGGTCCGATCCCTCCTCCATGTTATGTTCAGTGGCGAGGCACTGAAGACTTCTACCACATTATCATGTTTGTGGCAAGCTATGTTGTACAAACATGGATATTGTTCTCTCTAGGTCGAGTTTCACAACCATTTGGCTTCCGAAAACCTAACATGTGTTCCTTCAATTCTTTGATTGTAAATGTCCCAAAACGTAGGAACTGCCTTCCACCTTCATCAAACTAGCCAAAAATGAGAGTCCCCATTTTTCCATTTGACTTGTGAAAGTGGCGTAGAGTGAAGATATTTGTTACACAATAATTGTTGGCAAGTCCCTATCTGTAGTAAGAAGCATGTGATGAAGCCGTTTGCAGAGCAAGGCTGTGTTTTTTATATCTAATTTAAGTCCTAAATTTCCAGGCCTTCTTGATCCTTTGGCTGACACATAATGCATTAATGCTCCAGTTGGCCAATGTACTTATCTCTTTGGTGGAGCTGAGACGCCAGCGCGGCAACTTGTTTCTGGAAAGACGAGCGCGTCAACATTAATCTTGTTATTTGGGATCACCATGATCGCAATACAGATACTACATCTGTTTTCTAAGTATATATGTGACCTAGAAACTAGATGTTCTCGGAAGAAGTGGCATTAAGATCATGTAAAAGATTATGTAGGTGTTGGTCATGTTGATTACATGTACTACTCCATCAACCCATGCTCCTGCAAGGACTATATGAATTTGAGGAGCTAGGTTTATAAAGACCTCATACCTAATAACCACAATTATTTATGTTACACTCTCTCCTATCTGTCAAATTTCTAATACAATACAATTAAACATAATTATCTCTATCCGGTTGTGACAGCTTTACTTAAAAATTCTTAAATAATATTAATGGCAGAGGTAGGTAATTTACTAGAAAACATATACAATAGATGGCCCCATTTTTCTAATTTTTATTAGTATTTTTAGAGGGAATTTTGGAGTGTTTGAAATTAATGAGTTGTCCATCCAACGAAATCTAATAGTGAAAGTACCAAAAAATACCAAAAATAGTGGGAAATTACTATAAAACCTTTTGACAGTTCGATGGTCCTCCCTGTCCGGTTTCGTAGTATACGTTGAAAATCAGACTTCTGTTATAGTTGGAGGTTGCAAATTAGACTTTTCCCAACTAATAACGCTATGTAGCTAGTGCCAGTGGCGGATCTACGTTGGGGCGAGCTGGGGCGGCCGCCCTAGCTAGAGCTGGGATTGCACGAGTACTCCTCTTTCTTCTCCGGTGAGATTCCGAGCTCCAGCAGCACTCCAAGATCGCTGATGGCGCGGCGGCGGCTGCCAGGTCGCTAGCTTGGACGGAGGTAGAAGAAACTCCCTCCAACTCGGCTTTTATTATATCCTTAGCAATTGGCCCACTAGTCCAGCAGCCCAAGACGTCTAAAACTAGGCCCAAAACACAGACAGGCCAGCAGACTGCTAATTGGTGTGCAGACCGCAGCCAGCAGAGAGAGACCCCAAGCACTTGTCATATGATCACTTTATTGGTTTTAAAAAAACATGATCACTTTATTATTACTTGCTATTTGCTAATTGGTGTTTTTATCCAATTTACAGTTCATTATTTTTCTTTTTTGCATTTTACCATGTAGTTTGGTGCGTTGGCACAAAAACTATCAATTTGTTCTTCAAATTTGAGATATTATTGTGTGATTGCAATATATGGATGCATCAATGCAATGTGAATCGATTTTTTTTTGTTTTGGTTCAATCGTCATTAGTAGCCGCCTCAGCTATATTTTTTTCCTGACTACGCCACTGGCTAGTGCATACGAAGATTATGAAGATGGGTGACGAATTACACGTTTGCAAGGTGGATCTACAGTGGGGGTAGGGACCTCCGTTAGAACCAAAGGGAGGAATAAGAGACGAGACGAAAATAAGAGGAAGAAATGATAAATATTAGCCTTAAATAAAAATTTTCAGCATCGTCCACTGCCACTGCACACTTGTCAAGTTTGGCATGTTCAGGTACTACTGCGGAAACAGCCTTTTGTACCGGGTCTGAACTCCCTTTTAGTACCGTTTCTAAACTGGTATTGTCCGATCGGTACTAATGTGAAGTCGTATTAGTACCGATTTTTGAAACCGGTACTAATATGAACATTAGTACCGGGTGGCATTCAGAGCCGGTACTAATGTGCTCCGCCCCCAATGACGTGGCATGGTGCACATTAGTACCGACTCTAAATGCCACCCGGTACTAATGTTTTTTTTCTTTTTTCTTTTTCTTTATTGTTTTCTGGTTTATTGATCCTATCGTATTTGATTGATTTACGTATACTAATCCTAATACCTAATACGCTATAATATAAAGTCGTGTGCCATATAAAATATTTTGAGATAATACTATACATGCATGGGTATATATGTATTAGTATAATATCTAATATTATACTAATACATATATTTGTATGCATGTATTATCTCAAATCCGGTAGTTGATCCAAGAACATATATAATATTGTCCATACAGAAATACGAAAAATATATATTAGTGTATATAATACATTGCATCAAAGGTAAGCAGGGTTTAATATTAGCTTTTTTTGCTCCATGACGATTGGTCCTTTGCAGAGCTTTTTCCTCTCTTTCCCTGCTTAGTCGACTCTGCTTCTTCAGTCAACTTCCCCGTTGCTTTTGCCGTCGACTTCCCCGATGCTTCTTCCGTCGACTTCCCCGTTACAATAACAGATGATAAGCCTGCAAAATGCTCTCCACCTGGCGTAATCACCTCATCTAGAAGAAATCCGCATAGTTGTTCTTGAATTAACCTTATTTTTTCCGACTCGAGGAGCCCCTTCTTGATGTAGTCAATCTACAAAAGAATATGAACAAAGAATAAGAACTAGTACAAAAAAGAACATGAACAAATAAGAACTACATGCATGTGTCGTTTAGTTTAGTGGACGCACCCTTTCTTCAAGGTCAGTACTATGTGCGTAGTTTGAAAAGATATGCATGTACTCGCATACATAGTATCCGCATAGATTGGTACCTAAAGGTTGTGTCAAGCACTGCACATGTGCGAAAACAAAGTTATGAAATATGTTTAATTATATTGTAAGACATGAGATATGCAGACTAGCTGAATACACATACAGGGAAATCATAGTGGAAATAAAGGTTCTCTTTGAATTTTCCCGGGTGCTCTATACAGAGGCGAGTCCATGCAAGTTTGATCATATCTACGACATCTTAGTATTTGCTTTTATCTGAAGTTGCCCTCAAAGAGTTGAAGATGAAGACCTTGCTTAGAGACGGACAGAAAGCAAAAAGAATCCAGTGGAAGCTGTGCATACATGTAGAAGTATTAGTTTTTTGAAATATATATGCAATGTCATTTGAAAAAGATAAAATAGATGAGATACATGTTGCTCACCCGAAGTTGTATGGCAAAAGTATGGTACCCTTGTCATGGTGTTTGTCTAGAAACAAATATATATAGTCCAATGTGGCCATCTCCCATTTTCTGACAATAAGCTGATTTATCATTAGAGGATCCATGAAGCCAACGTCCTTTATTCCTTTCCTCCTGCACTGCTGCATCTCAAAGCTGCATGATTCAAATTAAATTCAATTTAAATACAAGTTAAGATAAGGTAGAATGGCTAGATCATTGATTTCGAGCTTATAGTAGAATCAAGACTTACAGAGTCCAGCAAGCGATGAGTCCTGAGTCAATTGCATCTTGATTGAATAAGAACCATAGTTGGTCAAATTCCACACCAAAAGTTTCTCGACCACGGAAAAAATGTTGTTCATCTATGGCAACTTCCAAATATTGTGTACCGCTGGCTGACGCAGCCATGTACCAATCGTGCAGTTCTTGCATTCTCGTAGGAAGATACGGCAGCAACTGCGTCCACACAAGCGGTTTACCCCACTCATACGGAGGTCTATTTGCCCCTTCATGCTTTGGGATTGTTCCTCCCCTCGAATTTGACCAATAGTCAGACCGGATTCCTTATTGAATACGATCATATTCTGGTCAACCGTAGAAAGCACCTTGATGGGGGAGACAGATTGTTTTGACTGGGTGCCTAGTTGTGGAATTGTAGATTTAGCTTTATTCGCCTGCTTCTTCTGTCTCTGCATCTTGATTGCCTATCGGTCATAGTCAGTCAAAGGAGGTGCCTGGGCTTTTTGTCGTTTCTCCTCCTCCATTTGCCTCATGAAGCGATGAAATTTCACTCGGTCAATTGGTTTCTCAACCGGTGGCTTCTTCGTTTTGAATATTTGTCTATCAAGCTCAGCCCGCACTGAAGCATCTAGTTTCTCTTGAGTCTTCTCGTAAGATAATTTCGGTTGAGGCTTCTTCTGACTGGGCATCGTCTACTTCTTTGGAGGAGGGGGCGGAGGATGATGCGTAGCTCGTCGTTTGGTACCCTTGCCCTTAACAGACTCATCATGCTGAGGGGGCGGACTGTCGTTTGGGTCCCTGTCAACTAGAGGACTCATGCTGCGTTCCACCCTTCTAGTTGGAGAAGACAGTAGCTGATGATCTTCGCCTTCAGGCATGGGGGTGTAGATGAGGCATCAGGAAGAGGTGTCGGTTCCGTAATATTTATGTGAGCCTTGGCCCACAATACCCAACCGTGCACGGTATCTCCAAGCACCTCTTCCCCATCAGGTCCTGGTAACTCCAGTTCGAGGTCTTCCCAACCGAGGACCACTCAGTTGATGGAAACTTTATGGTAAAATGCTTTATGGTAATCCACGCCCATGAAAGTTTCCCCCGGTTCTGGGACCTCAGCAACACCATAAGCCACCGGTAACATCTTTTTTCTGAGTTGAGCAAGAAGCTCACACGCTGACCTCACTGTGATGTCATCCATGGGGAACCGTTCTTGGCAGACCGGGGTGGCTGCTTTTGCTTAGGCTTGGGGTGCTTCTGGTGAGGCCAGGGGTGCTTCCTTGACTGGGGTGGCTGCTTCCGTGTTTGCTGGTGCTGCATTTGTTGAAGCGACACTACTTTTCCCCTTAGTAGATGGCGGGCTCATTTCATCTACAGGCCCTTGCTGAGATGATTGTTTGTTAAGAGCAAGGGCCACACGCTGGTCAATGATTTCCTCCATTCTTGCCTCAGCCATATCTACGCGCTCTTGCAATTGTCTTATTTTCCTATCTTGTTCGTCCTTGGTCCTTTTGTGCTTCCTATAGGAGTCAATGTGCTCATGCCATGCGACTTTCCATGGAATCACACCTTTGCCTCGACAACGTCCAACATGTTCTGCAGTGCCTATTGCAGCAGAAAGCTCGTCCTTCTCTCGATCGGATACGAAAGTTCCTTCGGTAGCAGCCCTGATCAAATCAACAAGCCTTGCAGCTGTCTGTCTTAGTTGCTCCCCCGGTATTAATGATCCATCTTCAGGATTGAGCGTGCCACCATGTGCATAATAGTAATTCCGTGCTCGGTCAGGCCAATCCAGAGTTACCGGTACGACTCCACGTCCCATTATCTCTTGCTCCATCCGATCCCATTTGGGCATGGCCATCGCGTAACCTCCAGAGCCAAGATTATGAATTTTTTTCTTTTTACGTGCATTAGCTATGTTGGTTGCAATCAACCTGGTGGCATCTTCCAATTTCTTGCCCTGCACAAATGCATCCCAGTGATCTCTTAACTTCGCATATCCCGGTTTCATAAAATCGGGTGTAAGCCCCTGCTTGATGAAGTCCTTGATCAACCACTTCTTGTATGTCTGAAAGGCAATTGCACCCTTCTGCAGGGCCCAAGTGTGCACGTCTTTCAAACATGTGTCTTTTGGAAATGAGAAGTGTGCTTTCACCTCGCCCCAAATCATGCTCTTCTCTGTGACCGGGACCACATCTGGCCGAACCGGTACCGAGGGTTCATTCTCATCTTCATGTTGCTCTTTGTCCTGATCTTGATCTACATGCTCAGCTTCTTCTTCACCTTCTTCGGGTAAGTCAACTGCGTCAGCCGCTTTCCAATACCGAAAGCTTATTGGGATGTTGTCCCTAACAAGAGCCCCAATGTGATTTGTGAACTTGACAACATTTTCATGTGGAGCTAACGGCCTCCCAGCATCAGATACTTCTGTGATGATGAAACGCCCCTCTAGCTTCTTCTTTGGGCCGCGTTTCCCACCCGGCTTCTTCTTGCTGCTCGATGCAGGCTCCTGGAAATTTAAGAACTATTAACTCATTTTCTCTAATTAGTAGGTTCTTGGAAAATCATGACGAGGTACTGGTTTTTATTAATTATACCTCAGATGGTTCTCCATCATTGCTTCCTTGAGCAATTGGTTGCTCCCTCTCGTTGCCATCACCAGACATGTACAAGTAGTTGTCGGCCTCTCTGTGATTCTGTTCTTGTTTATTTTGTGGATCATTCATAGTATTGCGCGCAATTATATCCATGATCATTTGCTCTGCTTCTCGGTCCTCTTCTGTTCGCGCCATTGTAACTAAAACAATATGACAAAAAAATATTATGAGGACAAACTATTCCAATGATGAGACTATTAAAAATGTAATTCTAAATAGAGTCGTGAATCGTTTGGGAGTCGGGAGCGTGGCGGGGGAGTCGGGAGCATGGCGAGGGAGTCAGGAGCGTGGCGGAATAGTCGGGAGCGTGGCGGGGGAGTCGGAGCATGGCGGGGAGTCGGGAGCGTGGCGAAAGAGTCGGGAGCGTGGCAGGAGCGTCGGGAGTGCGAGTCGAGAGCGAGTCAAGCGACTCGAGTCGAACGTGTGCAATTGAAATATAAAAAAAATCTAAATTGGAATCTAAATCTAATTCTAACATTTACATCCACATATAAATAACATTTACATCCACATATAAATCTAATTCCAAATCTAAATCTAATTATAAATCTAAATCAAATTCTAAATCTAAATCCAAATCTAATTATAAATCTAAATCTAAATCTAATAATAAATCTAAATTTAAATCTAATAATAAATCTAAATCTAAATCTATTAGTAATTCTAAATCTATATTTCTAATTATAAATCTAATTAAAAACATATATAAAAAATGGGGGTTGACGTCAGCCACCACCTGGCTGATGTCAGCCCCCAACCGCGAACATAATGTGTGTGTGCGCGCGGGGCGGGGACGGCGTCGACCGGCGCGGCGCGGATCGGAGGCGGGGACGGCGTCGACGGCGGTGGTGGACGACGTCGACGGCGGTGGTGGACGGCGCACGCGGGTGGGCGGGCCGGCCGGGGGACGACGGGGGTGGAGACGGCGCGCGGCGCGGGCGTGGCCGAGGACGACCGCGGTGGGGCCGGCTGGTGTCGACTGTGGTGGGGATGGCGCGCAGCATGGGCGTGTGGCCGGAGACGACGTACGGCGGCGGCGTGGACACCGGTGGCGGCACGCGGCGGCGGTGCGGGGGACCGAGGGCGGCGTCGACAAGGGAGATGACAGCGGCATCGAAGACGGTGTGGACGGCGTGGACGTCGGGGCGCGGCGGACCGGCGGCCAGCGAGGGAGACAACAACGAGGGGCGGCGGCGCCGGCGGTTCGATGCGCGCAGAGAAAGAGGATGGAAGGGGGGAATTGGCTAAGTGCTGGGGAAGAAGGGGGCGCCGTGCGCTTTATACCTCCCCACATTAGTACCAGTGCTAAACTAGCACCGGTACTAATGTCCACATTAGTACCGGCGCTCGTTGAGGCCCGGTACTAATGTCCACATTAGTACTGGTGCTAGTTTAGCACCGGTACTAATGTGGCTTTTCATTTCGCGTCAAATGGAGAAGCACATTAGTACCGGTGCTAGTTTAGCACTGGTACTAATGTGCTTTTCATTTTGTTGCCTTGTGTTTTCCTTTTATTTTTCGTTTTGATTTTCTATATTGATAGTTTGTTTATGATAAATCATATACAACGCATAAAATGGCAGAACAAGTTTAGTAAATTTTCTTTTCATAGATACTATGATATCCTAAAAAGAACAATCAAAATTAAAATTTTCTTATCATTAAGCTAGTAATATCTTCTAAATTGTCTTTTTTTGTTCTTGACTTTAACAAACGAAAATAAATTTAGTTTTTTCATGCAAAATCTTCCTTAAATAGAACATCTAGTGTAATTAATATAGTAATCATGATTTAGTCTTGCTCATGTATGTTTTTACGTAAATTTTTTATTTAATATCAGATAATGCTAAAAAAGTGAAATAATTGAAAGTTTTGTTAATAAAGTAGTAAAATACTAGTTCATTAAAATATTACAATACTTTGGTACATGAGCACAAATTAATACAACTTATTATACATCATCATCTAATGCAACATTAACAATCTTCATCTTCACGAATGTCCCTTGGTTGTGATCATGACGTAGGTATGGAGTGTCCTCTTCGGCTAATAGGATGCTTGGGTCAATCTTTACTGAAAATAGAGGAAGACCATCAAATTGATCATAATCTTCTGAAATGTCAGTCTTGTCCTCAACTCCAACAATTTTTCTTTTCCCCGGTAGAACTATGTGACGCTTTGGCTCATTATTAACAACACCCTTATCATCACCCTTCTTTATTATTGGTGGTTTGCTCGACCTGTCTTTCACATAGAAAACTTGAGTCACATCATTCGCTAGGACGAACGGTTCATCTTTGTATCCAATCTTGTTGAGATCCACTATTGTCATCCCAAATTTGTCTGTCGTTATACCTCCTGCAGGGTTTTTAACCCACTGACACTTAAAAAGAGGGATTTTAAAAGGTCCGTAGTCCAATTCTCATATCTCTTCAATGACACCATAGTATATTTGTACTTTTCCTTTGTTGTCTGTTGCATCTATACGGACACCGCTGTTTTGGTTTGTGCTCTTTTGGTCTTGGGCTCTCATGTAGAATGTGTATCCATTTATCTCATATCCTTGGAACGTAAGTACTGAGATAGATTGACTTCTAGCCAACCATTGCAGTTGCTCTCCAATAGTGTTATCACCCATAAGTTTTCTCCACAACCATGATGCAAAATTATCATTGTGATGACGTGTAATCCAGGCCTCTGACTTCCCTTTGTTTAAGGCCGTACAATGGACTTGTGCTCCTCCCTGTATGGAGCCACTAGGGATGATTGTTGCAAGACAGTGGAATGTGATGTACGAAATAACGTTTCATCCATATCCATCTGAGATTTCTTCCCTACTGTGCCCTTCCCCTGAGTCTCCCCTCATGGCGTGATACAGGGAGTCCAATCGGAGCAAGCTCATCAATAAAGTCGACACGAAACTCAATCACCTCCTCTGTAGCATATCCCTTTGCGATGCTTCCTTCGGGACGAGCACGATTACGGACATATATACTTCTTGTAACCAGACATCAACCGCTCAAAAGGGAACATGTTGTGTAAATACACAGGCCCGAGGATAACAATCTCTTCAACTAGATGCACTAGAAGGTGGGTCATGATAGTAAAGAAAGAGGGTAAAAAGATCATCTCAAAGCTGACGAGGCATTGCACGACATCTTTCTGCAACTACACTAGATTGCTTGGATGGATTGCCTTCTGAGAGATCTGGTTGAGGAATGAACAAACCTTGATGACTGTCAATCTCACATTCTCTGGTAGAATACCCCTTAGTGCAACAGGCAGCAATTGTGTCATCAACACGTGACAGTCATGAGCCTTCAGATATATGAATTTTTTGTCTTTGTAATTTATTATTCGTTGTATATTTGAGAAGTAGCCCGTCGGGATCTTGATACTGTTCAAACAATCAAACATCATCTTCTTCTCTTCCTTGCTGAGGGTGTAACTAGCAGGGGCCAACCAATTTCCCTTATCTCTCTTTTCGGGATGCAGGATTTCTCGCTGTTTCATAAATTTAAGATCCCGACGAGCTTCAACTGTATCTTTTGGCTTTCCGTATACACCTAGGTGGCCAAGAAAGTTTAGGAAAAAAATTCTTCATCACATACATCACATCAATTGCATTGCGAACCTCAAGGATTTCCCAATAAGGAAGGTCCCAAAATATCGACTTCTTCTTCCACATTGGTGCACGTCCATCCTTGTCGTTTGGAACAGATTGGGCACCAGAAGCCTTCCCAAACACTACCTTCAAATCTTTCACCATAGAAAATACAAGTTTACCATCACGGTGCAATGGCTTCTTACATTTTTCTCCAACACCTTCAAAATGTTTTTTCCTTCTTCTCTTAACGGGTGTTTAGGAGGAAGAAATCGATGATGTCCCAAATACACAATCTTGTTACTATGTTTTAGAAACACACTGCAAGTATCATCTAAACAGTGCGTGCATGCTCAGCATCCCTTGTTTGTTTGTCCTGATTGATTACCAAGTGTCGGCCAATCATTAATGGTGACAAACAGCAACGCTCGTAGATTGAAGGTCTCCTGTTTGTCCTCATCCCACACAGGTACACCTTCTTTCTTCCATAACGTTTTAAGATCCTCAACTAACAGTCTCAGACAAATATCGATGTCATTGTCTGGCTGCTTTGGGCCTTGGATGATTATTGGCATCATGATGAACTTTTTTTCATGCACAGCCATGGCGGAAGGTTGAATATGCATAAGGTCACAGGCCAAGTGCTATGACCGCTACTGAACTCACCGAATAGATTGAATCCATTCGTACTTAAACCAAACCGAATGTTCCTTGTGTATTGTGCAAACTCGGGGAATTCTCTATCAATTAGTCTCCACTGCGACCCATCAGTGGGATGTCTGATCTTGTCATCTGCTTTACGATCTTCTTTGTGCCAACGCATCAACTTTGCATTAGCCTTACACCTGAATAAACGTTTCAGTCGTTGTATCACTGGAAAGTACCACATTACCTTAGCAGGAATTTTCTTCTTCTTCTTCTTCTGCTTGTCCCACTCAACATCGTAAGGGTCATCTCGTGGGATCTTATAATGCTGGGCTCCGCACACAGGACAAGCCTCCAATTTCTCATATTTTTTACCTCGGCAAAGGATACAGTCATTAGGGCATGCATGTATCTTTTGAACCTCCAAACCTAGAGGACAAACAACATTTTTAGCTTCGTACGTTGACTCCGGCAATTCGTTCTCCTCCGGAAGCATGTCCTTTACGATCATCATTGACTCATCAAAGCCCTTGTTAGAATTTCCATGTTTAGCCTTCCATTGCAGCATTTCCAATGTGCTACCCAACTTCTTGTGCCCCTCTTTGCAATCTGGGTACAATGGTTTCTTGTGATCTTCTAACATACGCTCAAACTTCTTTGTCTCCTTCACCTTTTCGCAATCTTCCTTATGCTCTCGCAACACCTGACCTAGATCATCGAGCGGCTCATCTTCTCCTTGTTCAGGCTCTCCCATTGCAACATCATCCTCACCCATTGGATCATCTCCCATTGCAAAGGCACCTTCTTTAGTCCAATCAGGAATATTGTCGTCTTCTTCTTCGTCATCTTTCATTATAACCCCTCTCCCCCCATGCTTTGTCCAAACAAAATAGTTTGGCATGAATCCCCATTTGTATAGGTGATCGTGAAGAGTCTTTATCGTTGAGAAATCCTTCAAATTCCTGCACTTTCTGCATGGACAAATAATGAAACCGGACGGGGGCTTGTTGGATTCTGCTACTTCTAGAAATCCACGAAGCCCATTAATGAATTCATTAGATATTCTCTTGTCGTTGTACATCCATTGCCGGTCCATCTACAAATAAAGTATCACCGAACAAAATATATTATTATCATGTAACAAATTCAAGATTATGTTACACTAATTCATAGTGTTTAAATCCATATTCCACATGAAATATAAACTTTTTCCTTATTTTCTAATGAGCAAATAATTTTTCTAATGAAGAAAACTATTTTTTTAATGAGGAAACTCTTTTTCTAACTAAGAAATTATTGTTGTAACGAGGAAACCATTTTTCTAATGAGGTACTAGTGTTTAAATGAAGGCAAGATGATGTTACATAAATTCAATCTATTCAAATTCATATTCCACATGAAATATAAACTTTTTACTAATTTTCTAATGAGCAAACAATTTTTCTAATGAAGAAAACTATTTTTTCTATTGAGGAAACTATTTTTCTAACTAAGAAATTACTATTGTAATGAGGAAACCATTTTTGACTCGGTACTAGTGTTTAAATGAATGCAAGACTATGTTACACAAATTCAAACTACTTAAATCCATATTCCACATCAAGTATAAACTTCTTCCTAATTTTCTAATGAGAAAAAACTATTTTGGTTATGAAGAAAACATTTTTCTAATAAGGAAACTATTTTTCTTCCTAAGAAAATGTTTTTCTTATGAGGAAAATATTTTTCTAATGAGAAAACATTTTTTATAATAATAAAACTATATTTCTAATTAAATTATTTTTATAATAAGCAAATTATTTTTCTGACAAATAAACTATTTTTCTAATTCTAGTATTGATATTCTAGTCATTTCTCTTAGTAAGTACATCTAAAGCATTTAATATATTCATTTATATAAAAAATAATAAAAATAATAATTTGTATCATCATATACAACATCTCATCCAACTAACACGGCACATCCATTTCAATTAATTCTATTAGAATGAAGACAAAATACAATAAATAGAAACAAATCCCCATTCTTAGTTTATTTTAAAGTGCTAAAATACTTCTATTTCAACTAATGAAACTCAACAAAATAAGCATGAATCAAGGGAGGATGAAGTAAGTAAGCTCTAGACCACTTCAATGAGTGAAATCGTCGAGAAATGGTCGCAAATCCTACAAAAACTCCTCTAAGACGCCATGGAGAAGTAGGAGCTCGAAGTGGACAAGTGAGGGGGGGGCCGGCCTCTCGGGCTGGAGGAGGAAGAAGCTGAGATATAGCCGTTGCACATCAGTACCGGCCCGTATTACGGACCGGTACTAATGTGGCTACATTAGTACCGGCCCGTATTCAGCACCGGTACTAATGTGGGACATTAGTACCTGTGCTGAATACGGGCCGGTACTAATATTTGTCGAGGGATGGCTCCGCAAGCCTCCTTTTTGGTACGAGACATTAGTACCAGTTCTACTTTACATAAGTACCGGGGGACGAAAAAACCGGTACTAATGTCAAATTTTGCCTGGGATGAAAGCCTGATTCCCTAGTAGTGAGGTTGATGCTGGATGGGCTCGAAGAAGTCAACAGACAACAGCCCATCAGGGCCCACTTGTTGCTCTGCTATGGGCCCACAGGGCAGAGAAAAACAATCGCGTCACTTGCCGTTACGTTGATTCCCTTTGCACGCAGTCTTTCGCATGTTAGAACGAGCTCTCCAATTGCAACTGTACTGTGTGGATGCAGCGCCACGTGTCAACTTGAATAATGCGAGGCGAGGTGCGATGTCCAAACAAGACAATACAACACTTATCTTTTCTAGCCTAAAAGAATCTGAGCTGAGGTGCATGCATAAAACCATGCATAAAACTTCAAATTGAAGTAAAATGCATGGCAAGTCAGTAAACTTGCACCAAATTCTCACTCGAATCACTTAACTTTCAAATGGTATGCACCACATCATCAAACTTGTAACCTTGTTCAACATAGGTCCTTTACGGCAAATGGCGCACACCACATCATCAAACTTGCATCCATTTTTCTGAACCACGTCTCATTGATCTACCAGCTGGGGCAATGACAAAATAGTGAAGGATAATATTTTTCGTCTGATAGAATGTTATCATATTTATACAGTGAAGGATGATAATTTTGAATATATAATTATGTTGAAATTTGTGTAAACCTACAAGTAAATCTATAAATTCATTGCAAACTCAATTTACAATGAGGTGTGAACTAAATTTTAGTATGTGAATTTGTGATTTTCATAACTTTGTGAGATGTGGACTCAAAAAGAATTGTGAACCTTTATAACATAATTTGGGCTAACCCCACAACCCTCAGAAATGTCATGAAATTCCTTGCCATCACCTCCAGCTGGCAGATCAATCAAATTGAAAAGAAAAGGACCTCCGGTGAACATGGATGCAAGTTTGATGATGCTATGTGCGTCGTTTGCCAAAAAGGATCTCTAGTGAACAAGAGTACAAGTTTGATGATGTGGTGTGTACTATTTGCAAGTTAAGTGATTCAAATAAGAACTTTATGCAAGTTTAGTGGCTTGTCATGTATTTTACTCTCAAATTTGATAATGGAAATTACGTGGTTGATTCGGCATGGGCCTTGTCTTAGGGTTTACACCATCCCAAGTTCCCAAGGCTTGGATCATCTGGCTTTGGCAATATAGCAGCTCACGCTAGTATGTACGTTTATTTGTGCGTTCTATATCGGACAAAAAAGCAAGTCCCAAAACAGGGCCGGTCATCAACAAGCACAACAGGGCGCACAAGCCATTATGCACAACAGATCGATGCTTCTCCTGGCTTAACCTGCATCACTGCATGAGTAATTTGACTTGCATTTGTCTTGAGCCGCATATCATGCAGGGCACGCAGGAGCACACGTCCCATCCGCTTATTCTACTGCACCACCACCATTTTGGTTTGGCTTTAGCAAAAGCTAAAGCCTAGAGGATGGAGACGGCCAGAGATGTGGCAGCAGCTCCCTGGGCGGCTGATGGCGGTGTGCTGGATCTGTGCTTCACAGAATATGCAGTGAACGAAAAAAAACCTTGGGTTTTTAATCGTGCATGCATAGAACCATTCAAGGATGGATGGACAGTGATAACCATGGAAGATACAAGCTAAGTGGACACGTGTAACATTATTATGTAGATTGTTTATGTTCCGATTGTTCCGATCATTGCAATGGTACATCGGAAGATTAGCATTTTTTGCTGAGGGTTTGTATTGTACCATATCATTTTTTATCTCATAGATGGTCTTTCATTAAACGCATTGATCAAGAATGTTAAATACTACATCATGGTCTTAAACCCTAAACCCGTGGTCCTCTCTTGAGGGTTCTTAAGTCGGAACTTTTCCATTATCTAAATATAATTGTAGTTCATTGTTTGGTATTTGTCTGTGATTGTCCGTGGCTGATTCACCATTACCCTTTTGGGAATGACTTATATTATACTCTAACAAAGTATATTGGCACTTTTTCAAAAAAAAACATCACTAATTAGAGTTTGAAAGAGTGTTTGATCTCAAAAGTAGGGTGACGTGTTGAAACATATGTAATTGATTGAATGATCGGTACGTGAAGGGAAATAGGGAATAATAATATTGTAAGATAAGACGGACCCTGTGCCGAACAAATGAACAAAGGCACAAATAGTTGTTGTCCTAGTGACGAAAACTGGTCATCGATCAGGTGCTCAAACAAAAGCATGCCCCTGCAGTGGTGCCGATGGACTATGAAGGGACAGAATTATGCTCGATCTGGATCAATCACCAGGAATCGCAAACTTGTCATGCTTGGAAGCAAAGTTCTCTATCTGCTTACTTGTTGATGGACGGATCCCAGTGGCCTCAATCATTGGCCAATGTATATGCTCACAGGTAGAACATAATCTTCGATATCTAGATGCTTACACGTTGCTGCGTGATCTGCGTTCGTTTCCAATGCAAGACTCTTGACAAGTAGCCATCACTGCCGGCCCTAGGATTTCGAGGGCCCTCTGGCGAACTCGTCGCGTCGGCCCCTTGCTTTGTGACTCGCGAGCAGCAATCACTTCGTGTCGCCGTCACTTCGTGACTCGCGAGCCGACGCCGTGACGTGCGACCTTTCCGCTGTGTCTACACAAATTAAAGTTGTGTACATGTACACTATACATACATGAGCTTGAGCCCTGTTCCGGCTTGGACCCTCGGCGGTCGCACATGGCCGCCCACCCTTAGGACCGGCTCTGGTAGCCATCCTCCAAAAGCAGAAGCTAGCCTCTTTTTTTCCTCTTTATAGTGCCATCATTGTAAGTGCCAACTAATGACTTTAATAACGAACATATCGCCAGCAGTGGTGTCAATTGCACCTCATCACGGCAACATTTGCATGGCTGTCGATCACGCAATGTGGCGAATTTTATTTGGAGATGGTGATCAGGATAGCATATCCTGTGTGGATTATTCCAGAGATAAAAAAACTCCTTTTTTTACGTAATTTCCAAACCATATCTGCGTGGAAAAGCACCAGCATATGGTCAGTATACGTGACATGAAAGGGAAAAAACATACAGCTAGCGTGCGTGTAGGCATGTCGAGCTCATCACCTGGCTGACCCGTAACGATCTCAGCTAGCTCATCACCGATCGGATCAGGGATATGCTGCACCTGCACGTTGATCTGGTCCGCTTTTGTCGGGTCGCCTTTGCACCTGGACGGCCAACCTTTTCCGTGTACCGCAGCTGCCTGTGCACGTGGAAGGCCTAGCCCCTGCTGAATTTGCTCATGCACAGCACCCACACAGCCACATGCGTAGACGTTATCAAAAGTAATCTCAAATGCTCCCTGAAAGAATAGAGGATATTTTGTGTGGAATTAGAGTCCACATTGACAAAATCTTCACCAGTGATTCTTGTTTAAAAGAATTTTGAAAATGCGTATGTCTTATTAAACAACTGAATTAGAATATTCATGACGACTACTCCCTCTGTCCAAAATTACTTATCTTTTTGGTTTTAAAAAAATGTATCTAGAAAACCAAAACAACAAGTAATTTGGGACCGAGGAAGTAGCCAGCATGCATGCCACTAGAGATTAATACTTTATTTAATAGAACCAGCCAAGAGCTCTGATTATTCGCCAAAAAGAAGGTCATAAAAGTAGGAATTTCGTGTCGGTTCTATCGAACCGTCCAGAATGATTGAACTGTCCACAATTTCTAGGCTATTCTTTTTAAAGGTGTTTGATACCAAGGTTAAATAATTCTGGCCAAATTAATTTGGGCATGGTTTCACCTGGAATGGTCCTGAGATTAATGTATTAATAACTGATAAACATATTATGTAGATTTTGATCATATTATGTATCTTGGATTCCAGCTTTCCAAATCAGAAGCATGCGCAGTTTTCATCGCCAAATTGTTCGATGATCAAATGCCAAAGTAGAAGATAAAAAATCTTTTGAGGGCATTTGCAAATAAAGAATTTGTAAAAGAAATTACTAATTAATAACGAAACCATTCACACACAGTGACACAGCGCTTTAGTGGATATATACTTCAACAAAATAGATATAAAGCATTGGCCACTTGCAAACAATAGGCCATTAGGAAATGTTGCTAGCTAGTATCGTAGTGCGGATATCTGCATTTTTCTAATTATATGTTTTGGATTCCAGCCTTCCAAATGAGGCTCATACCATGTAATCTAGATCTTGTTGCATTTTAAAAAGTTCATCAGGCATGCAATTCTATCACCCATTTGTGCCATGGTCACTAAGTATGCCTTTTGTTGAAAAACATATAAATTGATTTTCACTCCCACCAACATGCGTTCTGGGTCCGGCCCTGACGTATCAGCTTCACATGCCATGGTAAAGGTAATGGCACATGCATTTTCTATAGAAGATTTGCTGTGATGTCCTAGCAAAAAACATGATATGTTACTAATACATTCTACCAAGAAAAATGACATACGCAGTGATCTCATTTTCTGATCCCTTCTTCAGAGCAGATTCGATCCTTTTGTAGATCTAAATTTGTTTAATTGGGAACAAAAGCTAAAAGCTAAAGTGTCCTCCTTTATTATATATCAAGTTTATGACACCGATTGATCGATCCTAATGGCCGCTTACCAGCTGTGACATTGTGTCCCAACCACAGATCAAGTGGTTGATTACTATTCAAGCAATTGTTAATCAATTATCCACCAACTCTTGTCTCTATTGGGTGTGTGTGTTAATACTAATTAACTAATGAACCCGTCGACGGATAGAGCGAGCGTGTGCACCGCAAGGTTGTCACAATCGCTATACCAGGTATAATTGAACTCATTTTACATGAGAACTTTGTATCTAAAACTTTGTGGTAAAGATATTGTGCATGACCAAAGTGATCCCACAAAATATTGTACACATGGATTACAGAGCAAAACGTGGGTTTAAAAGGGATGAACTGCTACCAGCCCGGCCATATTTCTATGATTTGTTAGAGTTAATTGTGGCACACTCATGGCTCATCCTTTTGCGCGTTTTGACTTTTGTGGTCATGGTTTTATGATATGTGTACACCTTTCCATCTGTGCCTAGAATTGACATGTTACATACCATTGACTATCATCCAAGGTTGACTGTTTGCATTGCATGGCTACCAAATCTAATCCAATTCACATCTGCATTTTTGAATATAACATAATATAGTGTCTTTTATTTTGAAAGGGCTTCCCGGCCCTAAAGGTCAAAGTGATGCAAAGGATGGCTCAGCTTGTCAGATAACTTTGTTTCTCCTTGAATGATCGTCAATATTTCCATTGATTTTTAAATATTATTAAATTTATAGTGGTGCGGAATACATTCAAGTCAGGTCAATGTATATAAACGAATCATGCTGAATTCAATTTACTGAGATATATATGATAAAAGCTAAAATATATTATTAGAATGTGTTTTTAAATGATTTGAGGGATATGACTAACAGGTTCTTGTGACATTACCTAGTTATGTTTTATGAAGAGGAATCTTTATCACAGGTTTGATTAAACCACCAATAATGGTGATAGGAATGGAACAAAAGGAAAAGAATGACATTTCTTGAGTTTTAAACTTTGTCAACGATGAGAAAAAGTATCTTATCAAAATCGAACATGTTCCATCATTTGGGTACAGAAATATTCCTCTTTCCTGATTTGCACTGCTAAGCTCCATGGGCTAATAAAAAATTAAGTGGCTGATCATTCAAATTAAGTGTAATATAAATGGTTCAAACTAAACACAAGACCAATATCCTCCTTCAGTTAAAAGAAGGATCATGTTGAATTCTCTTGTTTCTTTTTAGCCAAACTGTTTAAAAGACATTGGACACAAGATTAAACATTTGAAAATTATACAGCATAAATATATAGGTTTGTGAACAAATTGAAGTAGTTCGTGGCGTTCCATCCTTGCTATGATTTGTACAAATAATATACTGTAATATATACAGATGTTGAAATTCGCATTTTAAATACCAAGTTTTTCGAAATGTTTGAATACGTTGTTAATAAATTCAAATTCACTACATGCCTTCTGTAGTATTGTAGTGTCTATGAACGCAGATTTATGAAGACTGCAAACTTATATTATTACAAACCACCACTCAAGGTATATATATGCATGGCTAGAGCTAGCTAGGTCATGTGGAATGATTGAGAATGGGACAAATTCTCAATCACTAGCCCTTGAAACCCATAGCAGGAGGGCTTTGGAATAAAACACAGTTTTCTTATTTCATTTCACTGCTAGTTGGAAGAAGTATGCCCTGCATGATTTTGTTGACATGATCATATTGTGATGGGATGGTGCTAGCTTTTTGTTGCGTATGTGTGAGAAATAATGGAGTCCAATAGTTATCGCAATCGAACATTAATTTCTTTTCAGTTGTGTTTAATTTTATATACACAAAGGTTATGTGCAAACATAATCGAGTCCAATAGTTACCGGGTTGTTCCGACAAACAACTATGCAAGTGCACACATGAATATACTACATTCAGATGCAAAGAACTGATATATTTTTGTTTTCATATGGTCTCAACGTAATGAGTGATATTAAGTGCGAAATTATAATTATATCTATATTATACAGTCCAGATACAATAATATAATTTTTATCTTAAGAAGGTGTAATTATCCTTAAGAATATAATTATGGCCATCAAAGTTTAAACATGTATAATATGACACACCATTCTGATGTATTGACAAAGATAGCATAGCTTTATTACTTCTGTTATGTTAGGGAAACAATTCCATGACAAATTGTCCTTTCTCTTTGGACACCAGTCCCGATAAGCACCCCTAAAGATAACTGATAAGATAATTACATTTGTGTGGTACATAATTCGTCTTCTTAAGTCGGTACAGAGCTTATGCAAGGATAGATTTAAAGAAAATGAGCCGAATTGCATCGGTTTCATACAGAAAAGGCCTTTATATTACTTTCAAAGATGGATAATGCTGCCGAAAGTAATCAAACTATGGTCATGTATCTCGCAACCCTGCATTTAGAATCATCAAAAGAACAAAAGTTACCGAATTGACCAATCGAGTAATCCAAGATGGCGAGAATGCGATACAAACCACAAGCACAAAGCTAAAGAGTCACACATCCAAATCAAAAAGATAGCCCATTGCACCTATATGCAATAAAGTCTCAAAGTGACCTATAAATCTTTTGCTAGAGACGGGTAAAAACCGCAAGTAACATGAAGAGTCGTGTACTTGCACCACAACTCACAACCCAATGAATCATATGAATCACACCGACCCGACAATGCTAGCAAATCAACTTTGCAATCCGGTCGACAGAGTAGTGGGATTTTGAATTGTGATGACGACTGGACAAGCACTGAATTGTGATTGAACATTTCATTGTCCACTGCCCTCTGATTCACCAAGTGTGTGCCACTAGTTGGAGTGTGGCGAGAAAAAGATTCACAACAATTGGTGTTCTAAGTACGGTGTGTATAGGTAATGAACACTTAGCTGCTTTTTGGAAGGCATAAAGAAATAGCTTGCGATCGGCATGCAAGTTGCAATACAAGTCTATCTGCTGTTGAGGCGGGGAAAATATCAGAAGGCGACCTCTTTGTTTCAGCAATGGACGTACACGCTACACCTTGTCCTATCGTTGTGAAAAAAGTAAACCTTATTATGTTGTTGCATGCACGCATGCATGTAGTATCGTGCACCATTATCCTCCAGTGTTAACCTCTGATCGATCCATAGTGATAGTTTATATATTAATTAGCCGACAAATTAAAGCAGTGGACCATAGGGTGACATCCTTGCACCATGCATCTTATTAGTGGTTCCTTCGACGTGCGACACTAAGCAATGCCATGGTGGTGGTCGCCGGCAATGGCCTGTAGGAGGGCACACGACACTACCCGAAAATCACACATTGCCGTACGTCCGAGACTTTGCAGTGCACTTTTATCGGTCACTTCTTTGCCATGCGTTTTTTAGAGTGCGCTTTTTGTGATGCACCGTGTATTTTTTTTGCGCACGACATACTATTTTTTCTTACCGTCCGTTACCCTCCCGCTGTAACCGTTAGTAACGAGGAGGTGGAGGTGATTTTTTTGTCCTCTTTGCCGTGCGCTACAAAAAAACGCACGGTAAAGAGGTGTGTTTGGGTGCGTTTTTTATTTGGTGCACGACTAAGTTTTTTTCTATATATATGTCCTCCTAAGTCCCAAATTCAATTGCTCCTCAAAACAAAATCTCCTCACTTTGAAATTTTTTCTACTCTATACATACAACATGTGATACTTCATGGTAAAATTTGGTAGATTTTTGTATCCATTTGCTACATTTAACAAATTAATTGTATTTCAAGCAAGTTTTTGAAATAAGTCAAATTTGAACTACAAGTGATTCAAATAGTAGATTAAAATGAGTGAAAAAATTATATTCATGTTATTTAGCCTAATTTAAGACCTTTTCCATGAAATCAAAAGAAATTTCGAACATCTTGACCAGGAAACACGACCATGATCGTGTGTCGAAATGATTTGAAAATTCTAAAAATACAAATAAAGTTTGAAAATTATGTGATTTGTCAATATCTCATGATATCATGTGTGAAGGTTGTGGTAAAATTTCGAATGAGTTTTGAACATTTTGTCATTATGATGCTTACAAATCGAAACATCACCCATGAAGTTTCATAAAGTTAAGAAGTATACGGTTAGTTTTGGATTAAAAGTGACGATGAAATTTGAATTTGAATTCAAAATTTTCTCAATAAGCAATAGACAACATAAGTTGTTCGATGTAAAATTTTGGTATTTTTGAAGTCATTTGATAATTTTGGTGTTTTTCTATGTAAAATTTGGCTTTTATTAAAAAAACTTTTGTCGTGCATTTTTGTTTCGGTGCACAACAAAGAAGTGCTTTTGTCGTGCGTTTTATATCCGACGCACGACAAACACACTTCTCCCCGCGTGGACGGCCCAAGTGGCTCAACACCCCTCCCCAGCCCAACACATTTTCGACCCAAGTAGCCCACGTAACACTCCGGTATATAATCGTCATCCCCCCTCCAAACCCTAACCTCCCAGTCGCGCCCCCGTCCTCCCCGCAGCCCTTCTCAGCCGTGCCCCCCCAATCCCTACAGCCCTTTCTTCCTCCTCTCCCCGCGCAGACGATGAGCGCAGACGGTGGTGTGGCTGTGGGCCAGGCGGTTGCCTCCGGCACCACGGGACGCGACCCCGTGTGGCCGGTGGGCTCCTCCCCACAGGTGCGGCAACTGTGAGGTCTAGGTGGTCGCGGATCTCCATTATTCGGCAGCCACCTCCTCTACCCAGATACGGAGTCCATGGTGAGGCGTCCTCCTCCCCTACAGTGGCGGCCACCTTCCCCAAGTGCGGCGGTGGTGAGGTCCAGGCGCAGCGGCGGTGAGTGCAAGCGGTCGTGGATCTCCAAGATCTGGTGGCCACCTCCTCTCCCCAGATCCAGAGTCCATGGCGAGGCGCCCTCATCCCCCACGGCAGCGGCCACTTTCCTCTCCGGCACCGACGAGCGGTGGGGTCGGGAGGCTATGGATCCGGCGCTGCCCCAGCCGGATCCGGTGGTCGTGCATCTATAGCGAGCGAATGCGAGGGTGGTCGAGGGCCGGCAGCGGGCACGACAGCCGGCCGGATCCAGGTTTGCTCGCTTGCGGTTTATAATCACTCTCTCTCTCTCTCTCACGTGCTGGTGGTTGTGGCGGTGGGCGGCCTGATGGTGGTGGCGTGCGGCGGCCGGTGGGGCGGAGCATGGAGCGGCCGGCGGGGCAGTAGCATGGGTCCTTGTATTTTTTTATTTTCTTTGCTTTACTTTGTCGTGCGTTGTTGCTGAAACGCGCAACAAACTCGCTGTCAGCCCGCCGTCTCTGTCGCCTCCCACTTTTTTTCGCCGTGCGCTCAGAGAAACGAACATCAAAGTGGTTGTCGTGCGTCCCGATAAACAGCGCACGACAAAAGTATGTTTGCTGTGCAAATTGTTGTTGAGCGGTCTTTGCCGTGCGCCGTGACCAAAAACGCACAGCAACCACTTTGCCATGCGTTTTTCGGCCCGGTAAAGGTTGTGTTTCCGGTAGTGCGACGTACTAGATCAAAAGGCGAGGATCGCCGGCCCAGTGCAGTGGCACATATGCGGCGGCGAATGGGAGGCGGCGGTAGGCCCCGGCTTCGTGGGAGATGGAAAAATTGATTGGTTCATCAGGCCTGGTGTCGTTGTTGGATGCGGTGATGTAAGCCGGCGAGAGCGCGCTCTCTCTTTATATATATACTACCTCCGTCCTTTAATATATGACGTCTAGGACAAGAAAATTAATTCAAAATGAACTAATTTTTTTTTCTAAACGTCATATATTTAATATTTAAGAACGGAGGAAGTATATATAATCGTGCGTACGTGTGGTGTATATAGTATGTGAACGACGCTCTCCGTTGTCGTATGCGCAGCGCGCGACGCACCAACTCCATCCTTCCCCGGTGGCGGCTGGCCGGCGGCCAAAAAACATGTCTTGTGAATTATTAGATGTGCGCGATCTATACCTGCTCGACGCGGTAGACGGCATGCAGGTGCAGGTAGGCATGTAGATATAGACGAGTACTGTGTTGCACTTGGATATGTGTGTTTTTTTTTTACTAAAACCACTTTATATATTAAGCAGCTAAAGTACAAAATGACCCTCCAAAGAAGATTGTATTGCAAAAAGGTCCTTGGACCTGAACAACAGTGAAACCACCGAAGAACAGTCGGAGAAGAACTCGCCAGTGGTGAGCTGAGATATCGCCTATGGCGAGAACAGCAGGGTGGAAAGACCGCGCCTTGTGACGGTTGAAAAGGAATCGACCAAGTTGTCGAAGAAGATTACACAAAACGACCGATAGATGTGGTAGCTTCTCGTCGCCGGCGATTGAAGAAACTTGAAGACGAATCCCCGGTGGAGGCGGGCTCTTCTGGCTTGCTTCCGGTGGGATCTTGCTCAGGCAGCCACGGATCTTTAACCGGAACGGCTGCTTGGACTTGGCGATGGAGCGGAGGGGCGGTGAAGACGAAGCGTTGACGAGCGGATCTCGAGGCGGAACGGAGGAGTCGGCGAGGAGGATCGGATTGGATCTCGATGGCGGTTGCGGGAAGGGAGAACGGGCGAATCGAGATCCAGCAGCATGGGGGGAGAAGAAGATACAAGTTTATTTAAACATACCTCAACCGGGGCTCCATCGACGGCGAGCAAGGCGGCAACGGTGGCCTCGACGATGACGAGGAGGAGCACGGTGAGGGGAGCACACATCATCGGGCTCCTACTACTACTAGAGGGAAGAACGAAAAGAGGCCCCTTTCCTTCCCTACTCCGGCGCGAGCGCCAGAGCAAGGAGGGAAGGGGCCAGAGGTGGCGGGGGATGGCTGCGGTGGCGACGGTGTGACGGGGTGGAGCTGGAGAGGGCAAGTTGGGCGGCGGCGGCGGCGAGATCTCGGGTAGCTTCTAGGAGAAAGAAGAGGAGAGGGAGAAGAGGAACGGCATACGCGCGGGTACTACTGAGAGCTAGCTGTGTCCAGGTTCTCACCGTCGATATGTGTGCTGGAGTGCCGCCTGTACGTATAGTGTACGTCACTAGGCCAGAAATGATTTGTTCTGGCGGCTAAAACCGATCTTTGCTGGCGGGTAGAGCTTCCGTCAGCGACCTTGAGCCAGTAGAAATGACACTTTGTGCTGGCGGTTGCCCTATCCGCCATCACAGAGGAGCACGGAGGCTTTAATTTCACTTTCACAGGCCGTCGTCTCTACTGGGTAATTTGATCAGCATGGAGGGCCAATGAGTACACACCGAGACAGATCGATGGTCAGAGCCGCCACGCACGAGGCGTTTGTTTGGAAGACGTAGACATACTATGCAAGTATGCCACACTAGCCATTGCACTTGGACGCTAGTGTGTTGGGGGTCCAAGTCCAACTAACGCGTTTGCACGTTCGTATAATTGGTTGAGGGGGCGCAACTACACAAGTGCACCTAGCGTTGCTGTTGGACGGTCCAGTGGGACGTTACCTATCAGAGTTCAAATCCTGGTGTTTGCATTTTTTTCTGAATTTATTTCGAGATTTTCCGGCATTATGCATTAAGTGGTAAGCGACGTTTCCGTCGACGACGAGACGTCAATAGTGACTTCGAGAATCTCCAGATTTGCCGATGTTCAGACCATCAGAGGTGCTCATAGGGGTAGGATTTGCGTACGTGTGTTTATAGAGGTGAATGTGCGTGCGTATTATGAGCGTCTGCGTTGTACTGTGTAATTTTAAAAAAAACTAACGCTACTGTTCTGTCGCGTGGCGTGGAAACGATCGATGGAGCTAGACATTTGCGCGTGGGGACGGAACAACAGGATGCATGCATGTCCCCTGCTAGAGAGAGAGCGTAGATCGATGACCATTGAGCTCTACTGTAGTAGCTGTGGATATATAGCGCACAGTGACAAAGACTACCCACTCGGAGCAGCAGCAGCACATAAAGATGATCTGTGTTCTCCGTACCATAAAAACATTTACTTAAGCCTTATTATTACTTTTATTAGGAAATATATAGCCCAAGACCAATCTCGGCCCATACATAGGGCTTGTGTATGTGGCCCAGAAATCAGAGTAAATAAGCCGCTGGCTGCAAGCTCTCTTTGCTGGATCTCCTGGCCTGCTGGACCGCTGCAAGGTCTGTCTCCCAGTGGGTGTCGTCCTCATTGTCATCACGCAAATGATGGCCCGCTGGGTGCATGCTCAGCAGCGTCATGTGTTGGAGTCGATCTCCCTAACCCAACGGCCCAGAGACCGGTGGGACTCGGTCTCGCGTCCTGGGCGGGAGCGCCCAACCGATCTATGGTTGGTGGGCCCCCGACGCACAGTGCTATAAATATAGGGGTGGGGGCCACGGCTCTAATCACGAGGTTGACAGCGCCGCAACCACCCACCCCGAGAAACCCTTCCGCCTGAGGGAGCACTGGAGCGCCGGGAAGCTCCGCCACCGCCGCCGACGTCCGGCTGGATCCGAAGGACCCGGTGCCATCGTCCCCAACTACGCTACGCCCGATCCGCCGCCGCCTCAAGCCCGGAGACGAACCTCCTTCCTCAGCCGCCCGCCGTCGAGGCCCCTGCGACGACGACCGACGACATGGCCAAGGACTCCGCTGCCACTGATGGTCTACTCCTTTTACCCTTCCTCTGTTAGTGTAGTCTTATGTTCTAGCTGTATTAGTGTAGTGCTTAGGGTTGTAGATCTAGATCCAGTTTCATGTTTACATCTTGTTTAAGTTCTACCCGTCTAGTACATGCATCTAGAGTATCCTGTGTTAGTTATAACAATGGTATCAGTCGCCTACTAGATTGCTTTACTAGATCGGGTTACACAGTGTTCATCGTTCAAGACATGACCCCGAATCAAAGAGAGGAGGGGGAGAGAAACACTGGAGACAAGTTAATTCGATGCAAATCGATGAAAGACAGTTCAGATTCAAAGCGAATCAAACAAGAGTCGAACCCTAACCCTAGATCTGTTTCGGGTTAGAGGAAGAAATCAAGCATTTCGAATGCAAATCACGCAAAGTTAGAGAAGAACTCGAAGCAAAGCTAACCCTAGCACAAGCTCACCTCGCTGGCATCCCCACTGCCTCCGGCGGGAAGCATCTGCTCGCGCACGACCCGACCAGCGCGGAGCAGAGGGTCATGGCACCACCGACGGGCCCCTCGACGGCGACGCGCTCACCCGGAGGGGAACGCGCGCGCCGGCGAGACGGCCGGCGGCGGCGCCGTCTTCTGTCAGTCCTTCCGGTGAGAGATTCGACGAGTGAGAGCAGGGAAAAAGGGGGCTAGCAGTAGAAGAGAGAAAGGGGGGGTGCTGCTGTGCGCCGGCGGCGCCGCCTCTCATCCGCGCCGGCGAGGTCGCCGGACGCGGGGAAGACAACACCACCGCCGCCGCTGCGGCTGTGCGGGAGAGGGGGGCTAGACCGAATGGGGATTAGGGTTTGCCCTAGGGCACCGGGGGCCTTATATATGTTGGCGATTTCGACGGGGCGAATCTGGACCGTGCGATGAAGATCGAACGGCTGCCAGCAACTGCCCAAAGTGCTGGGCCAGAAGTGGCCCAGGCGGGTCACAGTCGCGGGCCGTAGCGCCGGCCCAGCCGTTGGCTGCTGGGCTAGAGCCCATGCGCGCACGCGGCAAAGAGGCCGTGGGCCGAATCCTCTTGCTGGACCATAGAGTTGGCTGTGAACAGTAGTTTTTTTTCGCATTTCAGTTTCAGAATTTTAGAAGCTTTTATGTGAGTGAATTTGAATATTTATTTGAATATAAAGTTTAAATCTCTGTTTAAATTTTGAACCAAAGAGATAAATTTTACAGAGAGTAGTATGCTTCTGGAATTCAAGTTTATGCATGAGTTTCCGCTGCAAAGTTTATTCTTTAATTAAATTGAACCAAAGGGATATTTAATTAGAGAAGAGTGAATTTAAAGTGTTTTTATGATATTGTTAATTTTTTCTGGCCAAAGCTGATAATTACAATATTATAAACAGATTTATTAAAGTTTTTTATGCATTGATTCTATTTTTCTGCCCAAAGGTGATATAGAATTAATGTAGAGTATTGTTGTATGTGTTAATTTTGACCAAAGTTAAGTTGATACATGCAATAATTATAATTTTATTTATGTTCTCACCATTTCATGAATTATTATTTCAGGACTGAGTCACCTCAGCACCATCCCTGAGCTAATTGGAAGCAATTACAAGGAATGGCGTAATCAGTTGGACTGCGTCCTTGTGATGCTGGAGCTAGATTTTGTGTTGGAGGAACCTTGTCCCACAGCACTAGAGGCTCCTGTGAGAGGAGAAAATGAGACTGCAGAAGCGTTTGCGACGTGCCAGCGTGACCACCCTGACAGGGTTGCTGAGCGTGATCTTGAGAAGGCCAAGTGGCTGATTGCTAACAAGAAATGCTTGAAGATCATGCAGACGAAGATGTCTGAGATAATCAAGGCTTCAATCCCTGAGAAGAAAGCTGATGGAGTTGCACACACTACTGCCTAATACTTGGCAATAGTGGAGAGACAACATGACACGCACTCCAAAGCTTATGCTAGCACCTTGATCAACAAGCTCACCACTGTGCAGTATAGTGGAGGTGGTGTTAAAGACCACATTCTCAAGATGAGCAACATGAATGGAAAGCTCACCAGGATGGAGATGGGTTTGCCAAATCAGTTTTTGGTACACCTGGTCTTCAAGTCACTCCCACCTGAGTACTCGACTTTTGTAGTTAACTATAATGCTATAGAAGAAAAGTGGGACTTGCACAAGCTCATAGCTATGTGTGTGCAAGAGGAAGAAAGGCTCAAATCTCAGAATGGTGGTTCCATCTCCTATGTACAACACAATGTACAGAACAACAATAACAAGAAGAGGAGTTTTGGTAACAAAGGTTACAAACCAAAGAACCAGCATGAGAGTGGGTCTTCGGGTGCTCAAAACAAGCCTTATGGGAAAGCTCCCATACAGCATGATCAGCCTCAGCAACCACAAGGCAAGCCTGCAGTTGGAAAGGATGCGTGCCTTTGGTGCAAAGAAAAAGGCCACTGGCAGAGGTAGTGTCCTAAGTGGTTGAACTTCATGTTGAAAAATGGTGAGGACATTATTACTTTTGTAGATGAGTCCCTATATTTGAGTTATTATAAGTCCACTTGGTGGATAGATTCAGGAGCAACTATTCATGTTGCCAATTCTTTGCAGGGATTCCATTCGAGGCGGACCCTTCGAAGAGGTGAAAGAAGAATTAAAGTCGCCAATGGAGTGGAGGCTCAAGTAGAAGCTATTGGAGAACTCCCCATAAAGCTACACAACGGCTTCATACTACACCTCCATGACGTCCTTTATGTTCCGTCTTTAAATAGAAACTTGATTTCAGTATCATGCTTAGCAGATTGTGGATTTGAGTGTCATTTTGGCACTGAGAAATGTTTGATTAAGTACAATAATAAGTGTGTTGGTCTTGCCTTCCGACAAGACAAACTTTATAAGTTATCTATGCATGATGAGATCAATGTTTGTGATGTGAATGTAAGTGAGACAGAGTTGGTCCCCTCATCTACAAATGAGAGTAGAAAGCGAAAAAGAATTGATAGCGTCTCTTCGAAATTATGGCACTATCGTTTAGGCCATATTTCGAGGGGAAGAATGGAACGTTTAGTAAAAGAATCAATTCTTCCGCCCTTAGAATTTTCAGACTTAGAGCAATGCATAGATTGCATAAAAGGCAAGTACGTTAAGCAAATAAAGAAGGGCGCAAAACGAAGCACAAGTGTATTAGAGATTATACAGATGGACATTTGTGGTCCATTTCCTGTGACTTCAGTGGATGGTTTTGATTCATTAATTACATTCACAGACGATTACTCGCGTTATGGTTATATTTATCCAGTTAAAGAAAAGTCAGAAGCATTGGATAAATTTAAGATATTCAAGGCTACAGTAGAAAATCAGCACAACTTAAAGATAAAAGTAGTAAGGTCCGACCGTGGAGGGGAGTACTACGGTCGACACACCCCATATGGCCAAGCTCCTGGACCTTTTGCAAGGTATTTGCAGGAAAATGGCATAGTTGCCCAGTATAGTACACCGGGAGAGCCTCAGCAAAATGGAGTAGCTGAAAGGAGAAACCGTACCTTAATGGATATGGTTAGAAGTATGTTAAGCTACTCCACCTGGCCAGTTAACTTGTGGATGGAGGCGCTAAAAACCGCCGTTCACATTTTAAATAAAGTTCCCACTAAGTCAGTACCTACAACACCATACGAGCTATGGACGGGAAGAGAACCCTCCTTAAGATATATGCGCGTGTGGGGTTGCCCAGCTGAGGCTAAAGTCTTTAACCCAAATGTTGGAAAGCTAGATCCCAAGACAGTGAGCTGCCATTTTATTGGCTACACAGAAAAATCTAAAGGTTATCGTTTCTATTATCCTGATAGACATACAAAGTTTGTAGAAACAAGACATGCCATCTTTTTGGAGAATGAGATGGTTAGAGGGAGCATAGTGCCTCGTGAGATTGACCTTGAAGAGAAGTGGGTATATGTGCCCACTCCAATAGTCGAGGAACCAGTCTTCGTGTCACGTGTCGCTCCGGTGCCTGCAGTGCAACCCACAGCAGTGCCAGAGCCTGTTGTAAGTTCTCCTGTGCAAACGACGAGAGCAAATGAGGAACCTGTCATTCAGGATCCTACAGAAACAATTGTTGCACAGGAAGAACCTCAACAGTCCCATGATGCAGAGGTGCCAGCTTCAGAGGAGCAGGTACCAGCCACTGAAGAGCCAACCAACGAGGCCCCGAGAAGATCTCAAAGAGTTAGAAAGTCAGCTATCCCTGATGATTATGAAGTTTACGATTGTGAGGAAGTTCACATAGAAGGTGATCCTACTTCTTTTGAAGAAGCTATGAGTCGACCAGATGCATCCAAGTGGCAAGAAGCCATGGAGGATGAAATGAGATCAATGAGTACCAATAAAGTTTGGGACTTAGAAGAAATTCCTAAAGGAGCCAAACTAGTAGGCTGTAAGTGAGGTCATCGTGTTCATGCTGATCACATGTTCGATAAAATGCCCATGAGGAGATAGCAAACAATGATTTTTTTATTTCTTCTCTGTTTTCATGCCCATCCACTCTTCTCATTTTGAATTCATGCCTGAGCTTTGTCCGGCCATCGAGCTGTGTTTTTCTGCGGGATTTCTTTGTCATTTGTATGATTCTATGACTCTGCTAACTGGATTCTATGACATTTAGCTAGTGTTGATATTAAGGATAAAAATTGTACTCTTTAGCATATATCTGGAAACTCTTGTGTATGAATGCAAATTCCAAGTTTATATGATTATTCTTACTAGTTTGTATGGCTGTCAATACTATTTTCTATGTTTATATGCTTGATGATCTTGCAAGTTTCTATGCTTGTGAGAGTTGCAAGTGGAAGAGGAGCTTAAATTCTGAACGGACTGCGAATGAAAAAAATCATTTTGTTTGCTTGTTCTTGATCTAGCATTTGTAATGTGTGGTTCTAACAACTGGGCTTGTAATTTGAGATCATACATACGCTTGTGTTTGAGCATAGAAATTCTTGTGCATGTAAATTTCATGTTTATACGATAGCCCTCACTAATTTGAATGACTGAGTTTGTACTCATTAAAATTACATGTTTATACGATGGTCGTCACTAATTTGTTTGACTGGCAACACTGCTTTCTATGGTCCTTGGGCATAGAAATTGCATAGATCTAAAACATATTGTGCATGGAAGTAAATTTTATGTTTATATGATGGTCCTCAGTATGTTTGTATGATGGTTCTCACCTATTTCTATGACCGCCAACACTTGTATCCAAAATTCAAACTTTGTGGCTGCATTCGTCAGGTTTATATGACTGCATATTTCAATTCTAAAAAACGAGTAGCTCAATATTTACATTCTCGTGCTCATAGGTTTATATGCTCGTTTATGTATGTTTATAACCCTGACGCATGCAACCACCAAATTTTGTCGTGTGGTACGTTAGACATTACGTGACGAGCTCCGATTAATTTCAAATTTCAAATTTTGCTTTTGTGTATGAATGCAAATTTCATGTTTATATGATGGTTCTTACTTGTTTATATGATTGCCAACACATGTTTTCAAATTTCAAATTCTGTGACTGCATGCGTCAGATGTATTATATGACCGCATGTGTCAGGTGGCAGGTGCATCAGGTGGCATGTGTCATTTCTAACCACTTGTATTCAAATTTCAAATCTAGAAAAAACGAGCGGCTCAACATTTATTTGCTCGTGCTCATAGATTTATGCTTGTTTATGTATGTTTGTATGCACGAATCCATACATTTCTATGACCTAAACGTAGGTTTGTATGACTCGGAGATAGGTTTTACATGATCCAGATGACAATTTTTTTTTATCCGGACGACATGTTTTCTATGTCGTGCGGGTCATAGCAACATATCGTTTGAATCATAGAAGCATGTCATCTAGGTCATAGAAACATGTAGCTCAGATCATACGAACCTGTTGTTTGGGTCATACAAACAAGTCGTCCGTATCATACAAACCTGTCGTATGGGTATATATGCTCATGTAAATTTATGAATTCAAAAAAAAATGCACAATAGATCTCAAATTGTGCATAAAAATGTCACGAATCTTATTATGGAAATCATTTGTGAATTGAATCCTCTTGTGAAGATTTATCAAGAAAAAACTAAACGAAAATGGTGAGTTCCTGGTGCACTTGTATTTAAATTTCAAATTCTATGGCTCCATGTGTCAGGTTTATATGACCGCATGTGTCAGATGCATCAGCTGGCATGTGTCAGATGCATCTGCTGGCATGTGTCAGTTCTGTCCACTTGTATTCAAATTTGAAATCTAGAAAAAACAAGCAGCTCATTATTTATATGCTTGTCATGGTCATACAAACCTTTAGTCCGGGTCATACAAACCTGCAATCCGGATCATACAAGCTTGCAGTTTGGGTCATATAAACATGTAGTCATACAAATCTGCTGTCCGGGTCATACAAATGTGTCGTCAAAAAATTCAAAAAAATATATTCACAATGGATCTCAAAATGTGCATAAAAATGTCACGAATATTATGGTGAAAACCGTTTGTGAATCGGATCCTCGTGCGAAGAATTATCGCGAAAAAACTAAAAAGAAGAGGTGAGTTTGCATGCATGCATGTGTCAGGTGGGAGGGAGATGGAGGTGGGTCACGCCGCTGGTTGGTTGGGTTGGCCATGGCTTCCGATAACTATTGGAAGCTCTGGGTTTCCATTAATGGTACTATATATATATATATATATATATACATATATATATATACATATATATATATATATATATATATATATATATATATATGGATATTCACCACGCTGCGTGGTGAATAATATTCAGCGCGCGCCGTTTGCATGGACGGAACTCTGGTAAGTCCGGGTAATCACAAAATTACTCCTTTCTCGGTCCTAGAGAGTAAAATTAGTTCTAAGTGATTTCTTGAATTATTTTTTTACTTCCGACAGATTTAGTGAATAATATTCTGTGCGCAACGTTTGCATGGACAGAGCCCTCGCAAGGTTGGTAATCACAAAATTACTCCTTTCTCTGTCCTATGGAGTAAAACAATTCTAGATGATTTCTCGAATTCGTTTTTTAATTTCGACGGATTTGCATGAACCATGCTCCGGGGTTCCACGGCGGCCTGATGCCGCTGCTGCTCCCTGAAGAAGCTAGAACCGGGCGAGAGAAACGTGCCGTCTGCCATGGACGGAGATCCGTCGAGTGGTGTTAACCACAAAATTATTTTTGCTCCTGAGAGTAGTAAAAAGAGATCTAGGATGCAGCTGAGGCGCAGATTGGAAAGGGTTGCCAGTGTGTGGGAGAGACTACGCCGAGATGTTCGTTGGGGTGGTGGGATTCGCCTGGAGCTGAGCTGGGCGGCGGATACGTACGGGAGGTACTTGGGTTTAACTTTTGTGGTTCTATTTTATCAAGCAGTAAATTGTTCATGTTATGGTTAATTCGATTGGTCTAAGCTGCCATGCCAGCAAACGCGCAATTACCGCAGCTGATAGATAGATTTATTAAGCATAGTTAATTGCTTGCATGCAGTTAATGGACTTATTACGATCAATCTCAAGACAAGTAGTAAAAGCATCAATTAGCCGGTCAATGTTGCATGATTACCGGTTGGCAACATGCCGCCTGAACCCTGTTGACTTGCTTGCATATGCATTGCATACAGTAGTGACTGATGTTTCATACGGAGTGTGACAGATTTCAGGAGAAGTTAACACATGCATGCGCGTGAAGCAGGAGAGATTTCAGCAAGAGAGATTTTAGGGAGCAACATGAATTTAACGCAGTTTGGATGAGGTATTGATTGAAATATAATTACTACTCTGTCATCCGAAGTAGTAAAAAATTACCACGATTCCGGCGAGGCTCTCTAGCTTTGTGTTTTACTCGTTTTCATATGAGGAAATAAAAACCTTCTCCTTTGCGATTAAGCAACTCATTTATTTACTTCCACAGGAAGCTGAATACTAAAACTCGTCGGCAATGCTTCTGAGCGTGCTGGTTCTCCAGCAAGGCTCAACCGTGTACGTGTGACCGGCTGATTCGTCTGAGGACGATGGCGCCGCGGCTCGCATATACACCCAGATTTACTCCCTATGGCTATCAAGTAGTAAAAAAATTGATTGCACAACTAATATGTGATCAGAGAGCGCATGCAAATTAAGTATAGTAATCTCTCCTCTGCTATTGGTCATGGAGTCCTCTACCTTGCACATCCTTGCCCATCAGATGGATGTTGGGTATTCGCACCAATAATTACTTGGTTCTCATTTTTTCCACTGATGATTAATCGTTCTCATCGTTGGTAGTAAAATCATCTTGAGATCCTCTATTTGCTCTGACTAATTACAAGTGGAGATGATGATGTACGTACGATTCTTCGCTGCCTTATGGCAAATTAAAATTATCCCATTGTAGGTGATTATTATTACTCCTTTGGGTGAAAAATTACTTCTTCGTTTTCTTAAAATTTATTTCTTGTGTATAGTATAGGGTCTCAATAATTATTCGTTCACTACATGGCTAATTACTTCTTGTGTATAGTATAGGAGCATGCAAGACCATAATAAAACACCAGAAGGCAATCGATTGACATGTACACGTAAGCAAAATCCTTTCATTTCCAATGTGATTGACCCTATCTTGCTAATTGTCATCTGTGTGCAAGTCCAGGAAGAATTTTGCAGCCGCCATTGATGAACACCACGGCATAGCCATCCAGGAAGACCACCTCTCTTCCGCGTCGAGGATGCCGATTGCAAGCAGACCGGAGCACCGCACCATGCCGCACGCATGCACACACCCTGGTGGTGTGACTCGAAGAAAGATGGGGGCGAGGATACACAGAAATCAGGAATATCGACGATCTACAAGTCTTGTAGGGCGCAGTGTGTGCTAGCAGATGATGGCGGTCGACTCGGACTGCATCTTTATAGGTGAAGATTTCCAACTTGGTTATTATTACATTAATTACGTCAATTAACATGGTCTCATTTCCGTTGGTGATGTGTGCACCAGCATGAACGCATAGTTATTGGTCCATGCCATTAGTTTATATGGAGTAAATATGACAAGCATTTTACTATTGAGAGATTATTAGTCAGGATCAATAACTAAACTAACGGCGGGGCAGCCGACCGTCAGGATGTTGAATATTATTCAACAGCCTGGTTGATGAATATATATATATAGCTTGTTAGCTCTGCACCCCCTCCCCCAACCGTAATCAGATATAACTCATACATCGTAATCTGATTACGTTACCAGAGTGCAACCAAAGAAAGAGTGTAGTCACCCATTCTAGTGCCAAATACATTATAATATGATTCCATTTGTGTGTACGTTACATAGTACGAACCAAACACTTTCTTAACTTGAACCGGCACACCAAGTGAAAGGAAAAAGAAAACCAACCCACCTAAATCCCTCAAAAACATAAGCTGATTAAAGCGGGTTCCTAAAACAACTTCCCATGGATACTTCCAACCATTTATGCTATGTTTCATTTGTTACTTATAGAAGCATGTTTTATTCTATTTGATTCTCGAATTAGGATGTGAGCACACTTGGAACGTTTAGCTAAAATTCTATGTAGAAGGGACGTAGAATCCGGAAACGGAGCAGTAGAGATTCGAGCATATGTCACGATGACAAAATATAGATTAAAAGGCTTATGGAGACTAACAAATTTTAGCTGAAGCAAACAAAGCACGCTTACGATAGAACAAACAATCAATTCAGAGAAAGAACCTCTCATCTGCAATAGTATCCTTTGACATTGAGTAACTAACGCGTGAGCATGAACCCATATATATGTTAGTGATCTAATATTAGAATATGTACAATACTATATACAAATCTATTCCACCGATCGAATCCTTATTCGTCTACACCGACGCAGGTTTAAATATTAGAGCAACGGAGATGTATGGATACGGAAGGATGGGTAGGTATGACGTTGGGCGTGGGCATGACAGTGTGATCCATGTGGATGATAAATTAAGAGAAGTCTAAGTCTACTACTTGTATGGGCGGAGCGCGTCCCAAGTATTTACTTTCGATGTCTGGTCGATTCTTCAGTGTCACGCTCGTTTCCATCTACTCCTTGCGTTTCAAATCACTTGTCGTTTTGACTTTTTAGATACAATTTATTTGTTATGCACTATATACTTATGTCTAGATACATAATAAAATAAAAGAAATGTATATGTACTTTCTTCGATGTGGCAAATATATATACTGAACTAAACAAGGTCTTGAATCCCATCCACATTACACGGATCACAATAACGATGACAGAAGCAGCAGCATCTACACTTGTATTAACCGAGAGACAGGATCGAGACAGATTACCTGCCTCCAGAAAGACTTGTTATGCTAATCCCCACCGAGCGTGACTCATCAACAAGGACTTGGTAATAAGAAGAATCCGTGCTAGTAAGATAATCCGGCATAAACTCCGGCAGAGGCAGGTCACGGTCGAGGTATTGCATGACGAGGCGCATGGCGGGCCTTGCAGTGGGCAGAGGGTGCGAGCAGAGCAAGCCAAGCCTGAGCACCAGCTCCGCCTCATCATCAGCAACATAACCTTGCAACGCCGAGTCCATGGCGTAGACGATGCCGCCGGACGCCCACATCTGGCGCACCCAGTCGACGAGCAGCAGCGGCTCGCCACGCGCGTTGACGCCCATCGGTCGCCTCCCGCAGGCGACCTCCAAGATGAAGGCGCCGAAGGCGAAGACGTCTGTGGACTTGGTGGCCTTGCCGGCGAACCTCATCAGCTCTGGGGCCAGGTACCCCCTCGTGCCGGCGACGTGAGCCGTCGTGTGCGCGTCGGCGCCGTGGTCGTGCAGCCTCGCCAGGCCGAAGTCACCCAGGCGCCCATTCATGTCCGCGTCGAGTAGCACGTTGCTTGCCTTGACGTCACGGTGCACGATGACCTGTTCCCAGTCTTCGTGGAGGTAGAGAAGGCCAGAGGCGACTCCTTTGATGACGTGGAATCTCTGGGCCCAGCTGAGCTCAAGCTTAGGGTGACCGTGCAAGTACCTGTCCAAGCTACCATTGGGCATTTGCTCGTAGACCAAGAGGAGCTCATCTTTGTGACGACAATACCCAACGAGACGCACGAGGTTCCGGTGCCGGAGGCGGCCAAGAGTGAAGATCTCGGCCGTGAACTGCGCAAGCCCCTGCTTGGAATCTGAGGATACCCGCTTCACCGCGACGCGCGTGCCGGACCCGGCGAGCTCCCCTCCATAAACTCGCCCGAAGCCACCTTGCCCCAGCAGCTGTTCGCTGCTGAAGCCATTGGTAGCTTTACGAAGGTCCTTGTACGGAAACCGGCGGGGCCCCAGCTCGGCCTCCCAGCCTTGTTCCTGTGCCTCCACACTGTCCTTGCGTCGGCTTCGGCGTCGGAGCACAAGGCAAGCAGCTGCTACACCTGCTAGAATGGAGAGCGTGGAAATAACACTTGCAGGCAACCACTTGACGAGATTATTCTTCAAAATCTTGTTCTTCGCTTCCAAACCCTTCCATGGCAGGAGAGAGTAGTCCAGTACCGGAGCCGCTGAACCCAGGCTGAAGCTCCATCCGAGAACCCTGTTGCTATCACCCATGGAAGCCGAGAAACCCACGTAAAACACAACGGCCGAAGAATCCCACCGCAGTAGGCTAGACAGGTTGGCGGTGCCGGACAGCAGCGGCGAAGAAGGATCGTGCACGGAGACCAAGGTGACGTTGAGCTCCATGGATCTTCCATCATAGTCCGCCCACAACTGCACCGGTTGGCCACCGGAAATCCTCAGCGCCTCATGATTCGGCGCAAAACCGTCGTAGTGCAGATTGTTGCCGTAACGGTAGCCTCCCGAGCCGAACGAAACGGCTGTTTTGTTGACATCGGCCCCAAACAATATGCCAAAGAAACTACTGTTTTGTGAGGTTGAACTAGTTGGCTCTGGGAAGAGGGGTCCAGAGAAATCAGTGGTCGATGAGAGCAGAAACGCCATGATCTCATCACCGGAGACACCGGAGGAGTAAGGTGCGACGGTGAACACAAACGTGGTAGAGAAAGAAGCCATGGCCGTCCTGCCTTCGCGGTCGATCATGAGAAGAGGGACTGGATGGAAGGCGTGACCACTAGTGCTGGAACTGCTGTTGGTAAGAGAAAGGATGCCATCTTCTGTGACGGAAGCCTGGCCGCCAAGGAGCGGGAGCAGGCGGGGGTCTTTGAACCCATTGAACACGAACTGTTGTGCTGCAACAATGGCGGCGCCGCCGTTGAAGCAGATGGTGATAGCCAGTAAGATGCACGGCAAGGCCGATCTGGGCATAATATGGTGCTATGTTTCAGAGGATTTTGACCTTTCCTTTGTCTGGGATGAGCACAGCACTGGCTGTCTAAGTAGTTGCTAGTTGGCAAGAACTGCAATAGTCTTTAGAATAGCAAGGTCCCTTTGGATCACATATATAATCCTCAACTACGGACTTGGTCACCGCAGCTCCCATTGACCCCGACAAATACCGGTCAAGCCTTCGGTGTACTCCCTCCGTTCCGCAAAGAGTGTCGACTTTTGTTTCTTCCCAATCAAACTATTTGAAATTTGACCAAATTTATAATGAAAAGTATCAATGTTTATCACGCTAAATATGTATGCTATGAAAATATACTTCATAATGTGTCTAACGAAATTTGTTAGACATCAAAAACATTAATATATTCTTATATAAACTTAGTTAAGCATAAGACGATTTGACTTAGGACAAGATCAAAAGGACACTCTTTGCGCGATGGATGAAATAGACTCAACACGGCCAAGGAAAAAAGGTATGATTTGAGATGCAAATGCACATTTAATTGGTCGACATGCCACCTCCTCTTTTTTTTTAGGTTTGGTTGATAAGGCTCTTTAATTAGGGGCATTTAATTAGGGGCATATACGTCTTTTCTCGTGAGTACTTGTGCGACTAAAAATCTTATAAATGCACCCTTTAATCGTCACTGATGATAATAACCATTAGGCCCTGTTTGGTTCCTATAAGTAGGGTGACTTAAAGTGCAAAAAGTATAAAATAAGTCACTAGTGAAACCAAACAGTTCTGACTTAAATGGGCTGACTTATAAGTTGCATAAGTAGCTCCACCCCTTCTTAAAGTGACTTATTTCCACTTTTTCTCTCACCCACCCTTTGTGGAGCCCACTGACTTATAAGTCGCTGCAACCAAACATGACTGACTTAAATCCAACTGACTTATAAGTTGAGTGACTTATAAGTCAGGTGACTTGTGGGAACCAAACAGGACCTTAGATACACACTAATTCATCAACTCGTGCTACCACATAAAAGCTACAACTCCTACCTATCTAGCTTTCAGAATCTTGGTAGGAGCTTCCGCCCCATCTCCGCTAGTAGAAAAAAAAGAGCTTTAGTCGGTTGGAGTGCCGTGTGGAGCTCAAAAATCTAATTGGGTATAACAAATTGTTACTAAAGATGTATTTTTACTCGGGTGAGGCTTAGTCTCGGTTTATGTTATAAACTGGTATAAAAGGGGCTTTAGTATGTGTTTGTAATACAGATCAGGACTAAAAAAAGCCTTACCTTTAGTCTCAGTTTATGTTACAAATAAACTGATATTATTAAAGGGGTATCCAGGAAGTACAAAAAGTTAGAAGCATTTTGAGTACATGGTCCAATTCATTCCGAAAATTAGTTGAGTATCGAAGGTCATTTCTCAACTAGTGCTCCTTCCGCTTCTTCTTCCTCCGGCCGACCACCGCCATTGTTGGAAACTCGAATTTCCTTTGTGTTTTTTAGGTACACACAGGGAAATAATAAAGTGATAGGAAAATTAGCCATTTCCTTGTGAGTTGTCGCATACGCACAGAGAAATCCAAAAAACACACTAGAAAAATACTCATTTCCTTTTTAGATGATAGCCTAATATAGCTTTGGTTCAGTATGGATATTCACAAAAGTAATTGAATTGTTTTTGCAATAATAAAATTTTTCAGAATTAATGTATTACGAGACCTACTTCTACCTATTTATTTAAATTTCACCTTTTAACTACATGTATTGCAAAAATGATCACTAAATTGTATAAAGATAGACGTGCCACTATATTCATACATTATAATACCACATGTGAATTTGGAAGATAAAGTTAATGTTTGTATAGTTTGCACTCTAGCTTTCATAGTTACCTTATAGTTTTTCTAAATTCAATAATACCTAAAAGTGCTCAAAACATTCCAAATTTTGGTTGGATAAAATAATTAAATACATTCTTATAACTTTTTTGAGGGCATACATTCTTATAACTTTAATCAAAACAAATCAAAAAAAATCGAATGGAGACAACGGCTTGCTCCATTTGGTGTTTGATTTGAGAGTGTGTTTATAATAAACTCTTTGGACTATATAGTAGATATTCCCTGTCGGTAATTAAAACCGACAAGAATAATGGGACATGAAAGAAAATGATTTCCCCTATCGGTACACATGTTTTTCCTTGTGGGTACTTTTTGGATAGGGAAATCATTTCAAACCAACATTTTCCCTGAGTGTGAGCAACCGACAGGCCGGAAAAGAGAAAACCGACAGGGAAATAAACAATTGACAGGCAATTTTTCATTTCCCTGTTGTTTTATCACTAAGGGTTATTCCCTATCGATTTCCCTGTCGGTATTTTATATTTCCTTGACAGTTTTGCTACTCACAAGGAAATTTGAGTTTTCAGTTGTGCACAGTTGCCCCCTCCTCCTACACTGTACTCCAACTAGCGGTTGGGGCGCCGCCGCGCTGCCCACCCACCGTCTGTGATGTCCCCTCGACTGGGCGTCCCTATATGTCTACTGGAAGGTGTGTAAGCTTAGAAACTATAAAGCCCAGTTACATTGTTTCGTGTGGTTTAGTTGCAAGTTCCAACTAAGATGTGTCGGGTGCCAGGTTCCGCCTATGCCTACAAATTTTTTTCTCGTGTGCCTCCGATCGAAAACAACTCCGATTCTGAGTTGTCGCCTTTGAATTTTTCCATGCACCTTTAACTTTTGCCTTTGACTTTTTCCAAGCACCTTTAACTTTTTTCCATGCGCCTCCAATTCTTAATCGTTGTGCCTTTCATTTCTTTTCATGGATTGTAGATATGAAGGGTTAGAAGTCGATGTCCTTGTGGTGCGGGACCAGCCCCGGGAAGTGGCAACGCTAGGTTGAGTCAAGCTCGGTCACTGGTGAATGCTGGCCACTTTCAAGTATAAAGGCACATTAATGATTCTTTTTCCTTTTTTTAGTTTTTTCTCTAAATCTTGGTCTTAAAATTTTCTAACTAATTTGTCTTAGTTCTTTTCAAAAAAATCGTTCCTTATTTTGGTCAATCAATATTTATGTGTATAATTTTTTTTTCTGAAGTTTGATTGTTTTTTTCTTATTTTTGTGTTGTTAAAGTTTTGTCCTGAGTTTGTTTTAGTTTTTTGTGTATCTTTTTCTCAAGTTTGCTTCAAAAGTTTCTTCAATCTTTTTGTTCTGGTTTTTTCTTGGTTTTTTTATTAAAAAACTTCTTTGTCCTAATATTGTTGAAACAATTCTTTAAAATTTGTGTTTCAAATATTTTCCTGTTTCAAAAATTTATGCCAATTTTTTTATGAAAAATTTGTTCCACAATCTTTTTATATTTTTAAAGTTGAGCAGGAGTAGTTGGCAAGGGGTCCATGGTAAGCAGCTTTCGGAGATCTGGCGGATGCAGCTGTCAAAGATCGCACGGTAGGAAGCCTCCCACCGGAAGAGCGTAAACTTTGATTCGCCCCTCTTCCTCTTCTTGTTGTTAGTTTTCTGTAAAGTACAACCTCACGTTGCTCCTGAACTTTGCTCCGCGTTGGCTAAAGTGTTACCAAACTTATGAATATTTTTACTTAATACAATGAAATGAAATGAAAAGCAGGTTTCCTATGTATTCGAGGAAAAACCAAAATGGAAGCCATGTGAGAAACAAGTTTGCGAATAAAGAAGCAGTTAGTAAAAGTTTCAGAGGAAACAGCTGTGCCTTTAAATCCCCACGGCTTGTAGGCAGTTTTATTATGTTTTATTTAATTTCAGCAATTTTCACAATTGAAGCAGCTCTTGTTCCGGAGAATCGACGAAAGCACCTCACTGAGCTGGACGCTGCCTTTTTCTGGGCGTTGGGAATGGATCGGATCTGGAAAGCGAGTGACCCGCCGACAGCTCCACTAGCATGCTCACCTACTATTTTACCTACTTTTTTTTCTCGCAGCTCCAGTCTAGCATGTTTCTCTTTTTGTTGGACAGCCGATGCAGCGCAATCATCTACAGCCACATGCTCGTCAGCTCGTGTCACATGAAAAATCCGAACCCAGTTACCTCTGTTCTTGACAAATAATTTCAATCCGAGACTGTGAATTTCCAAAGTATTCCTCCCAATTCGAATCCCGTTCAACTAACTGATGAATTCTCAAGCGTTTTGTTTTCTTTTCGAGAACAAGGTGTAGTAGAAACTAGAAAATAGCTCGATACAAGACTGAAAACCATATCAACTGCGGCCGTCAGCCACCGCCGGCGGCCGGCGGCCGGCGAGCTCTACAACTAGCCACCAGCCCACCAGGCACTACATACTAGGCCTTGACGTTGACGGTGTACTGGACGACGGTGGTCCCGGAGGTGGCGCCGGAGTCGATGGTGTGAGCCTGGACGTACCCTTTCGCCATCCTGAACTTGCCGCTGCCGCCGACGATGCTCATCTCGCGGATGTCGTTGAGCACCTCGTTCCGCCCCAGGATGGAGAGGCTGCTCCCGTTGTGCTCGCCGGCGGTGAAGACGAAGTTCATCACCATGAGGAGGCCGAACGTCTTCTGGTCCGCGAACGTGTAGGTGCCCTGGGCGCGGCCGATCTCGGTGCCGGCGGCGCGGGTGGGCCCCGTGGTGAGTGGGTCGTCGATGGCCACCACCGCGCCGAAGAAGGTGGAGGAGGAGTTGGTGGAGGGCGCCTGCGCGATGCGGATCGCCGTCGGGCTCGTCCCGCCCACCACGTCGTGGAAGTAGAGCTTGAACGTCGTGAAGTCGTCCGCCGCGGAGATCTGGGTCGGTGCCAGCGCGGCGAAGGCGGCGGCGCAGAGGAGGAGGAGGGCACTGCTGGTGCTGGTGGTAGCCATGGTGGTGGTGTGGGTGGGCGCGGCTTCTGGAGGCGGCCGAGATGGGGGCAGCTGCAGAGGATAAGTAAACGGCGTGGGTGGTGGAGGCCGGTGGGGTGGGAGAGGTTGGTGATGGAGTGAAGCAGCAGGGCCACCAATGGCAATGGCCAATGGGGCCGGTAGGTGAGCGAGGTCGCCATCGATTGTCTTCTTCCTTTTGCTTCGGATTCTATATGCCTTTTCTCGCATGGCGATGGCGATAACTTTATTCAGGTAGTTATTTAGTTCCCACGTCATCCCAGCAACAACGATATACTATGATGTGGTGACCAGTGACCAGTGAGCAAGACGCCAAGACGAGACGACATTGGAGCACTCATGCTGGTCGTACTATCATACTTCATTTGCATACCTTAAAAAAAGAATATTCTGTCTGGTTACCGAGATTTTTCAGTACAGTATCAATTTTTCTGCACTTGTCATCCTCTATATCTCGTACTCCATAACAACCAACAAATGTGGGGCCCACTTATCATATTTTTAAAAACTCCCCCGCCTTCCACCCCTCTTTCTCTCCTTTCCTCCTCCCCTCCCGCCACTCTCTCCCTTCCTCCCACCTCGCTACCTCCGCCCGCCCCACCCCCTCCCCCACCGGCGACGAGTTCCCCGAGCCCGCCGGCGGAGCTCACACACAAGAGCGGCGCCCTCCGTCCTCCCCACCTCTTCCCCTCGCCGGCGGAGCTCGCACACGAGAGCTCGGGGGTGGCCGCCTCCGGGATCCTCCCCTGCTTGCGGCGGGCGACGACGCGGAGCAGAGGTTGTCGAGGGACGCGTCATGCGCCCGGAAGCGGCCGTCTGTCACCTCGACCGAGCTCGAGATCCCGGTGGGCAGCGGCCAGTGGGGAACCAGCAGCGGCGCTGCAGGATCTTGCCCTCGAGATCCTGATGGGCAGCGGGGCACCAGTTGTGGCGGCAGCGGAGAGGCAGGGGAGCGCCCGAGTCGAGCAGGGCGGTGGGGATCCACGCTCCCGGGTCGAGCAGGGTGGCGGAGATCCGCGCACGTGAAACCCGGCGCGGCGGCGGCCTGCGGAGCTCCTACGACTCGCGCGGTGGCAGCCTGCTCGTCGTCCTCGGCCTGCGGAGCTTGCCGGCGGAGCTCCTGCGACTCGCGCAGCGGCGAGAGGAGGCGCGGGCCGGCCCGGCGGAGCTCGTCCGCTCAAGCTCGTTGTGGACGAGGGGGGAGAGGAGAAGCTTGGCGTCAACCTCGTCTTCTCCGCTGTGCTGTAGAGGAGCCGTCGTGGAGTAGTCGGCTTCCTCGTCCTCAACAGCGACCGCCCAACTGGCTCCCGGCGGCTCCCTCCTCCTTTCCCTCGACGACCGCCCGACCAGCTCCCGGGGGCTCCCTCCACTCTACCTGTTGGCGCCCCTCCTCCATCTCCGGCGGAGCTTCCCCTACGGCGCGGGGATGAAGCGGCAACAGCGGGAGGCATGAGGTCAATGGGCTGCTGTGCGACATGGAGAGATAGCGCAGGTGCGCTACAACGCTGGATTTGGCGAACTCGCCATACGAACGGGACATCCCGTAGGCTGTAGTGTCCCCCGGTGCGGGGTTAAAAACGCCAAATGCGTGTGCTATCATTGCGTAGTGTTTGCGTACCATTCCTCAGTGCGACCAGCCACAGGGCATGACGTGTGTCCCTCAGTCCTAAAATATAAGGACTCGTTGACTTTTGCTCATCACGTTTGACCACTCATCTTATTCAAAAAAAATTGAAAATGTAAAAATAATTATGATATACTTAAATTATATATATGATGATAAAACATGTTATTATAAAATAAATAATATTTTCACAATTTTTTTTGAATAAAACGAGTGCTCAAACTTGATCAGCAAAAGTCAACGAACTCTTATATTGTGGGACGGAGGGAGCAGATGATAGCTCACCGCTCCACCGTGCATCAACACGGCTATTAGCTTGCATTGCGTGTGCTATTTTAACTCAACTAGCCTAACTAATCTTCATTTGTTCGCTATCTCGTATTTGTCTTTCTCCTATTTTCCACCACGATTAGAGTAACTAATTACGACATGTTCGCTCCTCGCTTTTATATACCGTAATGCTACAACAGACGTCCGGAATCTTTAAAAAAATCGGACGCTAATTCAATACATGTTGCAATAGTTAAGGTCTGTTTGGCACGGTTACGTGAGCTGCTCCCGGAGCTGTTTTACAAGAAGCCGTGCCAAAGAGACGCCAAAAATAACTCCTGTGGAAAAGCGGGCGCAAAATATGCTGAGTGGCGCGATGGGGGGAGCTGGAAAATCGTCACTCCCCTACGGCTCCCCCATTCCTTCATTAGCCCTCAGGGAGGGGCCCACGGGCAGCCGGCGCGACCGTGGGAGATGGAGGCCGCCGGTGTGGGTGCGAAGGAGGTCGTCGTCGTGTATCAGGGGCAGCGCCGCAGAGGAGGCCGCCGACGGGGGAGTTGGAACTCGGCGGGGGAGCAGAGATGGCCTGCAGCGGCTGTAGGGGCTCGAGGAGATGCACACCGCCGGTGGGTGAGCTGGAGGCCAGGGGGAGATGGAGGCCGCCGCGTGTGGCAGGATCTTGAGCAGGAAGACGGGAGGAGATGTAGGTGCTGGCGGGTGAGCAGGAGGGCGAGAGAAGCAGGAGGGCCGAGGGAGATGGCGCCGGCGGGGGAGATGGAGGCGCTGGTGCGCCGCGAGCACTACTAGGGAATGAACCGTTTGTCCTGGGAAAAAACACATTAGTACCGGCTCGGAAGGGGGTCCCCTAACAGCCCGCCAAAGTGCCACATTAGTACCGGTCCTTGGCTGGAGCCGGTACTAATGTGCGACATTAGTACCGGGTGGTACTAAGGACCGGTACTAATGTGGCTGCCGCACATTAGTACCGGCTCCTGTCCAGGCCCGGTACTAATGTATCAACATCAGTACCGGCTCCAGCCAGGAACCGGTACCAATGTTCCCCGCATAAAAAGTCAGCTCCTTCTTCCTGCCCGAGCCACTCTCCGCTCCACTCTCCAACTCGAGCTCTCACTCATCCATGGCGCCCTAGGGGAGTTTTTGCCCGATTTGCGACGATTTCTCGACGATTTGACTCATTGAAGTAGTCTAGAGGTTAGTTACTTCATCCTCCCTTGATTCATGCTTATTTTGTTTAGTATTTTGGCACTTTATAATGAGCTAGGAATGAGGTTTTTTTTCTATTTATATGCATTTTTTGTATACGTTCTATATAGTTGATTCCAAAGGATGTGACATGTTAGTTGGATGAGATGTTGTATGTGACAATTTATTTTTTAAATAATAATTATTTATTTGAGCATATGTCATAATTAAATATATAAATAGTTTTAGAATTACTAGAAAGGCTAGGAAAGCTAGATTTGATTTTAGAATTACTAGACATAGTTTTAGAATTAATTTTTCAAAATAATTTTTTATTTGAGCATAAGACATAATTAAATATATAAATAATTTTAAAATTACTCAAAATGCTAGAAAGGCTAGGAATGATAGAATTTGTTTTAGAATTAGTAGAAATAGTTTTAGAATTATTAGAAATGCTAGAATTTTATAGATAGGTCAAATAATTTATTGTCATTAGTATAGATGTCTACTGCTGCCGGAGGGAATGGGATGACGGTAGTGGTGATCCTCATTCTTCACACAGCCAGGAGAAAACCAAAGTAGGACCTCTTGATAAACCGAAGAAAATGAGCACGTTGGCTAGAGGAATGCTTCGTTATTTGTAAGAAAAACATATAGATGCTGTTGCAGCGGGGCAGGAACCTCCTTTTGGTGGCATTTATGCTCCACCAGCAGACCCTGTTGTTGGAGATCCACCGATTAGTATTAAACCACAGGGCGATTCCAAGAAAGCTAAACCTTCGTCGTCATGTCACAAGAATGGCTAAAGTTTCTCATATTGTATCATGTATTAGTAGTATTTCATATGTCGTACTTTAAATTTATGTAAGACATTGACTTAAGTAAAATTTGTTGTATTGTATCTTGTGAATTGTAAATGAAGACTTTAAATTTGTGTATGACTTTTGTTATGAAATACTTAAAAATTGTTTGGTGGTGCTTTATAGATGAATCGGCAATGGATGTACCCCGAAAAGAGAATTTCCAGTGAATACATTAATGGGTTGCGTGGATTTCTAGATGTCGCGGAAGCAAACAAGCAGCCGTCTGGTTTCATTATTTGTCCATGCAAAATGTGCAAAAATGAGAAGGATTTCTCATCGATAAAGAGTCTTCACGATCACCTATACAAATGGGGATTCATGCCAAATTATTTTGTTTGGACAAAGCATGAGGAAAGGGGGGTTATAATGGAAGACGATGAAGAGGAAGATGATCGTATTCCAGATTGGACTCAAGAAGGTGCCTTTGCAGATGATCCAATGGGAGACGATCACATGCAAGAGACTCAAGAAGCTCCAACAACTGCAGATGAACCTCTCGACAATCTAGGTCGGGTGTTGCATGATGCAAAGGGAGATTGCGAAAAGGTGAAGGAGTCAAAGAAGTTTGAACGTATGTTGGAAGATCACAAGAAACCGTTGTTCCCAGGTTGCAAAGAGGGGCAGAAGAAGTTGGGTACCACTTTGGAAATGTTGCAATGGAAGGCTAAACATGGACTTTCAGACAAGGGATTTGATGAGTTGATGATGATCGTCAAGGACATGCTTCCCGAGGGGAATGAATTGCCGGAGTCCACGTACGAAGCTAAAAAGGTTGTCTGTCCTCTAGGTTTGGAGGTAGAAAAGATACATGCATGTCCTAATGACTGTATCATCTACCAAGGTGACGAATATGAGAATTTGGAGGCTTGTCCTGTGTGCGAAGCGCAGTGTTATAAGATCCCACGCAATGAGGCTAATGAAGTTCAGGGTGGGCAGAAGAAGAAGAAAATTCCTGCTAAGGTAATGTGGTATTTTCCAGTTATACCACGACTTAAGCGTTTATTCAGGTGCAAGACCAACACAAAGTTGATGCGTTGGCACAAAGAAGAACACAAACAAGATGACCATATCAGGCACCCCGCTGATGGGTCCCAGTGGAGAATAATTGACAGATCTGAAGAATGTAAGGAATTTGCAGGGGATCCAAGGAACATTCATTTGGTTTAAGTACGGTTGGATTCAATCTATTCGGTGAGTTTAGTAGCGGTCATAGCACTTGCCCTGTCACCTTATGTATGTTCAACCTTCCTCCCTGGTTGTGCATGAAGCGGAAGTTCATTATGATGCCAATAATCATCCAAGGCCCAAAGCAGTCAGGCAATGACATCGATGTGTATCTAAGACCATTGATTGAGGATCTTAAAACATTATGGAAGAAAGAAGGTGTACCCGTGTGGGATGAGGACAAACAGGAGACCTTCAATGATTGGCCGGCACTTGGTAATCTATCAGGACAATCAAACAAGGGATACAGAGCATGCACGCACTGTCAAGATGATATTTGCTGCGTGTATCTAAAACACAGTAAAAAGGTTGTGTATTTGGGTCATCGTCGCTTTCTTCCTCCTAAACACCCGTTAAAAGAAAAGGAAAGCACTTTGAAGGTGCCGGAGAAAAACATAAGAAGCCCATTCACCGTGGTGGTAAACTCGTATTTGCCATGGTGAAAGATTTGAAGGTAGTGTTTGGCAAGGGTTCTGGTAGTGTACAAGTTCCAAAGGACGCTGTTGGACATGCACCTATGTGGAAGAAGAAGTCGATATTTTGGGAGCTACCTTATTGGGAAATCCTTGAGGTTCGCAATGCAATTGATGTGATGCATGTGACGAAGAATTTCTGCGTGAACTTACTTGGCCACCTAGGTGTATATGGAAAGACAAAAGATACAATTGAAGCACGTAGGGATCTGAAAGCTATGAACCAACGAAAAGGCCTACATCCCGAAAAGAGAGAAAAAGGTAATTACTTGACTCCTGCTAGTTACACCCTAAGCAAGGAAGAGAAGAAGAGAATGTTCGATTGCTTGAATAGTATGAAGGTTCCAACGGGCTACTCCTCAAACATACAACGAATAATAAATATGAAAGAGAAGAAATTCATAAATCTGAAGGCTCATGACTGCCACGTGTTGATGACACAACTGCTGCCTGTTGCACTAAGGGGTATTCTGCTAGAGAATGTGAGATTAACAATCACTAACTTGTGTGCATTCCTCAACCAGCTTTGTCAGAAGGCAATCCGTCCAGAAACTCTAGTGAAGATGCAGAATGATGTCGTGCAATGCCTCGTCAGCTTTGAGATGATCTTTCCACCTTCATTCTTTAATATCATGACCCACCTTTTCGTCCATCTGGTTGAAGAGGTTATTATCCTCGTACCTGTATATTTGCACAACATGTTCCCTTTTAGAGGTTGATGTCCTATTTTAAGAAGTATGTTCGCAATTGTGCCCATCCCGAAGGAAGTATCACAAAGGGATATGCTACAGAGGAGGTCATAGAGTTTTGTGTCGACTTTATGGATGACATGTGTTCGATTGGACTCCCTGTATCACGCCATGAGGGGAGGCTCAGAGGAAAGGGCACAATAGGGAAAAAATCTCAGATGGACATGGATGCAATGTTATATGATCAAGCACATTACACTGTCCTGCATCAATCATCACATGTGGCTCCATACTTGGAAGAGCACAAGTCCATTCTTCGTGCTGCAAATGAAGGGAAGTTTGAACCCTGGATTACACGACACCACATTGATAACTTCGCGTCCTGGCTATGGAAAAAAGTGAGGGGTGATAAAACTGTTGATGAGATACTGCTATGGTTGGCTAGGAGGCCATCTATCACAGTAGATACATTCCAAGGATACAAGATAAACGGCTACACATTCTACACGAGAGCCCAAGATAAGAAGAGTGTAAACCAAAACAGTGGTGTTCGTATGGATGCAGTAGACAAGGAAGGGAACATACAAACATACTATGGTTTCATTGAAGAGATATGGGAACTGGACTACGGAGCTTTAAAAGTCCCTCTTCTACAGTGCCAGTGGGTCAACAATACCGGAGGAGGTTTAACGACAGGCAAATTTGGGATGACAGTTGTGGATCTCAACAAGAATAGATACAAAGACGAACCATTCATCCTAGCCAATGATGTGACACAAGTTTTCTATGTGAAAGACATGTCGAGCAAACCACTGATAAAAAAGGGTGCCGAGAAGTCGGTTGCTGACAAGCCGAAGCGTCACATAGTTCTACCAGGAAAAAGAAAAATCGTTGGAGTTGAGGACAAGACTGACATTTCAGATGATTATGACCAATTCGATGATCTTCCTCCATTTTCAGTCAAGGTTGACCCAAGCATCCTGTTAGCACAAGAGGACGCTCCATATTTACGCCATGATCACAAGCAGGGGACGTTCATGAAGAGGAAGGTTATTAACGTTCCGTTAGATAATGATGATGATGTATAATAAGTTTTATTAACTTATGGTCCTGTAACAAAGTATTGTAATATTTAGTAACAAGAAATTGTGTTTTATCGGTGAAAATATTAATTATTTTAATTTTATAGACATCATTTATTATTAAATTAATAATTTAATGTGAAAATATAAACAAGCAACACTAAATCGAGGTATACATGTTAATAACACGACATGTACAAGTTATATATAACTTTGCATGGTAAAAATATATTTTCGTTCGATTTAAAAATTCAACATGAATTTTTGACCAAAATAACCTATTACTAAGTTTAATTAATAAATTTGGCAAGTTTGAGATCTAACTTCACATTCCATACTATATACCTACATTAAGCACAATAGGATCTGTTTTTGCATTTCTCCGTGTCAAATATGATTTATAGTAAATTAAACAGTAAATTGGGAAATTAAAAAGGAAAGTAAATGAAAATCACATTAGTACCGGGCCTAGATAGGACCCGGTACTAATGTGCATTTCGTTTTGGCACCAGATGGAATGCACATTTGTACCGGGTCCTGTCTAGCACCGGTACTAATGTGCACATTAGTACCGGGTCCTTTCTAGGCTCGGTACTAATGTCGCATTAGTACCGGTGCCAGACTAGGCCCGGTACTAATGTGGGGGGGGGTTGGTATATAAGCCTGCCCCCTCTCCTCGCTCTCCAACACTTAGCCGCGCGCGCACACGCCGCCCTCAGCGCTCCTCGCCACCGTAGCCGCCGTGCCCTTCCTCCATCACCGCCGTCGGGCCCTCCTCCGTGCCGCCGCCGTGACCTCCTTCGCGCCACCATCGTGCCCTCCTCCACGCCGTCGCTGTGCCCTCCTCCGATCCGCGCTGCCGCCGGCCGTGCCCTCCGCGCCGCCGCGGCGTGCCCCTCCTCGATCTGGATCTGCGCCACTGCCGTTCCCTCCTCCGTGCCCCTCCTCGCCTCCGGCCGCGCGCGCCGGCCGTCGGCGTCCCCCCGCCCGGCCGCGCCCTCCTCCACGCCAGCAGCAGCCCTCCTGCGCGACGTCGTCCTGCCCTGCTCTGCGCCAGCCACCCTCCTCGGCACGCGCCGCCCGCCCCGGCCTCACCCTCCTCCACGCGCGCCGCCCGCCTCGGCCTCGCCCAACGCAACGCCGCCAGCCGGTGAGGCCCTGTTAGGTGTTGACGTCAGCCCGCAGCGGCTAACGTCAGCACCTTTTTTTTATTTCAATTAATTAGTGATTTTAATTTCAATTAATTAGTTTTAGATTTAATTTATGATTTTAGATTTAATTAGATATTTTTGATTTAATTAGTGATTTTAGATTCATTTAATTAGTTTTAGATTTAATTTGTGATTTTGGATTTAATTAGATTTTAGATTTAATTAGTGATTTTAGTTTCAATTAATTAGTTTTAGATTTAATTTGTGATTTTAGATTTAATTAGATTTTAGATTTAATTAGTGATTTTTGTTTCAATTAATTAGTTTTAGATTTAATTTGGGATTTTAGATTTAATATGTATTTAGAGATGAAATATGTATTTAGAGACGAAATGTGTATTTATTGAGATAGAAATATGTATTTAGAGTAGAAATATGTATTTAGAGATGAAATATGTATTTAGAGTAGAAATATGTATTTAGAGATGAAATATGTATTTAGAGTAGAAATATGTATTTAGAGATGAAATATGTATCGCTCGACACTTAGCTAGTGTCGCTCGACACGCTCGATTCTCGCCCGACTCGCTCGCTCGACCCCGCCCGACACTTAGCTAGTATCGCTCGACATGCTCAATTCTCGCCCGACTCGATCGCTCGACCCCGCCCGACTCGCTCGCTCGACCCCGTCCAACACTTACAAATTCTTTTATATACACAGAAATTCTTTTATATACACAGAAATTCATTTATGTACTCAGAAATTCTTTTATGTACTCAGAAATTCATTTATGTACTCAGAAATTCATTTATGTACTCAGAAATTCATTTATAGACACAGAAATTCATTTATAGACACAGAAATTCATTTATATACTCAGAAATTCATTTATGTACTCATAAAATCATGTACACTTGTTTTAGTTACGATGGTTCGATCAGAGAGGGAACAAGAAGATGAGGAAATGATCTTAAATATAATCAGTCAATCTGCGCCCGAGCAGCCTCAAAACGAAGAAGTACTCAACAGGGAGGCTGACAACTTCCTCAACATGGAAGGTGATAGGCAAGAACATGTAGAAGAGCAACCAATTGCCCAGGAAAGCAACGTTGTGCAACAACAAGAGGTATAATGATGGTCCTCAAGATTTGCATCCTGAGTTTTCTCCAGGAGTTTTCATATATTAATAGTAGTTTTTCCATTCTCTAGGTTCCTTCATCTTCGAGCTCCAAGAAGCGTCAAGGGAAACGCGGGCCGAAGAAGCCCCTAGAGGGTCACTTCATCATAACAGAAGTCGATGATGCTGGGAAACTTGTGGCTCCGGAACATGTCGTGACCAAATTGGTGAACCACATTGGAGCTCTTGTCAGGGATCACATCCCAATAAGCATTCCGTATTGGAAAGATTCTGATGCTCCTCTAGCTCCGTTACCTGAAGTATTGGAAGGTGATGATGAGAATGCTCAACAGGAACTGGTCGTGCGGGAAGATGTGGTCGCAGACACAGACAAGGACATGATTTGGAAACAAGTGTTAGCTCACTTTGCATTCCCGGACTTGAATGAAGAGCGGCTGGCAACCGTGTGTTATTGGGCGATGCAAAAGGGTGCAATTGCCTTCCAGTCGTACAAGAAGCGTCTGACCAAAGACTACATTAAGAAGGGGATTACACCTGATTTCCAACAGAAGGGATTAGGGAAGTTAAGAGATCACTGGGATGCATTTGTGCAGCACAAAGAATCGGCAGACACCATCAAGATGATTGAAACCAACACCGTTAATGCACGTAAGAAGAAAGAATTTCATACGCTCGGGCCCAGAGGTTACAAGAAGGCCATTCCCAAATGGGATCGGGAGGAACAAGAACTAGTAGCTAGAGGAATCATACCCGTAACTCTAGATTGGGCTGAGCGGGCAAAGCATTATTATTTTGCACATGGTGGCAAGCTCAATCCCAAAGATGGATCTTTGTTGCCAGACGATCAAATAAGAGAGACAGCTATAAGGCTTGTTGACTTAATATGGCAAGCGGCAGAAGGAACTAATCGAGAGAATGACGAGCTTACTATGGCACTAGGTACAAGAGAACACCCTGGACGTTGTAGAGGCAAAGGTGTTATTCCATGGAAATATGCATTTCAGGAGCACATTTATTCCTACAGAAGTCATCAAAGAACTAAGGAACAACATGCACGACAGATACGAGAGCTGCAACAACGCGTCTTTATGAATGAGGAAAAAATGGAAGACATCATCGACCAGCGTGTGGCGCTTGCTCTTAGCAAGCAATCAAGTCAGCAAGAACCTGCAGCTTCAGGGCCGCATCATGATGAAGTCAGCCCATCCAACAAGCGTAAAAGTAGCGTCGCTTCCACAGAAGCATCTCCAACTGCCATGGAAGCAGCTGCCCCGTTAGAACAACACCGCTACCCCGTGGACGACATCACTGCGAGGTCCGCATGTGACATTTTTTTTCAAGTCAGAAATAAGAGGATTCTGGTGGCGTACGGTGTGGCTGAGGTACTGCAGCCAGGGAAAATATTTTTGAACGTTGATTATTCCAGTCACGGGTGCGCCAAAGTCTTTCTGGATCGAGTGGTTGATACCTGGGATGACCTCGACTTGGAGTTCCCAGGAGCTGATGATGCAAATACTCTAGGGGAAGCATTGCACACTTGGATTTTTTGGCCCAAGGATCTCATAGAGATAACAGAAGAAGACACAACTGCAGTCCAAGATCAGGTACCATCTTCCCCAGCTAGAAGGGAACGCAGCAGCAGTTCAGAACATGATGCAACTGACAGGGGCAGTCCGGAACATGCTACTCCTTCTCCTCAAAAGAAGCAGGGTTTGAAACGAGGACATTCTTCGCCTCGTCCAAAGAAGCAGGGTTCTAGACGAGGACATCCTCCTCCTCCTCCTCCAAAGAAGCAGAGGATACCCAAGGAGAAGCCACCTCCACCGAAATTATCTTACGAGAAGACGCAAGAGGAACTAGATGCGCCAGTGCGGGAGGAGCTGGATAGACAAATATTCAAAAAGAAGACGCCTGCACCTGAGAAACCATTTGACATGTACAAATTTCACCGCTTCACGAAAAAATGGAGGAAGAAAAAAGGAAAAAGCCGGAGCGACCTACGTTGTCTGACTATGATCGCACGGCGATCAAATTCCATAAAGCCAATAAGGCTCAGAAAGTTGGGAAAACTGTTCCACAACTAGGGACCCAATCAAAGCAATCTGTCCCGGACCTACAGGTGCTCTCAGATGCGGAGTGTGGATTGCTTGAATTCGGTTTGGATGCAAAACTGACACCTGCTCAAATTCTAGGCATTGCTCAAATTGAAAAGCACCCAGGGTCAGGTAGACGTGATATGTGCCTGGGATGCTGCTTCTTTGGGAGCGATTGTTGCAGGACCTTCCAACTAGGATGTATGCTCTGCACAAATGGCACATGCAAACGGCGGGATGAGGGGTTGAATTTATCGAAGTTAGAATTGAAGACCATCATTTTTCCAAGGTAACACCACTTTCCCTATTCCCATGAAGGAGTTCTGGTTCCTATTCAATATGGATGCAGTGGACGTCTCCTTCGTCACTTGCTGGGTTCTGTAAGTATTTGTTGTACCATAATCTTAGAATCACCGCTCTATCCATTTTAGACCGTACATGAACTTCTTTATTTTGTATCATGCAGCATGGAGATGCAAGCTTGCCGGAGGCTTGGAGTGCACGACATCGGCTTCATGGATCCTCAAATGCTAAACGAGACGCTTGTCCGTGATTTCCCTGTGCCTACTGTGGAGACCTTATTCACATTTCTGGACCTTCAACGCTTCAAGGACTGCATACTTATTCCATACAACTGCCAGTGAGCAACGTTTTTCTCAACTATTTATCTTTTTCAAAATACATTCAATATTTCAATTAACTGATTCTTCCCTAAAATGTATTGACAGCTTCCACTAGATTCTCATTATTATTGTACCTGATTTAAGTCTGCCCACGTCTTTGACTCTATTGGCGGATATAGTGAATGGTACGAACCTCTCGTAGAATTGTTGATTGCTGCATGGGATATGTTCCGTGTAAAGTGGGGGGGGGCCTTGAAAGAGAAACTTCAATTCTACCATGATTTCCTGGTACGTGTTTTCTTTGCTGATCTCATGTCACATTTTTCAATACAAGTTAACAAATATATCTTAACTTTTATTTTCACATATGTGCAGTGCCTGAAACAGCCACCTGGTACCAATCTATGCGGATTCTATGTATGTGAGTTCATCCATCACTTTGCAAGTGGTAGCTTGGGCCCCTTCATTGAGAAGGTGCGTACACAAAAATGCAGACAAACATATCCCTAGTTCTTATTGTTCATATTCTTTTTTCTAACAATTAATAACTTCTTTTGTAGATTTCTAACATCAAGGAAGGATTTCTCGAGACGCAAAGAAACCGATTAATTCAAGAACAACTCTGCGGATTTATTCTAGACGAGGTGATTAATCTCGCAGGAGAGTTTCATGCCGGTGACTCAATGGTAATAGTGAGCAAAGAAGACACTGCTAGCATTGCTAATGAAGCTCAGCAAAGCACTGACAAGAACAAGGACAATGACATCAATAAAGAAGGATCTTCTTCTAAGGACAAGGACAAAGACGTCGAGAAAGAAGCACCTTCTGCTAAGGACAAGAAGAAGGATGTCGAGAAAGAAGCAACTTCTGCTAAGGACAATAAGAAGGAGGGCGAGAAAGAAGCAACTTCTTCTAAGGACAAGAAGAAGGAGGGCGACAAAGAAGCAACTTCTTCTAAGGACAAGAAGAAAGACGTCGAGAAAGTAGGAGCTTCTGCTAGGGTCACTACGAGAGCACATTAGCGACGAGGAGGGGCTTAAAACGATCACGTCACACTTCTAACATTTGATTCTCTCTCTCTCTGTGTGTGTGTGTGTGTGTGTGTCTATATATATAGGGTGAGGTTAAAATGCAACAAGGTGCAATTTGTATAGCAAATGCACAGACTCTGTAGTTGCAACCAATTGCACTAGCTAGACTAGAACAATTACAACATGCCACCATACTAATTACAACTCGACGGAAAAATATTTTGTACAACAAATAAACAGACTCTCGTAGTTACAAAATACGCGAATGCAACTAAACAAACCAGTTGCAATTGGATGTGGACCAATTGCAATCAGACCAGTTGCAACTAGTTATTGAAGTTGCATGTAAACTAATTGCAACCGTGACACTAAGCCAATTGCAACTATGATATTATACTAATTGCAACTCGATGGAACTAATTGCAACAGTTTTGACCGATTGCAACTTCGAACTGGATACGAAACAATTGCCACTAGACCAGACCTAGTTGCAACACGACGCGAACCAATTGCAACAAGAGTCAGTCTAGTTGCAATTGAGCAATTATCAATTGAAATCAAGGTAGGTGCATTCTCTATACAAAATGCACCCAGGTGCATTATAGCAAAACAATATATATATATATATATATATATATATATATATATATATATATATATATATATATATATATATATATATGATGTCACTTTATATATGCACAACCGACTTTATAATGCTGCGTATTTGATTAGTATAAACGAACCAAACAAATACGCCTAAATACATTTAAATACGAAACAAACTAAAAAGAAATGGAAATAGGAAATTAAGAAAAAATACACGCCACGTCACCCGGGGAGGCCACATTAGTACCGGGTGGTATCCCCAACCGGTACTAATGTGACATTAGTACCGGGTAAGGAGAACCGGTCATACCTCCACATTAGTACCGGCTAGCCTGTACCAGTTCCAAAACCGGTACTAATAGAGTTTTGGAACCGGTGCAGATAGTTGTTTTTCCTGTAGTGGAGGGAAGAGGAGATGGAGACCACAGGGGAGGGAGATGGATAAGGTGAGAAGGAAAAAGAATAAGAAGGAAAGGGAAGGAGAAAAGATAAAAGAAAAAGAAAAAACATAGGAAGGGAAAATAAAAAAGGAAATAGAAAAAAGGGAAGGCATTATGGACATTTCACCCTTTTATCCACGTTACACAGTTGAGAGAAGCTATTTTGCCAAACGTTTTTCAAAACGGTTTCAACTTCACTAGAGAATCTGCTCCACCAACACAGTCAGAACCGGAGCTACCACAACCACAGTTGTGCTAAACACACCCTTAGGCATCAACGTTCCTACCTAATTTTTTTAAAAAAAGAAACAATTAAGCTTTAACGTTGCAACTATTATTTCTACATCTTTAGCAGTGGGTGTTGCATGAAACATAATGTTTATGTTGTGACGAGATTTTCCTATCCTATAGTCACACTGCTAGGGAAACGCTCATTTGTACCAGTCCATAACCCCCCTTTAGTACCGGTTTCCAAACCGGTATTGTTTGATCGGTACTAATGTGAAGTCACATTTGTACCGGTTTTGGAAACCGATACTAATGGGGATATTAGTACCGGCTAGTATTGAGAGCCGGTACTAATGTGCCCCGCCCCCGGAGACGTGGCATGGTACACATTAGTACCGGTTCTTGATGCCAACCGGTACAAATTTTATTTTTCTTTTTCTTTATTGTTTTCTAGTTTATTAATTCTATCGTATTTGATTGATTTACGTATACTAATCCTAATTCCTGATACACTATAATATATATTTGTGTGCCATATAAAATATTTGAGATAATACTATACATGCATACTATATATGTATTAGTATAATATCTAATATTATACTAGTACATATATTCGTATGCATGTATTATCTCAAATCCGGTAGTTGATCCAATGCAAGAACATACATAATATTGTGCATACAAAAATACAAAAAATATATATTAGTGTATATAATACATTACATCAAAGGTTAGCAGGGTTTAATATTAGTTTTTTTTGCTCCCTGATGATTGGTCCTTTGCAGAGCTTTTTCCTCTCTTGCTCCCCTGCTTAGTCGACTCTGCTTGTTCCGTCGACTTCCCAGTTGCTTTTTCCGTGGACTTCCCCGATGTTTCTTCCGTGGACTTCCCCGTTACAATAACAGATGATAAGCCTGAATAGAATTCTCCACCTGGCGTAATCACCTCATCTAGAAGAAATCCGCATAGTTGTTCTTGAATTAACCGGATTCTTTCCGACTCGAGGAGCCCCTCCCTGATGTAGGACGTCATCCATAACAACCTCAAATGCCAATTTGGACTGCACCATTGCGACGGGCTCGTCGAGATGATCGAAATGGATATATCATTTGTCTACTTTTGAGTCTGGATGAAAGAGATATGCACAAGACAAGATCACCATCTTGAAATGTGGGCCCGGTGGGACCCACACCAGACCATGTGGCGACGTGTTGTCACGTTGGATGCCATGTGTCCATGACACATCACCGATCCAAAGAAACACACTCTCGACCAATCAGGAGCCAGTACGCGGATTCAAGGGCCCATATCCCCACGGAAATGAGCTAAAAACACCGCATACACACCCATACACGCCTGAGGACCCACCTGGCAGTCACCTGGACGAAAGGCGGCGGCAACGAGTCAACCTGGGGTTCGGCCGAAGCTCCCGGAGCTCCTCTCGTCCCCAGCTGACGCATGGCAGCTCTCCATTGGTTCCTCAAGGCATCCCGTGGTGTTTTGGAGTCGTTCGGCACTCCGAGCAAGCCACCCCCTTGCCTATAAATAGAAGGGGAGGGGGTAGGAAATGGGACACACCACTTCACCCAAGGATGATAGCTTCCCTTCAAAGGAGAGGCCTCTCCTTGGTAGATTAGAGAGTAGGAGAGTGAGAGAGGGACTTGTATCTCTACGGATGCTTCGTTCTTCAATTAGAGTAAAGTAAGTATTTCTGCATTTTCTATTTAGACTAAAGTGTTATTCATACTTGAGTGATATGTTCTTGTGTTCTTCGTCTGTTCATCATTTAGAGGCACGTGTTCTTCACGACCACGCCCCCTCGATCTAATTGATTAGGTGCACAAGTTTGTATCCCGTTTGTATGACTTGTCTATTAGAATAAAGTGGATGCTTGCATGCTCTGATTAGAATAAAGTGTGTTCGTGATTCCTTTCTAATAGTTTATGCTGGGTTGCATGAATAGACCTTTTCCTCTGCTAGTGCGTAGATCCTGGGTTTATGCATTCGTCTGCTGCAAGTCATTCGTATACGTTGGGAGCACAATACGGAGTCAAGTGCTCTCTTGCATGCCTTTAGTATAAGCTAGTAGTACCTATAGTGAGTGAGATCAGTTCTCTTCCGTGGTCGTAGTTCTATAAGTACAGAGTGCCGTAGTCCGTTGGCTACGGCAGTAACCACAGTGTAGACGTTGTGTCACGCTACCGGTTATCATTCATTCGGCTTATCCCAAGGTTAGGTAGAGGCAGTCTCGGTGGTGGTGACAGCCCGTGTGGCCCTTGTTGATCCTCCGTAGCTGGATATAGTCAGAGCTCCATTCCACATAGATCCGCGTGCTGGAGTCGCCTATTAAGTTAGGGCTAGTGGTACCCTAAGCCAAGTTCTATCTAGAGATCGACCTTTAGTCTCATCTATAGTGCTATCTTTAGGAATCCTCTCTATCCTTTCCTCTTATCTGGGTGTGTCCTTGGACCGACTAGTACGAAGTTAGTGCACACGCGTTCCCTTGGATTCGATACCCTTGGAATACTCTCACGTGAAAGCTACAATGGTATCCGTGCGCTTGCGGATTTATTCGTGTGACGCTAAAATACCCAACAAGCTTTCTGGTGCCGTTGCCGGGGAACGGTTGCTGTATCTATCTTCGTACCCGGTGGTCCTCGTATCTTTTGTTTTTCTTTTATTCTACCTTTACCGCCATTACCCATGGAGAGGCCATCCTTTCACGACCTCTCCACCTCAACTTACGAGTTCAATGACCCATCAACGTCTTCATCCAACCATGAACTCAACCCCAACCTTATAACCATGGTTCGGAATCGACCCTTCTCTGGAGCTATTAGTGAGGATCCCCATGACCATTTGATAGAGTTTGAGAGGTTGTGTTCATCCCTGGCTCCCCCAGGAACGATACAGAAAACCTTGAGGCTCAATTTGTTTCCTCTCTCTCTCACAAAGAGGGCGGAGCAATGGTACACTCGCGCCATAGGGCGTGTGAACGATTGGGAAAAACTCTGAATTGACTTCCTTGTTTCTTTCAACCTTGCAAGACATAGGGTGTTCCTTCTGAGTGACATCGGCAACTTTAAGCCATTAGAGGAGGAGACCATAGGTGCAGCTTGGGCTAGGTTCTTAGACCTGATGAAGTCTAGCCCAAACATGTCTTTACCCGATCGTGTATACTTGTGTATTTTTTACTCAAGTTTAGACATGGACATTGCCCTATATCTCGACAGCATCGCTGGAGGTGTGTTCGCAAACATAACTTCAAAAAAAGGAAGAGAGATCCTAGACCACCTCTTAGAAAACTCTTCCTTTCTTGCCGACCATAACGAACCCCACCAAGAATCAGAGTCGATCCATCAGAGTCTCTCAACAGCTGAACCCGAGCCTTTGACTTCCACATCCCAAGATTCATCTGTTGAGCCCTCTCCCGAACCAGGAACAATGGAGGAAGAAGAAATTCAACCTCCAAAGTTCCTTCATCAATTCGAGGATGACCCTTCTAAAAATATCAAGAACACCTCGAATTTATTAGATGACCCAATAGGGAAGGAGCCCTCTTCTGTCCAAATCCAGCCAGCTAGAAATCCTTTGACAAAACCTTCGCCTAGCCCTACGGTACCTCCTCTGCCTCCTGATCCTCCAAACGAAACATCTATCATGGAGGCCTTGGAGAAGAAGTGGTCGACTGGAGTGGGAAATTTTTCCGAAGCACTTTGGATTTGTTCACCCTCTACGATCATTTCTTGTTCCATAAGGGGAATTATCGTAGAAGCCCATCTTAACCCCATCATGGAGGTTAATGTCATGCCATGGCACATAGCGTACACTTTATTGGGCAACGTTACGCTAAGACCATCCGACAAGCTCCTCAAGAGTCGTCCCTCCGGACACATTCTTGAGTGTCGGGGGGTTGCATGTGCTGTGTCGCTCCTAGTAGACAAGATCAAGGTTAATCTAGACTTCCACATCTTTGATGTCCTCGATCTTGATCTCCTCCTAGGCTCCCCTGCAGAAAAACTTCTCGATACATCTCGAGGGAGCCTAGATGAAAAGCTTAGGGAAGCCGCTTCTGCCACCACTCCCTTATTTTCAGAAAGTTCTATGGCAAAGCCTCTTCCCAAGCAAGACTCGCTCGAGGAGACGATGCATGTATCTCCGTTCGCATCATTCGAGCCCGTTCTTGTTGAGGGTGTAGAATTCTCTACTCCTCGGGAGTACGACTCGGAAGATCCTCTTCACCTTTGTGAAGACGAACGATCATCATCACCCTTGACCGAGTTTGAGCCTCTTCCCATTGGCCCATACTATGTTGTTCTTGACCTTGATCAAGAATCAACATCGAGCTTCCACGATGCATCTCTTGAGCTGGAGAATTCATGGGCCATGGAAATCTATGAGGCACTGACTCTGGGGTCCGAAGGAAAGATTCCTTTGACAAGCATGGTAGCTTCACTCTTGATATACCTCAGGAACCATGCTTGCATCATCCTTCTCCAAAGTCAGCTATGCTCAGTGCACGGAGCACGCACGAGGACTACAACCACCTTATGGTCCTCTCCTGTAAAAAGTTTAGAAGGTTGGTTGTAGATGCATATGTTTACCATAAGCATTGCAGATTTCGTGTATGCACTGTGGTACTAACCTTGCAGCTGAAGCTTCACTGATACATCAATAATTGGTGGTGAGATGGGAATGACATCACCAATGGAAGCTGCAAGAAGAAGTTCCCAGGGTCGAGCTTATGACCATAAACAAAGCACTACCTGGAGATAGCCTGGATTAGGTTAGATTTAATTTCCCTTTTCAAACAAAAATCAAGAGCATGTTTTTAGGATAAGGTTGTCCTTCGGGTATTTTTGGTCACTAACCTTTCAGGTGGAGATTGAAAAGAATGACGGACAAGTGACACCTATGAGCTTGTGAGCTACATCACCTCAACACTTAGGTAAGTTTTTGGTGAGGAAACATTACAAGAGGTGGCTTGATCTCCACACACTTGAGTTTCGTTGCTTAGCAATGCAAACTTCAAGTGTGGGGGAGGTATGTGAGCATCCCGAGTAAGGTTCCTTTCATCCAAATCTTATCCTGGTGTGAAGATGATGTAAGCTCTTGCATCTTGCCCACTAGCTAGGTAAGTCCTGCTTTTGACATTAAACAAAGCCCTTCCGGGAGGTTGCCCGAGGTTCACCGTCTTATGCTCATGCTTTCGTTCCTTTTTGAAAGTAGCTTGATCATGCTTCCATGCTTCCTTTATCTTTGTTCTTTTGCTCTGGTTTGAATTTATATGCATGACATACATTCATAGACTGTTTTAAATTAAGCATGGTGCTTAGGTTAAAATTTGTCTTCTTCAGTCAAAACAAGACATGGTGTCGAGTTTTGATTGATGAACCTTGGAGTTATATTTTCATAGATCTTGGTTGCATGTAAGTTGTTGAGCTAAATTCGAATGGGAAGGTGAGTTGAGGTGTCAGATTTATGTTGCACAACATGCAAAAGGTGGTACATATGACCTCTCAAAGGTCCAAGGTAAGTATATTCCACTTTGTGTATGAAGTGTAATCTTGATCTAACCTTGTTTGAGAAAATGACATGGTGACAATAAAATAAAATAAAATAACAACAAAAATATTTGAATTTGAATAAAGGCTCTATGGTTCTCGAACCAGTAGAGTCCATCCTTTGTTTTCATTTGTCACTTGAAGAACAGCACCAGGTTCAACCACTAGTGTGGGGGAGTTCTCTCAAGCTCATCATCAACATTTCCATTAGAGAACTCCCACACAGGCGCTACACAACATCGACTACACCTTCGTGACAAGAGCAAGGTAAACTAGAGTGACCCGGCTGCCCTCTGGTCAGCCAAGTCACCACTGGTCTTCCTTGATCTCTTATCCTTCAGAAGCGATGGTATGTGCACCCTCTATCCCACTCTACCTTATCCATGAGTTTGTTTGAACTTCAATTCATATCCTTTACATCAAACTCATGGAATCGTGCTCGACTTGCTCTACATGTTTCCTGTGGTTGGCTTGCATATGTTTTATTCCATACTTATTATCTTGATGCTTGTGAACAAATATCATTAGGGAACTCATGCTCATCTAAGTAGTTGATGTTTGTGATATGGTTTGATGATATGATCTTCTCTCTGAATGTTTGAGTGCTTGGGAATTTTATTTGAAAACTTGAAAACCCTTTGCAAAGCTCCTCTTTGATATGCCAAAGTCCTACCAAAGCCATATGATGAGTCTTCTCGAAAACCTTATACACATATGCTGCTTGTTATTGCATTGAGCTTTGTCAAATTGTTGTGACCCTCATGAGAATTCTTTTCATGCTTTCATGATCAAGATTCATGTGCACGCCATATCCCCTTGCTATGCTTCTACACTAGAAGTTAGCATTGTATCATCCATCAATTCCACAAAATAAAGCTCCATGTGTGACCTCTCTCTCTCCAAAAGTATCTTCGAAAAGGGATATGGGCTATGCAAAGAAAAAGAGAGAGAGAGAAAAAGAAAAAGAAGAAAAAAAACCATGCTCAAAGCACGAGTGAAAAAAATGCCCAAGGCATCAAAAAAAAGAGAAAAAAAGAGAGAGATAGCCCATGTCCAAGGAAGAAGAAATAGGAGAGAGATGGAACATGCAAAAAGGAGTTCCAATAAATTTGATGGTAATAACTAGCACCCACTCCAGGCCTAGTGTCCACCTTACCATCACCACAACATTCATCATATTTATGGTAATATCTAGCACCCATTCCGGGCCTAGTTCCACCTTACCATATCCATCACATCCATGCATGTGCACATCTTGATCCGATTGCATGATTTGATTTTCTCCTTGGATCCGGTTTTTGACTTTGCAATAGATGTGATGCAAGTATGCTTTATCTTTTATCCTACCCTGAGCTCCACATATAGCCATCATTAGAAGTAGGATGAAAGAAAGGCAATTATAATGCCTTGGCGAGGACATATACACATTAAGCGATCTGAGAGAATCAAATGAGGAGCTAAGCAAGGTTTGTTTTGAAAATTTATTGCAAAACCCCAAGTTACTTAACATGATGAGCAGGAGTGATTTGATTCATGACCGTTCCATTCCTCAACTACCCAAGATGACATGATAGACACTTCACAGAGTTCACAAGTGCAAGGTATGGTTTGGAATATCTCTTATGATCGCTTCATGCCTTTGGATATCATGTCTCACCTTGATCCTTTCCCCTTTACTCGAGGACGAGCAAAGGTCAAGTGTGGGGGTGTTGTTGACGGCTGTTAAGTACCACTTTTATGCCGTCAACTCCTACATTAAATACATGAAAAGTGATCATCAACACTAGAATAGGGCTTTATACTGACAAGTTCCACAAGTGTTGGTGTTTCTAGCTTTTGTTGCAGGATGCATCGGAATACATGATAAATGATACAATTGAGAGCAAGTGATCCAAAGGCTTATGTAGGACGTCATCCATAACAACCTCAAATGCCAATTTGGACTGCACCATTGTGACGGGCTTGTCGAGAAGATCGAAATGGATATATCATTTGTCTACTTCTGAGTCCGGATGAAAGCGATATGCACAAGACAAGATCACCATCTTGATATGTGGGCCCGGTGGGATCCACACCAGACCACGTGGCGACATGTTGCCACGTTGGATGCCATGTGTCCATGACACATAACCGATCCAAAGAAACACACTCTCGACCAATTAGGAGACAGTACGCAGATTCAAGGGCCCACATCCCCACGGAAACGAGCTAAAAACACCGCATACACACCCATACACGCTTGAGGACCCACCTGGCAGTCACCTGGACGAAAGGCAGCGGAAACGAGCCAACCTAGGGTTCGGCCGAACCCCAGTTCGGCCGAAGCTCTCGGAGCTCCTCTCGTCCCCAGCCGACGCGTGGCAGCTCTCCATTGGTTCCTCAAGGCATCCCGTGGTGTTTTGGAGTCGTTCGGCACTCCGAGCAAGCCACCCCCTTGCCTATAAATAGAAGGGGAGGGGTAGGAAATGGGACACACCACTTCACCCAAGGATGAGAGCTTCCCTTCAAAGGAGAGGCCTCTCCTTGGTAGATTAGAGAGTAGGAGAGTGACAGAGGGACTTGTATCTCTATGGATGCTTCGTTCTTCAATTAGTGTAAAGTAAGTATTTCTGCATTTTCTATTTAGACTAAAGCGTTATTCATACTTGAGTGATATATTCTTGTGTTCTTCGTCTGTTCATCATTTAGAGGCACGTGTTCTTCACGAACACGCCCCCTCGATCTAATTGATTAGGTGGACAAGTTTGTATCCCGTTTGTATGACTTGTCTATTAGAATAAACTGGATGCTTGCATGCTCTGATTATAATAAAGTGTGTTCGTGATTCCTTTCTAATAGTTTATGCTGGGTTGCATGAATAGACCTTTTCCTCTGCTAGTGCGTAGATCCTGGGTTTATGCGTTCGTCTGCTGCAAGTCATTCGTATACGTTGGGAGCACAATACGGAGTCAAGTGCTCTCTTGCATGCCTTTAGTATAAGCTAGTAGTACCTATAGTGAGTGAGATCAGTTCTCTTCCGTGGTCGTAGTTCTATAAGTACAGAGTGCCGTAGTCCGTTGGCTACGGCAGTAACCACAGTGTAGACGTTGTGTCACGCTACCGGTTATCATTCGTTCGGCTTATCCCAAGGTTAGGTAGAGGCAGTCCAGGTGGTGGTGATAGCCCGTCTGGCCCTCGTTGATCCTCCGTAGCTGGATATAGTCAGAGCTCCATTCCACATAGATCCACGTGCCGGAGTCGCCTGTTAAGTCAGGGCTAGTGGTACCCTAAGCCAAGTTCTATCTAGAGATCGACCTTTAGTCTCATCTATAGTGCTATCGTTAGGAATCCTCTCTATCCTTGCCTCTTATCTGGGTGTGTCCTTGGACCGACTAGTACGAAGTTAGTGCACACACGTTCCCTTGGATTTGATACCCTTGGAATACTCTGACGTGAAAGCTACAACGGTATCCGTGAAGCTTGCGGATTTATTCATGTGACGCTAAAATACCCAACAAGCTTTCTGGCGCCGTTGCCGGGGAACGGTTGATGTATCTATCTTCGTACCCAGTGGTCCTCGTATCTTTTGTTTTTCTTTTATTCTACCTTTACCCCCATTACCCATGGAGAGGCCATCCTTTCACGACCTCTCCACCTCAACTTACGAGTTCAATGATCCATCAACGTCTTCATCCAACCATGAACTCAACCCCAACCTTATAACCATGGTTCGGATTCGACCCTTCTCTGGAGCTATTAGTGAGGATCCCCATGACCATTTGATAGAGTTTGAGAGGTTGTATTCATCCCTGGCTCCCCCAGGAATGATACAGAAAACCTTGAGGCTCAATTTGTTTCCTCTCTCTCTCACAAATAGGGTGGAGCAATGGTACACTCACGCCATAGGGCGTGTGAACGATTGGGAAAAACTCTGAATTGACTTCTATGTTTCTTTCAACCTTGCAAGACATAGGGTGTTCCTTCCAAGTGACATCCGCAACTTTAAGCCATTAGAGGAGGAGACCATAGGTGCAGCTTGGGCTAGGTTCTTACACCAGATGAAGTCTAGCCCAAACATGTCTATACCCGATCGTGTATACTTGTGTATTTTTTTACTCAAGTTTAGACATGGACATTGCCCTATATCTCGACAGCATCGCTAGAGGTGTGTTCGCAAACATAACTTCAAAGGAAGGAAGAGAGATCCTAGACCACCTCTTAGAAAACTCTTCCTTTCTTGCCGATCATAACGAACCCCACCAAGAATCAGAGTCGATCCATGAGAGTCTCTCAACAGCTGAACCCGAGCCTTTGACTTCCACATCCCAGGATTCATCTGTTGAGCCCTCTCCCGAACCAGGAATAATGGAGGAAGAAGAAATTCAACCTCCAAAGTTCCTTCATCAATTCGAGGATGACCCTTCTGAAAATATCAAGAACACCTCGAATTTATTAGATGACCCAATAGGGAAGGAGCCCTCTTCTGTCCAAATCCAGCCAGCTAGAAATCCTTTGACGGAACCTTCGCCTAGCCCTACGGTACCTCCTCAGCCTCCTGATCCTCCAAACGAAACATCTATCATGGAGGCCTTGGAGAAGAAGTGGTCGACTGGAGTGGGAAATTTTTCCGAAGCACTTTGGATTTGTTCACCCTCTACGATCATTTCTTGTTCCATAAGGGGAATTATCGTAGAAGCCCATCTTAACCCCATCTTGGAGGTTAATGTCATGCCATGGCACCTAGCATACACTTTATTAGGCAACGTTACGCTAAGACAATCCGACAAGCTCCTCAAGAGTCGTCCCTCCGGACACATTCTTGAGTGTCGGGAGGTTGCATGTGCTGTGCCGCTCCTAGTAGACAAGATCAAGGTTAATCTAGACTTCCACATCTTTGATGTCCTCGATCTTGATCTCCTCCTAGGCTCCCCTACAGAAAAACTTCTCGATACATCTCGAGGGAGCCTAGATGAAAAGCTTAGGGAAGCCGCTTCTACCACCACTCCCTTGTTTTCAGAAACTTCTATGGCAAAGCCTCTTCCCAAGCAAGACTCGCTCGAGGAGACGATGCATGTATCTTTGTTCGCATTGTTTGAGCCCGTTCTCATTGAGGGTGTAGAATTCTCTACTCCTCGGGAGTACGACTCGGAAGATCCTCTTCACCTTTGTGAAGACGAACGATCATCATCACCCTCGACCGAGTTTGAGCCTCTTCCCATTGGCCCATACTATGTTGTTCTTGACCTTGATCAAGAATCAACATCGAGCTTCCACGATGCATCTCTTGAGCTGGAGAATTCATGGGCCATGGAAATCTATGAGGCACTGACTCTGGGGTCCGAAGGAAAGGATTCCATTGTCAAGCATGGTAGCTTCACTCTTGATATACCTCAGGAACCATGCTTGCATCATCCTTCTCAAAAGTCAGCTATGCTCAGTGCACGGAGCACGCACGAGGACTACAACCACCTTATGGTCCTCTCCTGTAAAAATTTTAGAAGGTTGGTTGTAGATGCATATGTTTACCATATGTATTGCAGATTTCGTATATGCACTGTGGCACTAACCTTGCAGCTGAAGCTTCACTGATACATCAATAATTGGTGGTGAGATGGGAATGACATCACCAATGGAAGCTGCAAGAAGAAGTTCCCAGGGTCGAGCTTATGACCATAAACAAAGCACTACCAGGAGATAGCTTGGCTTAGGTTAGATTTTATTTCCCTTTTCAAATAAAAAGCAAGAGCATGTTTTTAGGATAAGGTTGTCCTTCGGGTATTTTTGGATTTGATACCCTTGGAATACTCTGAGGTGAAAGCTACAACGGTATCCGTGCGCTTGCGGATTTATTCGTGTGACGCTAAAATACCCAACACGGGGGAGTCGGGACCGTGGCGGGGTAGTCGGGACCGTGGTGGGGAGTCGGGAGCGTGGCGGGAGAGTCGGGAGCGTGGCGGGGGAGTCGGGAGCGTGGCGGGGGTAGGGAGCGTGGCGGGGGAATCGAGAGCGTGGCGGGGGAGTCGGGAGCTTGGCGGGGAGTCGGGAGCGTGGCAGGGGAGTCGGGAGCGTGGCGGGGGGTGGGGGTCGGGAGCGTGGCAGGAGCGAGTGAGTCAAGCAACTCGACTCGCTCGAGCGAGTCGGGAGCGAGTCGAGCAACTCGACTCGCTCGAGCGAGCCGAGCGAGTCGAGCCGAACGTGTGCAATTGAAATTTAAATAGCATTTACATCCACATTTAAATAACATTTACATCCACATATAAATAACATTTAAATCAACATCCAAATTGAATTCTAAATCAAATTCTAAATAACATTTACATCAAAATCTATATTTCTCAATCTGTATATCAAAATCTATATTTCTAAATCTATATTTCTAATTCTATATTTCTAAATCTATATTTCTAAATCTATATTTCTAAATAACAATTCTAAATAAAATTAAAAAAGGGGGCTGACGTCAGCCACCACAGGGCTGATGTCAGCCCCCAAATCCAGCAACCGGCGCACGGCGGGCGCACGGCCGGCGCGGTGACGTACGGCGGACGGGCGGGAGCGTCAGCGAGGGGGCCAGGCGGCGCGGCACGGTCGATGGTGTGGACGACGGGGACGGCGACGACGGCGGGCGGCGGCGCACAGTGACGGCGGCGGCTCCCGCGACGGCGCGACGGCGGACGGCGCACGCGACGACGGACGGCGGATGACACGAGTGACAGCACGACAGCGGTGACGAGATGGACGAGGCGGACGGTGTGCGCGACGGCGCGACGGTGGCGCGCGTGACGGCGCGACGGCGGCTCTCCGAGCTCGATCTTGGCCGGGCCCGTAGCGCGCACGCAGCGGCAGACGGTGGCTGGAGCAGTGGTGACGGCGTGGGGGCGCGGCGGACCTGCGGGTCGCGGCGGCGGGTGCGGCAGACCTGCAGATCGACGATAACCCACGGCAGCGGTGATGGACGAGAGGTGGCGGGCGCGCGACGACGACGATGGGGAACGAAGGGGGAGGAAGGCCTGCAGAAATTGCTAAGTGTTGGGGGAGGAAGGCCGGGGCTTTATACCTCCCCACATTAGTACCGGTGCTAAACCAGCACCGGTACTAATGTGAACATTTGTACCGGGGCTGGTTGAGGCCTGGTACTAATGTTGACATTAGTACCGGTGCTAGTTACGCCCCAGTACTAATGTGCCTTTTCATTTCGCGCCAAATGGAGAAGCACATTAGTACCGGTGCTAGTTTAGCACCGGTACTAATGTGCTTCATTTTGTTGCCTACTGTTTCCCTTTTATTTTTCATTTTTATTTTCTATATTGTAGTTTATTTATGGAAAATCATATACAACGCATAAAATGGTGGAACAAGTTTAGTTAATTTTCTTTACATAGATACTATGATATTCTAAATTTAACAATCAAAATTAAAATTTTCTTATCAATAAGCTACTAATATCTTCTAAATTGTCTTTTTTTGTTCTTGACTTTAACAAACGGAAATAAAATTTTTTTCATGCAAAATCTTTCATAAATAGTACATCTAGTGTAATTAACATAAAAATCATGATTTAGTCTTGCTCATGTATGTTTTTACGTAAATTTATTATTTAATACCCGATAATGCTAAAAAAGTGAAATAATTGAAAGTTTTGTTAATAAAGTAGCAAAATACTAGTTCATTAAAATATTACAATACTTTGGTACATGATCACAAATTAATATAATGTATTATACATCATCATCTAATGCAACATTAACAATCTTCCTCTTCACGAATGTCCCTTGGTTGTGATCACGACGTAGGTATGGAGTGTCTTCATCAGCTAACAGGACGCTTGGGTCAATCTTTACTGAAAATAGAGGAAGACCATCAAATTGATCATAATCTTCTGAAATGTCAGTCTTGTCCTCAACTCCAACAATTTTTCTTTTTCCCGGTAGAACTATGTGACGCTTTGGCTCATTATTAACAACACCCTTATCATCTCCCTTCTTTATTATTGGTGGTTTGGTCGACATGTCTTTCACATAGAAAACTTGAGTCACATCATTCGCTAGGACGAACGGTTCATCTTTCTATCCAATCTTGTTGAGATCCACTATTGTCATCCCAAATTTGTCTGTCGTTATACCTTCTGTAGGGTTTTTAACCCACTGACACTTAAAAAGAGGGATTTTTAAAGGTCCGTAGTCCAATTCCCATATCTCTTCAATGACACCATAGTATGTATGTACATTTCCTTCGTTGTCTATTGCATCTATCCGGACACCGCTGTTTTGGTTTGTGCTCTTTTGGTCTTGGGCTCTCGTGTAGAATGTTTATCCGTTTATCTCGTATCCTTGGAACGTAAGTACTGAGATAGATGGACTTCTAGCCAACCATTGCAGTTGCTCTCCAATAGTGTTATCACCCATATGTTTTCTCCGCAACCATGATGCAAAATTATCATTGTGATGACGTGTAATCCAGGCCTCTGACTTCCCTTTGTTTGAGGCCCGTACAATGGACTTATGCTCCTCCCTGTATGGAGCCACTAGGGATGATTGTTGCAGGACAAAGGAATGTGCTGTATGAAATAACGTTTCATCCATATCCATCGGAGTTTTCTTCCCTAGTGTGCCCTTTCCCCTGAGTCTCCCCTCATGGCGTGATACAGGGAGTCCAATCAGACCAAGCTCATCAATAAAGTCAACACAAAACTCAATCACCTCCTCTGTAGCATATCCCTTTGCGATGCTTCCTTCGGGACGATCACGATTACGGACATACTTCTAGTAACTAGACATCAACCGCTCAAAAGGGAACATTTTGTGTAAATACACAAGCCCGAGGATAAAAATCTCTTCAACTAGGTGCACTAGAAGGTGGGTCATGATAGTAAAGAAACAGGGTGGAAAGATCATCTCAAAGCTGACGAGGCATTGCACGACATCTTTCTGCAACTGAAATAGATTCTTTGGATGGATTGCCCTCTGAGAGATCTGGTTGAGGAATGAACAAACCTTGATGACTGTCAATCTCACATTCTCTGGTAGAATACCCCTTAGTGCAACAGGCAGCAATTGTGTCATCAACATGTGGCAGTCATGAGCCTTCAGATTTATGAATTTTTTCTCTTTGTAATTTATTATTCGTTGTATATTTGAGGAGTAGCCTGTTGGGACCTTGATATTGTTCAAACAATCAAACATCATCTTCTTCTCTTCCTTGCTGAGGGTGTAACTAGCAGGGGCCAACCAGTTTCCCTTATCTCTCTTTTCAGGATGCAGGCTTTTTCGCTGTTTCATAAATTTAAGATCCCGACGAGCTTCAACTGTATCTTTTGGCTTTCCGTATACACCTAGGTGGCCAAGAAAGTTAACGCAAAAATTCTTTATCACATGCATCACATCAATTGCATTGCGAACCTCAAGGATTTCCCAATAAGGAAGCTCCCAAAATATCGACATCTTCTTCCACATGGGTGCACATCCATCCTTGTCGTTTGGAACAGATTTGGCACCAGAAGTCTTAACAAACACTACCTTCAAATCTTTCACCATAGAAAATACAAGTTTACCAGCACGGTGCACTGGCTTCTTACGTTTTTCTCCAACACCTTCAAAATGCTTTTTTCCTTCTCTTAATGGGTGCTTAGGAGGAAGAAATGGACGATGGCCCAAATACACAATCTTTTTACTATGTTTTAGATACACACTGCAAGTATCATCTAAACAGTACGTGCATGCTCGGTATCCCTTGTTTGTTTGTCCTGATAGATTACCAAGTGCCGGCCAATCATTGATGGTGACAAACAGCAACGCTCGTAGATTGAAGGTCTCCTGTTTGTCCTCATCCCACACAGGTACACCTTCTTTCTTTCATAACGTTTTAAGATCCTCAACCAACGGTCTCAGATAAACATCGATGTCATTGCCTGGTGGCTGCTTTCGGCCTTGGATGATTATTGGCATCATGATGAACTTTTTTTTCATGCACAACCATGGAGGAAGGTTGAATATGCATATGGTCACAGGCCCAGTGCTATGACCGCTACTGAACTCACCGAATGGATTGAATCCATCTGTACTTATTAAACCAAACCGAATGTTCCTTGCGTGTTTTGCAAAATCAGGGAATTCTCTATCAATTAGTCTCCACTGCGACCCATCAGCGGGATGTCTGATCTTGTCATCTGCTTTACGATCTTCTTTGTGCCAACGCATCAACTTTGCATTAGCCTTGCACCTGAATAAACGCTTCAGCCGTGGTATCACTGGAAAGTACCACATTACCTTAGCAAGAATTTTCTTCTTCTTCTTCTTCTTCTTCTTCTTCTTCTTCTTCTTCTTCTTCTTCTTCTTCTGCTTCTCCCCCTCAACATCATAAGGGTCATCTCGTGGGATCTTATAACGCTGCACTCCGCACACAGGACAAGCCTCCAATTTCTCATATTCTTTTCCTCGGTAAAGGATACAGTCATTAGGGCACGCATGTATCTTTTGAACCTCCAAACCCAGAGGACAAACGACCTTTTTAGCTTCGTACGTTGACTCCGGCAATTCATTCTCCTCTGGAAGCATGTCCTTTACGATCATCATTAACTCATCGAAACCCTTGTCAGAAACTCCATGTTTAGCTTTCCATTGCAGCATTTCCAATGTGCTACCCAACTTCTTGTGCCCCTCTTTGCAATTTGGGTACAATGATTTCTTGTGATCTTCTAACATACGCTCAAACTTCTTTGCCTCCTTCACCTTTTCACAATCTTCCTTATGCTCTCGCAACACCTGACCTAGATCATCAAGCGGCTCATCTTCTCCATGTTCAGGCTCTCCCGCAATTATTGCAACATCATCCTCACCCATTGGATCATCTCCCATTGCAAAGGCACCTTCTTGAGTCCAATCAGGAATATTGTCATCGTCTTCTTCGTCATCTTCCATTATAACCCCTCTCTCCCCATGGTTTGTCCAAACAAAATAGTTTGGCATGAATCCCCATTTGTATAGGTGATCGCGAAGAGCCTTTGTCGTTGAGAAATCCTTCAAATTCCTGCACTTTCTGCATGGATAAATAATGAAATCGGACGGGGGCTTGTTCGATTCTGCTACTTCTAGAAATCCACGAAGCCCATTAAAGAATTCATTGAATATTCTCTTATCATTGTACATCCATTGTCGGTCCATCTACAAATAAAGAATATATAACCGAACAAAATATATTATTATCATGTAACAAGTTCAAGATTATATGTGTTACACTAATTCATAGTGTTCAAATCCATATTCCACATGAAATATAAACTTTTTACTAATTTCCTAATTAGCAAACAATTTTGCTAATGAAGAAAACTAATTTTCTAATGAGGTGACTCTTTTTCTAACTAAGAAATTATTATTGTAATGAGGAAATCATTTTTCTAATGAGTACGTACTAGTATTTAAATGAAGGCAAGTGATTATGTTACATAAATCCAATCTGTTCAAATCCATATTCCATATGAAATATAAACTTTTTACTAATTTTCTAATGAGCAAACAATTTTTCTAATGAAGAAAACTATTTTTCTATTGAGGAAACTATTTTTCTAACTAAGAAATAACTATTGTAATGAGAAAATCATTTTTGACTCGGTACTAGTGTTTAAATAATGAATGGAAGACTATGTTACACAAATTCAAACTACTTAAATCCAAATTCCACATCAAGTATAAACTTCTTCCTAATTTTCTAATGAGAAAAAACTATTTTGATGGTATTGAAGAAAACTTTTTCTAATAAAGAAACTATTTTTTCCTAAGAAAATGTTTTTCTCAAGAGAAAAACATTTTTCTAATGAGAAAACATTTTTTATAATGAGAAAACTATATTTCAATTTAAATTATTATTATTATAAGCAAACTATTTTTTGTTTAATAAATTATTTCTCTAATTCTAATATTAATATTATAGTAGTTTCTCTTAGTAAGTACATCTAAAGCATTTAATATATTTATTTCTATAAAATATAATGCAAAAAAATTAATTTGTATCATCATATAGAACATCTCATCCAACTAACACGGCACATCCATTTCAATCAATTCTATTAGAACATAGACAAAATACAATAAATAGAAAAAATCCTTATTCTTAGTTCATTTTAAAGTGCTAAAATACTCCTATTTTCAACTAATGAAACTCAACAAAATAAGCATGAATCAAGGGAGGATGAAGTAACTAACCTCTAGACCACTTCAACGAGTGAAATCATCGAGAAATGGTCGCAAATCCGGCAAAAGCTCCTCTAGAGCGCTATGGAGAAGAAGGACCTCGAAGTGGAGAAAGAAGGGGGAGGCTCGGGCTGGAGGAGGAAGAAACTGAGATATAGCCGTTGGACACTAGTAGCAGGCCGTACTACGAGCCGGTACTAATGTAGTCACATTAGTACCGGCTCGTAATACGGGCCGGTACTAATGTCCCGCGCCCACATTAGTACCGGCCCATATTGAGCACCGGTACTAATGTGGGACATTAGTACCGGTGCTCAATACGGGTTGGTACTAATGTTTGCCACGGATGGCTCTGGCCGCCTCCTTTTTGGCACGGGACATTAGTACCGGTTCTCTCTGACATTAGTACCGGTGGGTAAAAAAAAATCGGTACTAATGTCATTTTTGCCCTGGGACGAAAACCTCTTTCCCTAGTAGTGTCAGACCACACAATCATTCTTAGGTTCTGTAGAATATACGCGTGACGACAATGCTGCATAATATTTGCGCTTTGTAATTATGTTGTGCCTGCATCCGGATCTCCTGTAGTTGTAGGTAACCAACCCCCACCCGTACTGTGGCCGTCTGTTCTGTATTTGTATTGAGTGGTTGGTACAAGTTGCTTTTGTTTTTTTGTTTTTAAACACAAGTTGCTTTTGTTCTTCAGTATCTACCCGTCGATGAACCCTGCTTCAAGCAAAGAACCAACTCCAACAAAGAGGCGACAGTACTGTTCGTGCAGTTACGCACCAAGTGGTTAAACAGTGTCTCTTTTACCTTGTTTGCTTTGCAGCCGAATTTGATTTACCGCGTTAATTACCATGAGTTCCATTTCACCAGGTCATAGCTACGTTGGGGCGAGCCGGGGCGACCGCCTCAGCTAGATGCCTAAATCTGAGCATGCTCGGGTACCTCCCTTTTTCTCGGGCGGCACCTTGAATGCAGCCATGGCGGTTGTGTGACTTCTGGTTGTTCTGTGCAAGGTATAGAAGATAACGCTTCAACTAAACCTTTATTATCCACTTCCCCAGCCCAGCAGCAGCCCAAAGCCTCAAAGGCCCATGGTGCTCATGGCCCATCTCTAAATCAATAATATGCAACAGCAGCACACTAGGCACAACCCGGGATTCCTATATATCTTCCAGAAGGTAGGAAGCACTTGAAACTTCCAATCTTTAAGATTCATGCGGCCACTGTGGACCGCACGATCTCCTTCTTCTCCCCATCGCTAGCTCCGCGTCACACGTGCACGCCGCCGCCGGTCGCCGGGGTGGAGGACGAGGTGGGGGGGGTAGTGGCCGGCCGGGCGCGACGAGCGGTTCGGGTTAGGAAGGTGGGGTCGCCGGCGGCGGTGGGTCAGGCGGGCGGGCGGCGCGGCGGCGGGGAGCCGCCGGCCGGGGTGGAGGACGAGGTGTCGGGGGCGGCGGCAGCGGCGGCGGCGGGAGTCATGGGGAAGAAGGGGTGAGGGAGGAAGAAGAAGGTTTAATAAACCTAATGAGCTAGAAGTTGATACCCTTATCCATCTTCCGGTAGCTATATAGGAGCCCCGGCACAACCTAGGTAGTAGTCGGCGGCTCCAGGCAGTGACGGTGGTGGCTCCGGGAAGCGGCTGCAGCTGCATCAGCGAAGGAGGGGGACGGGTGCAATTGGCCTTGAATCAAATTCAACATCTCGAGCTCTTATTTTCATTAAAAAAAACATATCGAGCTCTTAGATTACATACTGTGTTGAGTTGTCTAACCCGAACATCTGAAAGATTGAAAGACGATGAAAAAAAATGGATCATTTACATATTGATATACTGATATACCACTTTATTATACATCGGTATAATTGCGGTGCAAATGCAGAGCATCGGTGGTGGACTTGCAAGACAAGTCTGGAACGCAAGGCTTTTCTTTCAGAGAAGACTTGCACGCTAACTTGTTTTCTTTCTGGTTGAACATTGATAGGGCCCTCTGCACTACTCTCGGCTAAAGGCCCAAGTCCGTCAGCAGATGAAACCGGGCCGAGAACACAGCAGCCGAAAGAAAAGGTGAAGAAGACTCGGGCCAAAATCCAACGGCCACAATATTGGGCTTGGACCAACGATGGCAGCAAACGCGGGCGCGCGCATCGTGTTGATTAAGCCCAGGTCCAACCTTTCCTCGATAAATTACTCAAATATAGATTATTTAGCTTTTTAAAATTTATAGATTTGAAAAAAGTCCAAATTACTACCCTCAAGTATAGTGAAAGTTAAGATAACCCCTAAATTATGTTTTGGTTCAATTTACCCCCTGAACTTAGCTATTTGGTTCAACTTACCCCATAATGCAATTTATCATTTTTGCTTCTCCATACACAAGTTGAATTTTCATTTGAGACTTTACAAGATGCTAGTGAACATCATAATCTATATTAGGAAAATATTTTATAATTTTTAATCATTTTTATATAAATTTGTATCTCAACAATAAATTTTATTATTAAATATTCTACTTTATTAAATAGTGATGAAAAATTCATGATATATTTTTTTAGCAAGCCTTATGTTCTCTACTATCATCTTCCGAAATTTGAACTTAAAACTTCACTTGTGCACGGAGAAACAAAAAAAATATGTTAAGGGGTAAATTGAACCAAATGGTATAGTTTAGGGGTGAATTGAACCAAGATATACTTTAGAGAGTTATCCAAACTTTGGTTATACTTAGGGGAGTAATTCGGACTTTTTCTAGATTTTATATGAATCTAAACATAAATATATACATCATAAATTTTGAATATAGAATAATCAAAATGACCTATAATTTGAGATAATTAGAGAAAATACCATATTTTTCAAAAAGCAAATAGGCATTCATCCTGAACTTTTCTCCATGAGTCAACTTCATCCCTAAACTTTCCAAAACTGAGCACCTAAAAATTAAATTACAATTGCATTATTTTTATAATATTTTTATGATTTTAATTTTTTAATAAAGTAGGGCATCTTCACGAGAAATCTGGTTCATGAAAAAAATAAGTGTCGGTCACATGTGTGAGCACAATCGCGAATGAGCTTGTAGTCCAATAGTACACTACTAGAAAAGGGGCTTCCGTCCTGGACATCAGTACCGGGTGGGAAGGGAGGGCCCCGACGCGCCTCCAGAGAGCCACATCAGTACCGGTCTGTGGCTGGAGCCGGTACTGATGTGGCGCATCAGTGCCGGGCAGTGGCCAGCCCCGGCAGTAATGTGGAGCTGCCACATCAGTACCGGCACCAGCCACGGACCGGTACTGATGTGGGCCACATCAATACCGACGCCAGGCACGGACCGGTACTCATGTGGAGCGGCTCACATTAGTACCGGCCCCAGCCACGGCCTGGTACTAATCTCCCCGTGTATAAAAATCACAGTCTTCTTCTTCCTCTGCCCGAGCCACTCACTCACTCTTGCCAACTCGAGCTTCCCCATCTCCATGGCGCCCTAGAGGAGGTTTTGCCGGATTTACGATGATTCCTCGACGATTTCACCTATTGAAGTGGTGTAGAGGTTAGTTACTTCATACTCCCTCGATATATGCAACTTATTTCGAGTTTTAATGGTTGAAATAGGAGTATTTTGTGATATTTAAAATGAGCTAAAGATGGGGATTTTTTCTTATTTCCATGCATTTATGTCTATATTCTATGAGATGTTGTATGTAATGATAGAATTTTTTTAGTTTTATCTATTTGAACATATGATTTACTTTTTCAAATTAAACTAGCATTAAATAATATTTTAGAAATGATAGTTGTAGAAATACTAGAAATACTAGAGTTAGTTTATAAATATTAGAAATTTGTCTATAGCTACTCTTCTGGAAATATGAAACATCGGTTAATTAGCATAGATTTTAATTAATTTTTCATATATATATGTCGCACTTTAAATTTCTGTAAGGCGGTCATTTAAGTTTGTCGTATTGTGTATTGTGGGTTGGATATGAACACTTTAAGATTTTTTTGTGATACTTTGTAGATGAATCGGCAATGAATGTACTCCGACAAGAGAATCTCCATGGAATACATTAATGGGTTACGTGAATTTCTAGATGTGGCGGAAGCAAACAAGCCCCCGTCTGGTTTTATTATTTGTCCATGCAAAAAGTGCAATGATCTTAAGGATTACTCATCGATAAAGAGTCTTCACGACCACCTATACAAATGGGGATTCATACCAAATTATTTTGTTTGGACAAAGCATGGGGAAAGGGGGGTCATAATGGAAGATGATGAAGAAGATGATGATCAGATTCCAGATTGGACTCAAGAATGTGCCTTTGCAGATGATCCAATTGGAGAGGATTACATGGGCGACACTCAAGGAGCTGCTCCGGCCGATGAGCCTCTCGACGAACTCGGTGAGATGTTACGCGGTGAAAAGGAAGATTGCGAAAATGTGAAGGAGTCCATAAATTTTGAGCGTATGTTGGAAGATCACAAGAAACCGTTGTACCCAGGTTGCAAAGAGGGGCAGAAGAAGTTGGGTAGCACACTGGAAATGCTGCAATGGAAGGCTAGACATGGACTTTCAGACAAGGGCTTCGATGATTTGATGCAGATCGTAAAGGATATGCTTCCCGAGGGAAACGAATTGCCAGCGTCAACGTACGAAGCTAAAAGGGTTGTTTGTCCTCTGGGTTTGGAGGTACAAAAGATACATGCATGCCCTAATGATTGTATTCTCTACCGAGGTGACGATTATGAGAAATTGGAGGCTTGTCCTGTGTGCGAAGCGAAGCGTTATAAGATCCCACGCAATGAGGGTGATGAAGTTGAGGGGGGTAAGAAGAAGAAAATTCCTGCGAAGGTAATGTGGTATTTTCTAGTGATACCACGACTGAAGTGTTTATTCAGGTGCGCGGCCAATGCAAAGTTGATGAGTTGGCACAAAAAAGAACGCAAAGCAGATGCAAAGATCAGGCACCCCGCTGACGGGTCACAGTGGAGATTAATTGACAGAGAATTTAAAGACTTTGCAGGGGAAGCAAAGAACATTCAGTTCGGTTTAAGTACGGATGGATCCAATCCATTCGGTGAGTTTAGTAGCGGTCATAGCACTTGGCTTGTGACCTTATGCATGTTCAACCTTCTGGGTTGGTTGTGCCTGAAGTGGAAGTTCATTATGATGCCAATAATCATCCAAGGTCCAAAGCAGCCAGGCAATGACATCGATGTGTATCTAAGACCGTTGATTGAAGATCTGCAAAAGTTGTGGAAGAAAGTAGGTGTACCAGTTTGGGATGAGGACAAAAAGGAGGTCTTCAATCTACGAGTATTGCTGTTCGTAACCATCAATGATTGGCTAGCACTTGGTAATCTATCAGGACAAACAAACAAGGGATATCGAGTATGCACCCACTGTTTAGATGATACTTGCAACATGTATATAAAACACAGTAAAAAGATCGTGTATTTGGGCCATCGTCGATTTGTTCCTCCTAAGCACCTGTTAAGAGAAGAAGGAAAGCATTTTTAAGGTGTTGGAGAAAAACGTAAGAAGCCCTTGCACCGTGCTGGTAAAATTGTATTTTCTATGGTGAAAGATTTGAAGGTAGTGGTTGGCAAGGGTTCTGGTAGCCAACATGTACCAAACGACGCTGACGGACATGCACCCATGTGGAAGAAGAAGTCAATATTTTGGGAGCTACCTTATTGGGAAGTACTTGAAGTTCGCAATGCAATTGATGTGATGCACGTGATGAAGAATTTTTGCGTGAACTTACTTGGCCACCTAGGTGTATATGGAAAGGCAAAAGATACAATTGAAGTACGTAGGGACCTGAAAGATATGAAGCAACGAGAAAGACTACATCCGGAGAAGAGAGATAAAGGAAATTACTTGGCTCCTGCTAGTTACACCCTAAGCAAGGAAGAGAAGCAGAGAATGTTTGATTGCTTGAACAACATGAAGGTCCCAACGGGCTACTACTCAAATATACAACAAATAATAAATTTTAAACAGAAAAAATTCATAAATCTGAAGGCTCACGACTGCCACGTGTTGATGACACAACTCCTGCCTGTTGCACTAAGGGGTATTGTATCAGAGAATGTGAGACTAGCGATCGTTAAGGTGTGTGCATTCCTCAACCAGATCTCTCAGAAGGCAATCCATCCACGCAATCTAGTGAAGCTACAGAATGATGTCGTGGAATGCCTCGTCAGCTTTGAGATGATCTTTCCACCTTCATTCTTTAATATCATGACCCACCTTCTGGTCCATCTAGTTGAAGAGATTTTTATCCTTGGACCTGTATATATGCACAACATGTTCCGTTTTGAGAGGTTGATTTTCTGTTTTTATGAAGTATGTCCACAATCGTGCCCGTCCTGAAGGAAGCATCGCAAAGGGATATGCTACGGAGGAGGTGATAGAGTTTTGTGTCGACTTTATTGATGACATGTCTCCGATTGGACTGCCTGTATCACGCCATGAGGGGAGACTTAGAGGAAAGGGCACACTAGGGAAGAAAGCTCAGATGAACATGGATGCAGAGTTATACGATAAAGCACATTACACTGTCCTGAAACAATCATCCCTTGTGTCTCCATACTTGGAGGAGCACAAGTCCATTGTTCGGGCCTCAAATATAGGGAAGACAGAAGCTTGGATGACACGTAAGCACATTGATACTTTCGCGTCTTGGTTTTGGCAGAAAATAAGGGGTGATAAAACTGTTCATGAGCAACTACGATGGTTGGCTAGGAGCCCATCTATCTCAGTAGATACATTCCCAGGATACCAGATAAGTGGGTACACATTCTACACGAGAGCCCAAGACCAAAAGAGTACAAACCAAAACAGCGGTGTCCGTATAGATGCAATAATAGACGACGAAGGGAACACAAAAACATACTTTGGTGTCATTGAGGAGATATGGGAATTGGACTACGGACCTCTTAAAATCCCTCTTTTCAAGTGCCAGTGGGTCAACAATAAAGGAGGTTTAATGACAGACAACTTTGGAATGAGAATAGTGGATCTCAACAAGATTGGGTACAAAGCCGAACCATTCGTCTTAGCCAATGATGTGAGTCAAGTTTTCTATGTTAAATACATGTCAAGCAAACCACCGATAAAGAAGGGTGCCGATAATAAGTCGAATGCTGATGAGCCGAAGCGTCACATTGTTCTACTAGGAAAAAGAAAAATCGTTGGAGTTGAGGACAAGACTGACATTTCAGAAGACTATGATCAGTTCGATGATGATCTTCCTCCTTATTCAGTCAAGGTCGACCCAAGCCTTCTGTTAGCCCAAGAGGACACTCCGTACTTACGTCGCGATCACAACCAAAGAACATTCGTAAAGAGGAAGGTTACGCACGTTCTGTTAGATGATGACGTGTAACAAGTTTTTTTAAAATTTATGGTCATGTAATAAAGTAATGTAATATGTACCTATGATTCAGTAACAAGAACTTGTATTTCTCTGGATCAAAATTAATGATTTTAATTTTCTATGCATCGTCGGGTATAAAATAAATAATTTAACGTAAAAATATACACGAGTAAGACTGAATCGAGATATACATGTTAATAACACGACAAGTCTTACGAATGTAAAATTTTGTATGGCAAAAAAATATTCATGTTCGATTTTTAAAGTGAACGTAAGAGTTTTGACAAAAATAACTTATTACTAAGTTAAATTAATAGATTTGACAAGTTTGAGATGCAAGTTCACATTCCACAGTATATATCTAAGTTAAGCACAGTAGGATTTAATCTGCCATTTCACCGTATTCAATATGATTTATAATAAATTTAAGAGCAAATTCAAATAGATTTGGGAATTTAAAAGGAAAAGAAAAGGAAAAGGAAAACGAAAATAAACAAAAGAACATCAGGACCGGTCCTACTTTGGCCCCGGTACTAATGTGCTTCTCCATTTGGTACGAAATGAAAAGGCACATTAGTACCGGGGCTCATCTAGGTCCGGTACTAATGTCCACATTAGTACCGGGGCTCAACTAGCCCCAGTACTAATGTGGGGAGGTATAAGGCGCCCGGCCCCCTTCTTCCCCAACACTTAGCGAATTCGCCCCCTATTCTTCTCCCCAACACCGCCGGCGCCGCTGCCCATCGTCGTCGTCTCGTCTCCATCGCCAGCCGCCGGTCCGCCACGTCCTGACATCCATGCCGTCCACACCGTCGTCGACGCTGCCGCCGTCTCCCTCGTCGCGACGCCAGCCCCGGCCCAGTCCCCCGCACCGCGCGCCCCGCACGGCACCGGTGGTGTCCATCCGCCGCCGTCGTACGTCGTCGTGTCCACAACGCCGTCCCCGGCCACGCGCCCGCGCCTAGCGCCATCCCCACCGCCGTCGACACCAGCCGGCCTACCACCGTCGTCCCCGGCCGCGCACGCGTGTGTCCCCCGGTCGTCGTCTTCCCCCGCCGTGCGTCGCGTGACGCCGCCGCCGCCATCCGCCATGCTGATCCCCACCGCCGCGGCGCGCCGTCCACCCCGCCGCCGCCGTCGACCGCGCCGCGCCGCCCCTCCAACGCCGGTACGCGCGGTTCCCCGGCCCCGCCGTCACCAGCCGCGCCGCGGCGCGCGCGCCCCGGCCCCAGGTTGGGGGCTGACATCAGCCCCGTGGTGGCTGACGTCAGCCCCTTTTTTAATTTTTAGATTTATAAATATAGATATAGATTTATAGATTTAGATAAATATAGATATAAATTTATAGATTTAGATAAATATAGATATAAATTTATAGATTTATAAATATGTATTTAGAATTTAGAAATATAGATATAGATTTAGAAATATAGATTTAGATTTATAAATTAGATTTATAATTGAATTTAGATTTAGAATTGAATTTAGATTTATAATTTAGATTTATATGTGGATGAAAATGTTATATATAATTGTGTATTTATGGACATTTATGAATATTTAAATTTGTATTTATGGACATTTGAATTTAGATTTGAATTTAGGTAGCCGACACGCTCCCGCCCACACGCTCCCGCCCGACTCGCTCCCGACACGCTTCCGCCCGACTCGCTCGCTCGCACGACACGCTCCCGCCCGACATGCTCCCGCCCACACGCTCGCTCGCACGACTCGCTCCCGACACGCTTCCGCCCGACACGCTCCCGCCCGACTCGCTCGCTCGCACGACACGCTCCTGCCCACACGCTCCCGCCCGACTCGCTCGCTCGCATGACTCGCTTCCGACACGCTCCCGCCCGACACGCTCGCGCGATTGACTCGCTCCCATTATTTGTAGTCATTATTTCATGTAACATTTATTCTTGTCTAATTATTTGTAGTCATTATTTCATGTCACATTTATTCTTGTCTAATTATTATAGTTACGAGATAGATCCAAATGAGGATGAGTTCGAAAAACAGGAGCGAATCTTAATGGATATGGTCGCTCAAAATGAAAACAATGACGAGGCTGCTCGAAGGGAGGCTGATAGCTTCCTCAACATCCCCGCGGGTGATGGGGAACAAGAGCAAGAAGCAGATCAGCAACCAGTTGCCCATGAAAGCAATGAGACGCAACAAGAGGAGGTATAATATGGATGATGACTTTCAAGATTTGACATCGTTCACGACTTCTCAAATGTTAATAATAGTTTATCCATTTTCCAGGTTCCTTCTTCGAGCAAGAGCAGTAAAAAGTCTCAAAGGAAACGCGGCCTAAAGAAGAAGCTACAGGGTCGTTTCATCATCACAGAAGTCGCTGAATCAGGGAGACCACTTGCTCCAGAAGAAAATGTGACGAATTTGGTCAACCACATTGGTTTTATTGTCAGGGATAACATCCCAATAAGCATTCCGTATTGGAGAGCTTCTGATGCTCCCGATTACGAAGATGGGGATGATGAGGCACCAGAGGTGCAGGGAGATGTGGTTGCGGATACAGACAAGGACATGATATGGGAGCATATCACAGAACACTTTACATTCCCAGATGAAGCAAACTTGGCTAACATCAGATATTGGGCGATGCAAAAGGCTGCAAATGCCTTTCAGTCGTACAAGAAGCGTCTGACCGCAGAGTACATCAAGACTGGGCTTACACCGGACTTCACGAAGAAGGGATTGGCCAAGTTAAGAGATCACTGGGATGCCTTTGTGCAACACAAGGAATCGACAGAGGCCAAGAAGTTGACAGAAACCAACACCGCCAACGCCAGGAAGAAGAAAGAATTTCACAAGCTCGGACCGGGAGGTTACAAGAAGGCCATTCCCAAATGGGATCAGAATGAACAAGATATAATGGCTAAAGGAGTCATACCGGCAACTCTAGATTGGCCCGAGCGAGCAAAGCATTACTATTTTGCACATGGTGGCAAACTGAATCCAGAAGATGGAACATTACTGCCGAGCGATCAATTAAGAGAGACAGCTGGAAGGTTTGTTGATTTAATAAGGCGTACAACGGAAGGATCTTTCGTGCCTGATCGAGAGAATGACGAGCTTACTATGGCACTAGGTACCAAAGAACACGGTGGACGTTGCAGAGGCAAGGGTGTCATACCATGGAAAGAAGCATTCCTGCAGCACATTGATTCATATAGAAGTCGCAAAAGAATTAAGGACCAACAAGCACGTGAGATACGAGATCTGCAACAACGCGTCAGTATGCATGAGGCGAAAATGGCGGAAGTCATCGATTAACGTGTGGCGCTTGCTCTTAGCAAGCACTCAACAAGTCAGTAAGCACCTGCAGCATCAGGGCCTCATGATGAAATGAGCTCATCTAGTAAGCGTAAGAGCAGCGTCGCTTCCACGGAAGCAGCCCCAGTGGGACGCTGATTTTCCGGTGTTATGCATAAGTGGTAAGCAACGTTCCCGTCGACAACGAGGCGTCGTGGTAACTTTGGGAATCTCCAGATCTGTCGGTGCTCAGTCCTTCGGAGGTGCTTATAGGGGCAGGGTTTGCGTACGCGTGTTCATAAGAGTGAGTTTGCGTACGTATTGTGAGCGTCTACGTTATACTATGTCATTCTAAAAAAATGTGTCAGCACAATCTTGCTGGGATAGACGAAAACAGAAAAAGGGCAGCAACGACACGGGTGGCGACAGGTTAGTTTATTTCATCTAGAAGGGTACAGCAAAGTGCGTTTACTATCAGTCAACAAATTAACTTGTACGAGGCTCGCCGCCGACGACAGTCACCTACCTCACCGCACCGCATGCCAGCAAGGTTCATCAGGCCGTGCCAACTGCCAAGTCGCCGTAAAAGCTTCACCTACTGCATGCTGCCGCGCTGGTCAAAATGCAGTCACACACAAAAGATCAACCCGTTCGCATGGACACACACAAAAGGAAAGAAAAACGGTAACTGCCCCGAGCACCCGACAACGATATCATAGAAGCTGTGACGTCCGGGATGAATTTGTTAGTTGTATCGTTTGGTTCAAAAATTGCGGACTTATTCGAATAATAATGATCTTTTTGTTTGGAAAAAAGTGTATTTCTCATCTTCAAGTATTGGCGAAATGTGAATTCATCCTTTATATTTTATTTGGTGCAAATCAATCTCTTAATTAACTAAATTAGTGCATTTATCATCTCATCTTAATTTAATAATGATTTAGTTCTATCTAACAGTGGTTTATGGTTAGATAATCATCTGACTAATCATCACTACTTTAAATAACATGTTGAGTCAAATATAAATATCGCAAGAAAATTCAGTAAATCTTTTAAATTGGCTACCCATAAAAATTTTATCAGAAAAATTTGATAGAACTGATGCATACCAAATTTTTTAATTCAACATTAGACGTGACTAAATGATGATTGTTAAGATGATTGCGTAGCCTAAATCGACATTATTTGATACTAAACTATCATTAACAAATTTAGGGATGATAAATGCACCAATTTTAGTTAAAGGATTGATTTGCACCAAATGAAACATGCAGGATAAATGTCACACTTCTGCAATACTTGAGGGATGAAAAATACATTTTTCCGTTCGTTTGGTCAAATGAATTGTACAAACTCATGCATCTAGAATGATCCTGGATGGTACAGTTCAACCAATTTATGTATACCATATAATTCACACTTATTAGTAGAAATGTAGAATAATATATTAAGAAATCTATTGAAGTGCAAGACACATAAGAACACATCCAAGACACCAAAGTAATTAAGTTATTCATTTAAGGCTTAGCACATACTTTTTGTGAAACTGATTAGTGTTAGGATATGTCCAGATAAGAAATAGTGCAAGATTTGTGTACCTTGTGATCAGGTTTAAGAGTTTACCACCGTGTACAAGAGGTGTGCCGGCATCTTTGAGCCTTGTTGGCTCGCTGGTGAGTGGCGTTGACGACCATGTGCGGGGAACTTGGAGTCCGGCCCCTTCCTCTATGAAGAAACTCTCCTTAGTGGAGATGGCATCAAGGTGACCAAAGAATTTGGTATGTACTTTAGTGACCGAGCTTTTGTGGCAAGTCAAGGTGTGCTTTGTGAGAGAGTTGGTGATCGGAAAGCAATACTTTTGTGCGAGTGCTTCAACAACGTAGACTAGTGGTGGTTTAGTGCCTACCGATACCGCGGGAGAAATCTTGGTGTCGAGAGTTTGATTCCCCTCATCTCTGTCTTACGTTTCCGCATTCCATACTTGTTACTTGTGTGCCTTTATTACTTTTCTAGAGTAGTATCTTGATAGGATTGTCTATAAATTTCAAAACTTGTTTTAGGATGAGAGTTTCACACTAGATCAATCTTAGAATGCACTTTCAGATCGATCTAGTTTATTTTTATGCAAAGTAGTGAAAGCCATAGTAATAGCACTATTAGGGATTCGACCTTCAGTACCGGGTCTAAACCCCCTTTAGTACTGGTTGTTCACCAGGTATTAGGCCATCGGTAGTAAAAGGGAGGAGCCTTTAGTACCGGGTAGTCTACACAGTACTGAAGGGGCCTTGAGTACTGATGGTAGTTGGCAATCGGTACTAAATTGTCTCTCCATCAACACCTCTTTTTCCTTTTCTTTTCCTTTTTCTTTTATTTTCTCATCTCATCTCATCTGGCTCCGCACATGATTCACACAGCCAATTCGCACCTCACAAGATTCACAAGTTTTACAACACATGATTGAGTTCACACAAGATAGATACACAGGGTGGCTTCAAACAACAAAAATCAAACAACAAAAATCACAAAAAAAGATTCACAAATCACAACACATGATTCAATACACGGTCCAGCAAAATCACAAACAAATCACCCTTGTACGTCGACGCCGCATCGGGCCGCACTCTTTCTGTGCCTGCACGCATGCCGCGCCCCTAGTTCAGGCTCCGCCGCGCCCCAGGACCAGGCCGGAGTCGCCGCGGACCCTACCAGCGCCGCCCCAGGACCAGGCTGTAGCGGGCTCCGACGCGCTTGGAGGCGCCCGCGCCTCTGCTTGGCACTCGCCAGGCCATGTTGCGTCGCCGCATGCTCACCGCAGTGGGAGGCCGCACTCGCGCTGGGCGCCCCCATGGAGGGTGGCCGCGGACTTGCGCTCGTGTGCCCGCGCGGGAGGGCCCCGCCGGTGCCACTTGTCCCAATACGACCACCACCGCACCCTGAAAAGAGAGCGAGATGTGAGGGAGTGGAAGAAAGGATAAGGTTGAAGAAAGAGATGTGAGGGAGATGTGGTGAAGGGATACCGCGGGAGATAATAATAAAGAGGAGCGAGGGGAGGTCGCGGGATCGAGCAGGGGGTGGAGGACATTAGTACCGGAGACATTATTCACCCGGTACTGATGTACTCCCTTTAGTACTGGGCTAGAAGAGCACCCGATACTAAAAGAGGGGTCTGACCCTTTGGTACCAGCTAGTGTACTCACCAGGTGCTCACAGGTGTACCTGGTGAAGGGTGTCACAGAGGGCATAGCGGGGTCCAACTTTTCGACCCGGTACTAATGCCCCTTTTAGTACTGTTCGAAACGTAATGGAAACTGTGCCTTAGGATAAAAGATCGTCTCTAGTAGTGTAGGTTTAAAATTTCTTAATACACCCACCCCCTCTTATGCTGCGAGCATCAAACGAGAGTCAACATCATCAACGATTCACTACTAGTGAATGAGGCTTTCATCCCAGGCAAAATGTGACATTAGTACCGGTTATTTCGGCGCCCGGTACTAATGTCAAATAGAACCGGTACTAATATCCCGTGCGAAAAAAGAGACCTACGGAGCCATCCCGTGACAAACATTAGTATCGGCCCGTATTTAGCACCGGTACTAATGTTCCACATTAGTACCGGTGCTGAATATGAGCCGGTACTAATGTGAGCGTCGAACATTAGTACCGGGGCTAGATATGACCCGGTATAAAAAGGTTGGACATCAGTACCGGGCCAAAAATAGCCCTGATACTAATGCATGGGCCGTCTGCTCCCAGCTCGAGAAACAACAGTGGGCCCCGCGCGTCCTTATCTCTCCACCACACACCACCCCAACCTTATCTCGATCTCCACCACACACCACGGCATGCATAGGCGCACAACACAACCACCACTGCACCGACGGTCCCTTCGTCCTCTAACTCTTTCTCTTCTCTCTCTCGAGCTCTCAACTCCTTTTCTCTCCTTCGATCCAGGGATCCAGGCCGGGCCAGGCGCAGCCGGGTGCGGAGGCAGTCGGGCACGCCGCGGCGGGGCCAGGACGGCGCGGAGGCGGCTGGCCGGGCCGCGGCCGGGCTAGGACGGCGCGGAGGCTGCCACCCGCGGCGGCAGCCAGGAGCAGGCGCGGCGTAGGCCGGCCGGGAGCACGCGCGCGGCGGCGCGGAGGAGCGTGATTCGATTTTTTTTTCCTGTGAATCCCCAATCTGTGTCTAGTTCCAATCAATCTGTGATGCAATCTGTGATTGTTGTTGTTTTAGAAAATAGCTTTGAATGTGTGATTGTTGTATAAGAAATTTGGATGAGAAATTTGTGAATCTGTGATTGTTGTTGATGAATGTGAATGTGTGAAAGAAAAGAAAAGAAAAGAAAAAGAAAAGGAAAGAGAAGATGACGGGAGACGGAGGGAGACGGACGGAAGCAGTGGGACGAAGTTGACGAATAAGGGGTATTAGTACCGGGTATGTGACCCGATACTAATGCCTCTTTCGCATTAGTACCGAAAGAACAATACTGGTTTGAAAACCGATACTAAAGGGGTTATAAACCGATACAAAATGCTGTTTTCCTAGTAGTGATTCCTTCTAAAACGAGAGAGTCAACATCATTGCACGTCTCCATTTCCTGCACGTCGGACAATGGCAAGAGAACCTTCCGCAACGCCGGACAAGCCCCTCCTCTGTTGTCTTCCAGCTATAAGGTCGATGTCGATGCAATTTGTCATCACCTAATTTCCTACCGTTGGAAATTCTGCACGCAACGAGGACGATGACTGTGAAAAATGAGATTTCCTACTTTTTAATAATATAATAAAAAGAAAACATCCACAGATTCCATGCATTGAATCCTCTTGCACGTGTTCTTGGAATGCAAGATTTTCAAGATCAGAAAATGAAAAAGGCACGACTCTAAGGAACCATCCATGCCCACAGTAACACAGTACTGCATCCCAAAAGCCTATTCAAAGAGCATCGATCAGAACAACACAACTTGATGAGAGATTCCTCGGAAAAACAAAGTTGACAAGAGATGGAAATCACATGGAGAAAACTTCAAGTATGCAACAAGTGTCCCATCAAGCAGGTAAATAAAGCTATAGCAGGTCCATACTTGCAACTGACCGGGGCTAATAATAGCGCGGCTAGTATGATTATTTTCAGCTATATATATATCGTGTAATAGGTAATAATAACATGTAATTTTTTTCTCTAGATATTTTTCTTATTTTTTCTCATAGTGATACCAGGTACCTGTAGGGTTTTTGAGTTGTTATTCTCCGATTGTGTTCCTAAGCAACTACATGAATGTGCCATTTTCTTTTCTTGTGCTTTTTTTTTTGAAGCATTCTTTTCTTGTGCTTGAGCAAGCCAATTTTCTCAAAGATGATTAAGATCTCGGTGCACATCTGGTCCATGGACATCATAAAAATTAAATATACCTATTTGATACGTGATTACCTTGTACCCAAAGCCTGTGGGTATTTTTTAACTGCGTTCTCCGGCTTGATATTCACCCACTCCTTTTTTTTTATCACGTCCAGTTCAGCTTTTTTGTAGGCTTATTTTGTTTGTTATACTTCTGGTGTCACTCTTATCAACTACAACAATAATGCCCCATTTTCTTTTCTGTACCTTGAGCAAGCTAGTTTCCTCGCAAATGGTCAGTATCTCTAAGCATGTTAGAAAAATGATCATTAGTCCAGGTTGGGGAGATGCATATATCTCGAAAAATCCAATTGTGACTAATATACCGAGACTAAAGCCCTGGTACTAAAACGACAAATCGGACTAAAAGGTTCTTCCACGGACTACAAAATTTAGACCTGAGACTAAAGATTCTCTTCTTGAGTTCAGTTCATTTGGGAACTAATGTCTAAGGATGGAAGGTCACTTCTCTACTAGTGTGCACATGCTCGATCTTGATCTGCTGGATATCCACGTTCCCCATTCATCATGGTGCTTTACATGCATAACCATTCTAATGCTCGTTTCCGTTTGCAGCATCTTGATCCTGGCCAATAGGATGTGCATGTCCTTGAGCAATCGCTTTGGCCTTACCATGATGCTTGTCCTCCGAGCAGTGACAAAACGAATACCACATCCTTCTCCTCTCATTGCCATAGATTATATTTTTTAATTATGTATTGATCTCCACTTCTCTGATTTGATTTCCTCTCCTCTAATCAATCTCACAAAGGACTAAGAATCAGGCAGACTGAAAATGTGCTTGGTCATATTCACTAAAAAAATGGATGATCTACGGCTAACTTGACTGACACACATTTATAGGCCATGTTTTGGATCCAGGGATAAAAATTACCCCTACACAATCTAAGAGTATGATTAGTGGTTGCGACTAGTACTTGGCATATAGCCAAGTTACAAGAGCCGAGTGATACAATAATTTGTCTCATATCCATTATTTTAGTTTCTTTATTAATTGTTGGGTTCAGCTCTGACGTGCGGCAAGCAAGGAAAGCAGCAGCGGAGGTCAGTTCCTGTGCGTAGTGCTGATCGTCGGAACTTGCGACAAGCTTTCTTCTCTCTCCTCCAGATCACCTTGGAAGCTAACGTGCTAGTCTATTTCTACAGTTATTGTACCTGCTCTAAAGACGGGGCTACACGTGGAGTAAAACTTAACTAAAAACTCCTAGCTAACCATTAGTCCATTAGCCTTCCAAACCCAACTAATTTGGGTTGAAATTAGCTATTGGGTACCAAAGTCATTTTCCCCTACAAACTATCCTTCCTCCCTTTGTCCAGGGACAAAGTTGCCATTTATAGAATTTTTGGCTCTATCTATTAGTGATGTATAGATATAAAAATGGCCTAATTTTAACTGGTTAAACTTTAGGTAGGGATAAACTTTAGCTTTAGCACATCTTAATAGCACGACTAGTTAGGAGGCAGTAATATTTTTCAAACTGAAATAGTCGATGGCATCATGTTTCACTCCTTGTGCTAATTAAATTCGATAGCAGGGTGTCATTTTAATCTAGTTAAGTATTCAACGGCAACAAATATTAACATTCTTTTTCCACAACTTGTTATTCACTTGTTGGAGGTTCGCTTCGTTCAGACCATGTTATGCTAGCTAGATCAGTTTCTCTCGCGTTGTTGGTTGTTCTCCATCCTCTGTTTGTATATGTTTTGTTTTCAATGATGAATATATCAACATTATATTTTTCCAATAAGTCAATTTGTTTTATTAATCCTAGACAATTACATCAAGATGATATATACAATCGAACTAATAAGATTATTTCTGACCTCTGCATAGCTAAGATGCACATCGAGTATAGAAGAAAAGAAAAAAAACATGACAACATATGACATGTCACGGTAAACTACACCACATAGCTTACTCTTCAAATACTAGCATACCTTAACAATACATGGACTACAAAAAAAGTTCTCTAAAAATAACACCTCCAACAAGAAAACGGCATGCAAGCGCGCACCATCATTGCCAAGTTGATTGTTTTATATCATATACTACACCTACCCGCAAAAAAAAAAACCTACACCTACCTGCAAAAAAAACTACACCTACTGTAACAAACATGTTTTAATGTTTATATTTATCCGAGCACTAACTCATAAGATTATATATGAAGCAATGTAAATACTTAAACAAATACTAATAGAGAGAAATCATGGCGTTGATATGGACGTCCGGGGATCGATCATAAACACGTTGCCTCGTTCTCCTTGGGATCAAATTGCCACTCCTCTTGGTTGTCTCCCTGTTTCATCAAATTTCTCACCCCTGACGCATCATTTTGTTGACTCCTGAATCCTGATGCATCAAATTCCACATGACGGTCCATTAGTCTGCGTATACAATGCTGACTTGTTTGTTCTCTCTGTTCCATCAATGTATAGCTTGCGAAATTTGTGATACCGTTTTCCGATCGTTTTAATCCCTAGTCTCACCATCAGCTGATGCCTCAAACCGTCGACTGATCTATATATCAGCAGTACGGCATAGCAGCTAGCTTCTACCACATATGTTCTCCGCACGCTGCTATCACGGTGCGGCTTTTCATGACCTACACCCACTGTTTTTTCAACGCTTGTCATCAGTCTTTCAGAACCCAGCACTCTCTCATCGTATCGCATTTTAGATCGATAGAAGTCGTAGCTCTGATCGAGCTTCCCATGGCACGCGCGCTGACCTCATTGTTTCCTCTACTTTATCCTGCTCGCTCTTGGACTCTCATTAGAATCTCTAGCTCTCTGTGTCATCGAATTGCCTTCTGGAAGAACTCATGCATGTCGCAGCCCTCCTTCCAACTGCCATGGTTATGTATGTAGGAAGCTGCAAGCGTCGCTCTCTTCTCTCCAACCATATGGTACGAGATTCACTGAACTCGTTGACAGTGACCATGGAAGAAGTGAAAAACTTAGAGAATTCGCTGAACACGTTTGACAATGGCCCATGGAAAACATAGAATTCACCGAACACGTTTCACAATCCGCGAGGACGCACCCCCTGCCGCGCACTTTAAATAGAGTGCCATCCTCGTTGCACCACCCCTCATCACCACGCACCTCCAGCTCACTCGCAAGAACCAGAGCTAATAAGAAACAATCAAGCAAAGCTCCACCTCGAACTCGATCGACCACTATGGCCGGCACCAGCAGCTTCGCGGCTCTCTCCTGCGTCGTCCTCGCGGTGGCCCTGGTGGCCGCCATGGCGTCGGCGGCGCCGGGCCCGGGGGAGATGATGGAGACGCGCATGCGCGTGTTCTGGCACGACGTGGTGAGCGGGGGAACGAACGGGTCGACGATGGTGCAGGTCGCCCAGGGCCTCAACACCTCCGCCACCATGTTCGGCAAGGTCACGGTGATCGACGACCCGCTCACGGAGGGGCCCAACCTGACCTCCAAGGTCCTGGGGCGCGCGCAGGGCATGTACGTCAGCGCTGGCAGGGACAAGATGTCGCTGCTGATGGCCATGAACTTCGTCTTCGTCGACGGCCCTTACAATGGCAGCAGCCTCGCCATCTTTGGCCCCAACGCTATCATGCTGAAGGTCAGGGAGATGGCCGTGGTTGGTGGCACCGGCGTGTTCAGGTTCGCGAGAGGGTACTGCGAGGCGAGGACCGAGTGGATCGGCAGCACCGGCGACGCCACCGTCGAGTACAACATCCACGTTCGCCACGACTGATCTATGGGATCGTATGCTTCGTCGTGCAACCACGCCATTTTCTGGTTGCTGGGTTCTTTTATGGCAGTTCGAATATATGATTTACTTTCTTGAATTTGGCACGTATACTGGTTTTAAGTTTTCATATAGAGAATAATAATGAGAGGGGTTGTACGAAGCATATATATGATTATATTTAAAATAAACAAGTGTTCCTCCAATACCTTCACCGTTTCAACAGGATTACGGGAGCGTCATTTAATTTTGACTTAGTCCACCATGTCCAAATTAAATACGAACTCTCTTCAAATAACTACGGAGTACTGTCTTGGAACTCAACAAGCTGGGTACTTCTCGCGGGAGGCGGTGGATCGCAGGGCATGTTAATAAGCAGCGTGCTAGCGGCGATGCCGGGAAAAAAATGGGTCCCACACTGATTAATAGGCATCGGTTGTACATAACTGCAGTGTGAAAACAAAAGGGCAGTGAAGGTATCTCCTCCTCTGGGACCCACACGAGTTATTTTACACATTTCTTCTCCTACCTCCTCACGGACGAAGAGGCAGCTGCCCGGGTTTGCATGCGGCGCCGACGAGTAGAAATATTTTTTTATTAACTGGGCATCGGCACAACTAGATGCCTCGCTCCTATTTTTTCAAGCCCCACTCCAAATTGGCATCACCCACTCCAGCGCGCCAAGTGATGCTCGGATCTTCTCTTTCTTCTTTGGGTATCACTTGGAGCACACGCTGTGGAGGGTCTAAAGCCACCGGCAATGAGATGCTTATAAAGGCACTCCCAACCCAGACTCTATGGTAGAGTCTATGATCATTTATTATACTGCCATGTAACTAATTTACTGATGTGGCAGGACATTTATTGAAGAAAGAGGAAGAAAAATGAAGACTCGGTTTCTAATCTGGACGCGACATCTTCGTCAGCTTCGAGGCCGACGACTCCATCGTCTAGGCGCGTTGGGGAGGCAAGCGTAGTTTCTATGGATCAAGTACTCCATCCACCTGCCGCCGCCGCTCTTCCTCCCCTCTCTGCGCGCGCTTCTCCTGCTCCTGCGCTCCCGCCATCGCCTTCTCCCCCGCGCGGCCTCCTATCCTTTCCCCGCGCTCCCGCCATTACCGCTGCCAATCTTGAGGAAACACGCTCCTCGGTGGCTCCGCCTACTCCGTGCTCCCGCGGCTCTCCTCCATCTCGACGGACTCCACCCTGCACGCGCCGCTGCCGTCTTCATCGCGGTCGCAGTAGGTCCACCACTAGCGGGCGCCGGCGAGCCCGTGGCACGATATGACGGACGAGGAGCTCATGTGGGTGGCGTCGTGGCGGCCGACGAGGACTGCCGAGTAGTACTCGTACCGGCGGGTGCCCAAGGTGGCCTTCCTGTCCCTCACCATAGGCCTGCGCGCTGCCGCTCGCCCCGCTCTGGGAGAAATTCTTCGCCGGCGTCGGCACGGAGCTCTACTCCATCTACGTGCACGCGATGCGGCGGCTGCTAGCGAACGTGGAGCGGTGGCTGCCGGCGAACGCGGAGCTGCTGCTTCTGGTGAACGTGCTGACCCAGGCAACGAGCGCTTCGTGCTCGTCTCCGAGTCCTGCATCCCAAATCACTACTAGGGACACAACCTTTAGTACCGGTGCTAAACCCTTTAGTACCGGTTTTCAAACCAGTATTGTTCCTTCGGTACTAATGTGAAATCACATTAGTACCGGGTAGGAAAACCGGTACTAATGTCCTCCTTCCGTCAAGCGTCCGTCCGCCCCGTCCTCCCATCTGCGTGCGTCTGTCCCCGTCCACCCCTTTTTTTCTGTTTTTTCTTTTCTCTCCCTTTTCCTCTTTTCCTTTATTTTCTTCGGTTCTTCATCAATCAATCACACAATATTCACACACATAGATCGATTCAACAATAAATCATCAAATTACAACGTCAATTGAATCATTCGCATAAAATTCACATGTTACAATCATCACAAGAACACATTCATCACAAAAATCGCAAGAACTAGCGCTAACTGCATCCAAGACTATACTGCACAAGAACAAATTCATCACAACAACACTATACTGCACAAGAACTGGCGCTAACTGCATCCAACACCCGCTCGCCGCCGCATCCCTACGCCGCCGGCCGCAACACGCCGCGCCGCTCGAGTCGTGCGTGCCGCCGGCCGCAGCACGCCGCGCCGCTCGAGCCGTGCGTGCCGCCGGCCGCAGCACGCAGCAGTGCGCCTCCTGCGCCGCCGGCCGCCACGCGCAGCCTCTACGCCGCCGGCCGCAGCTCGCAGCTGCGCGCCTCCCGCGGCGCCGGCCGTGCCGCGCGCGCCTCCGGTGCCGTCGCGCGTCGCCGGCCCGCGCCTCCGGTGCCGTCGCGTGCCGCCGGCCCGCGCCGCTCGCCTCCTGCAGAGGAAGAAGAGATCGATGCATGAGAGAGGGATAAGAAAGAAGTGGGAGAGAGGATAAGGAAGAAAGGGAGACACAGGAGGGAGATGAGAGGATAAGGCTGTGTGTGATGGTGGCTAGGTGGAGGCCGGCCGGTTCGCTTATTTTTTTTTGACGGAGGCATTTCACGGATCTGGACGTGCATCACATTAGTACCGGTGGCTGTGTAGCCCCGTTACTAGTGTGTCCACATTAATACCGGGGTTAGTTCCTACCCGGCAGACCACATTAGTATCGGGTAGGAACTAGCCCCGGTATTAAAGTGGACACATTAGTACCGGGGCTAGTCCCCACCTGGTACTAATGTGCCCTCATGAGAGAGTGCCGGGGCTCTCCCTTCCCATCCATATATTAGTACCAGTTTATATATACATTAGTACCGGGTGCCAAAAAAACCGGTACTAATGTTAAAAATTCCCTGGAACAAAAGCCTCTTTCCCTAGTAGTGAATCCTACATTCCTTCTCCTAGTTCCTGGATGCTATATCACCAAATTGACACAAATAAGATTGATGATAGTTTGAGAGGAAGAGGTACATGAGGAGAAAAGAGAAAAGAGCAAGAACAGGAACTGAGTTCAGAGAGGAACGAGAGGAGGTAGAAGACGATGTCGTGGGAGCTCTGTTCTTCGATGCTATGTTCCTCTCCATTCGCTCTCTGTCTACTCCTTTTGTATGGATGATTGTTCTTCCCAGCCTGGATGAGGGGTAAGTCTCCGCGCGCGCCGCGATAGTGCCGGTGCCGCGCCGGGCCCAATTCGTATACAGTGTCAGGCTCAATGCAATTTGGCGGTGTCAGGGCTCGATTTGGCGGCGTCGAGCTCCGATTCGACGACAGTGTTGCTGCTCAGGAAGGTCACATCACGGCCGCCGGCCGGCGAACGCGACGATGTCGGCGCAGGAGATGACGCCGGGGCAGGCGTCCTCAAGGGCCACCTTCACCGTGTTCATGATCTCGAAGTCGCGCAGGCTCAGGTTGGGCATGCTGGCCCTCTCCTCTGTTACTTCAGTCGTTGAATCTGATGGTGGTGGTGTACAATGGATCACATTGTTTAAGCCATAGCCGATCACTTGTTTTTGTGTTGGATAATAAATGTCTTTATGTATAGAATCTACTCTTATGAATTTTGTATTGGGGGTCATAGTTTCTTGTGTTAGAGTCTTCAACTTATAGACTCTATGGGTAGAGTCTGGGTTGGGAGTGCCCTAAGCTACTCTCTCTTTTCTTAAATATACCGTTGACTTATACTCTAACTTTGACCACCAATATCTATAGAACAAATTAGTTAGCTAAAGTAAACTATGTATCATTATGTCTATTGTCACATGTACTTTAGATCTAACTTGTAAGTTTATCGATTTGCAAAAATATTTGCAGAAAAGACGAATAGTCAAACAAATAAAAAAATCAATAGGGTCATATTATATTTAAGAACGGAGGTAGTATCTACAAGCTTCCATCGTAGTAGAGAAAAATGAAGAGATGAAAGTGCCCCTAGATGTAGCGCCATGGCTCTCCCTAGCACACGTCCTCGTGCTCTAGGGACCCACTACGTGCCCCTTCTCTTTCACGAGCGCCCTACCCTACTCCTTGTAAGCGCCTACGACCAAGCTGCTCTGCCCGCCAGTGCGAAGCAGGATCGTCGGAGCAGAGCGCAGGGCGCCGCAGTCGGGGAGTGTGGGCCGCCATTGCCGGCGAGGTTGTGGCGTGGGAAGGTCGGGCCACAACCGCCGGCGAGGGGTATGAAGGGTGTGGGGCAAGGCCGAAGCGAGGGGGAAGGCAGACTGCGAGTCTGTGACTGTCGATGAGTCCGACGTGGGGGCAAGGAGCTTTGATAGGATATGATAGAGGGGCCAATTCACTAACAGAGGAGATCTTGCAAGGCTAAATACTTCTGGGTGATCGATAGCGAAGTATACTATGAGGGAAATGTGAAAAGAACCCCCAGTGCATAATGAAATAGAATGTGAAACCATGCTGATGTTATAGATTTATCATATGATGATGCCATGTAAATCGTTAGTAATATGTGAAGGCGTGAAGCATATGGCTAATCCAATAACGGAAGTTTCGTGAAAGGACGGGAGCATGCTACTATGAGACACGATTTGTTTAGGATAACTAATTCGTAGGGTGGTTGGAGCATTTCATGAGGAATGGGAAAAAATTCGGGTATTTGAAGTTATAAAGATGTGGCAGGTGTGCATATTATGTTTTCTGAATAGTGTGTCTTGGCAGCTATATGGCATTGGGTATAATGCAACCAAATTAGTAAAATATTTATCACTTATGTGGTAGAATTAAGTGTTCCTTATTTTAGGAAAGCAGAAAGGTGCATGACGACGACAAGTGAGCCAAGTGAGATATTGACTACTGATCAGAATAATTGGTGAATTGCCGTTCATTCGATGGACGCGACTAGAGGGAGAGGCCTCTTCTTTTAGCGCTACGTGGAGAGCCCTCTATATATGGCAACTTCCTACATTTCTCTTTCTTCCTTTCCGTTTCGGTCTAGGGTTCGGTCTGGGAGCCGCGCGCGGGGGGAGGTGTGGGCCACGCCGCTCGCGGGAAAGAAAAGACCGCGCCACACGCGGGAAAGAAAAACGCGCGCGGGAAAGAAATTGCGCGGGAAAATCGAATCCCTTGGGAAAGAACCGCACTGCGGGCGGGAAAAGGGACAGAAATGTTGAAAGTAACTGAAGAAAAAGAAAAAAGTAACTGGCCGGCAACCCAGGGAAAATGGGCCGGCCCAGGAAGAGAAGTACATTCAATATTGGCAGAAAAAAACACACAGCCAGAGAAGCCTGGAGCAGCTGCGACGCAGCGCGGCGTCGAATCGGCCGCCGCCGCCGACGCCGCAGTGACAAACTCCACGATTCCAGCCATGAATCAGGAGGATAAATCAGAAGATCAAAACGAGCAGCAAATCGGGAGCAACTCTTATACAGGTTAGTATTCTTCTTCATCAAACAAGTGAAGACAGATCTGAGCAACTCTGCACCAGGAAAAGTACCTTGGCTAGTATCCAAACCCTAGTATGTAACAGGAAAGTAACACAGAATATTCAACAGATTTATGTTTGCCTTGGTGTCTTTCATCCCTTATGCTCGAGCTAGTTTCCATGGATTCAGCCACACATCTTGATTACATGGTGCGAATTTATTCCCTGTACATCAAAACTCACTTGGAAAAAATTGGTCTCTTCGTTTTTGGATTTCACTAAAAAATTAAGCCCCTGTGCATCAGATTTAGATCCCTGAAAGAACTAAAAAAAACAAAAACAGATTACAATTAGATGGCCCGTCATCAAATCAGCAGGGAGTTGATAGAAGTAACATTCAAATGAACAGTTAAGCAAACACAAAAAATACATCATAAAAATATGAAAGAAAAAAGTAAATGCGAGAAACAATATAACTTTTTATCCTCTGAACTGTGTGTGGACTTGTGTTGATCCCTACTTTGTTTTATGCATTTCCAGGAATGAATATGTTTGACCTAAATGTGCCTCTACAAGAGGATGAGTGGGTCGAAGATGGCAATCAACTCTTGAAAGAATCTAGTCAGCCATATGCACTGGTTCCTGCAGAATTACCTACTGGTGATGAGTTACAAATTGTCAGTGTGTGCTCAGGCAACACAGGCAGCACGCTGCAGTGCACGGTTGCCACTGGGCAGACACTTGATAGTGAGGAGTCAGATGGTGGTGATGAGGTTCAGTCACAGTCGCAGGACGTAATCTGTTCGCCGTCTGATCCTTTTACACTTAGTTCCATGGTGTATGACACATGGCAGGATGCCAAAAGTGCTTACAACAGGTATGCAAAGAAAGTCGGGTTCTCTATCAAAATTGGCAGTTCCAAGAAGAAGGACAAGCAAGGGGATAAGGACAAGGTTATGTTTGTGTGCAACAAGAACGGGTCAAACGTGGAGGACAATGATGGGCCAGTTGTGAAGCAGAGGAAGCGCAACAAGACTGTAAAAACTGGGTGTACTGCAAGACTAACTTTGAAAAAAAGAGATGGGAGATGGCACGTTACAACCTTCCATGAGGATCACAACCATCCCGTGTGTGACAAGTTTGAGCTGAAGAGGTTCCTACGGTCGCATAGGGGAATTCCAGAAGAGGAGAGGAGGTTTATAGAGCTGCTGCACGGTGCAAACATTTCTTCTGGCAGGATGATGCAAATTATGACAGAGATTTATGGAGGGCATAAATTTACTCCATTTGTGAAGAAGGATTTATCTAACTACAAGGCAAAACTTGGGAGAGGGTCAAGATATGAAGACATGGCAGAAACGCTGTCCTACTATGGAAAGCTAAAGAAGGATGATCCAGCCTTTTATTGTGAGGTGGACATGGACAAGAAAGACAGGGTGAGGAGCTTGTTCTGGGTAGATGGAGCAGCCAGACAAGCGTACAAGGAGTTTGGTGATTGTATCTCATTTGACACTACATACATGACGAATAGGTATAAGATGCCATTTGCACCGTTTGTTGGGATAAACAACCACAGACAGACAATCCAGCTGGGCTGCGGTTTTATGAAGGATGAGACGGTAGAAAGCTTTGAGTGGCTGTTTAACTGCTTCCTGGATGCAATGGGTGGCGTCCCTCCTAAGACAATCATCACTGATCAGGACCAAGCTATGGCGACAGCAATCGCAAAGGTGTTTCCCCATACAGTTCACAGAAACTGTAGATGGCACATTGTTAACAAGGTGCAGGGTCCTCTGGGTACCTACTTGAAAAAAAACCCGGGCTTGCTGCAGAACTTAATGAGTGCATGGACTATAGTTTAAGTGATGTTGAGTTTGAGACTCGCTGGACCGCTATCATACAAAAGCATGAAGCTGGTACTAATAGTCATCTGAGGTATCTGTTTGAGCTGCGAAAGTCCTTTATACCTGCATACTACAACCAAAATTTCTTCCCCTTCATACAAAGCACGGCACGCAGCGAGGGGTTCAATGCTGTCCTTAAGCGGTATGTGAACCCACAGATGAGCATACTGAATTTTGTCAAATAATACATGAAGATCCAAGAGAAAGTTTTGAGTACTGAGCATGAAAACGATTTTACTTTACTGGAGAAGGTGCCAAGCCAGTTATCTAGTGAATATCCTTTTGAAGAGCAGGTCTGCGAGTTCTACACAAGGCCAATATACTTCAAGTTTCAGCATGAGCTGAGGCAGTCGACTAGCTACAAGATAACAGGCCTTGCTGATAAAACCTACACGCTGACCCCAACAAAAGGATTTGTGCCTGGCTATGGACGGAGAGCATACATGGTGTATGCTGATGTGGATGCGAGAAGTTATGCTTGTGAGTGTTCGAAGATGAAGAGGGATGGGATACTTTGCTGTCACATCCTTAAAATCATGACACAACTGTACATTGAAGAGATCCCAGCTGCTTACTTGCTACGCAGATGGTCGAATGGGGCAGGGGTTATTGCAACTCTGCCTGATGTAGATCAATCGCAGCTACCTTCTGAAAGTCGGGTGGAGCATAAGAGCACGATGCCGAATCAGAAGCAGCCCCTAAAGACAATTAGGTATGTTGACATGTGCAACGAGTTTGCAAAAGTTGCAAAACTAGTGTGCACCAGTGAGAAGGCTACAGGGATTATCAGGAAGCACATGGAGGAGATGAAAGCTGAGCTTACATCCTTTAGGATGAAGAATTCTAAAAAGCAGAAGACTGCTGCGGATGAAGAAGCTGCTAGCAAGGTGAATGACCCTCCATTGTACAAACCTAAGGGGTGGCCCATTTCAACAAGAAGGAAGCCAGGATTTAATCTGGAAGGCGCGCCGAAAAATCCAGTTTGCCGGATTTGTGGTTCAAAACAGCACATGGCAGACAAGTGTGACAGCAAATTGAATAAGAAGTAGAATGACTACAGCAGCATAGGCAGGATGGTTTTTGTTTGCTTCATGTAACTTTACTTTGTTACATCAGGAACACATATTCCATCACTTGTGTGACTTATTATAATTTATTCCTGCTGTAACTATGCTTTATATATCAAAATACACTTCTTTCATCCCTCAGCTAGGGGGTAGAGAACGCTATAATGGCTATTATGCCTTATAATTTCGGAAGTTACTTCCTGTAATATTCTATATTAGCATAATTTACTTTGCAGTTATGTGGGTCGGTGGTTTTGGTTACTTCCTTTTCCTAGGGCAGATTTCTTATAACAAAAGCATCAGTTTTTAAAAAAGATATCACAACACAAACCAGAAAAATATAAAGGTGCCATGTTATGATGATATACGCAGCAGATCTGCCGTGGCATTTTCAAGAAAAAAAAGAGAGCATTGTTACCTTTCTTAATTCTTAAGCACTTGATGCCAAGTGACAAGATTAGTCTTGTAATAGAGCATTGTTGACATCAATTTTATTCTGATATTATGCATGTCTGTTTGGTCAATTAGTGGCATGGTTTTACCATCCCAGTATTCAATGAATTTCAGCATATAGTATCCACAATCATAACTATAAGGAATTAAAAAGAAAAGAAAGTTAACACAATGAAAGGTTTCTTCTTGTGTCACTAAAATATATACAAGTTAAGACTTCATCACTATAAACTACTTCAAAAACATCAACATTCAGAACTTCAGCATTCAGAATTTTTTTTAACTACTTCAGGACATCAGTAACTACTTCAGGACATCAGCACTAAAAGTTACTTCGGGACTTCAGCATTAAGAATTTTTTACTTCTTGTGTCACTAAAAATATATGATAAGTTACTTTGTATAGAATATGATTATAGAATCAGTTATCTCTTATGAGACTACATATGTGGCAAAGTTACTTCCTATGGTACATTAAGCTTGCCTCTGGTTAGCCTATAGAGATATATAAATTATCACTGAAGTCCATTCAGAAAACAAAAGCAATTTACTTGCTATATCATGAAAATAAGGTAGTAATTACTTCCTAGCTGCTAGTAGAGATTAGAATTAAGGACAGCTGCTGATGAAAAAAAAGAAAGAGCATGCAGCGAAAAAAAAGCAACTTGAGTGCCCCGTGATGCTTACACGGTGCTTTGCTTGGAAGCATCAACATAAAGAAGCTCATACTGGCTGATGTCAAGTTTTGAGTTCCCATGATGCTCCTTCCACAAAGCCTTGATGTTGTGCATAATCTTTTTGGAGATTGTTAGAAGATCTTGATTTGTTGCGTCCCTAATGGAATCCATCACTTCAAAGCGCTGAGCCCTTAAGTTTAGCACCAACAGAAACCAGTGACTGTTGCACTCAGATTCATAAGCTTGGAGTACAGGGAAGAAAACCTGTTGAAAAAAAAAGATAAAAAGAAACAAGAACATCATGGACTAGTTGATCAGAAAAAAAACATGTGGAGAAAAAATAATATCAAAAGACAGGTGACTACTAACCAGATTATAGTGATCCAGGCGGTTGGAGAAGTTGAAACTTGTAACACCCCAGGTGTTTATTAAATATAAATACCTTATTTAGTTGTGTTAATCAAGTGTAATCGGCCCCTAAACATGTTTGACATGATTTGGCACATATTTGCACAAAAGACCTTGGTCAAAGTCCCAAATCACGGTCAAACCCTAGATCTCCTTTAAGGCTGAAATGGTTTTCTTGCGCGTTCTCCAAATTTCACTATAGAAGTTCAAAATCGGCCAATACGAAAGTTGTTCGCTATTTCCGGGAACACATTTTTCGTAATTTGCGGACATTCCAATTTTGAGTGCAAATTGGCCAAAAATCGGTTTGACTGCGCTGTGAACAGTAATTCGAGCCGTGGAAAATCTGCAACTTCGGTCGACGTTCCCGGGCAAACGGTTGATCAAAACATATGACGCCCTTTGGGAAAGTTGTAGATCTATGGCTCGTCTACAACTTTTATTTTTGGAGATTTTCAAGTATGTTGACACTTTTTGGAGTTAAGCAATTTCGAAAGGGGTCACGTGAAATAGAGGCCGGCACTGGCGTCGCCGTGCCGCGCTCCAGAGCATGTCGTACGCGCGCTGCCTCCCATGTTCGGCCAGCCACGTGGCACCTGCGCGGAACCCCGGCGTACGGACTCGTGGATGCCTCCGCTGTGAACCACAAGACGCCGTGGGCTCTCCGTCCGAACAATCCGTCGTGCGCCGCGTTCAGGAGCTCGTCCGCGCCGGTCTGGGGCCACGCGGCCGTGCGCGCGTGCGCCCGCGCCAGCAGACGCGCATGCATGGCCTCCACCTGGCCGCTTTGGGTGCTAAAGGCCTTGAGGCCGTGCACATGTCCGCCCGTCCTCGCCCTCTCGCCCCGTCTCGTTTTTGTGCGCGCGTCGGGCTTCGGACCGAGCCGCTTCGGCCTTGCAGAGCGCCGCCGCCACCTTTACGGCGCCGCCGCAGCTTCCTTGCTCCGGCCGGCTCCGCGGTCCGTCTCTTCTCCTACACTTGGCCGCCGAACCTTCCTCAGCACCGCCACACCATCGCCGGACTGCCAGGCCGCTCCATCGCCGGTCGGTGGCGTGCCGCAGCGGACACGCAGAGGCATCCCGCTGCAGGCCGCCGGCGCCGCCCTCTCCAGCCCGGCCAAGGCCATCTACCACCCTAGCAAGGTCAGTGCAGCCCCCAGGGCAACTCCTCCGGCCAAGTCCGGCCGTCGCCGGCCGTAATTCCGGCCGCCGGTGAGGCCTCCCGACCGTAGGACCCAATTGCAAGAATTCGTGTCTTCCTAGGGTTGTTTGTGTAAAGCAGGGGCCCCTTTGTAATTCTGAAATTTCAGACAAGGGCCCAGCTGTAAATGCATGTTAGTGTTTCAGCTGCAACTTCAAAAATTCATTAAAAATCGTAGAAAAATCAGAAAAATGCAAATCCAATTTTGTTGGGTTCCTGGTGAAGAAACCTACCTTTTCTAGAAAGCATGTATAGGGTTTTTATGTGTAGTTTTTGAATGAAAATTCAAATTCAGTTTGAAGTGTTTTTAGTGTAGTTTAAAATATACACATGCTATGGACTTGAATTTTGGATATGTTTCTCTTTATGGCATGTCTAGATCTGTGGCAAAAGTTTGCATGATTTTGATGTATATATGTTCAGTTATAATTTATTTAAGCTTTATGCTAGATTAAGTTTGATACTTTTTATAGCCTCTTTAATGAACTTTTCTTTGAGCACCAGTGCACCCTAGGGCTTTGCCTTGTTGATTAGTACCTCTGGTATGATGGATGTGATTTTAGGGAATTGTTTAATAGATGTTTTGGATTTAATCTTGTGAAGGAGTTTAAATTCAAAATCTGAAAAATAATTTGAATCTGCAACCATGCTTTGGTCAGAAACTCATTTTTGGCATACATGACCTGTAGGAGAAAGTTGAGATCAAAAAGTTTATTAAATCTTTTTATATGAATTAATGGTGATTTACTAGGCTAAAATTTGTCTTTTTCATATAAATTAATTTATAAATGATCTTAAGCCAAATTTTGGTGTGAGAGCTTAAATTAAGCATATGTTGCTGTGTGCAAAAGATTAGGCTCATTTGAAGTGTTTTCGATTTAATTTGGATTTATGGTTGAAAGGCTCGTTTTAAGTAATTAAAGAAAGAAATGGAAATTAAAAGTGCTAAATTGTGAAATCATGTGTGATTCTGTTTTTATTAATTTAAACACACCCCCTTGCTGTTTGGTGTAGTTAAGTAACTTAAATTGCTTAGATGTGCACACAATCACCATCAAAGTAGTGTTTTGCTTATCATCACACACCCTAATAATTTCTGTGAGAAAATGATAATGTTTGGATGAATGTGTCCAACAAGAGTTGGTTTTGTGGTAATTCTCCCACCTCCACCATAATCTAATGCATGTGCATGTAAACGTGTAGATCTTCCCAACGGGACATACACGCTCACCCCGGAGGAGGAGGGAGCAGCTACTGGAGAGTTGAATCAAGTTAGTGTGCAGCAAGACCTGGACCAAAGTCCAGAAGAGCCCAAGGCTAGTGTTAGTGTTGAGTCAGAGGAAGGCAAGCCCCGGATACATCTAACCCTTTTTCTAAACTCATATCTTTACTTTTCGTATTTATGTTATGATTTGTGCATTTAAGTTTCAGGAGTTGCTTTGAAACCTAGATGCATGATCCTTAGGACTCCTATGCTCTTTTACTAGTATGTTAGAAACGCTAGTGCCATGCCTTAAGGACACGGTACAAGTCGAGTAATGACTCATTGCTCGCGAGATATAGGATGCTTATGTTGGAATCATAAGTTGGTTAAAATGACTCGCTCATGTGGTAAGAGCAATGGGTTCGGTCTCGACCGAGTAGCATTGTGCTGGTTTAAGCTATTGAACGTACCAAGTGCTTGTCGGGAATGGGACCGGTAAGCCTAGTACCTTCTGAACCGGGGCGGGATCTTTCTAGCTACCGGCTTGGGTTGCGTCTCCGGGCTAGCTACCCGTGGTATAGTGTGTGAGTCCGGACTGGTCGGGTTAGACCCTCCGGATAACCGTGTACCAGAGTTTGTAGCGTCTGATCCCAAACTGTGGGATGTTGGGAACCGCCTGGTTGGGGTAGACACTGCACTTGGTCTACCTTCTCCCGTGTATCTTGGGTTTACCTTGCAAGGATATAAATCGATCGATCGTCGGTCACTCGCCGTTATCTGAGTCGGCTTGACCACTGGCTACCCCATGTTTATTTATGGAACATTTCGGATTAATATTGTTGGATGATTAATATTGTTTGTACAACCATGCTTGTTTAGCTAGGTGCTTACCTAGAATGGTTAACACACTAGAACTTGAGCTAAAATTTGAAAGTAAGGATCAATTCTTAGTCGCTTTTGGCAAAACAAACCCACCAGCCAAAAAGCCTTGCATGTCTAGCTATGTCTTTTATTTTGGTCGGGTAAGTCTTGCTGAGTATTAGTATACTCAGCCTTGCTTTTGTTGTTGTTTTCAGGTAATCCCATCTGGCCTGGATCTATTCCAGATGGTTGGGAACTTGAGTGGGAAAACGATGTTGATGAGTGATACTCCATGGATGGCCTCCCATGTGTATCTTCCGCTAGTTTTATTTCCGCTGTTTAAACTCTGAATCACCTTTACTTTTATGTAGTCAAAACTTGGTTTGTAATTTTAAGTACTTATGAACTTTTATGTAATGTAATGTTGTACTCTGGTCCCGCCTTCGTGTGGGCTTAGCGCATAATTTGATCCTGTGTAAGTGATTTACCGGGCATGACCCGGCAGAGGCGACAGAATAGTTCTTTATTATCGCTTAATGGCCACGTGGACAGGCTTAGGCGATAATACGGAATTATTTTGGGCGGTTCTGTCACAGCTGGCATCAGAGCGAGTTATGCACCAGAGTAATTAAAATAACTTAACAAACTTGTTTTGGAATAAAATTTGCCAAGATTAATAATCTTGCTAAGTGAGTAGGACGTTAAGGTCTAATCTAGTCCGAGAGGCCCTAGAGGGAATTTTTGGGTTCTTTCAGGTGGCTAGTACTCTATGGTGTATTTAATCTGACTTCCAGCACATTTTATTCCTGTCAAAACTTACTTTCATGCACAACCATACTAGTTCGTCACGTTTTGCCATACGTGATGGTGCCACGGGAAAGTCCGTGAGGGATGAGTGAGGCCTATTCCAATGGGCACTCACGTCGCGTCTGTGTCTAGCCATGTTTTGCCATACATGTGCGAACCCGCAATAGGCGGAAAGGACAACTTCATTCAAACGGAGGTGTCCGAGGTTGGACGCTGTCCATGCAGCGGCTTTACGCATGGATACCGTTTCTATAGTGAACGGTAATGAATGTGGACGCTTTTGTGAGTGCTGGCACAAAAGGTCTTGAATATCTGTGATTTTCTGCAGGTACACTAACCACGGTTGTTAGGAACGGTAATTTAAGAAACGAGTAGCTTTCGACTAGCTATTATAAGGAGAGACGTATATGTATGCCTTGCCACCGGCATTAACTTCGTTTTTGAGCTTAAAAGCTTTGTGAGGAAGTTTAGGACGCTTTTTGCATCATGTAAAAGCTATCAAATTAAAACGGAACTTAAATCATGTGTTGGTTGGGCTTTATTTAATTTGTGTTCTTAAGGACCAATCATGCTAGTTTGATGCTTTGATGAAGTGATAAGCAAAGATTGTAACTAGATGCTGTCCAATTCTTCTAAGGAATTATCTAGAAAATTTCTGACCAGATGCTCTTTAGGAAAATTGTTCATCACCTAGTTAAGGTTGCTCTCTGAATTTCTCATGATTTTAGGATGCTTAAAACTGAAGTTAGGATCAAATTTGCTAGGCAAGGTCATGCTGAAATGCTGTCCAATTTCTGAGTTAAGCTGAAAACTTGAATTTTTACACCTAGTTCCAAGAAGAATTTGACCAGGGAATCTATAACAAATATGCTCCATATATAGCCTACTTTGTGCTGTAAAAACCTCATGGTCATAGGGTTCTCAATTTTTGAGATATGATCTTTTTAGTGAAGCACTGTCCTGCTGAAATTTCTGGGCAATAGCACTCTAAAAATTGATCAGTTAGACCCTTTTCCAATCTGAATTGGTTCGACCCTTGAATACCAAGAATGCTCCTTAGGTATCTATCTACCTCCTGTAGAAATCTCAAGGTCACTAGATTTTTAGTTTGGGAGATATGCCCAAAACATTAGGTCTCTGCCCTGCTGAATTTCAGAACTAGTGATCTCTGAAATTCAAATTTTTAGGTCATCTTCCTTTGAAATCCAGAGCAAACCTTGAATACCAAAGTTGTTTAGAATTTCATATTCTGCATGCTCGTAAAATTTCAGCATCATTGCAGTTTTGAGCTGAGAGATATGGAATTTTTAGTGACCCTCGGCCTGCTGTCCAACAGCCCTGACAGCAAAGCGATATCTGAATTTTCGGGCATGATAGCCTCAGTTTTATCTTTAAATTGAATACCATTATTGGAAGGTGCAAAACTTTACATCCCCTGCCTAAAGATGATGATATTTAGGTGGTGGAAGAATGCTACATATGTTTTTGAAGTTTCTATCCACGGATGAATACAATCAGTGCAAGATCCATCTATCCCCTTCTTCTCTTAGGATGGTTTCTAATAGAAGCATACTCATATCCTTGCCGAGTCAAGTGGAACCCCGTTGTACTCTCCTAATTGCTTATACGCTTTTTCTTCAATTTAAAGGCGATCCACCAACTTCCTATGGCTATGAAAAGGTGATCACTCCACTTTCCTTGCATCGATATTCCTACATTGATCACTATCAATTCTCAGCCCTCTTTATGCTTGCTCACAAATAAATAAATGAGAACATGGTTACAAGGCATCAAAAATCTGTTGGTAAGCACATGGGTATCATCACCGCATGCATATCTTGCAACCTTAATAACATAAATCATGAGCATGGGAAATGCATTGCACAACATGTGCATTTGGGACATTGGATGAACTAACATGCATATGTCCTGACGGTTTTCCATCTTTCTACTCTATCGCCCTTTTGCTGGTGATGTTGTTGTTCCATAAACGAAGGTGCCGCGATGGAGCCTAGGGTATCATGTGTGCTGCAGCCATGTGATTACCACTAGGAGCGCGCTAGGTATCTTGGTTTTTGAGAATGCGACTCACCGCACCTATTACTTCTCAACTCTATGTTTATCCTCTCTACCTTGACTAACCTCATGGGTGAAACAAGTCATGCTGACATTGCATCATGAGCATCATACCTCATAAGCATAAGCATATGCATCACGCATTCATCAACATATGCATCATCGTGCGTGCACTACATCAAGCACACATCATGTGCATCTCTCACTATGCATATGCACCATAAGTTCATATGCATAAACATCATATGCTCATATACATGTACATCATACTATATGCACTTCATCATGAGCATCCACATGTGCACCATTCCATTATTGCACGAGTCATTTCCCATATGCATAAGCATTGTCATCCCATGACTCATCAAGTGCATGAGTTTTAGCTCAAAATCATTACACCCTGGCGTGGTGCATAAAGTTATTAAAATAATTCATTAAGATAAACCTTGAGCAAGGGTACCTTCCTCACTCTCATTCCAATATTGTTTCCAAAATCTTGTTCTTGCCATTTGACAATTTATACAGCCAAAGACAATCCCAGAGTTGAAATCCTGGTGCTCTTCTAAAAGTAGAGTTCAGAAATCTTAGTAAAGGAGCTTCACCACATGATTGTTTACCGGACTTCATCTTCAGAAACATCTTTATGGAACCTTTCGATTGGTTTTTTTTTTTTTTTTTTTTTCCAAAATCTCAGAGTTTGCTTAATACCTAATCCAATCAGCCGGGTTAAATTGAAAGAGGATGAGCAAAAGTTTTTCATAAGCATTCCAGGTTCTCCATAAGTCCAGGTATGAGGAGTTTTCTATCGATCAGCGATCCATGATCCTTTTACACATTTCTTCCCAATTCAAGGAATCAAGGTTTAAGCAAGCAATAGATAGACAAAAATCCTTCGTTAATTTCTCCTCGATAAATCTCATTCCTAGATGGTAGATACTCAATCTCTTCTCGTTTTCCTCAAAGTCACGGTCCTTTCTCTCGAATCGTTTGAACCCATCCTTTTCAGTGCGATGGCAACATTGCGACATTCAGCGTCAAGAAGGCTTTCCATCCTCTCCTCAGTGACCCAAAGGAGAAGTTAGAAGAAGGCCACAAGAAGGATCCAACCCAATGTCGCCAAACATGACTCGTTTTCTGGAGATGTTGATTTCATCTACTGGACTCTAGTAGGAATGTACGTCAGCTTTGTGTTCCAGTTATTGATGGTTTTAGTTTTTCATGTGTACATTCATCGCCTGCTCCCGCACGAGCGACATTGATTTCCTCATCAAGCCTGTTATCTCTCCTGGAGGTTTCCTCTAATCTTGTTGGCAAATCTCGGGACGAGATTTCTTTTAAGGGGGGTAGATTGTAACACCCCAGGTGTTTATTAAATATAAATACCTTATTTAGTTGTGTTAATCAAGTGTAATCGGCCCCTAAACATGTTTGACATGATTTGGCACATATTTGCACAAAAGACCTTGGTCAAAGTCCCAAATCACGGTCAAACCCTAGATCTCCTTTAAGGCTGAAATGGTTTTCTTGCGCGTTCTCCAAATTTCACTATAGAAGTTCAAAATCGGCCAATACGAAAGTTGTTCGCTATTTCCGGGAACACATTTTTCGTAATTTGCGGACATTCCAATTTTGAGTGCAAATTGGCCAAAAATCGGTTTGACTGCGCTGTGAACAGTAATTCGAGCCGTGGAAAATCTGCAACTTCGGTCGACGTTCCCGGGCAAACGGTTGATCAAAACATATGACGCCCTTTGGGAAAGTTGTAGATCTATGGCTCGTCTACAACTTTTATTTTTGGAGATTTTCAAGTATGTTGACACTTTTTGGAGTTAAGCAATTTCGAAAGGGGTCACGTGAAATAGAGGCCGGCACTGGCGTCGCCGTGCCGCGCTCCAGAGCATGTCGTACGCGCGCTGCCTCCCATGTTCGGCCAGCCACGTGGCACCTGCGCGGAACCCCGGCGTACGGACTCGTGGATGCCTCCGCTGTGAACCACAAGACGCCGTGGGCTCTCCGTCCGAACAATCCGTCGTGCGCCGCGTTCAGGAGCTCGTCCGCGCCGGTCTGGGGCCACGCGGCCGTGCGCGCGTGCGCCCGCGCCAGCAGACGCGCATGCATGGCCTCCACCTGGCCGCTTTGGGTGCTAAAGGCCTTGAGGCCGTGCACATGTCCGCCCGTCCTCGCCCTCTCGCCCCGTCTCGTTTTTGTGCGCGCGTCGGGCTTCGGACCGAGCCGCTTCGGCCTTGCAGAGCGCCGCCGCCACCTTTACGGCGCCGCCGCAGCTTCCTTGCTCCGGCCGGCTCCGCGGTCCGTCTCTTCTCCTACACTTGGCCGCCGAACCTTCCTCAGCACCGCCACACCATCGCCGGACTGCCAGGCCGCTCCATCGCCGGTCGGTGGCGTGCCGCAGCGGACACGCAGAGGCATCCCGCTGCAGGCCGCCGGCGCCGCCCTCTCCAGCCCGGCCAAGGCCATCTACCACCCTAGCAAGGTCAGTGCAGCCCCCAGGGCAACTCCTCCGGCCAAGTCCGGCCGTCGCCGGCCGTAATTCCGGCCGCCGGTGAGGCCTCCCGACCGTAGGACCCAATTGCAAGAATTCGTGTCTTCCTAGGGTTGTTTGTGTAAAGCAGGGGCCCCTTTGTAATTCTGAAATTTCAGACAAGGGCCCAGCTGTAAATGCATGTTAGTGTTTCAGCTGCAACTTCAAAAATTCATTAAAAATCGTAGAAAAATCAGAAAAATGCAAATCCAATTTTGTTGGGTTCCTGGTGAAGAAACCTACCTTTTCTAGAAAGCATGTATAGGGTTTTTATGTGTAGTTTTTGAATGAAAATTCAAATTCAGTTTGAAGTGTTTTTAGTGTAGTTTAAAATATACACATGCTATGGACTTGAATTTTGGATATGTTTCTCTTTATGGCATGTCTAGATCTGTGGCAAAAGTTTGCATGATTTTGATGTATATATGTTCAGTTATAATTTATTTAAGCTTTATGCTAGATTAAGTTTGATACTTTTTATAGCCTCTTTAATGAACTTTTCTTTGAGCACCAGTGCACCCTAGGGCTTTGCCTTGTTGATTAGTACCTCTGGTATGATGGATGTGATTTTAGGGAATTGTTTAATAGATGTTTTGGATTTAATCTTGTGAAGGAGTTTAAATTCAAAATCTGAAAAATAATTTGAATCTGCAACCATGCTTTGGTCAGAAACTCATTTTTGGCATACATGACCTGTAGGAGAAAGTTGAGATCAAAAAGTTTATTAAATCTTTTTATATGAATTAATGGTGATTTACTAGGCTAAAATTTGTCTTTTTCATATAAATTAATTTATAAATGATCTTAAGCCAAATTTTGGTGTGAGAGCTTAAATTAAGCATATGTTGCTGTGTGCAAAAGATTAGGCTCATTTGAAGTGTTTTCGATTTAATTTGGATTTATGGTTGAAAGGCTCGTTTTAAGTAATTAAAGAAAGAAATGGAAATTAAAAGTGCTAAATTGTGAAATCATGTGTGATTCTGTTTTTATTAATTTAAACACACCCCCTTGCTGTTTGGTGTAGTTAAGTAACTTAAATTGCTTAGATGTGCACACAATCACCATCAAAGTAGTGTTTTGCTTATCATCACACACCCTAATAATTTCTGTGAGAAAATGATAATGTTTGGATGAATGTGTCCAACAAGAGTTGGTTTTGTGGTAATTCTCCCACCTCCACCATAATCTAATGCATGTGCATGTAAACGTGTAGATCTTCCCAACGGGACATACACGCTCACCCCGGAGGAGGAGGGAGCAGCTACTGGAGAGTTGAATCAAGTTAGTGTGCAGCAAGACCTGGACCAAAGTCCAGAAGAGCCCAAGGCTAGTGTTAGTGTTGAGTCAGAGGAAGGCAAGCCCCGGATACATCTAACCCTTTTTCTAAACTCATATCTTTACTTTTCGTATTTATGTTATGATTTGTGCATTTAAGTTTCAGGAGTTGCTTTGAAACCTAGATGCATGATCCTTAGGACTCCTATGCTCTTTTACTAGTATGTTAGAAACGCTAGTGCCATGCCTTAAGGACACGGTACAAGTCGAGTAATGACTCATTGCTCGCGAGATATAGGATGCTTATGTTGGAATCATAAGTTGGTTAAAATGACTCGCTCATGTGGTAAGAGCAATGGGTTCGGTCTCGACCGAGTAGCATTGTGCTGGTTTAAGCTATTGAACGTACCAAGTGCTTGTCGGGAATGGGACCGGTAAGCCTAGTACCTTCTGAACCGGGGCGGGATCTTTCTAGCTACCGGCTTGGGTTGCGTCTCCGGGCTAGCTACCCGTGGTATAGTGTGTGAGTCCGGACTGGTCGGGTTAGACCCTCCGGATAACCGTGTACCAGAGTTTGTAGCGTCTGATCCCAAACTGTGGGATGTTGGGAACCGCCTGGTTGGGGTAGACACTGCACTTGGTCTACCTTCTCCCGTGTATCTTGGGTTTACCTTGCAAGGATATAAATCGATCGATCGTCGGTCACTCGCCGTTATCTGAGTCGGCTTGACCACTGGCTACCCCATGTTTATTTATGGAACATTTCGGATTAATATTGTTGGATGATTAATATTGTTTGTACAACCATGCTTGTTTAGCTAGGTGCTTACCTAGAATGGTTAACACACTAGAACTTGAGCTAAAATTTGAAAGTAAGGATCAATTCTTAGTCGCTTTTGGCAAAACAAACCCACCAGCCAAAAAGCCTTGCATGTCTAGCTATGTCTTTTATTTTGGTCGGGTAAGTCTTGCTGAGTATTAGTATACTCAGCCTTGCTTTTGTTGTTGTTTTCAGGTAATCCCATCTGGCCTGGATCTATTCCAGATGGTTGGGAACTTGAGTGGGAAAACGATGTTGATGAGTGATACTCCATGGATGGCCTCCCATGTGTATCTTCCGCTAGTTTTATTTCCGCTGTTTAAACTCTGAATCACCTTTACTTTTATGTAGTCAAAACTTGGTTTGTAATTTTAAGTACTTATGAACTTTTATGTAATGTAATGTTGTACTCTGGTCCCGCCTTCGTGTGGGCTTAGCGCATAATTTGATCCTGTGTAAGTGATTTACCGGGCATGACCCGGCAGAGGCGACAGAATAGTTCTTTATTATCGCTTAATGGCCACGTGGACAGGCTTAGGCGATAATACGGAATTATTTTGGGCGGTTCTGTCACAAAACTGCTCTTCATTTCTCTCCTTTCTAGCTGACCAGACATGGCGAAAGTCTATCGGAATAAAATCAGAATTTGTTGCTCAGCGTAAAAAACAGATATCTGATAAATTTATTGTGTCAACAAGATGTATGAGTGCTCAGAAACTTACAGCAATCCTATGGGACATTACAAATTTTCCTTTTGGCTTTAGTTGGTCTTTTAGAATGTGGAGCATACAATCTGCAGTCTCATTGGAAAGTTCTCCTCTGGGCTTCAAGGACTCGGCGAAATCACACACAGTGGTATGCACATCACCATAGTTTACTATTATGTAACTGAAAAAAGAAAATGGGCACTTATGACAAATAAATACATGAAAAAATGCATATTCAACAAAAATAAAAAGATTATTTTTTCATGGGGGTGTGCTTTTTATCAGTTCTTGATGTACATCATGATGCAACTAAATGGGTAAATTTAATCAGTTGGCCTCATGGAATGATGATGATCACTAAGCTACTTCACATGGTAATGTGATTATTGCGTTCAAGTAATAACATACTAGCTTGTGTTACAGAACTCCATTTCAGCTTGTTCCAGAAAAAAAGCTAGCTAAGGCGTTTGCGCCACCAAACAACACAATACTTGTGTTCCAGAAAAAAATGCAAATTGAACAAAGATAGTAGCGTACCTGTTCTTTTTGGATCTACTATGCCTTCCAAATCTTGTTATCTGATCATATGCGTCCTGTTCAAATCTGGAGACTGTATATGCATTCTTCTTGTTATAATCAATGTACGGTGATTTCTTCCATGCTGCTAGCTTGGTAACCCTTTGATGACGGACATGTGGAACATGAGTGATCCCGTCATCTTTTGCAATGCACTTGGCTCTGGTAATTTCCTTGTTGACTGCAGTTACAGCAATAGGCTGAACGACATTTGGGGTGTATGTAGGATCAGGTGTAAGGAGCTCCTCATCAGTTATGTATTGGCTGATGAATGCGACCTTGGTCTGGTGCTGATCATCCTGACTTTGGGAGTCAACTTGGATTGGGTTGCCTTGGACACCATGCTCTTGGCTTTCAGAACCAATAATAATGACCCTGCTATCATCCTGAGCTTCTGTTGCTTGCTTAACTGTGACGCCATGCTCTTGGACTTGGGCACTTGCCTTTGAACCATCACTTGGAGGGCAGGCGGGTAGCTGCAAATTCCTTCTGAAAATCATGTGACGGGGCTTCTTGCTAAGATCTTCTTGAGATTGGATATTCGTATCTTGAGATGATGTATCACTGATCCCCAAGCTAAAAGATGGTGCCTCAAATGAAAACCCTCCAAGACTTTTCTCCTTCAAACATGCAGCTGCAGACTGCAATTGAGCTGGAGGTTCATCTTTTTCTTTACTGTCAGATCCGGTACAGTTGAATGACAGGAGGCGTCCAAGCTTGTGAGGGCTATCATCACATTGCTGACTAGTCATGGGCTCATCTGCATGGCTGCCTGTTCCTTTATCCATCTCAGTATCCAAGATACAAGCTGTCTGCCCTTCAGTGTCAACTTGTGCCTTTGCTATCTTGCCATCTCTTGTTTCTTCTATATGAACAAGTTTCCTCTTCTGAAACTTTATTTTGGATACTGATTCTGCCAACTGAAGCTCAAGGTCTTCTAAAACACACTTGTCAGAAACAGTAGTCTGCAGATCCATCACCTTAATATTCTGTGTCACTTCATTTACAAGATTATCACTTCCTGCAAAAAAAAGAAAAGAAAAAAAACTCATTAAATAACTTATTCAGTTTAAAGTGTTTCATTAAAAAATCACAATACGAATCTGCAAAAAATGATACAAGAAGTATCTAAAGCATATATTCAATGATACAAATAAGTAACTGGTTCTGTATTGGTTATTACTTAGGATGTAACTTACTATACACTCAGTCCCACAAATAAGTAAACTAGATATTTTTATAGTAAGACATGAACGTATACTCTTCAAAAAATTAAACACATTTCTTAGTATGCTTGTACACCTGAAGCACTACACTATTAACACTTCCTAAAAACTGAACTTTAGAGTTAGGATATGATTAAGATAACCAATTTTTTATACTTCATTGTCATTCTCGATGAAAGTTTGTTTTTAAACCCACAAATTAAAATCATTTTTACTGATTTTATTGTCACTGCCATTAGTAAAAATTTGCAGTTACCTTCTCTGCCATTTCACTATTTTTTTAGCTAACGATAGTAACTTACTGTATAGGGGGTAACTTACAGCAAAACTAGTCTAAATTAGAAGTAACTAATAATATATTTATATTGCATACAAAGTAACATAACACATATGCAAATATCACAGGAAGTAACTAATTCTGCATTTATATTCTATACTACAGTAAATTTACACATGAAAGCATAGTATCAGCATGAACAGATTTATTCGTCTTATGTAGATGTCAGTGGTCATCTGTCTAACCTTAAAAAGATATCATAAGGCAATGAATTAATTTGATGTTTTTAAAATATAATGAAATGCAGTCATGGATGGCACAAAAAAATTTTAGAAATTAAAACAAATTGTCTGTGAAAGGGATAACATTGAACAGTCTGTTATTTGAAACCATTTTACATCATATACTAACTAAAAAAAGGATTAATACACACAACTAGTACCCAAATACAAAAGCACTGCTTGCTCACTTTGCACGAAAAAAAAATCTAGGTGTGGGTTACTTCCCTGATTTTATTAAATTTATTACAATATCAACTTCTTATAGTGTTGCATGGGCTGGCAAGTTACTTCATGTAGGACTGAAAAGTGGCACTAATTTACTAAAATAGGGCAGACCAATACAATCCATATTACTTTTTGGTAAAAAAGATACTTGAAAAACAAACAGACCTGTGTCAATCTCATTATCCATGATGCTTGCTGCAGGTTGAGTTAGCTGGGTTGGCATACCCAAGCTAATAAAGCTATGCACCGAAGCTTGTGTACAGAATAATCCTTCGTTGGTTACATCCTCATCAACCAGTGCTTGTTTTCCCTCAGCTTCAGCATCATCTGGGGTTTGTGGGACTTCAGATTCAAGCCCCTGTGCTTCTCCGATATCATAAGCAAGAAGTTGCACATCAGCATTGGGTAGTGAGTTTGCATTAGTTACATTCACTGGAAAAAAACAATAAACAAAAACCATGGTTACTTTATTTGTACAATATGTAAATTGCAGCAGATTTTTAAAAACAAGGGGGGTGGATGGCTATGATCGTTAACTTGATGCACCACTGTTTTGAAGAAAAAGAATGGTGGCTTAAGCCTAGCTGTAAAGATAGTGGTACTATCTACTGCTGCTAGTCAACACTACTAGGGGGTGTTCTGCAGCAGGTGTTGCATGTTTTACAACCCCCCCCCCCCACTTGAGCCTGTTTGCTATCGTTTGTGATTTAGAATAGGCAACAAGCAATAGGTTGGTGCATGCGTGACAGCAAAAGGCAGCAATCAAGAGGCAGGGCAGCAGAGGCACAAAAAAAGTGCACCTGGACCTATAAAAACACAGTGAAACAGGATGGGGGGAGTTACACATTGCGCGGCTAAAAAGCTTTGGGAGCAGCAAAGGGGCAGGAGCTCCTAAGAGTTGTGTATGTAGATGAGTGTATGGAGTGCGTCATCAGAATAGCTCCACCACCAGCATTATTTCATCAGTTCAATCCCAAAATCAAAAAAAATTACATAGTGCTCTGTGGAAAAAAGCACGCCTAAAAAAGCTAAATTTGCAGGTTGACCCCCCCCCCTCCCTGACAGGTTGGCAGGGGACCGGGCGCCTGCTTACATCCCCTAACTACCACTACCAAAATTTACATAGTGCTGCAGGCCACACTGCCACTTGCAGCTAAAAAAAAGCAAAGCAAAAACCACTAAACTTCCACCAAATAAAAATGTTACTAGTTAAAAAATATGTAAAACAAGCGTTGTTACTTATATAGGTTTATAATCTGAGGAAATGTTACCTTTAAAAAACGTTAATTATATTTAAAAGTTACTTTCTGCTAAAACAAAACTGAATGATTAAGGGTACCAGATAGCAACTATTTTTTTCTCTCTCAACAAAATAGAACCAGCCATCTAGCATATAGTAGCAAACAGTATTTTTTGCTACCACAATAAAATCATTAGCAAGCAAAAAATACAGGTGTTCTGCAGAAAAAAGAATGCCTAAAAATCTTATTTTGGATCTTGCCCCGCTTACATCCCTAACTGCCCACTACCAAGAATTACATAGTGCTGCAGTTGCACTGCTACTTGCAGCTAAAAAGCAAGCAGAAGTGCTTACTATTCAAAATAATATGTAAAATCAAAAGTTGTTACTTCTTATGTGTGTAATCTGAATAATTGTTACCTTTAGAAGAATTAATTATATTTAAAAGTTACTTTCTGCTACACCAAAATTAAGTTATGGCTACTTTTGTGGGATGCGGACAGTGTCAAAAAGAAAAAATTTATATACCAATTCTCTAACTATAAAAAAGGAGAAGTGTCAAAAAGAAAGTACCAGCCAGCTGATTCACTTCATGGCCTGATTCATTCCGATTGTCCGTAGCAGCACTAATCCTTCCTTCCTTCTGATTATCCATAGCAGCACCATTACGCCCTCGGTTTTTGCTATAAATTACTTCAAGAGCTGCAAATACATGACATAACTAAATTTTAGTTGAAAAAGTATAAAAATGCATATAAAAAAGTAAAGAGAAGGAAGAATGTCCCATTGAATATAATTGGCATGATAATTCGCACCTGGTACTTCTTCTTCATCATCATCAGCTCCGTCTTCAGCTCCTTCATCAAGTGGTTCTTCCTCTTCATCTTCAGCTCTGTCTTCGTCTTCTTCAGAAAAATGTTCCTGGTCAGTATCATCTCCTTCACTATCTTCTTGTTGACCACCATGAATACCAGCACCAAATTGCGAGGCGGTTGGCTGGTAAAACCCATGCAGAAAATTGGTGACTAGCATTGACAAGCCAGTACACAGTTCACGAACAACTCGTTTTGCTTTATCCCGCTCCTGCAACAAAAAAACAGTACAAATAATGTTTCAGCAAACAATTTAGATACTCACAAATATATCAATGCGTATGCTAATTAAAAAGTTAATTTGCATCAAATACAGTAGAGCAATCAGTTTACTTATTTATGAAAAGTAAAACAAAAGTAAAGTTATCATCTTACGTCCAGATATCATTAATTCACATAGAAGTGAGTAACAGTAAGCTTAAAATTACTTTGGGTGGAATATTTTTAAGCAAGTATTTACTTATTATTGCAGTGAATATAAGTAAAAGTTACATCGTACAGTAAGCTAAAGAAATTTAAAAAAACAAGACCAGATAATACCTGTTGCCCAAAGCACTCAGGGACGTTTTTGGCGATGAATGCATCCAGTTGGAGTGGTTGTCCAAATAACATGTTATCTTGGCCAGCAAAATCTGGCTTTAGCTGAAAACAAAATACAAAGAAAAAGAATTGTTAAGAGATGTTTGAAATGAAAGTAAAAGAAACCAGAGATTTGAACTTATAAATGTTGCAAAAAGGCAGGAAAAAAGGGGAAAAATAACAAGTGTTGTTTGGATACCTGTAGTGCGCCAAAGGAGCCATCAGCTTTAGTATCCAGTGCTATTGCTTTCTTAACTAGATTTGTAGTCCATGCACTCACACGGCATCCTCTTGGTGAAACCCTTCGCAAACCAGATTCCAAAGAGTCAAGATAAAGGATCTGCGAAAAAAGTAAGAGTCATAGATTTAGATATGAATTTTAAAAAAAGGATGGTTTGCAAATGTTCAAAAAATACCACACAAAAGTAGAGTTACCATTACCTGTAAGAAAGTCAGGCAAGGTTTGAAGGAGTGTTTCTTAGGACCACCTTGCCGGCAGTCCTTCAAGACTCTGAGGACAAGCTCACACCAGTTCATGTTCCCGATTGCAGATGAGTCAATGACAGCAGGGTATAGCCTGGGGCTGACTTTAGTACTAAAGGTGGGGGTGATACAGGAGCAGGCTGCAAGAAGAGTCCAATTCCTTAGATACTTATGGTCAGCATTCTTATTTCCCTTGATCATCTTTGCCAGCTGTGAAATTTTTGGTTGGCTACCCTTCGAAACTCCAAATTCAGCTAGCATAAAACTGGTGGCAACTGCGTCGATGTTGCAATCAATGGTTGTAGCACCCATTGGGATTCCCATGACCCTATGAACAGTTGCCTCATTGATCGGAATCAAGCCTCTTCCAGGAAAAACCAATGCTGAGTAAACTGGATCATAGCTCTCTAGTAAAAAGTGGCACAACTCGGGGAAAACTTGGGAGCAGCGACAGTTGAGTAGGCCACCAAAACCAGCACTGTCAATCATTTGACGCTGGTGGTCAGACATGCCTTCATACAGCTTAACCAGTGTCATGGGGGAGCCTCGATTGTTATCTTGCTGAGATGAAAAACAAAATGTAGAATGCAAAGTAGTTAGCAAAAAATGGATTGTGGGTCTAGCAGCAGAATAAAAGAAGCTACGAAGCACAACAAACCTTCTGATTAGATGTCCCCTCATTTTGTTTCTTCATTTTGGTAGCCTTGGGTCCAAGATTGCCCCTAGTCTTGTACTTATGTTGTTTGCTACCGGATTGCTCACCAGATGTACCACATTTCTTGGAGGGTGACTTCATGGTGGTAGACTTTGCTGAAAATAAGAAGAAAATGTACAGATATAATTAGTTACTATGTGATCTATGTAAAACTAAATCTTGTTACTTATTGTGTGTTGGAAAATAGAAGCCTAGTTACTTCCTACTGAACCAGAGTGTATGTTAAGTTACTTTACATTTTATAACAGATTATATGTTAAGTTACATTATACTGAACTGATTATATGTTAAGTTACATTATTTTTTTATAAAAGTACCATTTTATTTACTTCTCAGGGGTACATAAAATGTATGTAAAAATATACACGGGACTTATATATATATCTAAGACACTGAATTTTCAGTTATATGGGGATAACTAGTAACCGCAGACAGCACATACAGAAAACCATTATAGAGCACATAGATCTGGAAAAATCCTTAACAAAAACTGAAAATAAGATTCTAATCAATTATAGACAGATATGGCACTGATAGATCACATATATTTATCAATTAGAACTGAATATTCCACGACAATAAACTGCAACTGATAGATCACATATATTTATCAACTACAACCTGATAGTATACATATATTGTGAAACTAAAAAAAATTACTTCCTTACTGTGCAATCCAACAAAACAGCTACAAACCATTGGCCTGATGATAGAGCCACCCATGTAGTGCCACCACACCGGGGTTACAGCGCACAAGCGATATGGAAAAGATCGCTCTGCCCAATCCACTCTGGTGGATTTTTGTCGGCTTTGCTTACATGGGTTGGAACTACCATTAGGCCAAAAAAGTTTTGAATGAAACCCCCCTTGAAGCCCCACACCCATTTGGATTCCAAAGTCAAAACAGGCATCACAGAAAATAAGTGGTTGCACTAGTTTTTAACTACAACTCCAACTGCACAATTGGACAAGAAAATCACACAAAAAACAGCATGTGTTATTCCTTTCTTCAATCAGTTGCACAGTAGATAGTACCAAATGGATATAATTACTAAAAAACTAAAACTGATATAAGATGCAATCTCTTGTAACCTATCATAACTGGTGAGCATACAGCATTACCAAAGAAAATATCACACAGCTGGCTAAACTACTTATGAGCTGACACGGTGCTTCCTATCTCATGTTAATTAGTGACTAGTTACTTTTAAAATATCATACACATTAAGAAAAGTTACTTCCTATTGAAGTGATTATGTGTCTAGTTACATTCTATTCTATAAAAAGGAACAAATTAGTTACTTCTTGTGGTTCAGATGAAATCTATGGTGCATTCATGTTCAAGCTGATTAGTAGTTACATGTTGAAGCAGTAAAAGAAAGCATATAAAAGCACGTTACATCTTCAAGCTAATACTTCATATTTCATTGAGTGTGAAAAAAATCAAAGTAAACAACAAAAAAAAACACGAATCACCTTTGAGTGTACAAAAAATTCCTCTCCTCGCTGCCTCCTCTGCAAAAAGATCCTCAAGCCCCCACTTGACCCCCTCTACCAAGCTCCTTTACTGCCAGCTTCTCGAAGCAATGACTTGTGCAGTAATGTGTGTATGCAACAAGAGAATAAAACGTAATCAGTTAGTATAGGAATATATAACAAGAAAAAAGAGTGGTTGAACATAATCAGATACTTTATATACATCTGAAAAATGGGGAAGTAGTTACTTTTAACTTCATGGAAAGAATAATTATTTACTTTTAACTTCATGAAAAGAATAATTAGTTACTTTGAATTTTATGTAAAGCAGCAAGTAGTTACATTTTGTTTTGTAAAAAAATCAAATTCCATAAAATTCAGTTTGATTAGTCATAGCCATATAATCCCTATAATGCACGATAATGTATACCAATCAGCATTAATGGTGCTTAGTTGATTAACCTATCAACTGAAAAATATGATACATGAATGAACATCAGCAAACAATTGGAGTGCATCAGATCAATAAGATACAAAAAGTGCACACAAAAAAGAGGCATCACAGAAATAAGTGGTTGCGCTAGTTTTTAACTACAACTACAACTGCAAAATTGGAAAAGAAAATCACACAAAAACAGCATGTGTTATTCCTTTCTTCAATCAGTTGCACGGTAGATAGTACCTAACAAATAACTACTAAAAAACCAAAACTGATATAAGATGCAATCTCTTGTAACCTATCATAACTGCTGAGCGTAAGAATTAACCAAAGACAGGATAGGCTTTGAACCAAATCATCTTCAGGTACTACCAGACGCAGCAAATCACACAAAAACAGCATGAGGAAGAGATGAAAAACTGTAGTAACTAAAAACCCTAACACTATGTCAAAAATAAAGATCTATATGAGATCTTTTGGTTCTAACCAAACAATCCAGTGACGTCTTCAGGTACTACCAGACGCAGCAACTAAAAATCCAATGCCATGGCAAATCGAAAAGCAGGAAATGAACACTCACCGACGCGCGAAGTAGATGCGAGACCCTGCAACCGCCGGAACGCAGTCGCCGAATCGTCTCCACCCTTCGAGATCCGCCGCCGCCGCCGAGACGTCTCGCTCCCTTCGGGACCAGCCGCTGCCGAGTCAGATAGCACGGCCTCGAGTCGATTCGTCTTCTTCCTCTCGCAAGGTCGATGCGAGACCCGCCGCCGAGCCGCCTCCTCCCTTCAAGATTGGTAGCCGCCACCAAATCGTCTCACTCCCTTCGGGTCGCCCGCCGCCGTCGCCAAGTCCAGCAGCACGCCCCCGAAACCACCACGCCTTCTTCTCCCCCTTCTACTTGATGACGACTCCGTGGCCGCCGCTCTAGATCTCACCGGAGGCCGCTGGAGATTCGCCTCTCGAGATCTCTCCCAGTGGACGCCGCCGAAATCGCCACGCCTTCTTCTCCCCCCTTCTACTTGATGACGACTCCGTGGCCGCCGCTCTAGATCTCATCGGAGGCCGCTGGAGATTCGCCTCTCGAGATCTCCCAGTGGACACCGCAGCCTCGCCTCTCTCGATCTGGATTCGCTCGAAGACGAGATCTCACCGGAACTCCCTCGGCTCCCTCGCCTCCCTCGGCTCCCTCGCCTCCCTCTCCTCGCCTTGTGAAACTGAGCGGCCACGGGAAAAAATGAGCGATGGAAAAAAAATGAGCGGTCGCTATCTCTTGGCACGGCTCCCAAAATTCAAATTGAGTTCACACGTCCGCCGCGTCCGGGGTACAATGACAAGTGGGCCAAATTTGACCGGGGAGTTGGACGAGCGCGCGCGTGCCATCTGCGCGTCCGATCTGAAACAAACAGAGATGAGGAGGGGTCTCGCTGGAAGACTAAAAGGAGAGGCCTCTCACCATAGGATTCACGTCATTCGATTTTGACGTAATCCACCATGTCCTTGTCGAGCTCTTGCCATAAGTGATGATGTCCAAATACGAACTCTCTTCAAACTAAATAACTACTCCCTCCGGTTTGGTAAATGAAGTCGTTTCTGTTATGAATGAATGAAAGTGAATGATGGGATTGATTGGAGAGGGGGGTGGACCCCACTATTTATGCACAAGGAAGGGGCACGCAGGCACCCTTTCGGGAGGGGGACACGCCCGGTTGAGAGGCGGTTGCCTCTAAACTAATTACAGAGACTAATGATAAACTTAATTACATAATTAAGCTAATGATCATCATTAATATTTCGTAACACTCCCCCTTGATCAATAGCTTCATGAGATCTTGATGTAATTTCTTCTCCAATCTTCCTTGAAATTGTTTCTTGTAAAACTCCTCCAAAAACCCTTTGGGAAAAATCTTGAGGAGAAACCAATCTGTGAGTATATGCCACTAAAAACTCCTTTTTAAACCCAGTGGAAAAATATAAGGAGAAAAGTGATATGACATATTTGATTATTGTCTCATTTGATACTTATATGAGAAAAACCTTTGAGAAGGAAAACTCATAAGTTTAGAGAGCAATGTAGTTATGATCTGAGGATCATATTTGAATATCCTTCTCCAAAAACCTGTTGGAAAAATATGAGAATATATTATTATATTACCTTTAAAACCTTTAGAGGTAAAATAAGGTAATCTTTTATTGATATTGCCTCATTAAAACCTTTATGAGACCTTTTTAAGGAAAGTCATATAGGAAAAAGAGTACAATATTTATAATCAGAAGATTATGTATAGGTTATATTAAAGGGAATCTCCCCCTGATTCTTGCAAATCTTTAAGTTGTCGCATACCAATTCCAGAAACATATTTCTGGAACAATGATGTTGGTAGTGACTTTGTGAATAAATCTGCAAGATTATCACATGATTTAGTTTGCAAGATTTCAATCTCTCCTTTCTTTTGTAATTCATGAGGATAGAATAATTTAGGACCCATATGTTTTGATAGGTTGCTTTTTATATAACCTACTCTCATTTGGGTAATACAAGCAACATTATCTTCATACATCATGGTAGGATTCATGATTGAACTTATACCACATGATTGTTGTATGTACTTAATCATTCTTCGAAGCCATACACATTCACGTGATGCTTCAAATAATGCAATTATTTCAGAATGATTTGTGGATGTGGCTACTAGAGTCTGTTTTGATGACTTCCATGATATAGCCGTTCCACCATGTAAAAATACAAAGCCTGTTTGAGATCTGGCTTCATGGGGATCAGATAAATAGCCAGCATCGGAATATCCAATCAATGTTTTATCTATGTTAAATTTGTAAAATAATCCAAGATCTATAGTGCCAATGAGATATCGAAAGATATTCTTAACTCCCGCCCAATGACATTGTGTTGGAGCAGCGCTGTATCGAGCTAGCAAGTTTACCGCAAATGCAATGTCAGGCCTTGTGCAATTTGCGATATACATTAGCACTCCAATGGCACTGAGATATGGAACCTCTGGTCCCAATACCTCTTCATCTTCACCTTTAGGTCTGAATTGATCTTTATCAACTTTAAGAGAGCGAATGACCATAGGTGTTTTAGATGGATATGATTTATCTATATTGAATTTCTGCAGAACTTTTTGGATATAAGCAGACTGATGTACTAAAATCCCTGTTGGGAGGTGCTCAAGTTGTAAACCTAAGCAAAATTTGGTTTGACCCAAATCTTTCATTTCAAATTCCGTCTTAAGATGTTTGCGTGCTTCATCTATATCTTGTTGAGTCCCAATGATATTGAGATCATCAACATACACAGATATAATGTAGAATCCAGTTGAGGATTTCTTGATGAATACACATGGGCAATCATCATTGTTGGAAAAACCATTACGAAGAAGGAATTCCTTTAGTCGGTTGTACCACATTCTTCCTGACTATTTTAAGCCATATAATGACTTTTGAAGTTTTACACAATACATGTTGCGTGAATGATTCTTGTTCGGGATATCAATTCCTTCCGGAACTTTCATGTAGATATCCGAATCTAGTGACCCATAAAGATATGCTGTCACTATGTCCATGAGATGCATGGATAGACCTCTTTGAGCTGCTAATGATATTAGATATCAGAATGTTATACCACTCATAACTAGAGAATATGTTTCATCGAAATCGATGTCGGGTTTCTGCGTGAACCCTTGTGCTACAAGTCTCGCTTTGTATCTCACCACCTCATTATTTTCATTCCTTTTACGGATGAAAATCCATGTTGATCCCACAGGAAAAATGTGACGAGGAGTAGGCATCACTACGGAGAATACCTCTCATTTCTTGAGCGAGTCTAGTTCTGCCTTGATTGCTTCCTTCCATTTGACCCAGTCGGAGCGCTTGATGCACTCTGCCATGGACTTAGGTTCTGGATCAATACGAAGGTCATTTGCAATCTTTTTGGCAAAGTAAATGTCGACATTTGTAGTCTTTCTGTTGTATGATTCTCTAGAATCAATATAATTAATAGAAATTTCTTGTACCCCTCATCTTGATTTCCCTCAGCGATTGAGTCTGGGTCTTCCGATGTCCTAGCACTTATATTATTTTGTGCACTTGTGCTAGGTATGTGATGTATCTGTTGAACATCCACATTGTTTGGATTTTCATTATCCAATTGGTGTCTATCAACTTGATGTTGATCTGCATTTACCGCTTTGGAAGTGACCTTCCTTGTTTTCCGCGGAGGCTTTAGTGTAGCCTTATCCTTTGTAATAGTACCTCTCCCCCTCTTATTTTGATTTGGTAGTTCTCGAGTAGGAATTGCTACTCTTTCTGGTACATTTACAACAGGAATATGTGATTTAGTGACACCTTTGTAGTCAGTAAATACTTCTGGCAGATTATTTGCAATGTTTTGCAAATTGATGATCTTCTGAACTTCACGTTCAGATTTTATAGTACATGGATCATAGGACTGAATACCCGTGGTATTCCAATTTATTTCTTGGCATTCTGTTTGGTACTTGTCTCCCCCTAATGACGGGAAATTGTCCTCATCAAAGATGCAATCAGCATACCGGGCAGTGAATAAATCCCCTGTAAGAGGTTCGAGGTACTTGATGATTGACGGTGATTTGTACCCAATATATATCCCTAATTTCCTATGGGGGCCCATTGATGTACGCTGCGGTGGTGAAATCAGTACGTATACAGCGCAACTGAATTTTCGTAGATGGGAAATACTTGGTTGATTTCCACGTACTAACTGCAACGGGGAAACCGTATTGTATGCAGTAGGTCTTATTTGAATCAAATCAGTGGCGTGTAAGACCGCATGACCCCAACATGATGTTGGTAGATTGCAATTCTATAGTAATGGTCTAGAAATTAACTTTATTCTCTTGATAAGAGATTCGGCTAATCCATTTTGTGTATGTACATAAGGAACAGAATGTTCCACATTTATTCCTAGAGCCATACAATAGTCATTGAAGGCATGTGAAGAAAATTCAGCGGCATTGTCCATCCTGACAGTCTTGATAGCATATTCAGGATGATGTGCTCTTAGTTTGATAATTTGAGCAGTGAACCTTGCAAAAGCATGGTTTCTTGTGGACAATAAACATACGTGGGACCATCTAGTAGATGCATCAATAAATATCATGAAGTACCTAAATGGTTCGGTTGATGGATGAATAGGACCACAAATATCTCCTTGAATGCGTTCAAGAAATTGTAGTGGTTCAGCCTTTATTTTAAGATAAGAGGGTCTTAAAATTAATTTCCCCGTGGCACATGCGGTGCACACAAAGTCTGATGGTTTGGGAAATTTTGAAGTATTTAATTTGTGACCAATTGAATTGCTGATAATTTTTCTCATCATCCCTATGCCGGGATGACCAAGGCGATCATGCCAAATCTTGAAGATATCAAGATTTTGAAAAATTACCTTGTATGCAACATGTTGTACGTGTTTGATGTATGTGTAATACAATCCAGATGATAGTGAAGGAATTTTCTCAAGCAGTCACTTGTTATATCCGTCATTTTTAGTGATGAATAGATATTCATCTTTGTTGTCACTATCTGTTTCTACATGGAAACCATTGCGACGGATGTCTTTGTAACTCAATAGGGTACGAGTTGAATTAGGATATAGGAGTGCATCCTCAATTACTATTTGAGTACCCATAGGGAGAACAATTGTGGTCCGTCCGGAACCAACAATTATAGCATCGCGGCCCGCGATAGTTGTGACATTTCCTTTACTCTTTTTGAGAGTTTGGAAATATTTAAGTTCTCTGAGTATGGTGTTAGTTGTGCAACTATCCACCAAACAAAGTTCTTCCTCCATTTGGATTGTCCCCGTAGGATAATCTAGAATGAGTAAATTTAAATTATAAGATTTTGACTCATAGATTATATAATACATACTTTATTCAATAGGTATCATAAGTAGCATATGTCTTACAATACTTTGTGACAACAAATATTTACAACACAATTATTACATAAATATGGCTATAGAACGAAGTTCTTTTTTTCGGGAGCATAGAGACTAAGACATGTCTCCAAACATGTCATTGGATGGTCCATCCACTAGCATGTTGTCGGTGTTGTCGATGCTATCGATCATCATGTCGTTAGTGTTGAAGAATTCATCCACTTGCATTGGATCCTTCTCCTTGTGTTCCACGGGAACATCCTTGGAGCAACTGGCACCCGGAGTAAGCGTAGTGAAGTGCGCTTCAAACATGTTTCCATGAACTTGCTTTGCAGCATACTTTTGGTAGAGGTCAACCAAATACTTAGCGGTGTGGCACTTTCTAGTTGTGTGGTTGTGACAACCACACCTTTGACAAACTTGAGAGTTGTCATTGTTACTAGGTTTTTTAAAAGTGTCCTTTCCTTTGTGAGAATCCTTGACTTTCTTGAAATTCTGCTTCTTCCCTTTTTCCCTTGAAATTCTTTTTGAATTTCTTACCACCAAACCTTTTATTGTTACTCTGAGTATTGAAATGAACTTCAGGCAGAGGTGCTGCACCCACAGGGCGCATTGATGGTTCTTTGTTAAGAGCTCATCAGGCTTTTCCGCTTGAAGTAAATCATATATTAAGTCAGAGTATTTGTTGTAGTTGTGGCGGCGGTATTGCTGTTGCAATATCCTATTAGCAGGGAGGAATGTAGATAGAGTCTTCTCTATCATTTCTGCATCATCCAAAGGTTGATTACAGAAACAAAGCTTGGTGGAAATCTTGTCTGCAGAATTGTATTCTGCAACAGATTTGAAATCCATCAGACTAATTAGAGACCACTCCCGTCTTGCTTCGGGCATAATAACACTTTGTTGTTGGTCATAGCGTTCTTTGAGAGAATCCCAAAGTTTCTTAGGATCATCTTCCATGATGTACTCAGCTTTGAGATCGTGATGAAGGTGATGCCTTAGAAAGTGCAAGGTTGCATATTTGTGATTGATCGGGATAGAATTTTGTGGATCAGGTTCATTAATTGTGTTAATGAAACCTTTGGCCGTAAGCATAATTTTCACATCCATAGCCCAAGTCAGATAGTTTCTACCATCTGCTACAAGTTCAGTGAAGTCTTTGTTGTGTATTTTAGCCATTTTCCTACATGAAGAACCATATAGGATTAATTTACGGAGGTAAATTTGTGTTGTAAAGAAGCAAAATTATGCATGTAAGATGACTCTCACAAAAATTAAGGTATAGGACATTGTAATCCCTGTAGGAATAATTTGACTTGATAGTCATTTAATATTTCATCCATATATATATATATGAAATTTGGATATACACATTGAAGGTAATCATCATAAAGATGTAGACCTCTCAGTGATGAGCAAAAGCTGCCTAAAAGCGCGGATCTCAGGGCAAATAAGCTCTTGTAAAGAACTTATCGTAGCCAGCGCCTAGGTCGCATCACCTTGTGTTATTCTCAAATCATATGTATATGCCTTAATTTTAATTTTGCTTAATTTTCTATTTATTGTACAAAAATTGATTAAGTGATTATGCAAAGTAAAATAAATTGCATAAATAACACTTGTTCTAACACCTAAAAATTATCAGTGGATCATAAATATGCCCAATTACTGCGGTAATTATAACATCCAAATTACATAGGTGTGAATACCGGAGGGTACATAACACAACGTGCTTGACAACACATATTTACAGAACAATTTAGGGTCTAAAACGTAAAAATACAGAACTGATAATTTTGAAAACGTAAATAGATAATAGCCTGAGGGCTTATTGGTAAATTCAGGGGGGTAAGTTAAACATTTTGAGAGTTGGGGGGGTCTGATAGACTTTGCTGAAAGTTTGAGGGGGTCTAATAGACTTCTGCGGCCTGGAGGACTTGTGTAGGCCTTCATCCGACCTGTGGGCCGGCAGCGGCCCACAGCCCATCCCGCGGTGGAGGTCTTGTGGCCCAACTGGCCCATGCGGCCGAAGGCCTGCTAGGCCAGCTGGCCCAAGTGGCCTCCTGTATATGAGAAGGGGCGGATGCGATTAGGGTTACTCCCAACCCGTCCGCCTCCTCCCCTGGCAACCGCCACCGCCGCCGCTTGAATGGTGCCAGCGCCGCCAGCGTTCACCGGTCGGCCGGCTGGAGTATTGCAAATGCAGATCCACTTCTCCCCCGCCGCTCCCCCTCTTTCCTCTCTCCTGTCTGCGCCCCTCCTCCGCCCTCCCTGTTGCGCCGGCTGTGGCCGGCCGCCGGCCGATGGCCGGCCTCTAGGTGTTGGAGGAGGAGAGCCCCAGGGCGGCGAGGCTCCAAGTGTCATGCCAGATCCCCGGGCGACGGTCGACGGCGGCCACTCGACCGAACAGTTGCGCCGGCGAGGGTCCCTGCTCCTGTGTCGTCGACGAGGATGCAGACGGAGGTTCACCGGCCGTGTTAAAGAATGGTGGTGCTCCCCGGCGGGCCGCCCTAGTGCCGATGGCGAAGCTTGGGTGCACCGCCGTGGACGGTCCAGCGATGTCGAAGGTGAAGTTCGCGGCGGTGAAGGAGCGAATGGCCGGCGGTCCGGCCTGAGGGTCAAAGCCAGCGCTGCCAATCGCCTCCCTTGTCTCCGGTGCGAGTAAGTTGATGTCGGGAATGACCCCAATGCCTTCTTCCTGTGTTGCAGGGTGGCGGATGCGGATGACAAGGGGATGGCGAGGTGGCTCCTCTGGCAGTGTTGGCGTCGGAAGGCACGCTGTTGCTGGAGTGAAACGGGGAACCAGACCGACTGTGTACGGCGGTGTGGCGGTCCGCGTGCACTCGAAGGAGCGGTTTGTGCTCGCTGCTGGCGAGGGTTGACATGGTGGTGGAAAGCGGCGTCCCCAGCATCCATGGCGACCACGAACACGACGGCCACGGCCACCACTTCGATGACGGCGACCGAAGCGACGACGGCCATGGTGCGCCCCACGAGTACAGAAGCAGCAGCGGCCATGGCGAGGGTTGATTGGAATGGTGAGGTAGGAGGCCATGGGAGTCTCAATGAAATGCAGGGTAGGTTCCATTCTCACCCTGGGATGGAGGCCGACGGTTGTGGCCGGCGAGGCCCTGTGGCCTCTGTGTTTCTTGCTTTCTCTTTTCCGGTTCCGACGAGATGCGCTCAGGGTGTAGGCAAGTGCATGATAACGTGTTATGAATGAATGAAAGTGAATGATGGGATTGATTGGAGAGGGTGGTGGACCCCATTATTTATGTACAAGGAAGGGGCACGCAGGCACCCTTTCGGGAGGGGGACACGCCCGGTTGAGAGGCGGTTGCCTTTAAACTAATTACAGAGACTAATAATAAACTTAATTACATAATTAAGCTAATGATCATCATTAATATTTTGTAACAGTTTTGGACAAGATTTGAGTCAAACATTGAGAATATAAATCATGAGTAACTTTTAAGTTGTTGAGTTTGGAAATGTGGAAACCATATCAACAGATTTGTCTTGTAAAATATTTTCATAAAAATATACATATATAACTTTTCAAATAAATATTTTTAATAGAAAAGAGAAGTCAAAGTTATACTTTGGAGACCGTGTCACTATCCTAAACGACTTTATTTACCAAACCGGAGGGAGTACTGTTTTGAAACTCAACATGCAGTCAACACACTTTAATTTTCGTCATCAGTACTAAATAATATTGTACTCCCTCCGTCCCAAAAAAGCATGACGTTTTAGAAATTTTAGGATAGATTATTGAGGAGGTAAAGTGACTTCGTTTGCCCCTATTTATTAGCCATATTTGGTGCTAATTGATTTTTGCATGTCCACATGCGTATGCATACATAACAAATTAAGTAAAACTACATACTTCTTAGAACAAATTTTAAATCCTAAAACGATATGCTTTTTAGGACGGAGGGAGTATTTAAATTCACCTTTGAATGGTAGGACTAAACATTTCAAATCTCTTTAATGTTTCAAATTCACCTATAATAACAACTACGAGCTCAGCCTCATGCTGCCCTTGTGATAGGAGGCCGTCGATCGCGAGGCATGTTAAGGTCTTAAGGAGGTGGACACTGACGATGATTGCTAGTCACGACTCCTAAGGTCACCTTGCCCTGCAATGGTTAAGGTCTTAAGGAGATGGACACTGACGATGATTGCTAGTCACGACTCCTAAGGGAACCTTGCCCTGCAATCACTACGTGAAAAATAGGCATTGGTAACGGGCGCGGATGGCTATTGGTAACGAGCAAAACGTCTATTACCGATCAAGTGTTACAAATAAGCCAACAAAGGTAACGGGCCCATGCCCGTTACTGATGACACGTTATTGTAACGGACGTCGAACAAAGACCGTTACCACAACTACTTACCGGTCACCTGAAATGGCTGCTTCTCCGGGCCCACCGGAGCCTTTTGTAACAGGTGCAGACACTGAGCCCGTTACTCATAACACGTATTAGTAACGGGTGTCTAACAAAGACCGTTACTGAAACTAGTTACCGGTCACCAGAAATGTCTGTTTCTCTGGGCCCACATGGACCTTTCGTAACGGGCACAGAAACCGAGCCTGTTACATGAACTCAACATCGAAGACGCGGAAAATACTTTGAGGACGCGTCTCCTCTGTCTTGACGAAAGGAGACGCGTCGTGTAAGTGCGCATCTCCTCTGTCTTGACGAAAGGAGACGCGTCGTGTAAGTGCGTGTCTCCTCCGTCTTGACGAAAGGAGACGTGTCTTGTCAGTGCGCGTCTCCTATGTCTCGAGGAAAGGAGACGCCTGCTGTGAACCCGCGTCTCCCTCTGTCTCGACCAAAGGAGACGCATTTTGTCAGTACGCGTCTCCCTCTGTCTCGACCAAAGGAGACGCATACTGTGTACGTGCGTCTCCTCTGTCTGGACGAAAGGAGACGCCTACTGTGTACGTGCGTCTCCTCTAATCGACCAAAGGAGATGCGTACTGTGAACTTGCGTCTCCTCTGTCTCGACTAAAGGAGACGCGTTGTCTACTTTCACAAAAATTAGGTCCAGCATCTACATTCACAAAACTCCACAAACTGAATAGAAATCCACAAAATTCACATGCATAATCTGACAAAATTCAGGCATTCAGCATCCTCTTATAACAAGCTAAGTAAGGTTCACAACAATATCACTGGCTTAACCATGAGGATTGGTATCAAATACAATGCGAGCCATCATAGCATCATTAATGTGAAATTTTCCTAACGGTGTGATCACCTGGTCCATGAGGAATGAGGCAGTTCTTTCCCTAATGTGGAGCAGCGTGTCTCGGTGGAGCTGACAAGTAGGTATGTGAAATGCTTGAATATAACAATGTCAGTAGTCAGCACACAGGTGGTTACCAAACATATGCAGTGCTAATAAGCAAGAACTGTGCTCAGTTGCAGGCGTTACAAATGCAGATTCCAAGAAAGTACCTCAGGGTCCTTCAATTTATCTTTTACTGTAAGCATGTGATAGGCACAATAGAAGCCGCAGACTCTGGATTTGTAAGGTTGTTGGTGGCACTGCGATAAATATACAAAGACAAATAGTGGTGAGAAGAAATAAACTCAAGCTTTAGTACTAGCTTCCACAGGCAGGAAATACTAAGTACGGAGTAATACGTACATCAAAAGCCTTCTCATGTTTCAAGGCGCAGCGGGGCAACTTGTTGTCATCGCAGTAACTATTCCAAGCACTACAACAAAACATGCAACAATGGTTAGGGCACCATTAATAAACTCTGCAGAGTTTGTTGAGGAAGTTTGTAGGTTAAGAAAGAAAGAACTTACTCATCAATGGCAGGTACCAACTCGGAGAAATTAGTGCCTAGGATCCTATATGAATCAAGATACAAGACCCTCTTCTGCTTTGGAAGAATTGCCACTGCAATCCAGTGCTCCCCAGTGTTATAGCAGGAAATGATGACTCTCTTTTTAGCATATGACTGGTAGGCACGCTTCGTATAGGACACAAAAAAATCCAAGTTATTTTGTATATTTGACTTGCTAAAGCATTCAGGATCAAGGAAGGCAACGGGTTCCTTCTTCTGCCGTACTTCTACAACCATATTCCTAATATTAAGAAAAAACAAAGTGTAAGGAGGCAAAATACATAGTAAAGATGAACTGAGGCAGAAAGCACATTTAGATAGAAAATGATTAGTGAGAAGCAGATTAAATTTTCAAGCAACTTACAGGATGAAACAGCGGAGAAGTCCCATATCCAAAGCATCCAAGTTGAAGAGATCGTACAAGTCACTGATGAACACAGCCAACAGCTCGTATTTTTCATCTTCTCTCACAGGCCACCAGCCGTGCTTGGACCATACTATGCCCTGAATCAGAGACTCATCCTCGTCCTTACAACGTCCTATGTAGAAATTGTGGAGATTAGTGACAGAAGGAGCAGTATCCAGATGCTTGAGTTCAGCAGCACTGAGCAATTCATTTCCAAATTTGTAGTGTGGGTTAATATGAGTCATAGCAACATTGGCCTTCTTCTTCTTGGTGTTTCTCTCAGATGGCTTTCTGGCAGGCTTCTTTTCCTCCTGCTTTGAGATGGCTAAAGAAGGCTTTGTGGTAGACTTCTGAGACCTTTTATTTTCAACAAGTTTCTTTTCCTGCCGCTTTGAGATGGCTAAAGAAGGTTTCTCAGATCGTTTTCTGGTAGACCTTTTATTTTCAGCGAGTTTCTTTTCCTGCTGCTTTGAGATGGCTGAAGAAGGTTTCTCAGGTGGTGTCTGACCAGCAGCTATTACAGAGATATTAGGTCCAGATGTACCTGCAGCTTTCTTCGAATTGTCGTCGACAGATTTCTCGGCATCAGTCAACACATGACTCTGAGCTCCTGCTTTGGCATCATTGTTTTGAGCACTTTCGTTTGGGGATGGAGATTTTGTTGTTTCATTAGGAGGAGAATGTGGGTTACCAGGTGGGGAATGAATATGTCCTGTAATTTGCGTTTCTGGGGTGGTGGAGGAGGAGGTGGGTTACCAGGTGGGGAATGTTCTATGGGTAGAGGAGGAGGAGGAGGTGGGTTACCAGGTGGGGAATGTTCTATGGGTAGAGGAGGAGGAGGATCTAGGAAACCATGTGAGGAAGAGTTTTGTCCTATAGTCTGTGAACCAAAAGGAATCTGTACCATAGTGTGCAAACAAGATTTTGGAATTGGTTCTCCCTTGATGTGAATGTGACACCTCTTCCACTATATCCTCTGGTGTAGAGCTTGTCCAAGTGTCGTCACTTCGTCATTAGGAGGGTGTTCCAGCGCGTGATCCCTAAAGACAGCATATACATGTAGCACTTCGACCACATCATAGACTTCATGAATCGGGACTGTGTGTAGCGTAGTCTGCTCTGGTTGAACCACACCAATTGCAACTTCACATTCAACACCGTGAAATATGATCCATAGGCCACAGTCTATGGGTTCAGTCAACGTGCCTATAAGGTCTTCCTGTGTGGGGGAAGCAATGTGCACTACCTCTGTCGATAATTCTGTAGCGCCGTTGATCAAACCTACATTATCTGCGAATGCACAACTGCTCTTCAGTCCGGCGGGTGAAGGGCTTGTGCGATTGGACACTGGTGAAAACACCACCTGGTACCCTTGTGCCATCATGTCAAGCATATCCTTCTCCATCTCAGCCTTGAGTTCTTGCTTGATTTCTTCCTTCATCTGTTGCTTATCAACTGATGAGTCGGTACTGGCCCTCTTCCTCTTCCAGTACATGGAAGCGTGCTGAGGCCATGCAAACTTCCTGGTAGCTGGAGACACCACGCACGCGACCTGGTTGTTCGGGGCGGCCCAAGCACTAACTTAGCACATCATTCTCCCTCAGCCATGAAGTCATTCCTGAAGATTTTGCATGCGCATTCTTTTCCATGATGTCTGCAGTCACATTTTCATTTCCTTCTTTGTTGCACACTATCACGACAACACCGTCTTCCACCACTACCTTACTCCTTGCTCGCACCCAATTCCTAGAACGATCATCAGTGATGGCATCATATAGGTTGGCGATCCCAGCCGCAGCTAATTTCCTGTCCTCTTCCTCCCACTGTGGTAGTTTCCCACAATAACCAGCTGGACCCATGATGTGCTCATTTGTGTTCAGGCTTCAAAGTGACTTGAACTTGCCACTAACAAATGAGGCTTCCTCAGTTTCCTGCTGTTTCACAATCTCTGTCCACTCTTCCGGCTTGATAAAGTCGTGCTTTCCAAATGGCTCGAGTCCTTTTCTGACAAAACCTCGCCTAAGCTGAAATCTGAATTGTCTCCATGCCTTGGATGCAATCTTCCACAAAAGCTTGAATGCCTTCTCTTTCATGTCTTCCTGGAACTCCAAGTGTTTCTGCATATAGGTTTCAAACAAGTACCACTTTTGTTCATCGCTTAGTTTTTTGATTTCTGGCAAATCCAAAGGTATCTTTTGTCTAGCAATGAGCCCTGCAAGCGCCCTGAACCTGCGCTTTTGTGTCAATGGTACCGGCATCCCCCTCTCTCAACCTCAGTGACTACCATTTTGTCTCTTGGTCACTTTATCGCTGTACTTGGCACTCTGGCTTGGCCTGTAGCCCGACCCACCCGCTCTTGTTCTTCACTAGCAGTGGCATATCCATCTTCTTCATTATATGCATCTTCTTCAAATTGCCCAGGTCTATAGTCCTCGACAGATTTATCCTTTGAATTAATTGTCAAGGGATTATGAGAAAGGTCAGCTCAGTGTCCAAGAATAGCACAAAAAGCAGACCATACTGCTAGCTCTCCCAGGAGACATGCTACAACAGGAGACAAGTAGAGCACATTTTTAGTTAACCATGCATAACAGCTAAGCATTTATCTAATCAACACCCACAGAACTGTGTACAAGACCATACAAATGAGAAAATAATTACAGTAACTAGTTCAGCCCACTATAATCTCATTGGTTCTATGGTAAACCATTAACATAAATGCAAAATTCAGAAACCAAAAAATTAGTTCAGGCAATGCGACCTTACCATTTTAAAGAGGAAGATGCCCGCTGCCTCTGTTGCTGATGAGGTACTTATTCAACTTGGAGAGAATGTCCAAATGTACATATGGAACAATAGCAAAACCAAATATAAGAGTGAATCCAAAGGAAAATGCTAAGTATACATTTTGAAACTCGAAACCCTAACTGAGCAAAGTCAAGAATGTATCTTAATGATGTAGGAGGGATTTCTAGCATGCAGTTCACCTTGTCACTGTCGGAGCGGAGGGATCTCTAGTCGCCACGTCCTTGCGTTGACCTCCTGGCTGGATCCCTCCTCCTCCTAGTCGTCGTCACTGGAAGGTGAGGGGTGGTGTGGCGCGCGTCTCAGCGAATGTGTGTAACGTGCGTCACGTCGCAGGGGGGAGGGGTGAGGGGAGGAAGGCGAGGGTGAGGAAGCGGCGGCGGAGGGGGCGAGGGGGAGGAAGTGGCGGCTGCGCGAGGGGGAGAAAGACGACGGTGCGAGGGGAGAGTGAGGAGGTGACTGCGTGAGGAAGGCATCTTTCCCTACTAACCCTAGCGCGAGTGGGTGTGTGTGGGCCTTAAAACTGAAAGGCCCAATATTATTAGGAAAACGCGTCAGGCCGGGGCTAGTTCTATTCGAATGAAGAACAGTTCGCTTCATTTTCCCCTTTTAATCTGCAATCAAAGATTTGAATCACGTATTTCTCCGTCATTCGTAATCCAAATTTGATTATATTTGTTTCTAATTTTTTCTAAAATCAACTTCTATTCATTTATGACATTGTTTCGTATATAACTCCATTTCCTTGATGTTGTTTATACGCCTTTATCTTGTTTTTTACAAGTACAACATAGAAATAATATTTGTTTTACACAACCATTACTAATGAAACTTTGTATTTCGTAACGTTAAGGTGAACACAAGGTTGTGTTAAAATTTCAAATGTATATGAGTTCGAACCTGTTGTGAAGTGTGGAAAACTTCAGTGTTGAAGTATAACATTCTAGGAAACTATGTGAGAGATGTACACATTTGTACACAAGTATGATCTTCCTTTTTAGAAACCACTTGAAATTTTTATGACAAGTTTAGGGACCCAAATTATGTTGCCAACTCAATTTGTAGAATTTTTAGACCAACCTAATACATTATTAGAATTATTATATCCCAAACACGAGATAAAAATTTGAATTTTGATAATTTTGATTACACAAGTGTGCCTGCTGATATTTTATTCGAATACTAAATGACCAACTACGAATTGTTCGTATTTTTAATAAATTTATAGGTGTTGTTTTATGGGCTCTAATATTTGAGGGAAGCAAGTTTCATTCCAAAAAAATTAGTGTCGGGCCCACGTGTCAGCGTCAGCAGCCTATATAGAAAAGGTAACCGTTGCCTGCCTGCCCGGACCCACGTGACAATCAATGTGACGCGGGTTCTCGAACCCGCGTCGGTAATGGCTCTCCATTTTGGAAAATGAATATAACATCCCAAATGGATAAGCGCAGCACACACGTCGCTTTCCTAATTTCTCACTAGGGATTAGCGGAGGTGAGCGGAGGCGGTGCCGGCGAGGTGAGCGGAGGCGGGGAGACGACGATGAGCGCCGGCGAGGGGCCAAGCAGCGGATGACCCCACGCACCGTGGATCGAGGAGGAGAAGCTGAACGCGATGCGGTGCCGCAACTAGATCCGCGCGCATGCCGGTGAGATTGCGGCGAAGACAGAGACGACGATGACCGTCGGAGAGGGGCCAAGCGGCAGTGCAGCGAACCCAAAGCCGGAGATGAGCGTCATCGACTGGATCCTCTCGGGTTCCGACGAGGGGCCAAGCAACGGCAGGGAGGAGCGTGCCGGTGAGGGGGCAGCGAAGAGGGCAAGGTGCCTGCCTCACGTCTGCGACAGCAAATGTCTTGCAACGACGGAGAGGGGTCGAGGGAGCGGCGAAGGTGTAGATGACCTCATATCCGACGTTGGCAACTACCACGACGACGGCGAGGCAAGTTTCTCTGAATCACAGTGCCTTTTACTTGTTCTATAGATGGAGCAGCTTGAGCTTGAGCTTGATCAACTTGTTCCTATGAAATGGCTTGTTCCATAGAGATTTTGTAGGATTTCTAACATGATCTATGTAGCAATGTAGCAACTTGTTCCTATGAAATGGCTTGTTCCTTTGTCTATCTCTATCTTCTCATTCCTATGGTTCATCCAAATGATCAATGTATGTAGCAACTTTCCTATGTTTTTCATTCCATAGGAATCAAAATGGCATGACACTGTCTGGGAATATGTGAAACCTGAGGTTGATAATATTATGGAAAAAAATGCACATCCTCCTCAAAAAGGCTGCATTCATGAGGCGGTACAAGTTTGTGGCTGAACAAAATCTGCAGCCCATGGAAGATGCGCTCGATGTGTTTCAAGATACCTTGGTTGCATTTGAAGAGGCTGCAAAAAAAAAGCAAACCTTAGTTGAAGATACCATGCTTTTGTTGATGTTGATGGGGGCATACTTTTGTTGATGTGCATGGTCAGATAGCATGACCATTGTAAAAATGTGATGAGCAAGTTAAGGCCTAGCTAGATGGACAAGTTAATTGTTTGTAATAATTATGTATATCTGTGTGGATCTTTGTGGACAAGTAATATTTATCTATATATGTGGACAAGTTATCTTTATCTATATTATGTCTGTTTTGTCTCAAAAGATATGTGTTGATTATGCCTGTATGACGAAATGGGAGCCCTGAGAGATCGGACTGACCTGTCAATCAAGACAGACACAAAGAAGACTACGCGGGATGGTTATTCCGCATCGCATTTTCCCCTCCAAACCGACGAGGAGGAGCCGGCCCCACGCGCCGCCTCCGTGCATTGGAGACGTTGTTTGGCTTATCCACGTATCCTTTGTTCCTAATGTTTGACCAAAAGTCACTCTCCCCTGCCACTCTGCCATTCTGCCTTCCTTTTCAAACCTTCTGCCTTCCTCATCTCCGTCGCCTTCTCTCCCCTTCTCCTTCCTCGTCTCCGTCGCAGAGATGGCCGACGGAAAGCAGTCGTTCTACCGCGACTCAAGATGGAGGTTCTGCAGCGAGGAGGATAAGGCCCCACCCGCCGCCCCCACCAAGAGAGTGAGGTTCCGCGGCGAGGAGGATAAGGCCCCGCCCGCCGCCCCCGCCAAGAGAGTGAGGTTCCGCAGCGAAGAGGTCGGTTCTTCGTCAGCCAAGAGGAGGAGGCCGTACACGTGCGCAAGAGCCAAGGGGGTGCACTCCAGCGATGCCCGGCAGGCACAGGCTGAGCCTTCCTCGAGTTTGGTATGCTTGAAGTTAGGTTTATGCTTGAAATTGAATTCCTGGTACTCATCATATGCTGCTCACAAAAATGTTTAACTCATTCTGTATACTGCTTCAATTTTTGAATCTTCATGCTCAGCGACTTTTATTAACTAAACATCCAGAGCCTTCACTGATCAATGGTTCCAACGCATCAATTTTCCATTGTTTTAGGAAGTTGTTGTACCAGCACATGACATTGTCAGGATCTGGACAGAAATCGACAGGCTCAAGAAAACCTTAGACTACATCTGCACATTCCTAAACAGGATGGAAAGAATGAAGAAGGATGACATTAGTAAAGAGAAGCAGCAGGCAAGTTCTGAACCTAGTTACAGCTAAACAACTTTCTTGTTTGACCGGTTACAACTTTATGATATTAAACTTGGCAATCTAATTGTGAAGCTTGCTTCAATTTGCCTTTGTTTTAGAAATGTGTTGTTACTCAGGAGGAAAATTATTAACCTTTGTAGTAGAAATTTTGTTATGCTTGAAATTTAATGCATGGTACTCATCATATGCTGCTCACAAAATTGTTGAACTTATTCTATATACTACTTCAATTTCTGAATCTCCATGCTACATCGACTTTTATTAACTGAACATCCAGTGCCTTTGTTTTAGGGAGGTGTTGTAGCTTGCGAGGACATTGATATGATCTAGAAACAAATCCACAGGATCAACCAAGCTCTGAACCTAGTTACAGCTAAACAACTTTCTTGTTTGACCAGTTACATCTTTCATATATTAAACTTGACAATCTAATTATGAAACTTGCATCAATTTGCCTTTGTTGTAAAAATGTGTTGTTACTCAGGAGGATCTTGACTGCATTTGGAAAGTACTCGACAAGATGGATAGAAGGATAGATGACAAGGTTGTGGACGACATAAGTCTCCTAGCAAATGGTCAGAAAATACTAGAATCTGAGGTGGAGAAGCTTAAAGGCGCACAAAAGATGAAGGATATTGAACTTGCCGAAGCTGCAAAGAAGAATGCTGAGCTGCAGGAAAGACTTGTAAAACTAGAGGCAAAGATAGTTGAACTTGAGGTTGTAGCACAAAAGAAGCCATCTAACTAGTGCCCCTGCTGATGCACGTCAGATGTGATCATGTGAATATGTTTGTTCTGAACATTATGCATGTCATATGTGAACATGTGATGCTAGCTATATATGCATCTTAAATATGTAGAATATGCTCTTATGACTACTATCTATGTGTACGTGTGGTTTTGCATCTTATTAAGAGACATGATTATATGCTTGTGTGATATCCAATATTTGCTATGATGACATAGTCAAATATTTGACGGCAGTGAGAGTGCTAATGGACTTCAATTATTGAGCTCCGAGTCTAGTAACGGGCGTCAAATTGTCATCAGTAACGGACTTAAAGAGCCCGTTACCGATATGGCAGTGATCGGTAACGGACTTAAAGAGCCCGTTACCGATAGGTCAGTGATCGGTAACAATCTCAAAGGGCCCGTTACCGATAGGTTTAACTTTCATAACGGCTGCATTTTAACGTCCGTTACACAGAATAACTGTAACGGGCGTTTAAGAAGCCCGTTACTGGAAGTCCTCATTGGTAACAGGCGGTGTGTTGGCCACGTCGGGGTCGAGCCTGCCACGCTTATGCATAACGGGTGCCAAACAACAACCGTTACAGATGTAGTCCATGTAACGGATGTTAATGACCCGTTACAAATGTTGCGTGACCTATTTGAGATTTTCACGTAGCGAATGGATCCTATAAGCTCTCTACAAGCTTCAATGTAGGAGAGGAAAATGCCACTAGATGTAGCGGCTCTCGCTAGCATGTGTCCCCGTGCTCTGCGAGCCTCACTTTGTGCCCACCTTCTCTCTCCCATGCGCCCCACCCTACCCTTATTGCAAGCACCTGTGACCAAGCTGTTCTGCCCACCAGCATGGAGCAGGGTCCTCAGAGCAGAGCATAGGCCGTCGTAGCCGGGAAGTGTAGGTGTGTGGCCGTCAGGCAGAGCGCGAGCCACACCGTTGCCGGCGAGGCCGCCAATGCAGTTTATCAGAATTATCGATGAAAGGGTATGCTCGCAGTCGTAAAAAAAAGTAGGTGATACCCCGCGCGTTGCCGCATGAATTTTTAAGCAAACTTTTAAGTGAAATGTGAAAGTAGAAATACCAAAACGATTACACGACGATATTCATATGTAAACAATATTATATATGAAAGTATGTTAATTTTATTGAGAGAGAACCATTTTTAAATGATTGATCCTACATGTATTTCAACTGCGAGAATTTTATGGCATGCTACTTGCAAATAGAACATGTTATTAGTCATAGAAAATCGACGAAAACATAAATATATGGTTTGGTGGATAGTGACATGGCTTGGTGGATGTTGACATGACTTATAGTGGATAGTGACATGGCGCGTAGTGGGTTATGACGTGGCGCGTTGAGAGGCAAGAGAAATCGTTAGTGGGTACCAATTATATAGTTTACTAGGTGATACCCCGCGCGTTGCCGCGGAAATTTTTAAACAAAATTTTAAGATGAAATGTGAAAGTAGAAACACCAAAACCATTACATGGTGATATTCATCTGTAAACAATATTATATATGAAAGTATGTTAATTTTGTTGAGAGAGAACCATTTTTGAATGATTGATCCTACATATATTTCAGCTGCGAGGATTTTATGGCTTGCTACTCGCAATTACAACATGCTATTAGTCACAGAAAATCGACGAAGACATAAATATATGATTTGGTGGATGTTGACATGGTTTGATGGATGTTGACATGGCTTATAGTGGATAGTGACATGACGTGTAATGGTTATGACGTGACGCGTTGAGAGGCAAAAGAAATCGTTAGTGGGTACCAATTATATAGTTTATATATATAGATTATCGGGATTCCGTGCAAAACCAATTTGGTGCCGCATCGTTTTGCGTGACCAACTGCTCCCGGCCTCCCGCTCCCCACATGCACTTCCTTTACTATCTACTAGTAAAATGCACGTGCGACACGCACGTATTTAAAATATATGTAGTTAATATCAAATTAAGATATGTTAGTTAAAAAACCTCAAAAATCATCCTATGTGAATATGTGACCAAGATTGTGAAGAAGACAAGGTTGTGTTTAAAACACACAGGTAAAGCAGAATATTGAATTTATTTGAATTACTTAAAACAACTGATTGCTACTAATTGGTATCTATTTGACCAAATTTATCTCAGTGTTGTAAGCTTAATGTGAAAGATCGGTAAAATATACGAGACATTGAAAGGAATAGGTCAAAATATATGAGAGATGGCACATGGACACCATTTGCTCAGGCTTATCCTCTCCTTCCTTTTCATCTACATGTCAGCTCTTGGCCGGTGGCTCGTCGACACCGTGGACCACATGCCGCTCTCCTCGAGCCACATCAAGGCACGCCCAGCACCCCGCAGAGAGGCTCGCTCCAGCCTTGGCAGCTGCTTGGTGCTCTACCTCGACTCCCCGAACAGCCCGAGGAACATGAGGTAAAGTTCACAACAACTTAAGGTGTGTTTGGATGAGCTGTGGTTTTTGAAAAAGTAGCTGCGAGCTGTGGGAAAGCAGACGTGCATAAATAACTGTGGGCTATATTCATACAGTATATATAGTGAAGAGTGGATTGTACGTTGATTTGCTTGACGCTATATGCAGTGAAGAGTGGACTATACGTTGATTTACTTGACGCGGTAACAAGTAGAATTCGAAGGTGCTTCATGAGAATTGTGACATCTTTTTTTTTACAAGATTAGACTATCAGTAACAATTTGCAACAACGTTCTTTATTTTTCACCTTAAAAAAATTTAGTTGTTTTTTAAATATTTACCTCTAAATGATATTAACTGCAACATAGCCCTCTATATTCATCCTAAAATACACCACCGTACACTCTCACCCACCGTCGTGGAAAAGAACGTCAAAAATGTAAAAAGTACTCTAATAATTTACATCGTCATTCACTAATGCATTCTTGAGGATGTGTAGCAAAGAACATGAGGATCATTGAAAACCTACAAAAACTTCTATTTGGACAGCAAGAAGAACTTCTATGTGTAACCACCCTCAGTTGAACCTTCGGATTACTGAGATCATTCCATTTCATGTTTTGTCAAAAGGGATGGGATTGTCTTGGTTTTTAGTTTGATTTTAAGGGACCGTTCAGTTCCCCAAAATTTTGGGGAAAAAATTGGAGACCACTTTCAAAGCTTATTAAAGGAATTACAAACGCGAGACGAATTCTTTAAGTGTAATTAATCTATCATTAGAGATTGATTACTATAATATAATGTTGTCTAATCATAGTATAATTAGACTCATTAGATTTGTCTCGCGATTTGAGGAAGATGAGAGTCATAGAATGAGTTTTGTCAGTAATCCACATTTAATACTCCTAAATAGTGTCTGAAGTTTGATCTGATGAATGATTACAGAATTTAGGAGACTAAACAAAACCCGGAAGATGATGGAATGAGTTAAAGTACTTCCTCTGTCCCAGAAAAAACGCAGCTCTACGGTTTGAAATTTGTCCCGAAAAGAACGCCCCCTACCGGTAACAACATAGGATGCACGGCTAGTAGGACCCATTCAACTTCCATAGGAAAAAGGCAACGTGACAGTAAAAAATAAAATTAAATTGTTGCCTGTTTTCCCCTCCACACGTTTATCTCAGCGTCACTCTGCAGAGAAGTGCAGAGTACTCTAGAGCCAGCTATTCCCTTTTTAAAAAAACAAACTGCAGTGTCAGATATAGGGGCATTTCTGTCATTTGACAACGACCTTGGTTTCTCCCCCTGGTCCTAGAATTGCAATTTTTTTTACAGAGGGAGTATTTAACACCATTGCAGATGCGTTTGGCAGGGCTCTGTGGCTGTGGCGGCTCCGAATGTATCGCTAGAGCGAATTCTGTGGTGGAGCGAAAACCGTTTTAGGAAAACATTTGGCAAAGCAGGTTCTCCTACCCATGTGAGGTGGATAAGAGTGTGAAATGTCGATAATACTTTCTATTTTTCTATTTATTTCATTTTTTATCTATTTCTTTATTTTATTTTTCTATTTTTTAATGATTTTTCACGCAGCTCTTTGTTTATCTGGCAGAGTTACCATCGGTGGGGCCCACGTGCAACAACCTTTTCCAAGCACGCACGCCTTTCTCGGTCTCCTCTCGGAGCATCTGGATCTCGCTGCTCGCACCACGCGGAACCGACGCCGGGTCCAGCCGCCCCACCGGCCAAATCCGTCGTCCTCCAGCCATCTCCCACAAATCACCGCTGCGCCCATCGCCTGCACCTCCTTCTCTACCACCTCCGGCCACCAAACACCGCCGCCACCCATCACACCATCGCGGAAACGCCATTTCCCAGCTGCCAGACACCGCCGACCCGAGCTCGCCTGCTGGCTCGATTCGCCGCCGACGGTGAGTCTCCGGCCACATTCCCCTCGCTCCCGTTGCACCACCACCTCCTCGACGCCGAGCCAGCCCTGTGGACTCTGGGAGCAGCAAGCCTAGTACTCTCCTCGGCGGCATCCTCCTCTACCTCGGCCAGGCCGGCGGGAGCATGCCCGGGAGTTCACGGATGGTGACGACGACACGGCGAGGGAGGGGCGCGGCGGACGACGGATTTGGTCCCTCTCTCCCAACCGGTTGCACGCAAAGACTGCAGGTCCAGCCCCTCCTCCTCTCTGGGCCGGCGGCCCGCGCTCGGCGCAATGGATCCCGGCGGCGGAGGCGGAGCGCGGCGGGGAGCAGGAGGTTCAGCTCCAGCGGGAGGTCGCGATGGCGCGAGGGGTAGGTCGGCAGGAGGGCGCGATGGCGCGAGGCCAGGGGTGCGGACGGGGCTTCGCGGCGGCCGGCACCTCCCCTGCTCCCTCTCCGCCGCCAGGAGGTGGTCGGCGCGGGGCGTAGCTGCGGCCTTCCCCTGCTCTATAGTGACGGCGCCTGGACCTTCCCGCCATCCTCGGCCTCGATCTACTGTTCCACCGACGGCGGCGGGCCTCAGCGACCTCGAGCAGCAGCGCTGACCTCGCCCTTGCCACGGAGGTCCCGACGGGAAAAAAACGCAAAACTACGGGACCGTCCCGGCTGGGTGGGCGTGGGCCCAACGTGGGGACGGGCGGTTGGGTACGCGAGGGGTGGGTAACAAAAACATTACGTTTTTTGACAGAAACGCTCTCCAAAATGCGATTTTATGGGTCTTCCACCCTATCTACTCCCCTAATTAGCTGACGGGTGGGTCCAACGTGAGGGGTAAGGTGGCCCCGATTTAGGTGAGAAAGGTTTTTCAAATTATTCGATCACTATAGATACTCACAACCAGCGCCCATGCACAGTCGTTAGGGGCCCACCGCATGGCGGTGGCAGCATGCTGCTCTGCGCGACCAACTGCATACTGCTTTAGTTAGTTGCTGCGCACGCAAATGGATGCAATGCTTTTTCCTTTTCTTTATTAGTTAAATATTATATGTAGCTATGAGTTCTCTTTTATCTTTTCATTTTTATGTACCAAGTAAATATTAACAATTATATAAACCGCAAAACCAGAACCGCGGGCGTGCGCTCCGCGCGCACGGTCCCGCGTGTGCTCCCACGTGGAGTCCCCCGCCCTCACACGTTTCCTTTTCTTTTTTTCTTCACCCAACACAATTTTTTTCTTCCGTACAAGTTATGTGTATAATTCGTCGGTAAAAAAAATTATTTGTATAACTCGTCATTTACAAAAAAAAGTTATGCGCACAAATCGTCGTAGAGAAAAAATTATACACACAAGTTATTCTTCAAATATTTGTGCATACAAGTTGTACGTATAAGTTATGCACGTCATCAAATTTATGCTTAAAAATTATCTAACCAAAATTTATATTACATTATTACGTAGTTATGCGTCGAAATTGTGTATAATTTTCGAAATTAAAAAGAAAAAACTGATGTTTGAAAAAAGTTGGCGTATAAGCTATTTTTTTAAAAAAAATTGTGCATACAAGTTGTATGCATAAGTTCTGCACACGAGCTAGTGACAAATTTGTGCTTAAAAATTATCTAATAAAAATTTATAACTCGAAGTTATGCATCAAAGTTATGTGTATAAGTTATTATATTTCAAAAAAGAAAAGCTGTGGAATTTTCATCTTTCCTAAAAAGAAAAGTGGCGGGGTGGGAAGGAGATGTTCAGAATCGATCGTTGGAAACGCACGTTCGTTAATTAGCAAGGCCTATTCCTAACGAAGACTGAGTAATTTTGTTTCGGCTACGTCAATCGATTTTTTTTCGTGCGTTTCTTCGTGCCGGTGCAGTGTGCCAATGTCTGTTTGCCGAACTGGCCCAGCAGGCAAAGATAGATTTGGTGGGAGGCCCACACAGTAGGTGCCGTTGGCCTGCAGAAGCCTACCAGCCTGATCTGGAAGGCCGAGCACGAATGAGGAGGCCCCGCAGGCCGCAGCTAATTAATACATGATTTTGTTTCAAACATTAAATTTCCAGCCCGGCCTATTAGCGTGCATGCGGTCGTTGTTTTTTTGCTAGATAAAATATATTAGTGGAAAAACATTTTTTTAATCAAAGGATGAATTGTATTATATGAAAGCTGAGTACATCATTAGGTTACAAACAACACTCTTAAAGTACTCACGCTCTAAACAACTCCAAATCTCAACCCAAATCTGTGTAAAAGATCAAATAGAAGGCCACACAGGTATACGCTCAACAAGCATGCTGAGAACAAACAACCAAAGAACAACGACCGATATCCTTGTAGGCTGGAACCAGCACAATCTTCTTCTTCCTCTTCTTTCTGCCACCGGTGGAGAAGAGAGACTGATCTCAATCTATCTGATCCAAGACTGATCATCAGCTTGGAAGACAGACTTATTCTCACAAGTCTTTCACCATGGTTGGATCTAACCATGACACCATCCTCACCTCAGTGTCACCATCCGGAAACCTAATTCTCCATGTCGTCGCTTCAAAAAAGTTGTTGACATCATGGATGCTGCCACCACCTCCTTCATCGAAGCCGTCATGGAAAGACCCAATCCTCCCTATCTTATCGCCATTGCCGGAGAGGAGATGAAGAAAACAAATCTCACATACCATAAAACGTGACATGGAGAAACTTTAACCTAATCTAATCTCGATCTAGATTATTGTGAGAGATGGATCCCCTCCCTCCTTCCTCCGATGAGATGCCAATGGTGTTTTCTTATTATTTAAGTGGACTACTGGATGTGTTAATGATTTGCAAGTCCAAGGGATGCTTGCTTTTTTATTTAATTGTATGTGTGAATGTTTTTTTAAGTCTAAGCTATGTTTGTGTTTTTATTTAATTGTATGTGTGCATGTTTTTCTCATTTTAATTGTATGTGTAAATGCAGCGGTAAGACCGTCAAAGACATGGAGGCGTGTCCTTTTTGCGTATTCTTTCATTTTTCATTCGATAACATTCTAATTTTCATTCAATGTGTCTTGTGGTCTTAACTATCAAATGGTTGTTTCCCCCCTCACTCGGTTTTGGTTAACAGGTAACGGCTATATATGATTTGATTCCATTGGCGAAATTCATGAATCGAATATGCTATTTTTGTTGTCTACTAATATTTTTAGGTTCCTTATGGTGAAAACTACATTTGGGTTCGAGTTTTCAACTCAATGCAAGTGCTTTTTTAGTGATATGTGGTGTATATGGTGACTCCGTCAAACTCAGTCTCTCAAAAGTTCTTATTGGAAAATTGTTTGACAAAACAAAATAAAAGTATGTTTTTTCTTGTTTGCGATTCGGAGGATTATATTAAATTGATGGAAGAATTTGCAATGTTTTTTAAAACCATTATATATATATATGTTAAAATATTGTCCATTTTAATCTTTACATGCCTTACATTTGTGTCGCCTTTAAAGTGACAGGTCTATTGCGCATGTTTATGGAATCACTGATTTCATTCAGTGGGCTAAATCAAATGTTTTTTTTATCATCCCGTCACTCAAATTTTAGTACTGCCAATAGTAGTGGCCTCATTCTATTGACTCCAAAAATTGACTGATGGCAATCCTAAGAAAAGGAGTGAGCACCAGGTTTTGAACCCTGGGTAGCGTCCCACTGGACTGTCCTACCATTGGACTATAAGCCAATTCGCATCCAATTTTTACTCGATTGTTAGAAACTCCAAGAGCCTAGCTAAATCCATTTGTATCTGTAAAAAATGAACAAACAATGAAAAATATCAATCCAACAGCATTCTGCCTCGGTATCCCATGCCTTCCGCTCGTCATCTTTGACGAGGGGCTCTGACTCGCTATCTCGCTCGTGCCCGTGCTCCTCTTCTCCCACGTTGTTGCCTCCTCCCGCCTACCCTCCCTACCCCTCAGCTCCATCCCCGTGCCCCCTGCCCAGTCTGCCCCTTCCGGCTCATCACGCGCGGTGATGGAGCCAGCACTCGACGGTGGAAGAGCGCGCGACCGCCTACCTCTCCTTACAGCCCACGTACGGCGGTGGAGCAGCGCTCGAGAGGCCACCCTCCAAGCGTGCGGCGGACCGGTGGACCCCGCTAGAGACCAAGGAGGAGCGTGAGTTGAAGTTGAGGGAGATGTTGCCGCTGCTGTCGTCCACGGTGGCAGAAGAGTGCGCGCCCGCCCAGCACCTTCCCAGCCAACAGCGGTGGTGGAGCAGCGTGCCTGTCGACCACAAACCCAGTGTGCGGTGGCGGACAACCAGAAACCATGGAGGCGCGCGGGGAGAGTGAGCCGGAGTCAAGAGGATCCTGCTGCTGCTGTCGTCCGCGGTGCGGGTGGTGCCGGCGGGGGAGGAGGACAAGTGGCACCGACCGAGGCTGAGAGAGAGGAGGAGGATGGGTGGTGCCGCCGACCAGGAGAGAGGGACGGGCACCGGAGAGAGAGAGGGTCGCGGGTGGAAAGGGGGAAAAAGATGGATTGGCGCGTGGGAAATAAAGAGTATGTTGGTTTACCTCTCAATTTATGAAGTTTTTTATTTTTTAGCTTGTTGTATAATCTTCAAATTTAGTTAGAATTTTTGCTAGTCTCTTGGAGATGCTCTTAGGGAGTCATTCCCAAAAATTATAGAAGGCTTATATATTTTCCACACATGCCCAATCACTATCACTGGACTGAGCCCAATATTGTACTAGTTGGGTTCTGGCCCAGTTCTAGTTGACACCCACCAAACAGAATTGGACTTTTAGAATAATGTATTCTATCTACGCTAGACTTTTTAATAAAAACAAAGGAATTTGGCCAAAAAATAAAAACAAAGGAAACCACCCACTACAAAATAAATAAGTAAATAAATAAATAAGAGGAATTCCGTTTTTGGATTGGCATATTACTTGAATTGTTCACCACTGATTTACGTTAGATGGGTATGTTTTGATTTTCATGAATTGTTCTCTCTCAGAAGTATGACTTGAATTTAATCATTTGCATATGATTAATTGTGTATTAGTGTCTTATTTTTTTGTTAGAGAGGAAGAATTAGGGGGCGTCAATGGATTGGGCCAAACAGACAATATATCATCATTTTTTGGCTTAAATTAGATATTGATTTGATTATTTCAAAGAAAAAGATGATGATCAAGCCCAAGATTTTTTTTAATTTGTATAAGCAACAAAAACCAAAAGAAAGAAAAGAAAAGATGTAGAGAAAATTGAAGGAAGATGTTATATGGTCTCCCCCTACTTATTTCCCCACCCATATTCAAATACAATGAACAAATAATAATGTGCAATAAATTGTAAACAAATAAGCATACAACTTGTGTCATGCAATAATGAATCTTTACATATATTAAAGTGACATATTTAAGTATATTTTTTTATACTGAACAAACACAATTATTATGTAAGCAAATAATATTTCATAGAACTTGCCAAATTGCATACAGTAAATATGCCAAGGGGCCTTTTATTTTTGCACTAGTAGTCTGCATCCCACACAGAGAAAGCACTAGAGGACTTCATCCACTTGGCAGTGATTTCTGGGTGGTGCCGGTTGATCACATCTCGTAGGCCTTCAGTTGTTTTGACCCATTGCATCCCCTTCTTGGTGTATGTTTCCTCATTGAAATTGCTTGTAAAAAATCGATCTGCTTCGATCCTCCTGTTTACAGAGATGTTAAATTAATACTCATATCTTAACTAAGTGATTATCATATCAAATTAGTACTTCCATATTTGACTTTTTTTTCTAGTAACATTCTGGATCTACCAATAAAGTACCCATAATGGTCACATCGTTATGTTTTCTTGCCTTCTAGAACATTGGTTCGGGTAAATTTTGAATCAATCAAAATTAGCTTAATCCATATTCTCAGTTGTTGCCTAATACATTTAGCAAGGGCTTAAATCAAATTTGGTATTTTATCTAGTATTTAATATCAGTTAAAACTAAATGTCACCTTGATGCCATTAAAATGAAAATGTTGAATGTTGTTTCGCTTATGGCAAATCCCTTGATTTTTTTCTCTGCCATAAGACCAACAAGAGATCCAATTTCTCTACATCATCTCCGTATATTGCTCTTATGGCTTCAATTGCAACCTTGTCACTTGTCACATCCTCCCAGCTTTTTATTGGAATCAGAAATAGTCTCCTCCTGAACTCATTGTACCTAGGTACACTTCTCTCCCTGTCTCGATATACTTTGATTTGGAGGAAAAGAAAATGACATTAATCTCAGTGTAATCATTATCAAAAGCATTAGACACAATAATCATGTTTATTTAACTTGAAGAGTATAGTTTTTGCTTAACATTGTCATTAATACTAGTATGCAGCAATGTCCTTGTTTTATAAATAAGTGGTAGTTGTGAACTTGTGATTGCTTAGAGAGTGGTGCTAAGGTTACAAGATACAAACATGATATATGTCTCAGTAAGAGAATCTTGTATTTTCAATCTTGTTAGTACAATAATAATTGGAGAATTTTTGAAAATAGAAAAGTATGTTGTTATAAATTTCAACATAGTAGTTTAAGGTACCATATTTGTTCTAGTACTTAATTTGTTGCCACTAAGAGTTATTTTCAATATTTTTATGCATTGGATTTTTCTTGGTGGACCCTTGTACCAATTTGACATGGTGCAAAATCATGATCCTCTACTGATGGTGGTATAAATAATTTGGGTCCAAATTTCATACCTTCTAGGGCAGCAAGGTCGATTCTATCAGATCGACTGGTACCATCCAAATTTTGTGGTATGAGTTCCCTGAAGAAACTTGGATAGTTCCATAGTTCAAGTGCACCACAAGCTTGATATCCCATTGATAATGTTTGTTTTTCAAACCCTATTTTTGATAGTTGTTCTTCCCCCTTGAGACCAACCAACTCTCCAATATCGATGCTATGTTTTGACACTAGAAAGAAATGGTGTCAGTGTTTATTTCAGTTATACTAAATATATGCTAACCGAGCAGAAAACTTATTGTGGCCAAAGTTATACATTCTACTTTTTATTGTATAGTTAAGAAGCTAAAAACATAATAAATTTAGTTGTTTGTGTCGAGTTCAGTGTCTAAAAGGTTCAGTAATGCACGATATACGAGTTGACATGACATAGAAGAATGTCTTAACTGTTTTCCCCTCATTTCTTTATAATCTGTATCACTCTTTTTTGGTCTGATTTAATGAAAGTTGTTAGTGTGCATTTCATCTTCTACATACAAAATGACAGGAATGTATGCTAAACATAAATTGTGTACTCACTCTTCCAGGTGTGGTGGGGAATTATTTGCATCGAGTTGCCTAGTTGGATCCCTGAGCTTGAGAGTGCTTGGTATTAAGGAGTGCATTCTGTAAACACTAGTAAACTCTTCGGTCAAAGAATAAGGTACACCTTGGTAGTTTGGCTTCTTCAATCCCACAAGCCCACCTAATGCTGGTCCTCCTATGTGACCAAATCTATCTTTTATTTTCTTACCCAATAATCCATACCTTCACAAAAGAATCAGAATATCAGGTAAATTGTACACATGCTCACTAATTTAATTAATTTGAATTTGCAGATGTAACTAAAATTTCCACTCAGAAAAGTAATACGAGCATCAATGGTTAAATTTTTTCTTTCAGCAAATATAAGAAAATGAGATAATATATCCTCACCAATTGGCGCGCATTGCAGCTCTCATGTTTTTAGTCTTGAGAAGCTCGACAGTCGAATCAATAGTGTGAACCTTTGCAATGACAGCAGAAGTGACCAATCTGGCATACCTATATAATTCTTTGTTTGATAGGTTGGGATGTTCTACCTGAGATTAAAACAACATTGCAATATTTTCTTCATATTTTCAGCATAAAGAAAACAAATTAATGTCTTGGTAAATAACAGCTTTATCGGTATGGTGGCAAGAAATAAAGAACATCAATTTCTTCATATAAACTAAACAAATAGATAATAGTGATGCTTCTCTTACCTTTATTGCATCACAAAATGCATTGTGTTCCTTAACAAAAAGAGCTTGTAAGATCGAAACCCCAACCCAATTGTTGCGAACGTCGCCCGATAATGGCACACCGTTCTCCTCATGCAAAAGAAGATCGTCATCTCCGATAACTAGTTTTCCATCAACATAAGTCCTGAGCTTTTCTGTCTTTTTCTCATTATCACCATATATTACACTCCCATCCCTTGTAATCATAGAAATTGAAAAAAATACGAGAAGTTGAGATCTTTATCAGAAACTTCTCTTAAGCACAAAGAACGAACTTGAGAAAATATTAAGCATTACTCACAACCAAGCTGTGCGTACATTGTAGTATGCAGTCTTTATTTCATCAGAATTCGTAGGTAGTTCTTTTGTGGCGTAGAACTTGAACGATTTGTGTGGGCACTCATTGGCCACTTCATTTGGAGCTGTGATTTCAGTCTAGAAGAAACCAAGAAAATTGAATATATCAACTAACAATTGGAGGTGGTAGAACCTGACCCAACCCCAGAAACCTACTCGACTCGACTCGAATTCGACCGGACCCGACCCAACTTTTTTAAAGCTAACCGACCCAACATTTTCCAAAATGTCAAATTGATGACCTAACCTGACCTGACCCAACCCGACCTGATCTAAAACTGACCCGATCCAAGATCAAATCAGATCCAATCCAACTCAAATCAACATACGATAAAAAAAGTTTATATTGAAATTGGTGTGACCTGTCCCGTCCATCACTCAACCTCACCCGACTCAACCAGAGTATTCCTAAAGGTCAAACCAACCCAACACGTCGAGCCCTAACCCGAACCCGACCCGGCCGCCCAATTTGCCACATGTAATTACAATATTTATTTCAAATTCTCAACGGAAGATGATGATCTATTTATAAGACTTCAACAAATTGAGTCTCTCAAATTAAAGAATTAAATCAAGCATGCACCTGTTTGGTATCCTCCATATGATCCATCCAGTCATGAACCATGAATTGTATCCATGCAGCTGCTAGTATATTGAACTGTTTCCCTGTGTCCTTGTATTTTCTCCTAGCTAACAGCTTTGTCGCCACAGCAAATGGATCTGGGCTCATCAACTGCAACGATAAATAACAGTTAATTATTTTATGCAAAGTCTGATGATTAACAGTATGATGTAACTAAAAAGAAAATGGTTCTATTTTTAAATTAACAAGCACACATTATTAGCTCTTTTTTTTAATGCTAACCAAACTCGCATCCTTTTTTAGTTCCAACGTTATTTCATTCATTAACTTATTTGAAGCTTGAAGAACGAACTACCAAACAAAAAGTTTCATAAAAAAAGAGTTTTATTAGCCTTGAAGTCAAAGTGTGAAACTAAATATTAAATAAGAAATAAAAATCAAACACTTTTTTGGTGATGTTTACTCCTTTAATTGGCTTCTTTCACTTTAATTCATTTTTGTTTTTCATTAACTAAATTCAATATGTATAGTATCTAATTTTATATTGAACAAAAATAATAGAATGCAAACTGAGATCAGCAAATAAGATGAGAACATCTAGAACATACATTTATATACAACAAGAATTACCAAAATAAAAGGGAAATAAGTTCTTAATTAATTTACATTAAGTTGTTACCGTCTATTGTTAGAATTTAGAAATTTGAATTTTGTAAGGAAATGACTAGATTTTGTAAATAGTGTATAATTAAGTACCTCATCCTCTTGATCAAACGGCTTCATGTTTCTCCCAAATAAGGTGTATTGGCTACCAGCCTTAGCATTATGAGGGTCATTGTACTTGCCATCTCCGTTGCGATACATGAACTCCTTGGGGTCAAACAAATCATCATGAGAACTCCCAACAGCTAGCAGGTTGTATTTTTTGAGGAGGTTTTGGCGGGTGTTCCGGTAGAGTAAACCGATCTGAACAGGCATCGTGTGCCATAGGTTTCTCTTGTCAAATGCATGAATGAACTACATGAAATTAATAAAAATTAATACATTGGAAATTTAATTAGGTATGCATATGTAAATAAAATACTTCATCTAAATGAGGAATATCAATTAGAAAGCTTCAAACAACTGGAATAGTTAATAAGGTGGTACAGAAGCATGATAAAGCTTAAGTATATATGTGTGCTTCTAATGGCCATATTTATGAACATCATTTGTTAATTACCACCATATGTAGGGAAAATAACACATATTGACGCATACTCATTTGACAATATACTTAATTATAAAAGATTGCCCTAATGAAATGGTGCACCAAACTTAATTTGGAACATTTTGAGATATTAAAAATGAATATATATATATATATATCAATGATCTATTTTCCTTAATATCATTATATATATATATAGATAAGATCAAATAAATAAATGTTTACAAATGTTAATTATGACCAATTAGGTATGTGCTCACCTATATATGTATGTGTCCTCTCTAATTAACACCTTGTATTGCTATAAAAAAGTTGTCCACATCAATTACATGCATACTGATTAATTTTCATACATAACATAATCTTTATGATCATACATTAATATATAATCATTATTACCTGATATTCTCAAGGAATATGTATGTATGTATGTATGTATGTATGTATGTATGTATGTATGTATGTATGTATGTATGTATGTATGTATGTATGCTATATGCAGTATGTACATCAAATAAATACTTGGTATATAAATTACTCTTAAACATTAATTGAAACGTACTAGAAAGCCAATCTTGTCAATGAAAGACATCTTAGAGAAAACATCACGGAGGTCCGGATGAACACAAGGCTTGAAGAGACCTGAACCCATGGCTACTTGCAAAGAAATTAAATGAATGTATGATCTTGAATATGAGGGCTTACGAAGAAGTAACAATAATGTATTCTTTTGAACTTATAACAAGCAATAAGGTGTAGTACTATATTTATAATAGAAAAGGCATGCAGAACAACCCGTTCTCGGTATGTTCTCATATTCAAAGACACATGCATGATTTATTTGCTGGTAAGTTGCATACTATATATATAGGCGTTTAAATAAAAAGATATGATGTGTACGTGTAGCTGCTCAGGACCCATAAATTTATGGGAACAGATACAGTGATACCATTGTAGCTCCCATTGTCGATACTGATGGTTTGATCAGTCAAACTGGTTCTACATTCCTAAATTGTACTGCCTCCGTCTCATAAAAAGTGCAATCCTAAATTTTGAAAAAAAAATCCCACAAAGAGTGCAATCCTAGAAAATTGATCTCATTACCTGCCTAATTAAGTGGTCAGATCTGATTTGCATATCAAAATTTACTACATATGGCCAGCAAATGAGGGTATTAGAGTCTTTTCATGTCACCACTAATCTATCCTAAAAAATAGAATTGCACTCTTTATGAGACGGAGGAAGTACATGTAAATTTGTTCATTATGCATCAAAAACTATTTATCATGCATGTAAAACCAATTTGTCAAGCTTAATTAAGAACATTAAACAACTTGCATACTAAGCATTTTTGCCTGCATAAAAAGACATCCAGTAACATGCATTTTACAACTACTACATTGCATGCTAAATAAATTTGGGTGCATAATAAATATTTATATTTACATATAGTATTTGTAACAAGCGGTATAGAATCAATGCACTGCACACACTAAATGACATTATGTGCATAATAAACAAGTTTACATGCATAACAAAAATATATATGCTAACATGCATTTTACAATTAATAAATTGCAAACTAAATGAGTTGCACAATAAAAGCATTAGTTTGCACTTTGCATAGTAAGCTACATAGTATGCATAATAAAAGCGTGACAGTGCAAGAAAGAGAAAAAAAAAGTGAGATGGTACACTGAACACGACGAAAGGGTCATGAACCGGTTAAAATTTATTGAACCAGATATTAAACCGTGATTTGATTATTGAAAGATAGATTTAATTCAGTGAATTGAGGTTGCATGCAAAATTTATCAGCTTTCGTTGTTTAAAAAGGCAAAAGCAAAAGGGAAAAAATCTGTGTCGGTAACCAACCAACCAACCAAATTAAATCTGAGTGTGGATATATCTAAATTGATATTCATGTAGTATATATACGGTAATGATATTCTAGGGTGTAGCAAAAATAATCATTAAAATTCTCGTCGGAAGTTATGATTGGTCTTCGACAAGCTGCATAGAGTCCAGCCGAGCTTTTTTAGATCGAAATCAAAGACATTGACAGCAAAATTAGCAGCAAACAAAACAAAGCATAGCGCAAGCACAAAATCAGGAGAAGATTTCTCCCGGTGCACATCATGTTGAGACCCAGATCAAAATCGCATGAATCTTCCAAAGAAAATGTTTTTTAAGACGTGCATAGCACATTTTTCATTAAGAGAAGAGAATTGAAATACAAAGAAGCGACTTTAGGAGAGACCCAAAGCGCAAACAGGATCAATAATGTGACCTAACAACCAAAAAAGTAGGAATAAAGAGAACCCACACCACCACCACACAAAGCAAGATCTAAGAGGAGCGTAACCTGCTAACAACATGGACGCCAAGAACAGACGCACGTCACCAGACCCCTAACATCTAGAGACCTATGAAGGTCGAACAAGGATGTCATGCAGGATGATGCCACTAAAGAGGGAACGACGAGACACCACCATCATACATCTTTCCACAAAGGAGCAGACAAGTTTTCACCTTGCAGACCAAATGAGATTTGGGCCGCAGCAACAACGCCTCTAGCGAGGTACGCTACGCTAACAAACACATCCGTTGTTGGACCGACAAAGGTCAGGTGAGGCTTTCGCCAAGCTCCAAAACTAACTCCCTGCAGCGACCTTGAAGGCATGGATGGTAGACGAACCGATGGAAAGGCAGCAAGCGGTCTATTGCGCGAGAGCAACTGTAGAGCAGCAGCAGGCCAGCATGGTCATTCGGACGGCCCAAAGGCGAAGACGACTAAGGTAAGAGGGAGGGAGAGCAGGTCCCAGAACCAGCGGCACAGGAGGAGGCGATACACTAGGACAGGGGGTGATGGGAGAGGGGGACTACAACATGGAGTAGTAGAGGCCCGCTCACCAGCACCCACGCCTGGGAGTAGAGCGAAGGGCCGCCGGGAGCAGCACATGAGATCCGCACCGCCGGTCACCGGAGTGGTTGGAGGAGGCGGAGCGGCACAGAGTCATCGTGGAAATCTAGACCTCGACGGCCCAGCCTGCCGGCACCCAACGACTGGAGTGGGGACGACGCCGAGAGAAGAAGAGGTGGCCGTGCCGGGTGAAGAGAAGGCGGCCGCGTCGAGACGGAGACACGAAAATGGCGGTCATCATGGCCAGCCGTCGCGTCGAAGGAAGGGGCCCGTAGTGATGGCTACGACGGCGTCGCGGGACGAAGTTGCCGAAGGGAGCATCCAGGCGAAGCTCCTGGGGGGAGAGGGTTGCAGTTGGGAGCAGCCCCACGCAAAGACCGTATCGTGCAGGGAGAGAGAGCGACGGGAGCCGCGGCCGGCGGCGGGGAGGACGGGCCGCGGCCGGCGGCGGGAGGGATGGAGCCACGGTGATGGCGAGGTGGAGAGGAGGCTGCGAACTCGGAGACGCTGTCGGAGAGGAGGGGTTGCGGCCGCCGGCGAGAGGGAGGGAGTCGGAACCACTGGCGGGAGGGAGAGCCGCGGCCGCTGGAGTCCACGTCCACCCGTCGACACCGGCATCGGAGGTGACCCTGCGCCCACCCAGATCTAGGGTTAGTTCGGGCGCCATGGGGAGGGAGTCGCACTCGCCGATGAGAGGGAGGGAGCTACGGCCGCTGACGTCCACGTCCACCCAACCAGAGGCGGAGGCGGAGAAGGAGGCCGCAACCGCCAGCGAATTACACGGAGATAACGCCAGATTCGCGAGAGGGAGGGCCGGATCTGCACCGTGGAGGGCTGGAGCAGTGGCTCGGAATGGACAAAGCCGGCGTCGGAGAAGAGATGGCGGCGGCGCCGCCGAGCACAAAGGCCGAAGTCGAGCCCTTGCTCTCGGCAAAGACCAGCGCCAGAAGGAGGGAGTCGCCACCGGCCCCGACGCGCCAAGCCCGGCCCGGCGGCGCACGTCGCAGCCTACTGGCACCGGAGGCACGAGGTCCCAGATCTAGATCTAGAGTTTCCGGGGGAGGAGGGCGCAGGCTTGTCGAAGGAGGAGATGATGGAGGAGGCATCGTCGGGAGAATGCCGGCGTCGAAGGAGTCATCAGCAAGCCGGGGACAAAGGATGGAGGCGGCGGCGAGCTACCAAGGTGAGGTGGGGTGGTTCAGTGGTTGGGGATGAAGGGACGAAGGAAAGAGAGTGGAAGAAGAGGAAGAGGATGCGAGGACGTCGGTTGTGCGACACCACCGCTGGTTACTGCCACCGATAGTGGAGGTGGTGGCAGCAGCTGTGACAGCAGGCCTGGTGTCACACCTGTTTTTCCAAAGAAAACCAAGTGCAAACCTATATGCATGCCAGGATCAAGTTTCATGCATATAGTTGACATAAGTGAATAACAGAAACAATATCACATAAGGAAAAGAGAGATTATGAGAGTATTACGCTTAAATCCTAGAAACGAAGGCACCAAACATCCACAAGCAGTCGACTGGGGGTTGCGTATGCCTAGCACCAGCAACATCTTCACAACAACTTCAAAGCAGCTTCCTCTTTCTGAGCAACATTGTTTATAGCAAGGGTGAGCACATGTCGTACTCAGCAAGTGTGGGGAAAGTATGAATGCAGAGGCTTGACAAGGAAAGGCTGACAGGTTGACTGCATTAAGCACTTTTAGTTGGTCAAATTTTATTAGCACCTATTTACTAAGATATAAGTGTATACCAACCCACAATTAACATACAGAGATACGCCATAAGCATATGGCTAACATAACCATAAACCACGATTTAAGTCCATCTTCAAGTTCAATTATCTTGTGAGGATCCAGGCCGCTCTTGACCATGAGCACGGCTAATCGATTAATTTTACACTCTGCAGAGGTTGTACACTTTCACCACAAGTCGCGTAAAAGTCCCGAAGAACTTTGAACCCAACCATGCGATGCCGACGAAGCATCATACCACACTACCGAGGTGTGATTGCATAGGGACGCTATGAGGCCTTTACAAATAGTCCTCCCATGTGTATTAGTCCATAGTAGCATATGCCATAGAGGCTACCTTTCGTACCACACTTCTATTCGCGGACGGTCAGCCATAGAGTACTTCCGTTCCAATACCTATCCGGAATAGAAGAGCCTTAAAAGCATTCCTCCGTACCCAAGCTACTATGCAAGTAATGGCCACACAAGACTTCCCTAATTACTCAGCCAAGACCAGAGCCATTTAGTCCTTGTGGTTGCACTGTTGTCCTGTGTGGTTCTCCATATTCCAATTAATCATATGATCTTGTATTAACCAGAGATATATAACATCAAAGTAAAGCAAGTTCATCATTAAGTTCATTAAAACCACCGTAACCCAAGTATAGCAGCTAAGCAATACTACCCAACAGAAAGATAAACCCAGGTTGACAAGGAATGATCATCAAGACTAGGATAAACCTTAATAGGACCCATCAAATTAAATGCAAGCATATGCAATGTGATTAAACACAGTTATTAGGACAAAAGAACAAGGACACACTTGCCTTTAACCAAAGTAATGTTGTTGCTCAGAATTCTTCAACGTTTTCCTCTCCAAAGCTCTCGAACCATGTTCCTTCTACTTGCATCAATCATCGGGCACAAGCATACAAAGCAGACAAACAAGCAAACTAAGAACAATGCACCAATCAAGAGAAAAGCTTTGAAATAACTCACTAAAGGATAGGCTCGATTCTATGGATCACTGAAGCACAGAGACCGTGCTGAGAAAAGGAAAGGCTTGGTTAGCTTTATGAAGAACACTAGGCTTGAGCAAGAACTAGGATCAAAAGATCTGGAGCTTGAAAGGAGATTAACTCTACAACAGAGAAACACTGAGACAGAGCTTGATAAAGAACGGCTAACGTTCGATTTGCATATGTGAGAGATCAAACTATGAGCTAGGTTTATTTTAATTAGTAAAAGATATGTAAAGGATATTTCATAAGAAAATACCCTAAATTGGAATTAATGCAGCACTATATTTTATTTGCAAAAGACCGAAGTAAAAACCTAGTCAAGTTTTATTCATAAAGATTCATATATAAATTATACCAATTAAACATTTATTTTAGAAAAGGTAAATTATATGAATCATCTAAACGTAACTTTATGATTCGAGTGGATCATATTATTATTGAAAACATCATAGCATTAGTATTAATCAAATTAACATTTATTTATAAAACCGGTGTAAAAAGCCTAATCAACTTTTAATTAGAAAAGTTAATTATATATTAAGCAAATTAATATTTGGTTTATGAAAAACCGGTTAAAAGATCTAATTAGATTTTATTTATAAAAGCACGTGAAATAATCATTAATCAAATTAATATTATTCATGAAAATCGGTGTATAGTTCTATATTGCTTTTATTTATAAAAGGGAGGTTTATCTAAGCATTAAACAAAATTAATATTAAATAAATTTTCAGAAAATATGTATGAAGAAAACACACCACTAATGTGTTCTTTACATTATTATGAACCTAACGCAACTTGAACGGATTAAAACGGAGCTAAAACATGAAAGATATGGATTATCAAAGGTGTAGGGACCTAGTTGTGAAAGATTAGAAACTTCCAGGGTTTTACCACAAGAAACCAAGGGCATATACATAATTATGTATATAAACCTGAGGGCTTTTATGCAAGAACTTTTGGGCAGACTAGATCTGAAGAATCTAATAGATCTAGGGGGTCTCTGCAAGAGGGGCAAGACACAAAGAAAACATGTAAAGATTACATAACTTTGCAGGGACCTAATCAGAAGATGGCCTTCTTCTTCTTCCTTGGGTTCGAGCGGACAGGGGGCTCCCGGCGGTTCTGGGCGACGGCGGTGCCGGCGTCCTGTGCTGCCAGGGGCTCGGGTGAGCGGCACAGGAGGTAGAGGAGAGGAAGGGGAACTCGTGGGGGCGCTCACTTGCGACGGAGGACGACGAAGACGGACCGGCGGCGGGAGATTGCGGCGGCCGGCGGCAGTCCTTGGTGACGGCGATGCTCCGGTGAGCTTCCGGGGACGAGAAAACGCTCCTCGGACTCGTCTTGTCCTGGCGAAGCTGGAGGGGGCAACGGCTTGCTCGGATGGTCCCTCAAGCCGGCGAATCGGCGACGGCGGCAAGCGACGGCCGGCGGCGGCGCTTCGGCGGCGGCGCGGTTGCGTGCGGTGAGGCAGCGCAGGGGTAGGGGCGAGCGTGCACAAGGGGCTGCCCTTTATAGGTGCGGCGCGCGCGGCCTCGCGTGGCGCGCACGCCAAGGGCCTGGCGGCGGCGGCGTGCTGGCCTCGGCCTCTGGCCAGGCAGCCATGGAGGCCGGGCCCAGATGGCCTGCAGCCGGGCCGGGCGGATGGGGCCGGGACGGATGGGTCGAGCCTCGGGCTCGGCCCGGAGGAATTTCTTCTTTTTTTTCTTTTTTTTCCGAAATCAATTTACAGTGCAACAACCAATCCAGAAAAATACTAGTAAATGTTTTAAGGCACGAAAAATACTCGGAAAATCCCTAAAATTTCAGGAAAATTTCCAAAGATAGTTTGAGACATGAACAATCCAAATAAAATATTTGGAGGTCATGAAAAAGATTTTAGAGCCTTCTAATAAATCGAAATATCTCTAGGGAAAAGAGAATAAATTCCAAAAAACTGAAAAATTCTCGGAAGGATTTGGTCAGCATCTAAACGCATTTTAAAACCATTTGCTCTCATGAACACCCAAATGCATCAGCATGAATGCAACACTCACATAATTATTTTATTTAATTCAAAAAATCAAGCAATGGCTTTTTCCTATACTATATTTCCTGTAAAGAAAATAATTGTTGGGAAAATTTTAAAATTATGAGAAAATTGTTATTTAATTAATCTTTCTATTCACATCCTGAAATTGGAAATTTCAGGGTGTGACAAATCTACCCCCCTTAAACGGAATCTCATCCCGAGATTCGAAGAAAGAAGAAACAAGGAGAAGGGAGACAAACAAGAACATTTGCTATCGGGGTAGATAGGCGGTCATCCTCTTTTGTCGTTCGTGTGTAGGATCTTCAATATTCATCTTTCTTGGTCGTCCGGTCTTCATTAGAGTGAGCTAGATGGGATAGTAGCAAGCACAAGATAGGAATGAAAGTAGAGTGAGATCTTCTTTTCTTCACTTGCTCAGTTCTAAATAGTGATGGTGGCAGAAGCTTGTGCTTGTTGGCATTTGATGCGGCTTCAATTCCTTCTTCTGATGTCCTTTACTCGATCAGGTAGAGAGAAAGAGGGATAACAAGGATGTGGGAGGTACAACAGAAGAACCCAACTAGGCAACTGATGTCATTGTAGATATAAGACCCACAATACACCAACACTCACTACAAAGAATCGAATCAATCAAAGTCATAAAACCAAGCATCATCATACAAGCACTGAATTCCACCAATCAAGACAGTCAAATGAACGATGCTAAACGTTGTTAATAGTCATAAGGTATCCTCCTAAGCACGGGCATAGCTTCACCGATCATTGATCATCTAAAAATGTTAAATCAGAAAGGACACTTTGGAATCAAAAGTCAAGGAGAAATCCAAAGTAGCATTATATGAAGAACAAGGAGAAGTTTAATGCGGAAGATAGCTGATAGGAATTGACAGATATGTTTAAAATAAATAAGATATCAAGGAGATGCATTGCATGAAACAAGCGGAAAGGAAAAGCAAGATCAAGGGAAGATAAAATATACAGACAAGGGTAGAGGTCATATCATTTGCAAAAACAATGAAGTGCAAATGAAAATGAGTTAAGCGGGAAGGATTATCAAAAGAAAATGGTCAAGAAGTGGGAATATTCATCACAGAGCTCAAGGGAAAGGTAGTGATGAGTTCAAGGTCATAGGAAACCTTAAGGAACGACCATGGCTATCTAGGCTTACGTCCTACAGTCGATACAGCTCTGATACCACTCTGTCACACCTGTTTTTCCAAAGAAAACCAAGTGCAAACCTATATGCATGCCAGGATCAAGTTTCATGCATATAGTTGACATAAGTGAATAACAGAAACAATATCATGTAGGAAAAAGAGAGATTATCAGAGTATTACGCTTAAATCCTGAAAACGAAGGCACCAAACATCCACAAGCAGTCGACTGAGGGTTGCGTACGCCTAGCACCAGCAACATCTTCACAACGACTTCAAAGGAGCTTCCTCTTTCTGAGCAACATTGTTTATAGCAAGGGTGAGCACATGTCGTACTCAACAAGTGTGGGGAAAGTATGAATGCAGAGGCTTGACAAGGAAAGGCTAACAGGTTGACTGCATTAAGCACTTTTAGTTGGTCAAATTTTATTAGCACCTATTTACTAAGATATAAGTGTATACCAACCCACAATTAACATATAGAGATATGCCATAAGCATATGGCTAACATAACCATAAACCACGATTTAAGTCCATCTTCAAGTTCAATTATCATGTGAGGGTCCAGGCCGCTCTTGACTATGAGCACTGCTAATCGATTAGTTTTACACTCTGCAGAGGTTGTACACTTTCACCACAAGTCGCGTAAAAGTCCCGAAGAACTTTGAACCCAACCATGCGATGCCGGCCAAGCATCATACCACACTACCGAGGTGTGATTGCATAGGGACGCTACGTGGCCTTTACAAAGAGTCCTCCCATGTGTATTAGTCCATAGTAGCATATGCCATAGAGGCTATCTTTCGTACCACACTTTTATTCGCGGACGGTTAGCCATAGAGTACTTCCGTTCCAATACCTATCCGGAATAGAAGAGCCTTAAAAGCATTCCTCTGTACCCAAGCTACTATGCGAGTAATGGCCACACAATACTTCCCTAATTACTTAGCCAAGACTAGAGCCATTTAGTCCTTGTGGTTGCACTGTTGTCCTGTGTGGTTCTCCATGTTCTAATTAAGCATATGATCTTGTATTAACCAGAGATATATAACATCAAAGTAAAGCAAGTTCATCATTAAGTTCATTAAAACCACCATAACCCAAGTATAGCAGCTAAGCAATACTACCCAACAGAAAGATAAACCCAGGTTGACAAGGAATGATCATCAAGACTAGGATAAACCTTAATAGGACCCATCAAATTAAATGCAAGCATATGCAATGTGATTAAACACAGTTATTAAGACAAAAGAACAAGGACACACATGCCTTTAACCAATGTAATGTTGTTGCTCAGAATTCTTCAACGTTTTGCTCTCCAAAGCTCTCGAACCACGTTTCTTCTACTTGCATCAATCATCGGACACAAGCATACAAAGCAGACAAACAAGCAAACAAACAAGTAAACTAAGAACAGCACCAATCAAGAGAAAAGCTTTGAAAGAACGCACTAAAGGATAGGCTCGATTCTATGGATCACTGAAGCACACATACCGTGCTGAGAAAAGGAAAGACTTGGTTAGCTTTATGAAGAACACTAGGCTTGAGCAAGAACTAGGATCAAAAGATCTGGAACTTGAAAGGAGATTAGCTCTACAACAGAGACACACTGAGACAGAGCTTGATAAAGAGCGACTAACGTTCGATTTGCATATGTGAGAGATCAAACTATGAGCTAGGTTTATTTTAATTAGTAAAAGATATGTAAAAGATATTTCATAAGAAAATACCCTAAATTGGAATTATTGCAGCATTATATTTTATTTGCAAAAGACCGAAGTAAAAACCTAGTCAAGTTTTATTCATAAAGATTCATATATAAATTATATCAATTAAACATTTATTTTAGAAAAGGTAAATTATATGAATCATTTAAACGTAACTTTATGATTCGAGTGGATCATATTATTATTGAAAACATCATAGCATTAGTATTAATCAAATTAACATTTATTTATAAAACCGGTGTAAAAAGCCTAATCAACTTTTAATTAGAAAAGTTAATTATATATTAAGCAAATTAATATTTGATTTATGAAAAACCGGGTAAAAGATCTAATTAGATTTTATTTATAAAAGCACGTGAAATAATCATTAATCAAATTAATATTATTCATGAAAATCGGTGTATAGTTCTATATTGCTTTTATTTATAAAAGGGAGGTTTATCTAAGCATTAAACAAAATTAATATTAAATAAATTTTCAGAAGACAAAATTAATATTAAAGATTACATAACTTTGCAGGGACCTAATCAGAAGATGGCCTTCTTCTTCTTCCTTGGGTTCGAGCGGACAGGGGGCTCCCGGCGGTTCTGGGCGACGGCAGTGCCGGCTACCTGTGCTGCCAGGGGCTCGGGTGAGCGGCACAGGAGGTAGAGGAGAGGAAGGGGAACTCGTGCGGGCGCTCACTTGCGACGGAGGATGACGGAGACGGACCGGTGGCGAGAGATTGCGGCGGCCGACGGCGGTCCTTAGTGACGGCGATGCTCTTGTGAGCTTCCGGCGACGAGAAAACGCTCCTCGGACTCGTCTCGTCCTGGCGAAGCTTGAGGGGGCAACAACTTGCTCGGATGGTCCCTCAAGCCGGTGAATCGGCGACGGCGGCAAGCGACGGCCGGCGGCGGCATGCCGGCCTCGGCCTCTATAGGTGCAGGGGCAGGGGCGAGCGTGCACATGGGGGCCACCCTTTATAGGTGCGGCGCGCGCGGCCTCGCGTGGCGCGCACGCCAAGGGCCTGGCGGAGGCGGCGTGCCGGCCTCGGCCTCTGGCTAGGCAGCCATGGAGGACGGGCCCAGATGGGCCTGCAGCCGGGCTGGGGCGGATGGGCCGGGACGTATGGGTCGAGCCTCGAGCTCGGCCCGGAGGAATTTCTTCTTTTTTTTCTTTTTTTTCGAAATCAATTTCCAGTGCAACAACCAATCCAGAAAAATACTAGTAAATGTTTTAAGGCACGAAAAATACTCGAAAAATCCTGAAAATTCAAGGAAAATTCCCAGAGATAGTTTGAGACATGAACAATCGAAATAAAATATTTGGAGCTCATGAAAATGATTTTAGAGCCCTCTAATAAATAGAAATAGATCTAGGGAAAAGAGAATAAATTCCAGAAAAAACTGAAAAATTCTCGGAAGGATTTGGTCAGCATCTAAACACATTTTAAAACCATTTGCACTCATGAACACCCAAATGCATCGGCATGAATGCAACACTCACATAATTATTTTATTTAATTCAGAAAATCAAGTAATGGCTTTTTCCTATACTATATTTCCTGTAAAGAAAATAATTGTTGGAAAAATTTTAAAATTATGAGAAAATTGTTATGTAATTAATCTTTCTATTCACATCCTGAAATTAGAAATTTCAAGGTGTGACACCTGGTGGCGCGGGGTGGGAGCCCCCGAGTCGCCTCCTTCCAATGAAAAAAATGTTGTTTACACGGCAACGGGTGTCAGGGGCGGGGCCATGAACCAGTTTAACACCGGGCTTAACAAGCAAATAAATGCTTTGGCTTTTTGCTACTAGCTTTCATGAGCAAGACCCCGGCAGCAGCACAGGGGCCTGGCTCCGCCACTGACGGGTGTTGACCCCATCAATCCCTGATTATACAAGCGCACTCCCAACCCAGAGTCTATGGTAGAGTCTAAAGTCATTAATTACACTGCCACATAGGCAATTTGCTGATGTGGCAGGCAATTTAATGATGAGAGAGAGGTGAAAACTAAGAAATCAAGTCTAAGTTAGACACCAAGTCTACACGCAAAACGAAGCCTGTGCAGATCCCGTGTGGCTGCCCGTATGCTCGACGTGTCCGCTTATTTAATAAAACGGGAGCAAAAAATCCGAGAGGAATATTAGATAGACTCCATGATAGAAAATCTGCATTGGAGATCATAGTTTCTTGTGATAGAGTCTTCGACATATAGTCTCGGTTGGGAGTGCCCTAATGATTCCGATCCATACTTCAATTCAAGGCGACATTCCCTGACCGTTATTTAATCTATATATACATCTACATACAGCAGGATGGCGAGGGCAGACCCACTTCAATTTAAGGGTATTCAGTTGAATACCGTATCCATGAATTTTATCAAAAAGATTTTGTTTATATAGTGTACGTACACCGTCCACAATGTTTTCAGAAGAAAAAAAAACAAAAATCGTACAAAGTAACAAGCTGTCCAAACACCTGGCCTAAAATAAAGACTAGCCATCTCTCGTGCCCTACCCCACTGCTCCGGCCCAATATCTTCACCCAATATTTGTTCCTGCACAGCAGCAAGCTGGCAATCCAGAAACTTAGGATTTAATTCTAAAAGAAAGCAACTTAGGATTTAGGCTTGCAATCTTTAGGTCTAAAGTACGAAGAGCAAGGAGATTAGGATTTATCCATTTAGGATGTCCAAAAAACTTTATCCTTAAAATTTTGAATACACATTCTTCAAATCCTGGGCCGTCCGAGCGAGGTGGTAGGAGCTGAGTGTCATGGGCCATGAATGGGTTGGGAGGTGTGATGGTGGTCGGGAACATATATTGATCTTAGCGCATTACACCGGTCGGTTTACAAACATGACTCGAAAGAAAAGAAAAATTACAAAGAAGTTCAAAACTCCTGTTCATCTTCCTCGAAGCCTTCAGCGATCTGTTCGTCGTCGCCGTCGAAGCCGCTTCTCAATCGTCGCCGGGCACCAGAGCCAAACTCCACAAAGTGGAGGCCGCAGAGGAGGGCTTACTGCTAGGCGAATCAGCCGAGTACGCTGCCTCCCAAGCGCATCGGCCAACTCCAGTACCCACGACGCATCCTTCGTTTCCATCGCCGGCAACCCGAGCAATGCTCAGATTTCCTTCAAAGATCATCTTCCTTGAGATTAACAGGGTCAACAACATCATCACCTGAAGAAAACGACAATGCGCCGGCCCTCGACTCCTGGACAGGTCTCCCCAGCCTCTCCGTTGACGTCGGAGCAGATCGCCATCGGAGAACGGAAGAAGCTAGGAGAAATTATTCCTCTGCAACGCCGTCGCTTCCGCATCGCCGGCGCCGCCAGGAAAACCAAGCCACGGAGGAGCCATGCTCCTCCGGCAAAACCTAACTCCACCGCCGAGCATCGGCGGCGAGCAAACCCTAGACCTAGTTGGACTCAACCAAGACCCTATGAAAACAGTAGATCTGTTGAAGAGACGGACCCCGCTCCTCGTCACCACCGGCAGCGAGGCCGGAGGCGAGGGAACAGGGGCCGCAATCGGCAGCGGCGGCGGAGTCGCCCTCGGCGGACAGAGTGTCGAGGCGGCCTCTTTTTTCGTGGGACTTTAGCCAAATCCTATATATCCTTCGGAAGGTTGCTCTGGAGTTGAAACTTCCAATCGTTTAAGATTCGTGCAAATCATCAACATTCGTTCGATCATTGTCATCACAACCCTAGCTCTTCGGTCTCCCATTATGACTTCCCTCCCGTGCCTAGCCAGTTCCACTGCCACCCTCACATGACCGTTGTCCTTGTGGCCAACCGGTGCCGTCGCCGTGCCTGCCCTGCGCACCGCGCCGCGCCTCCATCGCGATCACACCGAGGAGGGCTCTCGGGCGACCTCTACCAGAGCGCAGCCTTATCGGTCTCCCCACGAGATGGAGCACCACTGGCCATGTTCCTCCCCTGCCGCCGCGACCACCCGCGCACCTGCTCCCTCCCTTCCCCCTACTCCCTGGCCATCCCCGCCACTTTCCAACCCCGCCACCGGTGCCTTGCTGCGCCCACGCCAGTGCGCCTCCCACGCAGCCTTCCCCGGACCAGGGCTCCTTGCGAGCGCCGCCGCGGTAAGCCGCTAGAGCACTACCGCCCTCAGCTACCATAGCCAGAGAAAAAGCTGGCAAAAATGTTGGTCCATAGTGTTTGAAAAATGTTGGTCATCATTTTATGAAAAATGTCAAAAGAAATGTTGTTCAACATTTCCTCAAAAGATGTTGGTCTAATATTTCTTGAAAATTGTTGAAACAAATGTTGATTCAACATTCTATAAAAAATGTTAGTCCAACATTTTCTGAGAAATTGAAAAAATGTTAGTTCAATATCTTTTGAAAAATATTGGTCCAACATTTACTTAAAATGTTGATATAACATTTACTGATAATATTTAAAAATGTTGGTACAAAAAGTATTGAAAACATTTTTGAAAACAATTGAACAATATTTTTTAATCGGTTGAAAATGTCGAATGAATATCATTAATGCTTATACATCTTCCAATAGGTATATAGGAGCCCGGGTGTAGCGGCAGGTTATCCTCTCTATCTTCCGGTAGTTAGTTTGTTATTTGGCTTCCAGTGTTTGATATTGGTGCACACAATAAATATCCCTCTCCTATCTGGTGCTGAGGTCGCTGCCCCATACCCGCGCTCGTCGTCGCGGCCGAGCTCTAACGACCACGAGCTCGGCCCGGCCGCGAGCTCTGACGACCGCGAGCTCAGAAAGGTCGTGAGCTCCGCCGGCCGCGAGCTTCGCCGGCCACGAGCGCCGCGCACCACCAATCACCACCGATTCGTCCAAAATGTTGATCTTTATTTTCCAACCATTGTATCGAGATGTTGAAATAGACAATAAAAAAGTGTTGAATGCAGTGCTTGTGGCAAAAATGTTGATTCAGATTTTCAAAAATGCTGAATCTACTATTTCTTTATGTTGGTTTAGTTTTTTAAAAAAATGATGAACTTGTGAGCGAGTGGGCGGCGGCGGTTGGTGGGGGGGCGTGGTGGGGGCACGTCGATGCAGTAGGCAGCAGCGATCGGGGCAGCATAGGAGGCGGTGGAGGTTGCGTCAGGAGGAGGAAGAAGCTACTGCTAGTGTTGGTGAGCTTCTAATGAGCCTGATCCAAGTTAGCTAGCTTCTAGAAGCCATATAGAAGCTACCTGTAGCGGCGGCAAACTCATCTTCAGAAAGAGAGCAGCGAGAAAGTGGCCGTCCGAGTGAGGAAGACAATGAAGACCACTACTACAACAATGATTTGTAGCAACGTCCTGTTGTTCTAAGAGTGGACCAAAATGTAACCCGTTCATATAGAAGGAGTGAGGTTATTGTAACAGTTGACCCGACTCTGAAAATGCATTTGCAGAGGCGAGTGACACCATCAACGCGCGCTCTCCTTAAAATGACGGCCATTTGATTATAGGAGCGGGTGAAGCCATCAAACAACCACCCCCCCCCAACCCAATGTACGCACACCACCCCACCACCACCACACAGGACAGCTCTTCCTGTCTCTCTCAAACTCAAAGGGATGCGCGCAGCGCGCGATTCGCTGCCGTGCACTGCACACGCTGCTCCTCCACAGGGGCGACCGGCCGGGCAACGATCCACGCCGCGGTTGCAGTTGGTGGTGGACCCGAGCGGGGATGATCTCTTCCTCGTCTCGCCAAAGTGGACGGACGGGCGGACATCTGAATCTCATCATGGGGGTCAGGCAGGGCATTGAACCAGCAGCAACCGGCCACGTGTCACACCCGATTTTAAAGTCAAAACCAGATGCTTAAATTACATGTGCGCCAGGATCAAGTTACACACATGTAATAACTTAGTGAATATCAAATACAGTGCCAAAGCGTAAAAGAGAGTATTATAACCATTACATGACCGAATGTCTCATAAACATATCATCAGAGCAAACAACTAGCAGCGGATCTTCAGACGGTAACTCCACAGGCAGCTGACCGGTGGCACGTACGCCTAGTACTTCTCATCAATCTTCAGGTCTGAGCAGCAATTCGGGTTGTGTAGTTGCAATATTAAAACAAGCGTGAGCACATGCCGTACTCAGCAAGGGAAGAATATCATAATAAATATGCAAGACTGTATAAGTGGATGGCCAAAGGGTTTAAGCACTTTAGCATTTTAGCTGATCAAATTTTATTAAGCAACTATTTACTAGCAAGTATAAGTGTATACCATCCCTCAGTTAATGTAAAACATCATCATCATAAAGTAAAAGGCATCAAATTAATTTCAACTTTCATAAATTAATCATGTGAGGGTCCAGGCCGCTCTTGACCGTGAGTACGACTAACCGGTTAGTTTTACACTCTGCAGAGGTTGTACACTTTCACCACAAGTCGCGTAAAAGTCCCGAAGAACTTTGAACCCAACCATGTGATGCCGGCCAAGCATCATACCACACTACCGTGGTGTGATCGCATAGGGACGCTGCGAGGCTTTACAAAGATTCTCTAGTAAGTGGTAACCCGCTAAGGTTTCCCTATAAGGGGATGAACTCTCCCCCAAGTGGTGCGCCAACCACTTGGCTGGACAAGCCATCGCACAACCTATGGGCCCCTTGCCCTTTCGGTAAGATTACCCCTAACTAGAGTCTCTAATTAGTTAGCCAAGCCAGAGCCATGTGGAATGTGGTTGTACTGTTTTCTTGGGTGGTTCTCCATGTTCCAATTAAGTATGTGGTCTTGCAAATATATCACCATATAGGAACATAGAGCAAAAGTAACCATGTTGTTCATTACCAACCCGGTTGAGCAAACTAAGCATCATCTACCATAAAATTAATTATGTAACCCAGTTGCAAGGTAATGATCAAAAGAATCTAGGTATTGTCCTTAATAGGAGCCCATTATATTAACGCAAAGTAATAAATAAATATAGTGATTAATATGCATGTTATATAGGTAAAAACGAGAATGATCAAGGACACTTGCCTTCTACAAAATCCGGAAACTGCTCAGAGTCTTCAAAGTCTTCACTTCAGAAAATTCCACGAACTGCTCGTTCTCTACGCATCACACATTCACATGCAAAGAAGCAATACAATAAAATAAGAAACAATTCACCAATCATTGCAAACAGAAACAAAAGCTGTACTAAACTAATCTACTCGTCGAGACGAACCCGTGGATATAAAGAACGCTGAAAACGGAGCTAAAACGCAAAAGATATGAGCTATACAAGGTATAAGGGCTTTTCTGCAGGAAAACTATACTTCTAGGAGTCTAACTGCAAGAAACCAAGGCTAAAACATAATTACGCTTATAAACACAAGGTCTATAGCGCAAAACTACCAGAGCTAGACCTCGGGCGCTAAAACTATAAAGCTCAGGGGCTTAAACATAACAAAAAGGACCTATACGTAAGCCTTTTTTATAGGTGGAGGGACCGGCTTGCGAATCTAAGAAAACCGGGGGTCTTTTTAGAAAAAAAGGACGCATGACGCGGCTGATTGACCGATACGCCGGCGGTTGACTCCGGGCTGGATTGATCTGGATCGTCCGATCCAGATCGGACGGCTGCCTACGGCGGCTGCGCTCAGCGGCGGCGGCGGAAGCGGCGGCGCACGTCGGCGATGGCGGCAGACTTCGCCGGCGAAACTCGAATTTCGAGCTCCTGAGCACAGATCGAGACGAGGCTTGTCCCTAATCGTAGCTGGGGTGATGGCGAACTCGGACCGGGGGTTCTCGTGGCGGTTCTGGCGACGACGACGGCTCACCGCGGAGAGGGGCGGACAGCGGCGGAGCTACGCACTCCGGCGAGCTGTTGTGAGCGAAGCAGGGCACAAGGGCGTAAACAAGCGGCACTGGCATCTTCGTGACCTTCACACGACCCTCCAGAGTTGCTTCGCGCTGACCGAGAGGTGGCGGAGTGAGAGATCGACGGCGGCACCCTAACCCTAGGGTTCGAGCTCGGGCGGCGGCTGGTGCTTGCGGAGAAGAGACGAAAGGCGGACGCGGAGGTGGCGGCGCAAGTTTTAAAGGCGGCCGGGGTGGCACAGACGTGCGGGCCCGGAGCCAGGAGGCAACACGGCGCGGGATGCGGCTCGGCACCGGGTTGGACACAGGTGCAGCTCGGGGTCCGGCCAGAGGTCAGGGATGACCGCCGGGCCCCACGCGTCGGTGACCCACGGTGGAGGGGTGCGACGCAGCTGCCTGGGCCGCTGGCTGGGCTGGCCTGCTGGGCCGTTGCGAGGCCGACGACGCTGAACTGCTAGGTGACAAGCGAACCGGGCCAAGACTTCGAGGGCATCCAACAGTCTTCATAAGCAGGCCGTGCAGGAAAAGAAAGGAAGGGGAGGGAGAAAAAGAAAAGGCTTTAAACATTTTCAAAAGAGAGCAACTATTTGAATTCAAACACAAATTTGAATTCAAGCAACCAAAAATAGTGCACCAGCATGAATGCAACAATAAACTCCTATATTTATTTATTAAAATTAAAAAACATTTAAATGCCTATTAAACACATTATAAATCTTAGAAACCCTGAGGGGGTTTGGTGTTTCTACCCCTGCTTTGACAACAATTGGTGATTTTACCCCTATTTTTTTCACTTTGCGATTTTGCCTCCGTTTTTCCAAACTGAAGACTCAATTTACCCCCATTCCGTTAGAAGGATATGACGGTGTCAATCTGACTGCGAAATGACAACTTTATCCATACGAATTAGCTATGCAGGCCGTGCTCTCTCTCATTCCTCAGGTACGTGGCGACAAGTGCGGGACAGAGGCCGGCAAGAGCGGCGCGGCGTGGTCGGAGAGCGCAGTCGGGAAGGTGCGGTCGGCAAGAGCTGGCGCGGGGGCGCCACCTCCGGTGATTTCCCTGAAACGGTGATGAGGTAGGCAGCTCGGGTGGCCTCCAGCGGGGCTCGGCTTTTGCGTGCTGGGCGACGAAGGTCCGCCTTGGTGCGGCACAGCACCTCAGTCCGTGCCGCTGACACGGGGAAGAAGGGCAGGCGCCGAGGCCGCGCACGAGAAGATGGCGAGGCAGCCGGGACGCCTCCGTCAAGGCCGCCGAAGCTTGGGTTGTTGGAGCATGCGGAGGAGGGCACGACATCGCGCTCGCTGTCCCATGTCCAGGTCGACCTCCTCCAGGAAAGACGCCTGTCCGCCTTGCAGACCCGCGTGGAGTCAGGCTCCGGCCTGGGCCACGCGTAGCTGTGCTGTGCCCGTGTCCCACCACGCTGGCGGCCGAGCATCCGAGCTCCGCTTCCGCCTCGCCCACAGCCTACGAGCTGCTGCGCCCACAGCCACAACTTCCGCCTCTCGGCGGCGCCCTGCCTCCGTGCTGCTGCACGCGACCGGACCAGCATCCGCGAGCCTGATGGGGTTGGGGTGGAGGGCAGCCGATGCTGTGAAGGAGATAGCTCGGAGTCTCGGACGCGGGAACTGCGTGCCACGGCTGTCGGCAAGGACCGGGCGCGCAGGGCAAGGATTGGAGCGACTAGCGAGGCAGGATCGGATAAGGGAGGGGTAGTTAGGTCCTTGCAAACATATTTTCTTTTCTTTAATTTTTTAAATCAGGCTTCATCTAATGGGTCCTCAAACCAGGGGTAAACGGCTCCTTCATATGACAAAAATGAGGGTAAAATCGCAAAGTTAGAAAAGAAGAGGCAAAATCACCATTGAGCTGTAGAGTAGGGGCAGAATCACCAAATTCCCAAACACTAAATCCTTAAACAAGCTCAAAATAAATTCTACAAATTCTAATAAATTTTAGTAAATTGCAAAACAATAAATTTAGGGTGTTACACCACGACAACCGCCGCCTACTTTCACCGGCTCATGAATGTGCTCGCCATCCTTCGCTCGCAGAGACACACACACAGAACGACGCTCGGCTGCAAGGGCACGCGAAAGGTTTCTTCAAAGCGGTAGGGAATCCGCGACGGGTTTTTAAAGCGGGGGCCATTTCAGGCGAGTCGCGAGTGCACCTGATCCATCTGCAGCGGCCGGCTTTGTTTGCAAGGAGAAAAGGATGCACTTCAAGAGGGCCTCAAAGGTGACATGGTATAGGTTACAGCAGAAAACGAAAGGCGGCCGCGATGTTTCCGATCTAGGGCGTGTTCAGCCCGGCCATGCCACCAGTTGGTTACGGAAAGGTTGTTTTAAACGCAGCAAGCCGGACCCACCCAACCCCGTGCTCCTTTTTTTTTTGTGAACCATAGCTTCTTCATTGACTTAAAGCAATGTTTTTACAATCGTTCAGCAGGCATGCCTGCAGGAAGCTAGGGGGTTGAGACACCCAAACTGACACTGAACCGCTAGGGGAATTGCTAGCACAGGTATGAGCAGCAGCATTTGCTGACCGACGGACATGCTTAACTATAAAGGAGGAGAAGTTCGTCGAGATGTCCTGCACATCATGTAGAATCGCTGCCACCTCCGATCTTCCTTCCTTCCTTGATCGCCAAAGAGAAACCAGCTCCTGGGAATCAGTTTCAATGATGACTCCTTCCCGCGTGCCACTAGGGACTAATCTGGCTCCATCTCGAAAGGCTTCCGCTTCAGCAATGAGAGCAGAGGCAACAGAGCTTAGGTGTCGGGCCGATGCTTGTACAAACGAACCATCTTCTCTGCGAATGACCACACCAGTGGCACCAGTGGACGAAGACACACTGAAGGCACCATCAGTGTTGACTTTGATGAAGCCCGGCGGAGGTTTTTTCCAGAATTCAACCTTGCTTCTATTAGAATCACCAACCGGAGCTCTGTCCACCAACAGTTGCAGACACACATCCAGAGCCCAGTCTATCGCCCGAACCGGATGAATTGCCACCTTTCCGTGCTTCCTGTCGTTGCGGCTGTTCCAGAGCGACCACATGCCGCACAAAATGACACAACGATCGGATTCAGAGCAGATTGAGTCATTGAGGATGTCTGCTGTCCAAGTACGCGGGCACAACGTGGGTAGTTTGATGCCCGTTCGCTCTTTCAGAATAGCCCAGAAGCCCCGTGCAATGTTACATTCTACCAAGGCATGGAACGTGGTCTCCTCATCCGCACCACAGAATGCACAGACTGCCAAACGTTCGATGTGCCTGTGATAGAGATTAGCCATGCAAGGAATGAAGTCATTAGCAACTCGCCACCAGAAAACCCGGACCTTAGGGGGAATTTTTGTGGACCAAAGTTTCCGCCAGATGGGATCATTGTTTCCTGCTGAGTGAGCTGATCTCCCAGATCGAAAATCCCTTTCCTGTGCCTCCTTCTCTGCCAAGATGCGATAGGCTGACCGAACTGTGTAGTGGCCATGTCGTTCGCCCTCCCATGCCCAGATGTCCTCCTGAGCTCTGCCCAATGGTATGTGCCGCACCGCCTGGGCATCAAGAGGAAGGAGGTTCTGATCTAGCGTCTGCTCGTTCCAAGCACGCCCATCAAGTTCCATAAGATCTCTGACCAGTATAGCAGATGCACCATCTTTTTTGCAGAGAGGTTTCCCACCAATAGCGTGAGGTATCCAGCGATCAGACCACACATCCGTGGAGCCTCCATCACCAATACGCCGGATCAAACCTGCCTGGAGAAGCTTTCGGCCAGCAAGGATTGCTCTCCACGTATGTGATAAGTTCTTCTTGTTTCTCGCTGACAGGAAATCCCCCTGGGCAAAATATTTTCCTTTTAAAACTCTTGCACATAGAGAATCCGGATTAGTCAACAGTCTCCAGCCCTGCTTGCCTAGCATGGCAAGATTGAACAGCTTGATGTCCTTGAAGCCCATGCCGCCATGACACTTGGGAAGGGTGAGCTCCGACCACCGTCGCCAGTGCAGGCCTCTCCGATCAGATTTGCTGCTCCACCAGAAATTTGAAGTTGCTGAGGTAATCTTCTCACATGTTGACGGTGATAGCAGGAAACAACTCATGGAGTACGTGGGAATTGACTGAGCCACTGACTTTATTAAGGTTTCACGTCCAGCACCACTCAGCAATTTTTCTCCCCACCCACCCATTAAACCTCTGATCTTACTAGGAATATGTTCGAAAGCTTCTTTAGTGCTGCGTCCAACTGCAGTCGGAAGCCCCAAATACTTCTCACATAATGCCTCAGTTTGAATACCAGTCGACCCCCTCATCTCTTCCTTCATTCGGTCATCACAGTTTGCGCTGAAAAAAATCGCCGACTTTGCCGTATTCACCATCTGGCCTGATCCTTGCTGGTAGGCCTGTAAAATCTCCATCAGCCTTTGCCCTCCTCTTTCACTAGCTTGAGTGAAGAGAAGGCAATCATCAGCGAATAACAGATGAGATATCCATGGAGCATGGACTCCTACTCGCACCCCTTTGGCAAGGAAATGAGGACCTGTATATTTGAGCATACTAGACAATCCTTCAGCACAAAGGAGAAATAAATAAGGGGATAACGGATCACCTTGTCTGATGCCCCGTGATGGTTTGAAGGCCTCCGAAAAATGCCCATTAACCCTCACAGAAAAGGTTACGGACTCAACACACTTCATAATCAAGGAAATCCATGCCTCACTGAAACCGAGTTGGAGCATGATGGCCCGAAGGTACTGCCACTCGACCCGGTCGTAGGCCTTAGCCATATCGAGCTTGACAGCACAAGCACCTGTCTTCCCCTTTTTGTTCTTGAGATAATGGATTGACTCATAAGCCACCAGCACATTATCCGTAATGAGCCTTCCTGGAACAAAGGCCGATTGTTCCTCTGAAATAATATCATCCAAAACCACTCTCAAGCGGTTAGAGATCACCTTGGAGCAAATTTTGTAAAGCACGTTGCAGAGTGCAATAGGTCTGAATTGTGTCAGCTCTTGAGGGGTTTTGACCTTCGGGATAAGTACAAGGACTGTACTGTTAACAATCTCAGGCATGTCCCCTCCATTGAGAAACGCCAGCACCGCTCTGCAGACATCCTCCTTCACCATGCTCCAATGCTTCTGATAAAAGCCTGCAGTGAAACCATCCGGTCCGGGCGACTTGTTTGGTTTCATGGAGAACAGAGCTTTCTCCACTTCCCTAGCCGAGAAGGGCGCACAGAGGAAATCATTCATAACGTCAGTTACTTTCCTCGGGACAAAACGAATTACCTCGTCCGGGTTTGTGTTCTCTTGAGCATGGAACAGGTGCTGGTAGAACTCAGCAGCCAAGGCTTCCAGCTCTTCCTGTTGAGACGTAGTAGAGCCATCTGGTCGCTTCAGCGAGAGGATTTTATTTGTCCGGGTACGTTGCTTTGCTTTTGCTTGAAAAAACCCGGTATTGCGGTCTCCTTCATGCAGCCAGTCAACCCTCGAATGCTGCTTCACCATAGCTTCCTCCCGAGCGAGTAGTTCAGCAATGCGATTGGCAACATCACGTTCTTCTCTGGTAGGGCCTCTTCGGATCGACTGTTGACGAATCACTTCTAGTCGATGCCTCAATTTCCTCAACTCGTTACGGACTGAGCCGAACTCGTGCCTGTCCCAGTGTCGCAGCACCGCCTGAAGCCCCCCAAGATTCGCATGCAGATCAGACAGGGATTGACAACCTGCTCCCCAAGCTGCTACTACTGTATCTTCATACATCGGGTGTCGACGCCACATGTTTTCATACCTGAACGGGCGCGCACGTGCCGGGCCCTGCAGTCTGCCAAAACTCCAAAGCTCAACTTTGATAGCGCAGTGATCACTCTCTGTGGTTTGGACATGTGTCACCACAGAATCACCAAACAAGTCAAGCAATTTTTCGTCAGCTAGAGCCCGATCCAGGCGAACCTTGATGTTATGCACTCCATCCCGTCTGTTGTCCCAAGTGAACGGGGCACCAGAAACTGAGATCAGTAAAGCCACAATATTGGACCACCTCCCTAAAACCTTCCATCATCCACTCCTCCCGATCATTGCCACCGAACTGTTCGTGATCAGAGAGGACTTCGTTGAAATCCCCCGCACATAGCCATGGGAGGTCAGAAGCATTCCGGAGAAAGCGAAGTAGTCGCCAGGACTCTTTTCGCTGGGATCTTCTCAGGTCGCCATAGAACCCAGTGAATCTCCACCTCCTTCCATCTGCATTGTCCTCCGTCACCCACATATCAATATGGTTCTTAGAATAGGTTTTAAGATCCAAAACCACCTCATCCTTCCACATCATAACAAGACCACCACTCAAACCATCAGAGTTCACCCCAAAAGCATGAGGGAAACCAAGTCTTCTTTTCAACTCTTGAGATCGGCTGGCACTCATCTTCGTTTCCGACAAGAAGAGCACCACGGGATTATGCATATCCACAATATTGCGGATATCTCGAACTGCCTCGGGCCTCCCACAACCCCGGCAGTTCAGGCAAAGGATACTCATTGTGCCCGGCGGGGACTGCCACTCGCAACCGCCGCCGATCCTGCAGAAGTTTGAGTAAATGTTCTTTTCTGCTTCTTCGTCAACTCATCCGAAGCAGCAGTGGGAGCATTCTCCGAGCTCTCCCCAACTCCAGTAATCTGATTCACCCTTGAGGAGACCAGCCCTGATGGTACAACAGCCAAGGAATTCACCACCGGCAAGTTGAGGTCGGGCGTCTGAGATGGGTTTGAGGTTTTAGACTTCCTCTTCCTAGGAACCCGGTTGGTGCTCTCCCTTCTCGCCTGGAACAACTGTCGACTTGCATTGACATTTCCCAGTGGCGGCTCCTCCTTCTCCTTGCTGCGTGCTTCAGGTTGCTTCAGAGGTGAGGTGACCTCCACTTCCTCATCTCTCACCTGAGTCTCCGCACGGCCGTCGGAGCGTTGATCACCCGAGCGGCTGGCTGTCCCCCGAGAATGCTTTGAGTTACCAGAAGATGCACTCCCAAAGGCTTCAGCCGCAACTTCCGAGAAACTCTGGACCCATTTCTTTTTTGGGTCATGAACTCTAAGCTTAGCATCGTATGGCAGCCTCCCATCCTCATTGCGCACCAGGGGCTTGTCACACTCCAGATGTGAGTGCCCCATAATGCCACACGACGAGCAAAAGAAAGGCAGCTTCTCATATTCAATATCAAACCAATCAGCCGCTGCATCCTTCTTCGTTTTCAACAGGACGCCTCGACGGATAGGCTTTGTGACATCAATGGCTACACGGCCTCGGAGATAGGGGCCGCTCGCCTTGCCATCCTTGTCCACGTCCAAGCGCTTTACGTCGCCAATCAGGCCAAACGCCCTCTCGCCTCTGTGCTTATTCATCCAACCCAACGGAAGAACGATGATCCTAGCCCAGATCTCCATACGATCAAAACGGATCTCCGAGGGTTTAATACTTTCGTCATATTCGCGCAGGATTACTGCATGCTTTCCAACTAGCCATGGAGATCCCCCAAGAGCTCTCTCCATGTCCTGCTTGAAATTGAATTCGGCTACGAAGAGGTTTTCACCCTTCTTGCCGATCATCCTGATCTTCATCCCAGCAGGGTTCCCCCAAGCCGGTTTCATCGCCCCTTGGATTGCTGGAGCATGTACCGTCGTTGGTGAAAGGACTTTGCCAAGCAGAGCCCATTCCACTTTAGGGTTTTCACACTCCTCCTCGTCATCGCTGAGCTCTGCCACTTCCTCCTCCTCCGTGGTGAGGTTTAGGTTCTTGAGCAGATCCGCGACGCCACCGTCCGGGCTTCCATGCGTACCACTTCCTGTCGAGGCCATGACTCTCGATCGGAAGGAAAAAAGGGGATGTGCTGCAAGCGGATCGCTGGCCAAACACACCAAAGCAGTCCCGACCCTAGGGTTTCTAAGCGGCGCTCCCCTAGCGGGAAAATTTGTGTTCGACGGCGCCGGAGCGGCTAACCGGCGATATGCGGTGGCCGTCGCCGGCTGGGAACCGGTGGACGGGGCGTGGGCGCCGTAGCCTGGTGGCCGCCGGTGTTTGCAGGGCCTAGATCACCGATGAGGCGATCCGGGCCAGGGTCGGGAGTACGATCGCCATCCGAGTCGCCGGTCTCCGGGAATTACGGATCTCCGGGAAAGAAGACTGTCCCCCTCCCATGCCATGATGTGTGGAGCCGGACCCACCCAACCCCGTGCTCCTTATATGTTAGCTTATCCTTGTTGGATATTTTATGATGTCAACATAACAACTCAGCTAGATTACATTTCATATACATGTTTTACCTAATACCTATGTCATATGAGATTAAGCTAATAAGTCAATGTGCCATCAGATCGACCTGTACTTTGCCTTGGGCAGATTCATGATATGTAGATCGGACAGTGCAGATTTATTTGATTGTAAGTTTCATACTATATAGGCGTTTAAATAAAAAAAGACGATATGCTTGTGGCTGTAGCTGCTCAGAACCGATAACATTACGGGAGCTGATAAAGTGATACTGTTGTAAAAAACCCCGTCCCCCGTGTCGCCCCCCCACGGGCGGAACTGCCGCCGCCGCCGTTTGCTTGCGCAGCCGCCGCCGCCCGCCTCTGGCCCCCGTTCTTCCTCGTCCCCGGCCTCCTAGCCGGTGGCAAGGGGAGCGGGGGTCCATCTTTTAGTAGATCGAGTTCTACTAGGTTTAGGGTTTGCTCGCCGCCTATGATCGGCGGTGGAGTCAGGTTTTGCCGGAGGAGCGTGGCTCCTCTGTGGCTTGGTTTTCCTGGTGACGACGGCGATGCGGAAGCGACGACGTTGCAGAGGAATAATTTCTCCCAGTTTCTTCCGTTCTTCGATGGCGATCTACTCCGACGTCAACTTAGAGGCTGGGGAGACCTGTCCAGGAGTCGAGGGCCGGCGCATCGTCGTCTTTTCCAGGTGATGATGTTGTTGACCCTGTTAATCTCGAGGAAGATGTTTTTTGGCGAAAATCTGAGTTTTGCTCGGGTTGCTGGCAATTGTTTCGATGGATGCGTCGTGGGTACTGGAGTTGGCCGATGCGCTTGGGAGACAGTGTACTCAGCTGATTCGCCTAGAAGTAAGCCCTCCTCTGCGGCCTCCACCTTGTGGAGATTGGCTCTGGTGCCCGGTGATGATTGGGAAGCGGCTTCGGCGGCAGTGACAAACGGATCTCTGAAGGCTTCGAGGAAGATGATTAGGAGTTTGGACAACTTCTTTGTAATCTTCTTTTTCTTTGGGGTCTTGTTTGTAAAAAGGCCAGTGTAATAGGCTAAGATCAATGCATTTTCCGTCTCAAAAAAAAAGTGATACTGTTGTAGCTCCCATTATTGATACGGATGGTTTGACCAGTCAAACTCATTTTACAATCCTGAATTGTACATGTAAATTTGTTTATTATGCAGCAAAATTTGTTTATTATGCATGAAAAACAAATTTATCGAGCTTAACTAAGGACATTAAACAACTTGCATACTAAGCATTTTTGCCCGCATAAGAAGAGATCTAGTAACATGCATTTTGCAACTAATACATTGCATACTAAATAAATTTTGGTGCACAATAAATATTTTTATTTACATATAGTATTTGTAACAGTTAGTCTAGAATCAATGCACTGCACACACTAAATGAAATTATGTGCATAATAATTTACATGCATAATAAAAATATATATGCTAACATGCATTTTACAACTAATGAATTGCAAACTAAATGAATTGCGTAATAAAACCATTGGTGTGCACTTTGCATAGCACGCTACATAGTCTGCATAATAAAAGCGTGACAGTGCAAGAAAGAAAAAACAAGTGAGATGGTACAGTGAACGGGACGAAAGGGTCATGAACTCGTTAAAATTCGTTGAACCAGATATAAAGTCACAATTTGATTTCTGAAAGATATTTAATTCAGTGAATTGAGTTTGTCTGCTTAATTATCAGCTTTCGTTGTATAAAAAAGCAATAGCAAAAGCGAAAAAATCTGTGCCGGTAACCAACCAACCAAATGAAAGCCTTAGTGTCGATATATTAAAATTGATATTCATGTAGTATATGTTAGGATTAATTAGGATAATTAATTAGTGATCAATAGGATAATTACCATCATTAGCAACCGCTAATGACGACCCTTTCAAGAGACACCGTAGAGGGCAAGTTGCCCCTTCGTCACACGCAGATACCTGTTGACTTGTATATATATTTGTACACTATTCATCAATCAATACAGTGATTCAACCGATTCATTTCATTCAATCCCAAAATTCTCTTAACACGTTATCACGCACTTTGCTCTCCCTGGGCAAACGAGTTCGCCGGAGAGTTGTCCGGCGTCGCTGTTGAACGCTCGCTGGAGCCAAACTCACCGACGTGCTGTCTCTCCTACACGCACGTTGTTCGAAAACCTGCAGCAGAGAGTAAAATCGGCGTTCCAATTCTGAAGAAATTCGCCGGAGGCGTTGCCAGTGTTGCTGTTCGCCTGCGTCGCTGCCTCAACTTTATGCCAAGGTACTCTCTAATTGGAAAAGAAGTTCGCCGGAAACTTTACCAAAGTCACTGCTTCTCCCTGTGAGGAAGAAGAACGGCTACAATGAATTTGTGCGGCCTTCTCGTCCGTGACCGGAGGCCTTCGAGCCCGTCGCGGTCAGGTGCCAGCGTCCACCACTCGCCGGCAAACTTGCGTCCGTGGCCGGTTCTCGCATCCGACGCCGGCGCCCTGCGCAACCGCCCTGCCTTCATGCGACTTCGAAGTCGAAGTGACGGCAAATCGACCGCGCAGGACCATCCTCCCGCCCGGGACCACGCTTGGCGCTAGCCTCGCTTCTTCCTAACCGGGGGAGGCGGCCACCCGCCGCTGAACGACGCCCACACGAATGGTGGGGACTGCCGGAGACGGGCGGGTGCCCCGCCGGCCGGCCTCCATGGCTGGGATCGGGTCCGCCATGCTTGGAAGACGAAGACCCGAGGGGATAAAGGCGGTAGTGGCCGGCGGTAGTGGCTGGAGGCGGTGGCTCGACGGCGATGGTCACCGGCGGCGACTAGGCGATGGCGGCGGAGCCAGGAGGCGGCTGCGGCGGCGAACAGGGGCAACCCTAACCGTCGCCCTTTTATAGGCCGCCGGCCTCCGCAGTGGGCCGCCTGGGCCGCGTGGCGGATCGCGCGCCTGGCTGGCGGGCCGCCTGGCCACCGGGCAGGCCGGGCTGGCTTGGCCGCAGCTGCCCACCCCCCACTGTTTCATTTTTTTTACTTCTTTTCTTTCCTTTTTAATTTTCAGCAGTTTAGTATTTTATGCAATTGGCTATTTTTTTTAGTTTAAATTCTTGTGAGAATAAATTGAACTATCTGTATTGTATGCTTGTTGTACTCTGCTGAATCTTTGTCATTGTAATATTTTGTGGTTTGATTATTTTATAGTACAATGGCATTGGTAATTCTATTATAATTTTGGTGTATGTGGTGGGCCCAATCTCCCTTTGCACCACATACATATTACATTTATTATTTTTGATAAATTAATTGGGCTATGTCGGTGCAACCAAACCCCCAGTTTTGCACTAACATATAAGTTATATTTGTAAATTTTATAATAGAATTGGGTATGCTGGTGCCCTAAACCACAATTTGCACCACATACAAGTTAAATTTGCTAGTTGTATTAATTGCAATTTAACAAGGATTTATTGAATAAGAAAATTTTAACCCTGATATAAGCATGGGACCAAAAGTTGCAATATAATATCTTGGTTATTTTGGTTAATTTTCTAATCAAAATAAAAGTTTGGATTGATCTTTCTCATCATATTGTTTTGTTATTACACAAGATAGTAGAGTCCTAAATGCACTGGCTGCGTTTAATTCTTTGTGAATTATTCTGCCTTGAGACCGTGCTTAGGCAGCAATATATTTGCCTACTATAAAGATCTACTCTTTGCCTCCAACATAGAGATTATCTTGTCTTGTGTACACCGAAACTTATGATGATTAGTTTGTATGGTTTACACACTTATGTGATTACCTACTCTAGTCCAAAACTATGATAAGATATATACACTTATAAAAATTGCAATTTGGATTACAACATTACCATATTGTTTTTGAGTTGTACCTAGGTTGTTAATTTATTCAAATCATTGGCCTGTCACATGTTGTAGATATTGACTTCAGAGAAGTCCGTTGAACTTGCTCTCGATGGCATCAATATCCCACATGGACAATAGACATTATTATTGGTTTTATCCCATAAACTAATAAAAGAGTTTAATGACCCTCATTTAGGGGTTATTTATTATAGATCAAAGAAATTGTGCCTTATTGTTAAGGTACTACATCCATAAAGATTATCGATAAGACTGTCTTATGGAAAGGAAATGCACATACTTTATGGTATACTCTTCACGAGTATTATGAACAATAAAGTAGATCATACCTTTAAGACTAGATTTTATTGTTCATACAATTTACCTATGTGCAACTGAGTCATGACAATGAGAACCACATAATAAGTCATATAAGTGGTTGTGTTTAGCAGAATGCTAAACAATGTCATACTCTTAATTTTGAAATTGATCTATATCATAATAGTAAGGGATAATAGGGGAGCTAAGACTAAGATTTGGATAATTTTCAATCTTCAAATTAAAGCTCCCTAGGAAATTACTAATGTCCATCGAAATATGTTGTAACATTTGTTGTCATAACTATTGTGAGTATCATTTTGATAAATTTGATACTCGACAATATTTATGGATTTCTATATATTAGATGAGAATTTCATTTATTTCTTGTCATATATAGATTGTACGGGAATCATCCCAATAGGAATTCATATGTGTCTAATTGAATATGGCACATAAATAATGAGATGAGTCTCATTTTGGTTGTATTATACATATAACCATCCTGTACAATATGTTGCGTATAATAATATTTCACACGATTGATCCATTCAACTTTGGAATGATCAACTTGTCCATCCAAAGAGATACGTGAAAAATTAATAGCAATTCTTTTGGTCAAAATTTCCCCATAGGATGGATACGGTAAGTACCATAGGGAAACAGATTTTAAGACTCTCTTATCTTAAAATCAGATTTACTTAGATCCCTTGATCATATTCGAAAGAATATTTTGAGTCCGACACAAAGATTGTTTGGACAGTTCAGGCATTTCATGGTTGTATATATACATCTATGAGATGATCTAAAGTGTGGAAATATCCACACTTAGCCTTGTATTTGGTAGATCATGGATCTTGTTATGAGCATTATCCTGAACACTACTAAACTTTGTACCTTCAATGACGATTGTTAGGTATAATAAGAGTTTAATTACATAGCCAAAGGGATAGATTAGAATCTATAAGTATGATATTAAGATCATACAAGACCATTATTAGTAAATTGCTATTTGTCAACTTCGTATTGGAGTCAGGTAGATTTACACACTCCTGACTTAAGATTAACTGCATATCCCCCATATGCATTCAGTACGTTGGAATCCATAAGATTTCCTATTTGCGTAAGATTAGGTTAAGTTGTATACGTACCAATCTCACCACCGCAGCATACATTGATGGGTCCATACAGGAAACTGGGGATCAATCTGAGATTTCAATCTCCGTCGATTATTCAATATCTAGATCTCTATAGAGGATCTATTTACAACCCGTATGCTGGTTTTAGAATACATGAGCTTTTCCAGGCATTAGGGGGAGAATAGTAGTACCATATATAATGCCCGGAAAATATTTGTAATGCATAAAGCATTTCAAGCTCAAGATCACGTACTAAATAAACTGAACCAATGGTTTGTCCATATTGTGGATATTGAATTCAGAGGAGTTAGCTGAACTCACTCTCGATAGTATCAATATCTCACGGGGAAAATGGACATTAACATTGAGTTCAAAGGATGTTTTGCATAGTATTGCAAACAAACTGCCTAAATACTTTCATAGATTATATAGATGTTACAAAGTCTCTCCATCCTGCAAGGAAAGTGCCAGAAAGAGTGGAATATACCACTCACCCCCATATTGGCTATATGAGGGGGAGAAGCACTTCCAAGTGGCAAGATGCGATTGCTGGCAAGCAAAAAGAAGACTGAAAATGCAACTCAACCTTTGGTTGAAAGACACCTAGAGGACATGTAGTGTCCTGTGGATATTTATAATCCACAAACCTAGCTCAGAAGTGCACTGAAATACTGAGGCTAGGATATCGGAAAGCCCTGACTCTTGTTAATGGAAGTCACGAAGAGTCATTCAGGGTTCATTTTTAGTTTTGATAACAGGAGAATTATATCATATAAAGGCTACATGAGTCGACTCATACTTCTCTGAATAAATTGTATATTCCAAGTTATCCAGGTAATAAGACCATGGCAGAGTGCTTTGTCACTCTTTCTGGAACTTGATTAGTTATACATACAGAGATAGTCTTGCTCACCAGAAAAGAGGAGTTAGGAGCTGTAAAGCTAACACCTCACGTACCTTTACTGTGGGTACAGAGTGTTTTCATCCTAGGATGGACTGAGAACAAAGTGGTGGTGAGATATACAGCAAGACTAGTAGCACAATGGGGTTTACGCAAAGCCCAAAGCATTGTTTATCAATGTAGTTATTCTCCATAGTAAGTTAAATTTCCGATACTAACTATGATTAGCAGTACAAAAGCATCTATCTTTGCAGTTGATAGGTGTAGTGATTTCATATAATCACTAGATTTGGTATGGTTGTGAAGCTTCCGGGAAGGAGTTCACATACCAAACACCCATACATAAAAGCGCAACATAGATTGTGTATTGCTTAAGTCAATACATGGCTTAATGCAGTTAAGTCAAATTTGGTACAATTGACATTGTGTGTATTCCTTAAATTGAAGGGATACAAGATTGATTACACGTGGTGTTCATTTTAGAGTCCTTTATTGGATTCCTAGTATTATATGATTGTCAACATTTTTGACATCATTGAGAATGAACACTTATTAATAGCACGTTGTAATCTAAAGACGGAGTTTAGATATGGGAGATATGGTCTAAACCAAAATTTTATTTTGTGTTTAGGATCCAAGTATCCTCTCCCAAATTTTGTAGTAAAGCTATAACATCATCATATTGAATGACTCAATATGAAAAGGAATCCTTTGGTTGTTCTACCTCAAGATAGAGGAAGATTGTTTTTATACCATAGCAATTGGAATGAGATATTGGGACATGTGGTCCATTTTCTATGTGCTATTTATGCGCTAGTATATATATTGCAAAGTTCCCGACCGGATATTATCATTGCAATAATTTGCTATTTAGTAGTAGCGCTATCTTACCAAATGTTGGTAGATTAAAGTTGAGAATATCTTTGATATATCAAAACAGCACATGTGATCTTGATATAATCCAAGATCCAATTATATGGATATTATGATTCTGGTTATCTATAAGATCCCCAAATTCCAGATCATTGAAATAGCCTTTACATAAATATAGACATATGAATACTTGCAAACTAAGTATTGTGATAATCTCGGAGAAATATTCACAAAATCTACCATACTACACATTTCTTATGTTTTGAGTACATCAGTATGAAAGGTTTGCAAATTTCAGGGGGAGAGTCTCTCATCTCTCTGATTAATAACTTGTTGAAAACATCATATTGCACTCTTTTCTTTGTATGAGTTTTTCCCTTAGGGTTTTCTCATAGAAAGTTTTTAATGAGGCAATATTGACACAAGATTATGTCATATCATCTGTTTTTCCCATAGGTTTTTTTGGTGGATGATATTGTGACATATGATACATTGTACTCTTTTCTTTATTTGAGTTTTTCCTTTCGAGGTTTCTCATATAAAGTTTTTGACGAGGCAATGCCTATACAAAGTTATATGCCATATCATCAAGTTTTCCCCATCGGGGTTTTTGGAAGATGATATACGAGCATATTGACCATATGGTCAAGGTGTTATTAGACTAAGGCTTTGAGCTTATCTCAAAGGGTCTAACAACATTGGTGATTGTATATCATGAGGTTTCTCCTTATTTTTCCCATTGGGTTTTTAAGGAGTTTTACCTGATATACCAATAGCACTTTGGATTTTTCCCATTGGGTTTCTCCAAAGATTCTCCTCACATTTTCTTAAAAGGTTTTTGTGAGATGTTGTCATATTATCTATTTTTCCCTACAGGGGTTTTTAAGGATAATACATATGACATATTGATCTTTGATCAAGTTGTTTTTAGACTATGTCTTTAGGATCACCTAAAGGGTCTAGAAACATTGGGAATTATATATATACCATGGTTGTTCTCCTTATTTTTCCCACTGGGTTTTTAAGGAGCTTTTACCTGGTATATCGATATACTTTGGTTTTTCCCACAGGGTTTTCCAAAGATCCAAGACTATGACTGACGATTATACAACGGTGCCTACACAAGATTATATGAAGCCTATACAAGATCTATTGATCAAGGGGGAGTGTTAGGATTAATTAGGATAATTAATTAGTGATCAATAGGATAATTACCGTCATTAGCAACCGCTAATGACGACCCTTTCAAGAGACACCGTAGAGGGCAAGTTGCCCCTTCGTCACAGGCAGACACCTGTTGACTTGTATATATATTTGTACACTATTCATCAATCAATACAGTGATTCAACCGATTCATTTCATTCAATCCCAAAATTCTCTTAACAGTATATATACCGCAATGATATTCTAGGGTGTAGAATGGCAACGGGTCTGACCCCATCAGCTGATTATATAATGACTACGTGTTGGGACATGATGACCGTTAAATAATTGATGGCTTGGGCAGAGACGTCATAGAGGAAGATAGCGGAGGCAAACTCGATCTTCAGAAAGAGAGCAGCGAGAAAGTGGCTGCCCGAGGGAGGAAGACAATGGAGACCACTACTACAACAACACTACAAGAAACTATTTAATCTGTGACGAACTTTCTGCGACGTTCTCATAAAACATCACGAAGAGCACTGCGTTTGCGACGTATTCCTATTTTTCGTCACGGATGTGCACTGATGGATATTGAAGCCCAGAACACTGCGACGATTTGTTAAATTCGTCGCGATTCTACGACGTATTCCGGTTTTTCGTCACAGATGTGCATTGATGGATATTAAAACCCAGAACACTGTGACGATTTGTTAAATTTGTCGCAATCCGGCCCACAACGTCGTGACGTTTGAGCAGATTCGTCGCGATCCGTAAATGAAAATAATCCAAAAATTAATAAATTAAAAAAATTGATAAACAAATAAAAATAGTCCACAAATTGATAAAAATCTCAAAAAAACTAGAAAAAGGAGGACAACCAAGAATTGAACCTTAGACCTCATGGAAGGGAAGGAGGGAACTTTACCACCAAGCTAGCTCTCTTCTTTGCTTGTAATCTAAGTATTTCGTTTTTTATACAGTTTTGGAGCACTAGTGATTAGGTGGCAGCCCCAAGGCCCACGCCACATCACCCCGTGAGCGCCACCTCAGCGCTGGTCCAGCGCCGCACGGGCCTCCAGCGCTGCATGGGCCACCAGCGCCATGCTGGCCCAGCTGCCGCACGGGCTGCCAGCGCCAGTTGGCCCAACCTCCTCAGAAAATAACCCCGCACACAAAAAATAGGGCGGATGAGGGACTCGAACTCAAGACCTCAGGGAAAGGAGGAAGATGTCTTACCACTGAGCTGCAAGTCCAATTGTGTTTATTTCCAGAAGTTTATTTATATATGCATTAACAACTTGTTGGCTAGAGTTGCATTTTATATCCGAAATGTAGATAGATGAAGAACGCCTGTAAGGTCCGTCTTTCTCTTTTTAATCCTTAATTAAAAGTTGTATTTGGTTTTTCTACGTCATATGAACTCCAAATTTGGTGTTTCTTTTTCCCATTTTTTTCTAAAATCACATTCTGTCATTTTATTGTGTTTTTTTAAGTCGGTTAATGTTTCTTTAATCTTATTCATATGGACAAGTGTGATTTCTCTTTTTAATCTTTGATTGAAACTTGTAACTAGTTTTTCTCTCTCATACTAAGTCCAAATCGGATGATTCTTTTTCCTAAAATTTTCTAAAATCATGCTCTATCAAGCTAATGTGTTGAGTTTGATCTTTTTTCATGTGATCAAGTTTGAGAATTCAAAATTTGAATTGTTTTTAAAAGTTACAATTTTAGACCAGATTTTGAAACCCGAAATGATTTCAGCTGAAGAAGTGATGAATACCAAAGTTTCATAACTTGTCGAGATCTACAACCTTTATTTAGGTCATTTTCAAAAGTGGTAATAACATGTAGTACAAATTTGACAAGTCTCTAACATTGTTTCTTAAACAATGTGACAAACTATCTAGTTTATGAACAATGTATACTCCAATATTCACAAAATCTTATGAAACTTTTTTGTCAAGCTTTTACATCCATAAAATAATTCTATGCCAATTTACATAATTTTTTGATAATGTTTAGGTATTATTATCATTATTTTATAACAAGGTGACTATTAGAAGTTCGAGTTTTCCCTACAAATTAATTGAATTTTTCATCAATCTCCTAGATGTGGCCTAGAATGAACCATATAAGCTTAAATATGATTTTTTTTGAAATTTTTCCAGTTTTATTGGTGGTACTCATAGGTCAACTAGGAATTACTCTCGGTAAGCACGCAGAAATTCAATTAAATGATAGAATATAACAAATCTATTCAAAAAATCTTGAAACACCTAGAAGGAAACTTAAATGTTGTCTTCTATATTTGAAAAATGTATTGGGGGTATATAAGCTAATTAATTTTCAAGTTACTTCATAAATGTGTCTTAATTAGGTATTTAAAAATAGAAAACCAATTTTTTAAAAAAATGGTAATGTAACTTCATATTTTCTAATGTTATGGTTAACATAAGGTTGTGTCCAAAATTTATATGCATACAAGTCCAAAATAATTATGAGGTGTTCAAATCTCAAGATTTGACTTTGAGTTTTAGAAAACTATAAGAGGGATGTATCCATTTGTAAACAATGTAGGTTCCGCCGTTATCGAAATCATTTGAAAATTTTATGTCAAGTTTAAACATCCATAAAATGATTCCATGTCAATTTTAAGAATTTTCGAAGAAGTTTTAGATATTATTATCATTATTTTATAACAAAGTGACTAGTACAAGTTTGAGTTTTCCCTACAAGTCAATTGATTTTTTTGTCAATCTCCTAGATGTGGGCTAGAATGGACCATATGCACCTAAATATAACTTTTCTAATTTTTTTGAATCTTATTAGAGGTACATATAGGTCAACTTGAAATTACTTTCGATAAACATGCATAAATTCATTTAAATGATAGAAAATAGCAAATCTACTTGAAAATTTATGAAACTCCCAGGTGATAACTTATATGTTGTATTGTATATGTGAAAAATGTTTTGAGGGTATGTAAGATAATAGTTTTTTCAAGTTACCTCACAAGGGTGTCTTAATTATGTTTTAGAAAAAAATGGAAAAACGACTTTTTCGCATGATAATTGGAAATCTAAATCTCCAAATACTAGTAGGATAGTAAGGTTGAGGTTTCATCCAAATTTAAGGTGTCCATGGCGTAAAAAATTACTTGAGTGTGTACAAACTTTGAAGTTTAAGTTGAGTTCTATTAAACAATGTGATGAACTATCAAGTTTATGAACAATGTATACTCCAATTTTCACAAAATCTTATGAAACTTTTTTTGTCAAGCTTTTACATCCATAAAATGATTCAATGCCAAGTTACATAATTTTTTGATAAGTTTTAGGTATTATTATCATTATTTTATAACAAGGTGACTAGTAGAAGTTCGAGTTTTCCCTACAATTCAATTGAATTATTTGTCAATCTCCTAGATGTGGCCTAGAATGGACCATAAGCACCTAAATATAGTTTTTTTGAATTTGTTTGAATCTCATTAGAGGTACATATAGATGAATTTGGAATTACTTTCGGTAAACACGTAGAAATTCATTTATATGATAGAAAATACTAAATCTATTCAAAAACTCTTGAAACTCTTCATAGACAACTTATATGGAGTTTATAACATATAAAAAATGTATTGGTTCATATAAGATTTTTATTTTTACGTGTTACTTCACAATGGTTCAATAAATCAAAAAAGAAAAAGAAAAATGTTGATTAGACAAGAAATGAAGGGAGTCCCAATTCAGCCCAAATAGCCCAACAATCTCTAGCCGTCCATCTCTAATTTTACGACTCTGATCGCGCTTCCATAGTATAAATAAGCTGAAACCCTAACCCTCCCCAAGCCTCTCCTCTTCCCCTCCCCTCCCGGCGCGTCCTCACCCTCCTTCCCTCCGCCCCCTTCTCCCTGCTGCTTTCCCGAAACCCTAGCTTCCCAATCCCCTTTCAATGATGTCGGCCGCTGCACCGCCCGCCTCCTCCCTTCCCCTATCCTCTCCCTCCCTTTCAGCCGCAGCCCCATCCTCCCTTCCCCTCTCCTCTCCCTCCCAATCGCCTCCCAATCCCGTCGGCCGCCGCCGGTCGGGGCTGCGCATGAGCCAGCTCTCCTACAGCGCCTGGGTCACCTTCGGCAACCAGCTGGACGTCAAGGAGGCCAAGGCGCTCCTCCAGGTGTGCCGCGACGCCGGGGTCAACTTCTTCGACAACGCCGAGGTCTACGCCAACGGCCGTGCCGAGGAGATCATGGGCCAGGCCATCCGTGACCTCGGCTGGCTCAGGGGTCCCTCAAGCGTCTACTGCCACCGCCCCGACAAGGAGACCGTCCGCGCCATGAACTGGTTCATCGACCAAGGGTGGGCATTCGACCTCGTCGGACCCATCGTCGAGCATCCGGAGTACAACCTCTTCTCACGCCACAAGGTCAGTCAGTCAAATCCCCCCATTCCAGTCCCTCCCAGCCGGCCCCTCCCTCTTCGGTCAGCTCCGCCACATCCATGGCGCCTCGCGTCGGCGGCGGCGCGGCTCCCTCTCCTCGGTACTCCCCCACGCGTCGTCGACCTGCCCGCACCCCTCCGCTCCCTCTTCCTCACACATGGGGGCTTGAGCAGGTAGTCCGGTGGGTGCTCCCTCTTCCCTTCTTTGCTCTGCTCTCTGCATCCTTGCCTTTTCCAAGTACAAATTCAGTTGTGTGGTTGGAGGATTTGCAGAGTTCATGTAATGTTTGGGGGTTAATTGTAGAGCAAAGAATCAGGAAAATTTGCCGTGTTTCTTATTCTAACGCCTGTTGGAAGAATTCAAAGGTCGCTATTCGACACATGAGGAGGAGCGTAGATCCCGTCATTGGAAAGAGAGTGCTTGTCCTCCACTGTAGTATGTAGCTGCCTGTCCCTAGTCCCTACTGCAAAAATTGTTGGGCCACCGTTAGGGCCACTGTACTATGCAGCTCTGCTTGTGTTCATTTGCCATGGTTGCTTTTTGCTAGCTCAAGGTCTGAAACTGAAAGAACAAATGAAGTTGCAGTTTATTCAGAAATCGTAGTAGCATGCTCATGCCTTTGCCTTTGTGTTAGATTCATCATCCTTACTGAGGACTTGTGCGTGAGGGCGATGTAAACTTTTCCTTGCAAAATGAGCTAAACAGAGGTCAAAGGTAATTTAACGAGGATTGTTTGCTAGTCGGTCTGTTTTTGTTAAAGCTCATAGCTTGACAGCTGACACGATTCTCTCCCAGCGTCGGTGGAGATGGAGATCATGCTCTTGGTCCAGATGATCTTCGTGCTGGAGACTGTAAAGCAGTTGGACACTCCAATGTTATGATAATATCCTTGCCTTTTCCAAGTTGTGAGATTGTTATTCCTGCTATTGAGTTGCTATAATATTGCTTGATTATCTGTGATTTCATTTCTTCAAATTATGTTCAGAATCTGGAGTTCAGAATTGATTGCTATGCATTTTTCTGATTATGTTCAGATTTATATGAATAGGAAATACAACAATCAAAACAATTTAATTGATATGAAATTGGGAAACTCTGATGAGCAAGAATTTCTTGCCTCTTGAAACTGTAGCTATGTTTAACTGATTACTTGAATTTTCTGCTGCTTGTAGTAGTTCTCCATAGAACAGTTGGGAAATTGGAGCTGAGAAATTCTTAACAGGTAAAGTCCTTTTGAATTTGTTTCTGCAATGTAGAGACCATTATATTTATCACAGTAACTTGAGCAGTGTGCTATATCATTTTCTAGGTAGCAGGTTAGCAATGGTACTAGGCTAGTATATAGCACCCTTGTTTGCTTGTGTTTGTTTTAGTAACAACAAGTGTACTGTTAGCAGGAAAATGGTGTCAGTTTCATCTCTAAATCGTTTGCAATGTATCTATCATCTCTGAATATTACTTTCATGTATCTAATGCTAGTCTAAACCATGACACTCTGATTGAGTGACTTAACCTGCCAAATTTAAATACTATAATCTAGAGTATTCTTGGCATTGTTATTTTTAAAGTTCTCTTGGCTTAGTTTGGATATAGTTCCCAATATTACTTTGTATAATTATCTAGAATATTAGTTAACCTGTATTTATGTTATAGTGCTTTGTCTAGTTAACCTATATTTATTCAATCTCTTGAGCACTAGTTTCTGTGGCTTAGCTTGATCGTTTGTGCTGGGCTTAAATTAACAGCTCTAGTTTGAATATGTGAGATGTCGCTTTCATGTAACAGGGAATCATCTTTGCCATGCCTTTGTTTATTCACTAAATGCATGTGGTAGCTCTCACTATATTGGCTGCTAGCAGTTTCTGTACAACAGTTCAACTTATTTCATATATTCATGTCTCCTTTTACATTTTCACAGATGAAAGCTCATGTCTCATAGTACTATTGTGAACAACTCACATAATGGTTAAAATATGTCTGCCCTTGTACTCCTTTTCTTGTAAAATTATATATATTTTTTATTTGTGTTGATATTGCTATCTGTCATTTCTGAGATGTTACTTGCGATTGCGTGTAGGATGTCATCATCCGTGGCTGCAAGGCATGCAACTCCTACAGTCAAAGGCACATGTATTTCCTATACCTATGAGATAAGGTTTTGCTCTTTTTCCTCCTATTGATGTTGGAGTTTTGATTGCTTGACTCCATGTGTTGTACAGGAAACTATTGCATCTCATAGATTGAAAGTGTTGCAAGATGGAGGTTTGAGCTGCAATAGATACTGATGTGTTCTTGCAATGTATTTTCCTGGGCAGATACATAAAGTTACATTACTAATTTGTTGTATTTGATTGCCATCGAATGATTCAAAAACTGTATAAAAGTATGAAGAAACTGTACAAAATTATGAAGATGTTGTTATGGGCTTTTTTGCTAATTTTGTGCTGCAATTGTAATTCTGAAATGGGCCTTGTGGGCTGGAATAGTAATCTCAACCGGGCTGTGGCCACGTAGGCTGCCATGTCATCATTGTCCTTGTACGTTGCCACGTCATTGTTGTCCATGTAGGCAGCCACATGTCATCCATGTAGGTACCTATGTGTCATCCACGTAGGCAGCCACATGTCATCCACGTAGGCAGCCACGTGATCATCAGCCACGTCAGCGTCTACGTCAGCAGCCACGCTAGTGTCCACGTTGGCAGCCACATAATGATCCATGTCAGCAGCAATCCGTGACGATTATTTTCGTCGCTAAAACTGGGCTTTGGGTTGGACTGCATGGGCCTCGGGCTACTTCGTGACGATCCAGATACGTCACGGACTACGACGTTTAGTAAGGAATGTCGACAGATTTAATCAATGACACTCATTCCACCACGAAAATTCAAATCGTCGCGGATGCTGATTTGCGACGAATTTTATTTAATCCGCGACAGAATGATTGCGCCATAGATTAAATGATTTCTCGTAGTGAAATGATTTGTAGCAATGTCCCCTTTTATTTTTCTAGGGGTGGATCAAAATGTAACGCGGTCATATAAAAGTTGTGACCTTATTGTAGCAGTTGACCCGTCCCTAAAAATGAATTTCTAGCAGCGGGTGACGTCACCCACTAAAATGACACCCATTTGCAGAGGTGAGTGACGCCATCACCCGCCACTTCTAATTTTTAACGCAAAAAGCCGGACGCACCCACCATTGTGCTCCTATATATCAGCTTATCCTATCTCATCCCTCTCCCGTCCTCCATCCAATCCTTATCATCAACTCTCTCTCTCTCTCTCTATCTCAAACTATTTGTCTCTCATCTCCATCTCCCTCTCTCCATGCTCCAGACCTGGCACAGTGGCGGGCTACGCCCGATCCAAGCCGGCGTGGCGACGGAAGAGGAGGCGGGCCGACCTCAAGCTCGTCGAGCACCTCCAGTCCCTGGCTAAGCTCATCCGGAGCATGGAGGATGCAATGGCCATCTCCCTTGCGCGTGGAGCTGCGGTGGCACGGGGCGGGACTACGAGTGCCGGCGTGGAGAGAGAAGCTGTAGCGCAACGCAAAGAATGAATTGTGGTGTGGCGCGGAGGAGCAGCAGTGGTCGGTGGGGGGTGACGCGAGTCCGGCCTGCCAATTTTTTTGCTTGTTTTTATTTGATCTGTAGGGGGGGAGAGTCATGCTTCTAGGGCCTCTGAAAATCCATTTCTAGAGGTGGGTCATGCCCTCACCTATCCCTAGGAATAGTTATTACATTAAGGGCAGGTGTGCTACCCGCCCCTAAGAATTATTTTCGTTGCCGTGGACTAAGAGGAACCGAGGAAGAAGAATAACAAACACTGCATGATCGATACAGCTGATCAATGGAACATAACATTGTTTTTCCATTGATTGACAAATTGCCCTTTCCCGTCTGTCAGTCTATATGTGTAAAGCTTAGGAGGTATCCAACCCCATCGCCTGCCTCGTTTGGGTCACAGGGGATAGCTAGATAGCTCCATCAGGAGTACAGTCCGGCGTCATCGATGCGATTGCCATGCCAAGAGCCAATCCACACTGACCTTTTGGAGCCCAAGAAGAATTGCTTGGTGCATCTGTCCCGCTGAAGCAGTTTCTATGGTGGTCCGGCTGTCCATGCATCTCCCCGTTCGCTCTACATGCATAGTCCGCCTCCGTGGGTGGATCGGTGGAGCCGGCCATGCCATGGTGGAAGTTGCTGTTTATGATTTGTTCATGTTTGTTCATTGAACTTTTTTTTGCGAAAGAAGAGAGCTTTATTATTTAAGTAACCTCCTTACAAACAAGGTTCATCACGCACTCAGGCGGATTAATGAGCGAAACCCTACTCTCACCCGATCGGATCGCTAGTTGCGCTAGACTATGAGCGACTTTATTTTGCTCTCTTCCTATCTTCCAGAAACTAACTCCCAACAGCAGGCGTGCCTCCTGCAGAGTGTCCCAGATGATCGGGGCTAACACAGATTTGTCGTCTCGCCCTGCCTGCAACTTCCTAATAACAGATGCACAATCGGCTTCCAGGATCATCTGCTTGTCCGGCCATCTCGATGCTAGTCTGATGCCTTCAAGCAGGCCCACGCTTCAGCTTCCTCAGCATCCCTACAATGCTTGACAGGCTTCCAGGCTGACAACAAAGGGTGGCCATGACTGTCACGAATGATGACACCCACCGCTGCCTTCCCGCTGTCCTGGAAGAAAGCCCCGTCCACATTGATCTTGATTTCGTCTCCCACTGGTGGAGACCATGTTTTAGTGCCTTCACAATTCTTCGCGGGCCTTCTGTTCCCCACCGGCTCCTTCACGCACTTCTGTTTCCCTTTGGTGTCATCAGCAGGCTGCTGTTGTCGGGCAAGGTACAGTGCATCAATGTACCTCGTCAAGAAGGCTACTGAACCCATCACCGAGATCTTCTCACCTGCCTGCAGAATGCCATTTCAAACACACCAGCAGCACCAGATTAGCATGAGAAAATTAGAAACAACCACATCATCATACCTGTCCATAATTGATAATAGCCATTGCGGCCCAGAAAATTGGATATCCTCTTCATCTGGGAGCGACACCTTCTTCCTTAACTCATAGCGCAATGCTCTTGAATGTGGGCAGGTAATAACTACATGAAAGCAGTCCTCAATCCCCTGTGCACATAACTCACACATGTTCCCCTGGTCCAAATGCCTGTAATTTCTATTTGCTCTTGTCGGTAGCCCATTCTTAACAATCTTCCATGCCAGGACTTTAACATTAGAGGGAACCGGCATTCTCCAAAGCTTCTTCCAAATTGTTCTCTCACCCTCTCTACTTGAGCTGCTCCCCACTGCACCCATGTCGTGGGTGTCTTTCATAGCAAGCCTGTAAGCACTCCTAACTGTAAAAATACCAGATTTTTCATAGTGCCATGCGATCCAATCCTCCATGGGTGTGACCGGTAGTTTGATCTTTAGAATTTCCTCCACATCACAGTGGTAGAAATATCGCCTCAGTATTGTCTCGTCCCAGGCTTTCGCCTCTTGATCAATTAGGTGTTCAACGCGCCTGATCCTACAAGTTCTGATCTGTCCAATTGGTTTCAGCGAACATGGGTGTGGGATCCAATTGTCCCTCCATATTCTCACTGTCCGACCATCTCCTATTCTCCATACCACTCCTTTCTTCAGCAGTTCTAGGCCGTACTCGATAGCTCTCCAAGTCGGAGACGCATCACTTGCCGTCACCGTATCCAGCAAATTGCCTTGGGGAAAGTACTTGGCCTTTAAAACTCTCGCACATAGGCTATCAGGAGCAGCAAATAGCCTCCACGCCTGTCTTGCAAGAAGAGCTTGGTTGAACAACCTCAGCTCTTTGAATCCCAAACCACCAAGCGACTTTGGCAATATCAGAGTGCTCCATGGAATCCACTGAACCTTTCGTTTTCCTTTTTCTGCCCCCCACCAGTAAGCACGAATGGCCTTCATCAGATCCTCACATAGACCATCAGTGAGTTTAAAAACACTCATTATATAATTTGGGAGAGCTTGTGCAATTGATTTGATCTGGACTTCTTTACCTGCTGCTGATAGGTCCTTCTCCCGCCAAGCCGTCATTCGTTTAAAAAATCTTGCTTCTAGCGGCTGAAACATTCCTCTTTTAATCCGGCCAAGGGGAGTTGGCAAACCCAAGTATTTTTCATCAAAGTCAACTCTCTCTACCCCCAGAATAGCACGTACCGGCTGTACCTCCACTACACTCCTCCCTTCCCTAACAAACAGGGAGCATTTGCTTGGACTCAGGAGCTGACCCGTGTTACGTTCAAAAATGTTAAGGGCCGACTTGATATTGGCAGCTTGGGCAGTAGTTGCACGGAAGAAAAGCAAACTGTCATCTGCAAATAACAAATGAGTTATCCCTGGGGCTCGCCTGCAAACCTTCAATCCCTCCAGTCGACCTGTTGCTTCATAATGCTTCAGCAAAACAGATAGTCCGTCAGCAACTAGAAGAAAGAGATATGGCGATAGTGGATCACCTTGGCGTAGACCACGAGTAGCGGACAGAGGCACCCCATTGAAGCGAACGGAGTAGCGGACAGTGGATACACATGTCATCACCCACTGCACCCATTGACTCTGAAAGCCCAGCTTCACCAACAACATTTTTAAAAATCCCCAATCGACATGGTCATACGCTTTCAACAAATTCAACTTATACGCACAAAACTCACCTCTGTCATTGAACTTGTACATGTGGTGGAATTGAATTTGTTTTTGGTGGAGATGGAGTTGGAGCTGGAGCTGGCAGTGGCGGCGAAGCTAAAGCCAGTGGCGTCGGAGTTGGAGTTGGTGCCAGAAATGCTAGCTCGTGGGGCTCTTTTTTTTTTCAGAACCCTACCACCCGGGACTAAAGGCATCATTTAGTCCCGGTTCTTTACCAAGACTAAAAGAGGGTTTTTAATTTTTCTCTCCATATTATTCTTGGTTGGACTTTAGGTCAGTATAGTCTTTTCCAATCGGAACTAATGCATCCTTCTCTACCAGTGCAACAAACCCAAGCTACATCAGAGCTCAAATGCTACAATGATTTGGAGAATAATCCATCCGTGGTCTGGGAGATTTCTTCACGCTCTCTCGTGTGCGGCAACTCATACAGGTATCCCAGATTGGAACAAGCAAAACACTCAACAAGAATTCAAGAAACGATGTTGAACATCAAGGCTACTGCTTACTTGGTCGAAGAAAAACCTGGAGATGTGCTGAGCTCTCAGAAATCCCCGCACGGCTGAAGAAAAGAGGCTCAACTAGTGCTAGGAGAAGAAGCCCGCACGCTCTGACGGTGAGTGCACGCCCCTATATATATTGATCGATTGAAGGTTGGCTGCACACCTCCAATAACTAACGTTACATCGCCAGCTATGCCGTCTCCCGATTTGGCTTCTCTAAAAAAAAGACACTCTTTTTCCTTTCCCTTTTTATTGTTTATTTTATTTTTCTTTTTTTTCCCAAAAATCACACTCACTTACTCACATATATGTACGTACATACTATACATTAGCTCCTACGAATATGCAAGCACTACTATGTTTATGAGCACCGCCAACAAACTGAACCGGCAAAACTTTGAGATTAACAAATTCAACACATTGTCGAAGGACATATCACCTACCACTATGAAAATTGTGCCGGATTGGAATAAATTCAGGAAATGCGAGCACTAGTACTGAGAAGTGAGCAGGTTCCACCAAAATGGACCTTACCAGTTGAGATAGGTTCAAATCACTATGACTGTTCACGTGTTGTGTTTTGTTCATACCTTTGCATTAGTTTTGACGCTGTAGTGTTCCTACTACTCTTTCATGCATGTGCTGCTACTATTAACGTTTGTGCGTCGCGGCATCGCTCCTACTACCATTCTATTAGCGATTTTATTTATTGTTCATGCTGTATATTATTTTGTTATTGTTCATGATTTTTGCTGTTGTTCATGACACATACATTATTTATTGCAAGTCGGCCGTCGTTAGCGCGTCATGTTCATCATACACGCTGATGAAGGAAGGTCCAGGTGACAGACTTACGGGTTGCCCTTATGCGGCAACGATGAGGCATACACTATTTCAAAATCATGGTTGTTTAGGATTTTTTATTCTTGAAGATGACAAATGTAAACCTGTTAAATTCACGATGATGAATTATTATCTTATTGTATGTCTGTATGCACACTAATGACACAATGGGCGCCTCTGTTGAGTTTTGGCCAAAAGACTAAACTCAAATAGAAAGAAAACGTGATGAACCAAAACATTTCAATTCCTTCAAAAAAAAAAGTTGTCGTCCCTTTACATTGGAGCATAGGGTCCCCTTTTATAGTGCTCGGAGATCACTTTACATTTCAATAATACCCTCGAGTAAACAGTACATTCGAGAAACATGTTGTACAAAAAAATGTCTTAAAGTGTCATGCGTGTAACGTGAACCCCTCAAGAGTTCACATTTCACACGCCACCTTTCCCACGTTCCACATGATGCCCTCTCTATTAGCCTCGAAGGAAGATTCCCTATCCAGAGTTTCCAGATTTCCTTCCTTGCTTCTAGGTTTCTAGCTGGGGTATAAAGTTACCATTCTCGACAAATGCTGACTTCGAAATGCTTCCGTTGCTCTCCAGCCTCGGGCACTGAAAGAAATTAGTTGGGAAACACATAGGACCTCGAGGACTTAGCGTCCTTTAGGGTTGAAAGCACAAGAGGAAACATAAGTTTGTAAAGTTTGCTAGCCTTGGGATCAAAACATCATCTGATCTCCACCCGAAGCTCACGCGAATGGAGTAACAAATTTGAGGACCTGAATGTGTGTTTTAGAAGTTCAAGGACCTAGATGCACACCCTGCCAGGTTCATGGGCCGGCTGTGCATTTTACTCTAATTTTTACTTAGTCCACCATGGCCTTGTCAAGCTCTTTCAATAATTGATGATGTCCAAATACGAACTCTCTTCAAATAACTACTATTTTCGAACACATGCAGTCAACACACTTTACTTTTCATCATCAATAAATACTAAAATAATACTGTTTTTAAATTCACCTCTGAATGGTAGGACTAAACATTTCAAACCTCTTTAAACGTTTCAAATTCGCCTCTGACAACGGCTATGGAGAGCCTCACGCTGCCGTTCTAGCAGGAGGCAGTCCATCTCTCAATTAATCACCAAAATAGCTACAAAGATCGAAAGTACAATTGATCATCATTTTTATGAATGAATTAAATAGTTTGTAGACAGCTAAGTAGATGGCTCATTGTACAAGTTATCTTTTTAGATTTCTGTATCTGACTTGACAAATCAAATAGACAGCCGTCTGTATGTTCTGTTAGACGTCAATTTGAGCAATATATTAAGCTACATTAAACGATCAATGCAAACGTTGATTCGAAATAAACAAAATAAATTGAGATGGATTATGCGTATAACACAACTTAATTGGTAACTGTACCCACCTAGGGTCATCACCATGACCCTGTGATCTTCTCTCCCTTCATTAATTTGGTGTCATGTCAGCAAAAATGCTTATGTGGCAGCCTACTTATTGTTGATGACCCTGCCACTGAGACTGGTCTAACTGTTGCACGTGTAACCGTTCAAATTCGTCAAAATTGATCAAAATTCAAGCTGCTACATTTAATAACTACTCTAATTAGATTATTTTCAAACCCGCTAAAACATTTTTTTTACGAATTACACAGTACATCGAAGACACTCACAACACACACACACTCATCCCCATGAACACACGCGCAAACCCTACTCCTAGGAGCATCTTCGAAGACTGGGCCGGCAATCCTCAAGATTGACGAAGTCACCATAGGCGCCTCGCTGTCGACGGGAACGTCGCCTACTACTTAAAGCACAAACGCTGTTAAATCCTGAGAAATTCGCTCCCACGAGTCGTTGGACCCAGGACCTGAGGTGCTACCGAGACTCTTGTAACGACTAAGCTACAGACCCTTTCGCAAACCCGCTAAAACATTGAAGTGCATTTGCTAGTGAATATTCGAAGCCCTGTTTAGTTCTCCAAAAGTTCCCAAAATTTTCGCATTGCGGACCGTGCAAAGATATAAAAAAATGTTGGTGTGCAGATTTGTTTAATTCAGGAAGTTTTTGAGCTACTCGCTTCGTTCCAAATATATTATAAGTCGTTTTGGATTTATTATATTCATAGATGATGTTATACATTTATATATACACTATATCTAGATGCATAATAATATCTATTAATCTAGAAAACCTAAAACAACTTATAATTTAGAACGGAGAGAGTATATATTATATTACTTATTTTTACATAATTAGTATCTGTTAAATGCTTGTTATAGCTTAAAAATATTAGTAGTATTTCACGGGCACTCGGTAAAAAAGAATCAATAAGGCCTATAGATTTTCCACACATGCCCATCGCCATCACTCGGTTTAGCCCAATATTAATGAGCTAGTTGGGTTTTGACCCAGTTCTGGTTCACACCCACCAAGCAAAATTGCGCTTTTAGCAAACAGTATTATTCTGTCTGCGCTACATCATAATTGGCTTTTGAGAGAGATGAGTGCAATGGGCCATGTTGATGTTCAGGTTACTTTGTGCTAGGCAGATGAACCTAAGTACCTAACAAATCAGCCGAAAGTAAGTTAGTTTGTAGTCTAATGGTAGGACGGTCCAGTGGGATACTACCTCTCAGGGTTCAAATTCTGATGCTCTCACTTTTTTTCTGGGATTTTTCCAGAATTTACTAGTGTCATGCGTTAAGTGGTAAGCGATGTTCCCCTCAACAACGAGGTACCAATAGTGACTTAGGGAATCTCTAGATTTTTCAGGTGCTCAGTCCTTCGGAGGTGCTCATAGGTAGAGTTTGGATTTGCATACCTATGTTCATAAGGGTGATAGTGCGTGCGTGTTGTGAGGGAATCAACCGAAAAGGGTATTCAACAATCCACTTTATCCACTTAAACCCACGGGGATGGAATTGTGAGGATTGGACAATGAACATGGTATCCTATATTAGAGAAATCCTTCGAGATTTCTAAAATTGTTTTCATATTTTTTATTTCGGTTGTTAATTTTTTTTGACCGAAATAAAAAGGGGAAGCTCCTACCTATTTTTTCATACTATACACTTCTAATAACTTACTAAATTAATTATGAAAATAATTTCACTACTATAAACTATTTAATCTGTGATGAACTTTCTGTGACGTTCTTAGAAAACATCACGAAGAGCACTGCGTCTGCGACGTATTCCTGTTTTTCGTCACGGATGTGCATTGATGGATATTGAAGCCCAGAACATTGCGACGATTTGTTAAATTCGTCGCGATTCTACGACATATTTCGGTTTTTCGTCACGGATGTGCACTGATGGATATTGAAGTCCAGAACATTGCAACAATTTGTTAAATTCATCGCAATCCGGCCCACAACGCTGCGACATTTTAGCAGATTCGTCGCGATCAACAAATAACAAATAGCATGTTAGGAATGAAAAAAATGATAAATTTAAAAAAACAAAAAAATCAACAAATAACAAATAGTCATGTTATGAATGGAAAAAAATCTAAAAATGAAGAAAACCTAAAAAGATCAAAAAATAACAAATAGCCATGTTATAAATGCAAAAAATTAAAAAAAACTAAAAATAGCAAAAGGTGGCAGCGGTTGGCCGCGGCCAGGCCAGCCCCGACCGGCCGCATCCTGGCCACGACCCAGCCGCACCCCGGCCACGGCCGGCCAAGCCCCAGCTGTGCCGCACCTGGCCCCGGCCGGCCGCACCCCGGCCCAGCCTGGCCGCGCCAGGGCCACGGCCGGCCGTGGCCGCACGCCCAGCCGGCTGCACCTGGCTGCGCCGCTGCCGGCTGCACCAAGGCCACGGCCGACCGCACCCAACCACGCCGCGGCCAGCTAGCCGCGCCTGGAATTCAATTAGGCGCGCAAAAAGGGGCTGCGGGTGTCAGTGTTTTAGACACTGAGCCTACGACGGGGTACCCGAAGTAGTAGATTGTGCGGTGGGGCATGCCGAGATCAGGAACACGATGGTGAGACATGGGGCACACAATTAGATAGGTTCGGGCCGCAATGTGCGTAATACCCTACGTCCTGTATGCTGCGTGGCTCTGTATTGATTGCGTATGTTTCGAGAGGGGTCCCTGCCTCGCCTTATATGCCACGGGAGGCAGGGTTACAAGTCGGATTGGTACAAGGGTACTATTCGAGTAGGACCCGGAGTAGCCTATACAAGGTATGGAAAGCTATCCTAGTCTTAGTACAAGTCCTTGTCTGCCTTGTCTTGCCTTGTGGTCCACGGTACCAGCACCGTGGCCCACCAGTCGAGTAGTCTAGGTGTACAGGAACTCATCTCCCGGGTATGGCCCACAATGTGTTGGTGGGCCCAGGGATGCCTGGTCGACAAGCCCCTGAGTACTTTGTAGTTAAGTGCAATGCTTCAAGTAGTCTTGAAGGTCTCCACGAGTAGTTCCCAAGCGTCCCCAAGTTCTACAAGCTTCAATCTTCAATAGTACTTGAATCATCACGAGGCTGGAAGGTACTCCAGCTAACTCCACGAGTAGTCTTGAAGTCTTCTCGAGTTATTCCCAAGCGTCCCCGAGTACTTCCTTTGAAGGTCTTCAATAATACTCGCTTCGTTCTTGCAATCTTTGCATCAAAGATCCATATGGAAATGCGATTACTGAAATCGCATTCCATATGGAATGTAGCCCCCGAGCCTTAAGTCGAATCCAGGATTCAAGCTGAGGGTCAATCTTGAACTCTTTGATCTTGCTCCAAAAAATCCGTAGACAATCCGAAGAAATAATATAGGAATGCGATTTGCAAAAATCGCATCTTATATGGATGTAGCCCCCGAGCCTTAGTTCGAATTGACAATTGAAGCTGAGGGTCAATCAGTAGTCTTCATCAAATAATCCCACAGAATCCTGAGAAAAACTGAAGGACACATGGCACGGAGCCCCCGAGCCTTGAGTCGAGTACTTTCTCAAATTGAAGGATCCAATCTGACTGTAGAATAGTGGCCTGAATTCAGTGAACTGTAGCTTAGTGAAATCCAATACCATCGAGTAGTCGAGCCCCCGAGATAGAGCCGAGCAGGTCTTGGATTTTAGTCCTCTGACTTAGCCAAATGTTTGCCTGTGTGAAACCAATCTGTTGAATACGAAGGGTCACCAGGTCGAACCGTTAGGGTTTTGGTTTTATAAATACCCGAAGGGGTATCCCTTAGGGTTTCACTACTTCCATTCGCCCTTAGATCCAGAACGCCTTAGCATCGATAGCCGCCGCAGAGTTCGAGTGCCCATAGTGCCAAGAGTGCAAAACCTCCATCCCTTCGCCGTTCTCCGGTCAATGCGAAAGAAGACCCTTGTGACAGGAAGGATGAAACCAGCACCATCCAAGGGACAGAAAAGGAAGTCTGACCGTGGCAAGAATGAGTTGCCGGAGCCCAAGTACAAGACGGTGGTCATCACCAAGCCCCTGAGCCAGGCTGTCTCTTGGAAGAAGTCCAAGATGAGGGAGGAAGATATCCAAGCCCTCGAAGCCGGCGGGTTGCTGCGCGCCGGTTGGAGCTCCGCCGCTGGTGATGCTTGGCCGATGGAAAAGAGCCCGGATGAGATCCCGATGTTCGGGCACTTCGTCGAGCGTGGGTTGACACTCCCGTCTTCGGATTTCTTCCGCGGCTTCCTCGACTTCTTCAAGTTAGAGCACATACATCTCAACCCCAACAGCATCTTTCAGATTGCGGTGTACGTGCACTTCTGTGAAGCTTTCCTCGGCATCCGGCCACACTGGGCGTTGTTTAGGAAGATATTCCGGTTGAAGCTGCAGCCCAACGCCAACTTCCCAGTTGTAGTCTGTGGGGCCGGAGTGCAGATGCGCCAGAAGGCACAGGAGTTGTACTTCAAGTACGACTTGATAGACTCAAATCAAGACTGGAAGAATAAGTGGTTCTACATAGAGAACGCCCCGCCGCAGCTGCCGAAGCCCAGCATGTTTGCACTAGTATACGACCGGCTCTGGAAGGATGAACCCACAATGTAAGAGTGAATCCAGGTCCGGGAGTTGCTGGCAAAGATTGCACAGAAGAAGGCGCAAGGCTTGACAGCGGAGCGAGTAGCCTTCAGCTTTATGAAGCAAAGGATACAACCCTTGATGCAACGGGAGCATCTTGGGTTTGAGTACACTGGAGCGGATGACGGCTCCAGGCTATCTGCTGAAGAGATCAGTGATGATCTCGTGATGGAACAGCTGAGAAGATCTTCAAAAATCTTCATGGAATTCCTGCAGCTGTTCCTGAGTTCAGCGCGGACAACCCTCCTCATCTGGTAAGTCTTCAAGTACTTTAGTCCCCGAGTACTTTGGTGAAAGTAGTCGAGTTACTAATATTTGACTTGTGCTTTGCAGGAGGATGTCTTGAAGTTTGTGTCTAACCCTCCTCCTCGTCCTGAGGACCCACTCCAAGCGCCAGAAGAAGAAACAACAGGAGCGGAGCCTGAAGCCCCCGAGGGTAGTCAAGCTGCTCAAGAAGGAGAAGAAGTCTTGGTGGAGGACGCCTCCTCAAGCGACGACGACAGCTTAACACTTCAACAGCGTTTTGAAGTGAAGAGCCGCTACAGATACTCTGGGGCGCCCATCCCCAGTGGCCTCGCCGCGGGATCGTCGAAGAGAGCAGCATCATCTCTCGCAGATGATGTGACATTGCCACCGCGGAAGAAGAGGACCACGGTGGGAAAGCGGGCCGTGAAGAAGGTGACGGGCCTCCCCTCTATTACAGTAAGTGTTGGAGAACCTTGTAAGTAGTTGTTTGTGCGTTGAATACTTGTTCTCTGCTGTAATGGCTTGTTTTTTTGTCTTGTGCAGGTTATCGAGAGTGCAGCTAGTGTACTCTCGAGAAGCCCTCCAAAAATAATAGAACACGTGGTGGTTCCAGCATCAGCCGTAGAAACAGTGGCGCCTGAGCAACAAGAAGCCGAAGTTGCAGAAGGTGTGCTGCCGGTGGAAAGTATGCCAGAGATGCCGGCGGCGCCTTCTTTCTTCGACTTGCTGGGACCGAAAGTCTCAGTGCCTCGTGCTGCTCTGTAAGTACACGAGAACTCGAGTACTTATTAAGATTATGTACTCTACTTTTGCTGACCAACTTTGTTAATGCAGGAAACCACTGATGTCAAGTGGGGCGCCTCTAGGAGTGGTGCTACTGTAGGAGACCAAACTCCTCAAGAGCAACCAGAAGACGTACTCCCAGAGCGCCAAGATGTACCCGCAGAAGCTGAGGCTGCTGAAGCATTGCGGACCCTCTGGAGCAATGTGGTCAAGGCGGCAGTTGAAGCCACTTCCAGGCCTAGGGCTCAACAACTCGAGGAGATTGAAGCCATGGTGAATGAAGCCTTGGAGGTGGATCCTGAAGCCGTGCTACACCACGAGGAAGTCCCAGCTACGGAAGCCCCCGTGCATCATGTTGATGCACATCTGGTGTTGGAGGAACAGCCAGAGAACCGCCTGGTGCCGCATGAGCCACAAATTGAAGACCCGACTCCTCTGCGTAGCGCTGCGAGGAACTCAGCGGCTAGTACAAGTACCCAGTCCATGGCAGAGAACTTGATGCCATATGATGACTCCTGCCTGGACGAGGATAACTTGAATGCGCACGCCGAGATGTTCCGCGGTGTAGAGAAGCTCCTTGCGGTAAGTTGTGTAATCTCTCATAGAGTAGTTGTAGTCACAGATATCTTGTCTCTGACTCATATATTGTTCTCGCTCTTGCACGAGGTAGTCAAGCAGTCGAAACGCAAGACTCGGCTGCTTGAGGAGCATGCGGCTGACATTGAGGAAGTCTCGCGGCTCAGAGAGGAATTGAAGCAACAAAAAGCCTTATCTCTGAAGCTGCAGGAAAAGCTTGACGCCAATGCCGCTGAGTACCACAACGAAAGCTGACGGCGAAGAAGGATAAAGTTGTTGGTAAGAACAAGTCTTTGCGCCTGAAGAATAAAGGTAATCTCCCTTCTGAAATCATCATTGAGTACTTTTGTTCTTGCGCACCATATCTGATAAGTAGCCTTGATCCTTTGTAGAGCTGACGGAGGAAGTCGAGAAGTTCAAGAACAAGGCGCTAGACTGGCAGCTAGCCTTCAACCGTGAAGAAGCATCTCATATGGATCTGAAAGAAGACTATAAGGTGCGGTGCTTCGAACTTGAGCGCGAGATGAATATCCGCATTGCCGGCTGGACTGACTTGCTGCGCTGGATGCAGTCGTTGAAGGAGAAGATTGAAGAAGACGAGGGCCTACGCTCAGAACTGAAGGCTTTGACAGAGGCAGCCAAGCCAGTGGCAAACTTGTTTGAGCCCAGAGTCGCCGGAGTTCAGCCTCGTCCACTCGTGGAGAGGTTGAAAGACACCCCAAAGAAGATTCTAGAGTACGCTCAAAGGCTGGCCTGCACAATCCCCAATCAAGTCCTGAGCTTCATCAAGTCCTTCTATACCGAAGCAGATCTCACGGTCATCATGAACGGAAGATATGGAGACTGCACCGACGATCGTCTCAACGAGCTGATGCAACAGACTTCTCCAATCGCAGAAGCAGTTTCCAAGTTCATCGATCTCCGTTAGATGTACCTATAGAGTAGTAACACTAGGGAGAAAACAAGTGTAATCTCGAACAAGTGTTTATGTAATATAATTGAAAACTTGAAGAAATCACTTATCTGGATCCCTTGTATGCATCTGTGTTGGCCAAGTACTCGAGTTGGTATTGAGTGTGTGGCTGCAAAAAAGAGATACGATACACGAGTAGGAGTACTCAAGTGTAGACATGTTCCGAAGAACGTTAGCTTAAAACATGACGAGTTGAACACCTTAGCTGTAGCAGCATAAATAAGGCTTTGTCATGAAATAAGCTAAGAGTAGTAACAAGTCGATATAGAGTAGCGACTTGTACTAAACACATTGTACAGAGTTTACAATGTCTTGAGTACCTCTGAGGCTAACAAGCCTAGTGAGAGAGTACTCAAAAAGAACTTGTTCATAACGAGTTGAACACCTTAGCTGTAGCAGCGTAAAGAAGGCTTTGTTATGAACAAGTAAAGAACAGTAACAAGTCGGTATAGAGTAGCAACTTTATTACTGAATACATTGTACAGTGTTTACAATGTCTTAAGTACCTCTGAGGCTATGAGCCTAGTGAGAGAGTACTCGCAAGAATGTTCCGAAGAACGAGTAAGACCGTAGGAGACAGTGTAATGAACTCATCCTTGCTGTAGCAGCAACTTGTATGAGAGCTCCACTGAGACCCTACCAGTAGGGTGTTACTCTAGGCCGCAGCCTCTTATTGAAAAATAGGAACATGGACAGCTTGTGCCACTTACTGCCCTACACAATACAGGATCGTCTAGAGAGAGTTATCATGACTCCCAACGAGGTCGCAGAATGAGACTGCCTGGAGAGGGTTGAATGAAGCCCCCTGCGGGTGCTCGCAGCTGAAAGCCACGAGAAGATACAGTCAAAACTGTCTGGAGAGGATTATCTTGATCCCTTACGAATGGTGACAACCGTAGCTGTCTGTTGAGTGGTTGCAACCGAAGCTGCTTGGAAAGGGTTATTGAAACCCAATACGAGTTGTTTTACAGCCGAAGCCGTCTGGAGAGGGTTGTTGAGACCCCCTACGGGTAGGAGCAACAAAGCTGGTCGATGTTCCAAGAGTTGTCGACTTCCTAGCCTTCAAGAGTTTGAAGACGATATGAGCCTGGGCCAGTAACCTTTGCAACAGAGAAAGGACCTTCCCATAGCGAGTTGAGCTTGTGTAGTCCTGTCGTATTCTGGATGCGACGAAGGACTAAGTCACCAACGTTGAAGGAGCGTTTCTTAACGTTGTGGTCATGATAGCGGCGAATCCTCTCAAGATATCGAGCGGATTGAACAAGTGCGTTGTAGCAAGCTTCCTCGAGACTGTCGACATCTGTCTGTCTTGTTTCTTCAGCTACGCCTTCTTCGTACTGATCAACCATCGGAGAACGCCACATGACATCAGCAGGCAAAACGGCTTCAGAGCCGTAGACCAGGAAGTAAGGAGACTACCCTGTGGGGGTAGTAGGCTGAGTACGCAGCCTCCAGAGTGCATTGGGTAGTTCCTTGTTCCACTTGCCGCCCTTGGTATTTGCAGCATCGTACAGTCGCTTTTTGAGAGCATCGAGTATCATCCCATTGGCGCGTTCCACTTGGCCATTAGCACGTGGGTGAGCAACGGATACGTACCGGACGTCGATTCCACTGTTCTCGCAGTACTCTCAGAACTGGTGATTGTTGAAATTCGAACCCAGGTCTGTGATGATGCGGTTAGGGAAACCATAGCGATGTACGATTTCATCCAAGAAGTCGAGGACACGATCAGCCTTGGGGCAGGTAACAGCCTTGACCTCAATCCACTTGGTAAACTTGTTGATAGCCACCAGAACTCTGTTGAATCCCCCTGGCGCATTTGGGAGAGGACCAATCATATCCAGCCCCCAGCAAGCGAAAGGCCAAGTTGGTGGTATCGTGATGAGTTTGTAGGCAGGAACGTGTTTTTGCTTGGTGAAGAATTGGCATCCTTGGCACTTCTTGACTAGTTCCTCTGCATCAGCAAGAGCTGTAGGCCAGTAGAAAGCACGTCTGAACACTTTTCCCACCAAGGTGCGGGAAGAAGCGTGATTGCCACAGATTCCTTTGTGTGTCTCCTCCAAGATTTCCTTGCCTTCCTCACGAGAAACGCATTTCATGAGTATATCAGAACTTACGCCTCGCTTGTAGAGTCGATCTCCGACTAGATCATAAGCCTTGACACAGCGTGAAATGCGCTCGGCTTCTGCCTTGTCTTCTAAAATCAACTGATGTTTAATGTAGTCGATGAAGGGAGTTCTCCAGTCCACATCAATCATAAGCACTTCTCGATCAGATTGAACTGAAGTAGTCGCAGGTGCAGATGATTTCTCCGGAATTGATGGTTTGTGGAGTTCATGGACGAAGATTCCAGCTGGCACTTGAGCTCGTGTAGATCCCAGCTTCGACAAAACATTCGCAGCAACATTGTTGTCGCGGACCACATGATGGAACTCGAGACCATGGAATTTGTTCTCAAGTTTGCGTACCTCCTGACAGTACGCATCCATGTTCTCAGCATTACGATCTCATGAATTGTTGACTTGATTGATGACCACTAAGGAATCACCATACACAAGCAGTCGTGTAATGCCAAGAGAGACTGCAAGGCGTAGACCATGCAGTAGAGCTTCATATTCAGCTTCATTGTTTGAGACCTTCCAAAAGATTTGCAAAACATATTTGAGTTGCTCGCCCTTGGGAGAAATCAGAAGTACCCCGGCACCGGCGCCTTCCAACTTGAGGGAACCGTCAAAGTACATGACCCAATGTTCTGGACGCTCAATTGGAGTTGGGACTTGATTTTCCCGCCACTCAGCCATGAAATCAACCAAGTCTTGAGACTTGATAGCAGTGCGAGACTTGAACTCGAGCGATAGAGCGCCAAGCTCTACAGCCCATTTAGAAATCCTTCCTGTGGAATCCCGGTTGTGCAATATCTCGCCAAGCGGGTAGCTAGTGATCACAGAAATCTTGTATTCATCGAAGTAGTGGCGGAGCTTCCGTGAAGTAATCAGAACTGCATAGAGTAGCTTCTGTACCGGAGGGTAACGAGCCTTGGATTCTGAGAGTACTTCACTGACGAAATAGACAGGCCTCTGGACAGGATAGCCATGGCCTTCTTCCTGCCGTTCAACGACAATAGCAGTGCTGACAACATTAGCAGTCGCAGCCCACGCCCTCTCATGCCTCCTCTCTCTCCCTCCGCCACCGCCTCCCTCTGTAGATCCGCCACTGCCTCCCTCCCTCCCGCCCCGTCCTCCCGCCGGCGCAACCGCGTCGTCCCCCTCCTCCCCCCTCCGCTCGACCCTCACCTCGTGGCAAGGAGCAGCGGCGGGGCGAGCCGCGGTGGCGGTGGATCCGGCCCCCGCATGCCGATCCGCCATCTCCCGACGTGCGGATTCCTCCCAGCGCGGCCTCGACCTCCATCCTGGTGCGGCGGCCTCGTCTCCTCCACCGGTGCGACCTCAAGACCTTCTTCTGTAGGCGCAGTGGCAGATCTACGAGGCCGGATTTTCCCTCCCTCCCTCCCTCTCTCTCTCTCTATCTCTCTGTTTGGTGTGCAGCGGTGGTGGCGTCGACCTGGTGGTCATCTACAGCGGCACTAGGGTGGTGGTGCTGGTGGTGGCGGCGGCAGCCATGGAGGTCCTACGCCGGGTGGTGGTGCTGTTGCTGGCGGTGCTGGTGGAGGGTGGTGGCGGTATTGCTGGTGGCGGGTGGTGGCGGCAGCGACCGCGGAGGTCCGGCGGCCGACCGGTGGGCCCGGGAGGCCTGAGTGGATGGTTTTTTTGTATTATGAAACTTTTGACGAGAGCCATCTGACCTCACGGCACACATGCGTCATGGGCCCTGGACTTGACTCTCGGCAAAGAGCTCTTTGCCGGTAGGATTTTGCCGAGAGCCGTTTGCCGAGAGCTTCCTCTCGGCAAAGCCGCTGCCGAGGGGAAAAGGCCATTTGCCGAGAGCACGTGGCTCTCGGCAAAGGCTTGGTTTCCGGTAGTGGTAGTTGTGTTTGGTTTGGCATACAGGGGTTGTGGCTTCTAAAAAACCAAAAGCCAAACCAAACACCCTCCAGCTTCCTCACAATTGCTTCCAAGAAAGTTGCTTTCGCGTAGTTCATTTTTGACAGCAGGGTCGGAGCAGCTGTGACCGGCTGTGGACCGGAGTTTTCGTGAAAATTACCCTCTGCCATTGGTTATGTCATAACGGTTCGCTTCTTTTCTTCTCCTCCGATTGCTCTGTCTCGGTGTCTCCCTCCCACTCACGACTACGGCGCTCCCCTGCCAGGTGCCGCTCTGCCTCCCCAGCCCGATAGGCTCTTCCATCTGGCACTCCACTTGCCCGGTGCCGCTCCACCTCTCCCTGCGGCGGCGGCCCTCCTCTCCCGTTGGAGCGCGCAATGGAGCAAGAGGAGACGAAGAAGTCGCAGCTGACGGGGCTCTCCGGCGCCTTCCTCGTCGAGTTGACCTCCACGGCAGCGGCGGCGGATGAGCACGGGGCGAGGAGCAGTAGGACGGGGGTGAGGAGCAGGAGAAGCGAGGGGAAGCCCCTCTTCATCTGCCTTTGCGATTGTCTGCAGCGCACTGCCGGAGATTGACGAGAGGGAGGGAGGGGATGGAGGCGGAACGGCGGGGTGCGACAAGCTAACGGACAGAGCTGCTGCCGCCAGAGCACGAGGGGAGGGAGGGGCGGCAAGCCCTAGGCAAGGCTGCCATCGCCCGAGGGAACGAAGAGGCGAGTGAGAGGAAGAAGAAAAGGCTGACGAGCGGGGTCCGCTCATCAGTGAGAGAGGGAGATAATTGACTGGGAAAAGCTGTCGATGACATGTGGGCCGGGGTCAGCCTAAAGTTTTCTCAAAAATCCACAACCACCCAACCAAACGGCTTTCGGTTTTCTCAAAGCTCACTTCTAACAACTGCTTTTTTCATAACTCACATCCCACAACAACTTTTCTCACAACCACAGCCTAACCAAACACACCCTAAGAATAGGCTGATACAACAACTAAAAAACGCATACAAATAAATATGACCCGGACATACATATAATACACACTAATATACTGTTTGTATGCATAGTCTAGATACTGCCTGTATTGCGTGAGACATACTCAAGAGTAACAAAAATATGAAGAATCGTAGTATAGATTCACCACCCTTCTCTTCAGCCCCCTTTCAAGTCTTGGCCATGGTTTTTTTTAAGGAGGAAACAGAAAGGAAGGATAATAAAAAAGGAAGATAGAGGTGGCAACCACTACTACACAACTCAATACTATCACCAACGCCTCATCACCACCGATTTTGGGTAATCCGGTGGTTATAACTTATCACCACCGACTTTTTACACGATCCGGCGGTGATAGAATTCCATTAGCTTTGATTTTTTTAGACAGCATTATTTAAATTATGCACATGAAATTCCTAGGACAACAGATTAAATATGGAAGGCAAGAAAAAAGAGTGAATCAACTGAATTACCTGTACAGTTTGGACTGCACACTACGGGAAACTCAGGCTTTGCCGAGTGTTTTGGTCGTTGCCGAGGGCTATTTATCGAGCCCTCGGCACAGAAGAGCTTTGCCGAGAGCCTCGCTCGGCACAGAAATACTCACGGCATTGTCACCTTTGCCGAGCGTCGGACCGTCGGCAGGATGGGACCCTCGGCAGAATCAAATATTTGCCGAGGGCCAGCACTCGGCAAGGACGGCACCCTCGGAGAAGGAACGAGCACCGTCACATTTGGGCTGCCGTCCACTGTGCCGACGGCTCTGCCGTTGGGCCGTCGGCAAAGACGAAACCTGTGCCGAGCGCCGCGGCCCAGCTCTCGGCAAAGCCGTGGACCATGGTTTACCACGGTTGCCTGGCCACTAGAAAGGCCTCGCGGCGTTGCCGCGGATGGCCAGTGGTAGGCCTTTTCTTTTTACAGTAGTCCAGCTACGGTGTAGTTTCTTTAGCATTTTGCAGATCAATTTCAAGTTTTAATCGTTGGATTCTCTTGTTATGGCATAATTTAATTTGGCTTATTTACCTGGTACGGCGTGTTATGGAAGGCATTGACATTTTTTTGTTTTTGTTGTAATTCCTAATTGGTTCGATATTGTTAAATTTGAGTAAATTTTAATTTTGTAGTTGTTTTATTTCTTGTTTCTTGCAGGAGGTAGGAGTAACGATTTTGAATTTATTTTTAAGAAGGTATATAGCCAATGCACCGTCATTGCCGTACCTCCTACTCTCTTATGCCTTCCACTCTCTATACCTTCTCTCTATTGGTGGAAAAATGTCTTCTCACAACGGCGCATGCGATTATGCGAACCAAGTGTCGTACCGAACTCCTCTGTTTTGGCAGCGGCATTCAGAGCATTAAGGGTGTATTTTGCAGAGCTGTGGCTGAAATGATTTCGGTTGTGACTTCTACGTAAGGATGCAAGTGAGTATCCTATAGTGTTTTTTTGATCAGCTGATTATTTACATTGATCTGCCACTTTGGTTCATTTTTCTTTCAAAATTATTTACGCAGAATACCATTATAGTTCATTTTATCAATATTTTTAATGGACCTAATGATCCAAAATATTTATAACTTGCATCTCAGCTTCTATGGCGCAACGTCCTTTTCCAGTTGTGCTTGATCCAACTGTGAAAAATGTTTGACAAAACACCTTTTTTTCCCCCTCTTCTTCTTTTCTTATTAATTTTCATTGCTATCTCATCTCCGGTGAAAGGTTTTCTCCTTCTTGCGTTCTCCTTATTATCCAAATCCCCTTCATTTTTTTTCTTCCACCTTTCCACCTTTTTCTCATAATTTTCTTTTTTTTTCTCTTCTTTTCTCTTCTTTCTTTTTCTTTCCCTATCTCTTCTGCACCCTTACCTTATCCCCTCCCACACCGTCAGCCACGAGCCACCCAACGCCTCTCCTCCATCTCGCGGGATCACCCAATCTCGCAGACTCGCACTGTCGGCCCTAGCTCTTCGCTCCCAGTGCCCCTCGCGTTCCCATAACCCCCAGCGGAGCAAGCCGCCGGCCACGGTCACTTCTCCGGTGCTTGCGCGACCCTACGCCACCTCCGTCCGGCCCGCGCAGATGTGCCTCCTCCCTTCCGCGCACGCTCCTGCGCTCCTGCATCCAGCCCGCGCTGAAGTGCCGCCTCCCTCTAGCGTGTGCCTTGTCCCAGCCATGGAGATCCGGCGCGTCGTTGCTCTACCTGAATTAGTTTTTGGATGGTATTTGTTTCTTTGTCAAGGATTTTTTGCGTGGCTTACCGGAGGCCAAGGCCTGGGTCGCCGGCTGCCCGCTACGGCAGGCAGCCTGCCTGCTAGCTTGGGGTACGCCGGGCTGACTGTGGCCGCGCTGCCTGGGTGCGCGCCGCGGTGGCCCGTGGGCGGCGCGGTGTTGCCCAGGTGTGCACCCACACCGGCTCCTGCGCGGAAAGGATGCGCTCCTCCGGTTGCGCAAGGGGTAGCGCGACGGTGGCCAGGCGGCGTGGTGCACCCCAGGCCAGCATAGCAGACAGGCTAGCACGTCCTCTTACTCCCCCGCGGCGGCGTTCCTAACTCGAAGTCGAGTGGGAGCCGCATTGAGCTCAAGCACCGGGAGGTCGCCGTCCGCTTCCTCACCCACTGCGGCGGCCTCCCTTGCTGCTGCTCTCCTCCTTGCCACCCTTCTCGGTCCCTCGCTCGAGATTCGGCAGGTGCTCGGGCGTCGCGCGGCCCTGCTTGGGCGCCTCGCCACCCCACCGGTGCTCAGGCGTCACGCAGTCACGCCGTTGCGTCGGGCCCGAGATCTTTCCTCGAACCGCAGGTTAATTTCGCAAAAGGTCAGGCCCTTTTTCGCAAAAGGGCCGATGTCTGTCCAATCCGGACCGTTCGCATGGCCGATCCGACGGCCGGGAGCAGGTGGTGACGTGGCCACGCTCCCTAGCCTCGGTATTTGCCACGGATCGTAGGTAAGAGATTGCCGAGAGCTGGGTGGAGCCGTCGGCAGAGTACACCTCTTTGCCGACGGCCCACCCTCGGCACAGGTGCCTATGCCGAGGGCCCCACTAGGCTCTCGGCAAAGTATTAATATTTTTTTATTTTTGGGTTGAGTTTTTTTCTGTGTTAAAGGTACAGTAATTAAAGCTTGATTTTCAATTTTGGAATTTTTTTGACAAAGTTTTACTATATTTCATGCATTTTCGTCTTTTTTTTAAATTTCTTTACATAGTTCAAATTTGAACGGCAAGTCATAAAAACAGTGCATGTATATGATTGGAAAATTGATATTCTTGCTTGTTAGTGTGAGTTTAGTCCTAATATATGGCCATGTGCCAAAATTCAAACATCTTTGTGCGGATCACATGTCCACCCACTTGCCTGCGAATCGTTTTCAAATTATATAAAATGCAAACAAAGTCGAAAAATCATGAAATTTCACGAGTTGTCGTTATATCACATGTGTAGTCAGTGGTAAAAATTTGACATGATTTCGTGGAAGTTTCCGTCACGGACCGTAGAAATGGGGAGATCTCCAGGACATTCTCTATGATCACATGCTAGAGATCTCCTGGTTTCTGCAGTCCGTGACGGAAACTTCCACGAAATCATGTCAAATTTTTACCACTGACTACACATGTGATATAACGACAACTCGTGAAATTTCATGATTTTTCGACTTTGTTTGCATTTTATATAATTTGAAAACGATTCGCAAGCAAGTGGGTGGATATGTGATCCGCACAAAGATGTTTGAATTTTGGCACATGGCCATAGATTAGGACTAAACTCACACTAACAAGCAAGAATATCAATTTTCCAATCATATACATGCACTGTTTTTATGACTTGCAGTTCAAATTTGAACTATGTAAAGAAATTAAAAAAAAGACGAAAATGCATGAAATATAGTAAAACTTTGTCAAAAAAATCCCAAAATTGAAAATCAAGCTTTAATTACTGTACCTTTAACACAGAAAAAAACTCAACCCAAAAATAAAAAAAATTAATACTTTGCCGAGAGCCTAGTGGGGCCCTCGGCATAGACACCTGTGCCGAGGGTGGGCCGTCGGCAAATAGGTGTACTCTGCCGACGGCTCCACCCAGCTCTCGGCAATAGCCAGTCAACCGTGGTAAACCATGGTCCACGGCTTTGCCGAGAGCTGGGCCGCGGCGCTCGGCACAGGTTTCGTCTTTGCCGACGGCCTTCAGATCTGGTCGTCGGCAAATATATATTTTCGTTTTTTTTAAATATTGTTACCTTTGCCGAGGGCCAGATCTGAAGGCCGTCGGCAAAGAAGCGCCTTTACAGACCGACGCACGCCCGACCAACACTTAGACGCACACACGCCCGGAACTCACACAGGACCAACCGCCGCCACCGCCACCTCGCCCGCCTGCCCCCGCCCTCCCGCCCCCGCCCGCCAGCCGCCGCGCGCGCCCGGCCTCCCCCGCCACGCGCGCCCGGCCTCCCCCGCCGCGCCCGCCCGCCGCCGCACGCGCCCGGCCTCCCCCGCCGCGCCCGCCCGCCCGCGCCGACGCGCACCTCTGCCTCGCCCACCCGCCCCCGCCTCGCCCGCCCGCCCCTGCCCGCCGTGCGCGCCCGCCCGCCCGCCCGCCCCTGCCCGCCCGCCCCTGCCGGCCCCCGCCCCCCCCACCCCTGCCCGCCCGCCGCCACCGCCGACTCCCCACACCGGCCGCCGCTCACTCGTCCGCCCCCGCCCACCCCGCCTACTCCCCACACCGGCTGCCGGAGAAGAGGAGGAAGGGAGAGGGAGCAATGGAGTAGGGGGTGGAGGAAAAGGAGAGGGAGGAGAAGGGGAGAGGAGGAGGAGAGGGAGGATCGAGAAGGGGGGAGGAGAAGCACAGGGCCAACGCCTGGTACAGCCCCGCCGTCGTCGTCCATCCACGTCCCGCCCACGCTATCGTCGTCCACCCGAGCAAGGTGAGCCGGCATGTGAATGTGACTAGTGGTAATGACTTGCTGGCAATGACTAGTGGTAGAATGACTAGTGGTAGAATATGAATGTGAATTGGCAATGCCTTGTTGAGTTCGATGCGAATGCATATATCTGGTTGTCGGCCTTCGTGTCGAATGTTTAATTGCAGGTTTTGACACCTCACCGTGCAGGGGAGGTGCTGCCAAAATTTTGAGCTAAGTTGTATGTTCATTTCTTTTTTGCAGAGATGGGCTAGTGGAAGGCAAGCCGGAGTACCTCGACGACCCTGATCTTCTTCCTTGGCGTTGCGGGTCTGCCTGCACTGCGGCGCCTCATCACCGGCACCCTAGGTATGAATAACCCGTCTTCTGGTCGTAGGGTCATAGATCGCGTAACCTAGTTAGGTGTCTCCCGTCCGAAAGAGATACGGCTGGAGGTATGCATTTCTGTGCATACCTACGACCGTATCTGTTTCGGATTGTCCACGTTTTCTGGATAGCCCGCGGATCCGTAGATGAGTTAGTTTCCATGTCCTGGTCCGATCTGAGACAGAGTTTCGGCATCACCTCCTGTTGTTCTCTGGATACACAATCTCCATACTAGGACGTGTATCTGGAGAACAGCGGGGAGATGCTACCGAAATTCTGCCTCGATCGGATCGGGGCATGGAAACTAACTCATATACGGATCCGCGGGTGGGATTAGGACCTATCCTCACCTATTAGACAGTAGGATCACGATGTACATGGATTTTATGGTTCGCATTCCTGATTGATAAAGGATGGAGGACCGTCAGTGGATGTACACCGGCCGGAGAAGTAAGCGTGATTTTGACGATGAATGGAAGGATAAGACCAATGATTTCTTGGAATTTGCATGGGCCAATTCGCGTGGTCATTTGCTAGTTTGGTGTCCCTGCACAAAATGTGACAACAAGAGGAGAGTTAGCAAGGAGGATATGGGCCGACATCTTCTGTACAATGGATTTACCAAAGACTATACCGTGTGGATCTACCATGGTGAAGCACATCGTATGAGAGAGGAGGTGGTGAGACCACGCCTGGAGGCGTGTGATGATGATGCCGGGGTTGTAGACATGTTAGAAGATGCCCACCAAGTACTTTTCAATGACACCCGTGATCAGGAGGCGATGGAGGAGGAGGCAAAATTGTTCTACAAGATGATGGACTCGGCAAAGATACCTCTTCACGACAACACCACCGTTTCGCAACTGGACGCCATTGGGTGGTTATTAGGGGTGAAATCCGAGTTAAACATCAGTCGAGCAGGCTTCAATAGGTTGTTGGTCGTTGTTGGCTCCTTGCTTCCAAAGGGCCATTCCCTGCCAACGTCCATGTACAAGTCAACAACACTCTTGAAAGCACTTAAGATGCCGTATGAGCAGATAGATGCCTGCGTGAATGGGTGTGTCCTATTTAGGAAGGAACACGCGGATGCCACGCACTGTCCAAAGTGCACATCCTCGAGGTTCGAAGAGGTACCAGCTGGAGATGGTCAGATGAAGCAGACTGATATCGCCCAAAAGATCGTACGGTACCTTCCGTTCGTGCCGAGGATCCAGCGACTTTACATGACTGAGGAAACTGCCAAACAGATGACATGGCATAAGCATGGCATACGGTATAGTCCTGACAAGATGGTACATCCATCAGATGGTGAAGCATGGCAATACTTTGATGGACAACATCCTGAGAAAGCAGGTGAGGCGCGTAATGTACGTGTTGCGCTGGCAACCGATGGGTTCAATCCTTATGGAATGAGTACCGCCCCTTACACATGTTGGCCCGTGTTCGTTATACCCCTGAATCTCCCCCCCCCCCCGGTGTCGCCTTCCAACGGGACACCATATTCATGTCCTTGATAATTCCTGGACACCCGGGGAGTAATATGGGTGTGTTCATGGAGCCTTTGTGGGATGAATTGATTAGTGCTTGGGAGGAAGGTGTATGGACATACGACCGAGCTAAAAGGTCAACCTTCAAGATGTACGTTTGGTACCAGTACTCTATTCATGACTTCCTGGCGTATGGGTTGTTCTCAGCGTGGTGTGTTCATGGAAAGTTCCCATGCCCAATATGCAAGGAACGTTTGAGGTTCATCTGGTTGCAGAAGGGTGGTAAGTATTCATCGTTCGACCAACATCGTCAGTTCCTACCTCTTGATCATCCATTCAGACAAGACAAGAAGAACTTCACAAAAGATCTTGTAGTGATACAACCTCCACCGCAGATGCTGACTGGTGCCGAGGTTCGTGCTCAGGTAGAGGCTCTTGTGGCCAATGAAAAAGGTGGTGGTTTTGTGGGGTATGGTGAGCAACATATGTGGAGTCATAAATCGGGCTTACAGCGGCTCCCCTATCATGATGACCTTCTTGTGCCACATCACATTGACTTTATGCACACTGAGAAGAATATCGCAGAGGCACTTTTTTGCACACTCATGGACACCGATAAGTCTAAGGATAACCCTAAGGCCAGAGTGGACATTGCAACACTATGTGATAGACCAAATCTAGAGATGAGGCCTCCCGAAGGCCGCAAGAAATGGAGAAGACCCAAGGCTGATTATGTATTGTCCATTGAACAAAGGAGGGAAGTACTTAAATGGATGAAGACGCTAAGGTTTCCAGATGGGTATGCACATAATGTGAAGAGGGGAGTCAATTTAACTACTATGCGAGTAAATGGCATGAAGAGTCATGACTACCACGTATGGATTGAGCGGCTTCTTCCCACGATGGTTCGAGGCTTTGTCCCAGAGAATATATGGCAAGTGCTGGCAGAGTTGAGCTATTTCTTCTGGCAGCTATGTGCGAAGGAGATCTCTCGGACCGTATGTAGAGAGTTGGAGAAAGCGGCCCCTGTGTTACTATGTAAGTTGGAGAAAATCTTTCCACCTGGATTCTTCTTACCAATGCAGCATATGATTGTGCACCTTCCATACGAGGTACGTATGGGGGGGGGCCAGTGCAGTACCATTGGTGCTACCCAATTGAGAGAACTCTAAAGATCGTACGCAAAAAATGTAGAAATAAAGCCAGAATCGAGGCTTCAGTTGCAGAGGCATACATTGTGGAGGAGGTGTGAAACTTCATAGAAAAATGCTATAAAGAGAACCTTCCTAGCGTGCATGATCACTCCCCTCGTTACAATGTCGTGGAAAATCAATCAAAACTCAGCCTTTTCCAAGGCCAATTCGGAAGCGCGAGTGCATCTACCACCAAGCAACTCACCAATGAAGAGTGGCGTAGCATCATGCTATATGTGCTGGTCAACTCGCCGGAGGTTGAACCGTACAAACAAGAATTCATCCGTGAGTTCTGGACTGCATCGAGGTTGCCAGAGCCACACGAAATTGATACCCTTATTTCGCAAGGTGTGGGCCCACAGCGGCGCAATTTCATTTCATGGTTCAGGAGAAAGGCCCAAACCGATCTCTCCATCTCTAGTGAGTTGTGTGCTGTTGCATGTGGCTGTGAACTAAGGGTTAGGTCATTTACCGGTTATGATGTGAACGGATTTCGTTTCCACACGACTGCCTACGAAGAGAGTCGACCCAATCGAAGTACCACAAACAGCGGCGTGGTTACGATCGACACTGATGGGAAAGAATATCATGGAAGAGTCCTGGAAATATACGAACTTTCATTTTATGGCGCCCCACATCTTAAACCTGTGATATTCAAATGTCATTGGTTCAATCCTGAACGTACTCGAAGGACCCCGACAATCGGGCTAGTCGAAGTTCGACCGGATTCCGTGTATCCAAGATCCGATGTATACATTGTGGCCTAACAAGCCGTGCAAGTTTATTACCTTCCATACGCCTGCCAGAGCAAAGATTACCTTAAGGGTTGGGAGGTTGTGCAGAAGGTCACGCCACATGGTAAACTACCTGTCCCCAACGATGAAGACTATAACTTGATAAACCCAAACACATATGAAGGAGAGTTCTATCAAGAAGAGGGGCTGACTGGGAGCTTTGTGATAGACCTAACTACACCTATAGGAATGGAAGTAGACAATGAATTGGTCGATCACCACGACGACGAAGATGAGGTGTATGATCCAAAGGACTTACAAATGCTTGAGAGATTGGGCATCGAAAATGAAGAAAACTTAGAGCCATCGGATTGTCTTCATTATCTGGACAATTTTGACAGTGATGACGAGCGAACAGACATACCAGCTAATCCCCACGATGATCCAGACTACTTTTAATACATGTAATACTATGTTCTTTCGTAATTGTGTTTTCATTATTATTATGCATGTCTCATTATTATTATGCATGTCATACTAATTATGTTTTGTTTATATGTTGATTACAGGTGACTGAAAAAGATGGCAGGCGGCCGTCGCGGAGGACGACGGTCAGTACCGGAGGTGGACGAGGGCCGGCGTCAGGTGCCCTTGTCCACCTTTTACAGCGCCTCACAGGGGCAGGACGACGCGGAGGGGTCGGAGAGGAGGCCCAGGAGGGCCAGGAGGCCACCTCCCGAGCCGACGGACGGTGCACGGGGGACCGAGGACGACGACGAGCTACTGGTGGACGAGCCGTCTGGCGGTTGTGAGGGCCAGCCGACGGAGACCGATGCCTCGGGTGCGGGTTCTTCGGGGGAGGCCGCTAGGGCGGCGAAGGTCTACTTGCGAGGCCCCGCACGACTCCCTCAGCCCCCGCTCCCTCAGAACCGCCCAGTGATTCGCCCCCAAGGGCGAATGTAAGTAAATTTAGATGCCTAACTTCATTTTGATTATCGAGAGTCACTAATATTTTGTTCGACATGTGCAGGAACTGGATCGTTGTGTCGGGTGGCGACTCACGCAAGCCCAACGGCATTGTCGGGCTTCTGTGTAGGCAGCACTACCCCGGCATTGTCACGTACCACGGGCGGACAGAGCCAGCCTACACGTGGGGCCACTACTACCAGGGTGAAGACCGGGACTTCACCCACACGGCAGAGCGCGTGCTGAGGACGTTTTGGGTAACTCTAGCTTGCACAAAGTTTTTCTCAATACATCACATTCGTTTGACTCAATCTTAAAATAATGAATTTGACATCGTATTTGTATGCAGACCTTCTTCAGATGTGAGGATGGAGAAGAGGACAGAGCGGACCTGTGCCTAAAGAACTCCTGCTAGAAACGGACATGCATCATGAGGTAAAGCACCAGGCTGTCATAACCTACTACGCGTTGGTGCTTGGTCAAAAGATAGACAAGGAAGAAGCAAGAAGGACGATGTTGACCCGTGAGCAGTTCCTTGAGGTACATGAACAACACTAATATTCCTAGGTTTTGATATTACCTATGTTATGTTTGATCTTCTCATGTATCAATTACTTTGTGACGTGGAGGTGACTCCCTGGTGGAGCCGCACCAAAGCCGACACGTGGGCAATGGAGGTGGACAAGTGGTTCACGGAGGAGTACCAGCAGGCGCACGACGCTGCACGAGAGAGGCGTTTGATGATGGAAGGCCCATCACACCACCAAGGCCAGCGGAGCCTTCCAGAGTACAAGGAGTTATGGGTACGCGGTTTCTTTAATCGATTGTGAGGCTCAAACTTGTTTTATCACACTAATCTTCGTCCTGCTTTTCTTGCAGCAAAAGGCACATCCTGGCCAGGAATGCTCGGACTTCGATGCCTTGTGCATGGCACACAAGGCCAAGGCGACGTCCGATGTGTCCTACAGCGTGAGCGACGGGCCGGAGGCATACAGCAACCCTAGTTTCGGCCGGCGCATCGTTGAGTACACAGAGGCCTGTAAGCAGAAGTATGGGGAAGATTACAACCCGAGTGAGCATGACATTGATACAGACATAGTCATGGCCTTGGGAGGAGGCAAGAAGCACGGGAGGTTGTGGATTGGCGACGACATCATCGACAGTTCCAGCCTGAGACTTGCCGACGTCCGAGCACGGAGGACGGAGTCTGACCCCCCGATACGAGCACGGCCGAGCGTGGGGATGGGCCGGTTGAACGCCCTTGAGGTATGCACTACTCATTGTATATTGATGTTTAAACACATTCTTAGATTTGCATTACTGAAACACTTAAGTTAAATGTTGTAGGCCGAGCTAGCAGAGGAGCGGGCTCTACGTCAGCAGCTAGCAGACCAGCTAGCACAGGAGCGGGCTCAACAGCAGGAGTATTTCCGGTCGCAGCAGGCAATGGCGAGTAAGTTCGAGGAACTTACTAGGTACCTTGCGACGTCAGGTGGTATGGCTCTACCACCTGGGCTCCTAGCTCCGATCGCTCCGGTCCCTCCACAGGTGTTTCCGACACAGCAAGTCCTCGGTACTCCTGTGAGTATGATAGCAAAGAGTTTCTGGTTTTCCTGTCTAATCATGTCTAACACTTGCAATCTTGTCTCCTTTGCGCAGCCTTTCTCGACGGGTTCGAATCAGCAGGCTCCAAGTGGTGAGCAAGTCCTCCAGTCGCCCGCCACTCAGATGCCACCTTTCACACCTTTCCCAACGCACCAGCAGTCACCGTAGGCCCTTTGACTTAGTTGATCATGTTGTGAACTTGTTTCGATGGATTTGAGGCACTTGTGGATTTGTATGGACAAACTTGATGCACTTGTGGACTTGTGGTGATGCACATTTGCTACATATGTTATATATGTAGCGTTGGATGACATTTACGCATCGAATGTGATATATATGTGTTATGTGAGTGCTGGATGTGATATATGTCATATATATGTATGTTTGTCAATGTGGAAAGCAAAAATAATAATAAAATTGTAAAAGTGACTGCTTTGCCGAGAGGGGCCGTCGGCAAAGAGGTCTTTGCCGAGAGTTCCTGGCCATTACTCTCGGCAACTCTGGGAACAAATTTTCCCAGCTCGGGTGTTCCCAGATTTGCCGAGCGTAATGGCCAGGAGCGCTCGGCAAAGAAAGTTTTTTAAAAAAATAAAAAAACATCTTTGCCGACGGTTCGGACACGGACTCTCGGCACATATTTTGTAAGAAAAATAAAAAAACCCCTCCTTTGCCGACAGCCCGGTCATGAGGCCGTCGGCAAAGAGGATTTCAAAAAACCGTCACCTTCACCCCCGTTAACGGCTACTTTTTTTGCCCGACGGCCCGCAGTTGGCTCTCGGCAAAGGCTGTGCCGAGAGCCTAGAGCTCGGGTGCTCGGCAAAGAATCGTGACCGAGAAAAAATTTCCCGGGGGCCCTTTGCCGAGAGCGACTCTCGGCAAAGGCTTTGCCGAGGGTGTAGAGGCCTTTGCCGAGAGTTTCAGACTCTCGGCAAAGCCTGAATTTCCAGTAGTGGCAGGAACGGTTTCCTCCGTCTCCATGTGGGAGCTACTACAGGTTTTTATGAATGGATGCTGAGAGAGCAATGCGCATATTTATAGGCTGCGCTAATCATTAGCTGGACCAGTGCGAGCTGGCAAGTATACATTTCTTGTGGTCATTGTGTACGTTGGATTGTAGTTTAGCGTAACGCCGCACTTCATGCTTTGCTGCGTCATTCTTAATCCTTTTCTTGCACATTTTTCTTTATACTTTACTTGATGCTGTCTTTAAAGAATAATTATTTATTAGTCTTTTAGCAGTAAGGTACTTATCTTTCTCGTGTCCACATCAATTAAAGTGATTTGCGATTCTATAGAAACTTACACACACAGTGTTACAAAAATGCTCTGCGTCACTTGGAAGCAATGGCTGAGCAAGGCCGAGGATGCCTGGGCTGTAGTCGTCGTAGTCCTAGGGTGAAACTCCATTAGATACATTACTGAAAATGTAGAAATCTCAAAGGTCACAACTGGAAAAACAACCTTTCATCCCGAACCTCAATACCAGTATGGTTGTGTATTGGCCCGGTACTAATGTGAGCATCGTACCAGTCCTAACGTACAGCTCCCCATGGTCCATTTTAGTACAGGTGGGTGCTCCACCCGATACTAATGTGACTTTTAGTAACGGGTGGAGCTCTTACTCGGTATTAAAGTTCATCCATTAGTACCGGGTTGAGCTGCCACCTGCTACTAAAGGGTCACATTGCCTTTTTTAAATGATCTCCCCATCTCTTCTCTCCAACCTTATTTCTTCTCTCTTCTCACACTTCTATCTTCTCTCACATGCAAGAGAAAGATGGAAGCACTAGAGCAGGTGGGAGCGGAGCCGCAGGGGCCGGGAGGCCTGGTGGCAACAGCCTAGACACCAGCATGCCCAGCCTGGAGGCGTGGGGGCGCGGCTCCCGACGCGGGGGTGGCGGCCTCCCAAGGCGTGACGGACGCGGCGTCTACGGTGCGGGGCTGACGGCCTCGAGAACCAGCAAGCCCGCCCTAGAGGCGTGGCTCTCAAAGTGGGGGTGGTGGCCTCTCAAGGCATGGCGGGCGCGACCTCAACGGTGCGGGGGTGGTGGCCTCCCATGGCGCAGGTCACACGACTCCTCAGTGTGGGAGTTTCGGCTTGGAGAACCAGCAAGCCCGCCCTAGAGGCGTGGTTCCTGATGTGGGGGTAGCAGCCTCCCGATGTGGTGGCACACGACCTCCCCAGCGTAGTGGCATGGTGCAATGGTGGGAGATGTGTTCTTGTGAGATGAACTCTATTTTCTTTGATTTTGTGAAATGTGTGATAGTGACTCTTGTGAGATGTGTTATTGTAATTCATGTGATTGTGAATGTTTTGTAATTCTTGTGAAGATGTGATTGTGACTTTTATTGTGAATATGTGATTGAGAAAATAAGAAAAGAGTAGAAAATAAAATGAGAAAAAGAAAGGAAGAAAACGAGCATGACGTGACAATCACATTTGTACCAGTTGCTCAAACCAACTGATATCAAATAAAGCACACATCCTCTTTCAGCGGTGTGACGTGGCCGCGGCCGAAGGTGTAGAGCTGCCGCTCCCATCCTGCTCCGATCAACCCTCACTAGTAGTGAGGAGAGGCGGTGATGCGAGGTGTGGAGGTACTGACATAGGTGGAGCTGGTGGTGGAGGCAGCAGCGCGGCGACTGGATGAGATCTGGAGGCAAGCGTAGGTGGTGGAGGCGGCAGGATCCGACGGCGGTGGCAGTGTCCTGTATCGGAAGTGGAGGTGGTGGAGTGGCGGTGGTGGGATCTGATGACTTCCTTGGTGCACTTGCCTCTTCCTCCTCCTCCTCCTACTAATACTACTACTATCCTCCTCTCTCTCTCTCCTACCTAGGTCGCGCGGATGGGGGGGGGGGGGCGGCGGCAGCGAGGGATGGGACTGTGGTGGCGGCACCCGGTGTAAGAGAGTCCGAGCTCGGTCAGCGGGGATGAGGTGGCTGGTGGGGCCAGTCTAGGATTTTTTATTATTTTTTTGATAAGCATCACCGCCGATTCCAAACCGGCGGAGATGGGTTACCCATCATCACCGAATGTCAGACAACAGTTTCAAAACCTACGGAGATGGGGATTTTGGAGCTGACGATGATACAACTTTTGTGGAGTAGTGATTTTAGCACTACAGGAAACAGCAAGAATGTCGTGAGCTCCGTACTCACGGCGAAGCCCGAATTCCTCACGACAAAGTGTTTGTCGTGAGTTGCTCTTGGCAAAGCACTCACGACAAACAAAGTGTCAGCAAACAGCTCTTTGCCGAGAGCCATCTGTCGTGCTCTCGGCAAAGGTGTGCCGTGTGTGTATTTGGCTCTCGGCAAACCATTTTTGACAAGAATAAAATAAACAAAATCCCACAGGAAGGGCCCACTGCTGGCCGCTGTCACCACCGCCGCCGGCTGCCACCACCGCCGCAGATCTCGCCGCAGAGGAAGAGGAGGCCGCATTTGCTCCGCCAGACAGCGACGACCACCTCCACCACCACCCCACCGCACGTTGTTGCCATGGTCGACGCTGCCGCCATTGGGAGGAGGTCGCCGCCGTGGTGGAGGAGGCTGCCGTGGGGAGGAGGTCGCCGCCGTGGTGGAGAAGGTTGCCGCTGTCACCACCACCACCACCATCACCACCATGTCGAGGCTCCCACGCCACTACCGCCGCACCCGCCGTGCCAGAGGGGAGGCAGAGCACGCGTCGCCGTGCCGGAGGGGAGGTAGAGGATGTGCGAAAGGGGAGGTAGAGGATGCACCGGCATGCTAGAGGGGAGGTAAAGGATACCACCATGCCAGAGAGACCGCCTCCGAATCTGAGGTAGAGAAGGGAGGGGCCGCCACTGGTGGCACCGGATCTAAGGGAGAGAATGGAGAGGTCGCCGCCGGTGGCGCCGGATCTGAGGGAGAGAAGGGAGGGGTCGCCACCGTGCTGGAGGGAGGGGCTGTCACCGAGCCAGAGGGAGGGGCTGCCGCCGCGCCGCAGGGAGGGGCCGCCGCGACGCCCCAGGGAGGCACCGTCTGGAGGGAGGTGGCGGCGGCGCCCAGGTGCGTGCGTGAGTGTGGGTGGGCAGGGAGTGGTGGTAGGGTTTGAGAGGGGAGGGTGTTTTATATGAACGAGGGGGCATTTGTGGCCGTCAGATCGATGGATCCTATGGCCACCGGCCACCGACGGGTTTGATGGGCCTGCTGGCCCAATTAGGCTTTGCCGCGAGACCATATTTCAGCCCACGGTAACGTTTTTTTTCAAAAAAATGAATCAAAAACATTTAATTAGTTAAATATATCAAATAAATACAAAAATTAACCAAAATTTAACATAGAAGACTAAAATGTTGTATGCGAAGAGTAGAAAAAGTTTTAAATTCAAATTCTAATTAGAACATCACTTTGACTACAAACCTAGTCGCTTCCTTCTTAACTCTATTAAACTTTTTCGGAGATGTTTCGGTTTCTAATCATCGTGCATTACAAAATGTGAGAAACTCACTCAAATTTTTACCACAGCCTCCGTATATGATATCATGAGATATTGACAAATTTCATGATTTTCAGACTTCATTTGCATTTTTTAGAATTTTAAAATCCTTCGCACGCGGGTCTTTGATCGTGTTTCCTGGACAAGATGTTCGAAATTTCTTTTGATTTTATGGCTAAGGTCTCAAATGTTGCTATATAACATTAATATTATTTTTCCACTTATTTTTCTTCTATTCTTTAAATCAGTTGCAGTTGAAATTTGACTTGACTCAAAAAATTACTTGAAATGCAATTAATTAGTTAAATATAGAAAATAAACACAAAAAGTTACCAAATTTTAACATGGAGTACCACATGTTGTATGTGGGCAGTAGAAAAAAGTTTGAATTCAAAATTCAATTTGAACGTCACTTTGCCTACAAACCTAGCCGCTTCCTTTTTAACTGTATGAAACTTCTTCGGAGATGTTTGAGTTTCTAAACATCATGCGTGATAAAATATACAGAACTCATTAAATTTTTTACCACAACCTCCTTGTATGATATCTTGAGATATTGACAAATTTTATGATTTTCAGACTTCATTTGGGTTTTTTTAGAATTTTGAAATCATTCGGACGCACGTCTTTGATCTTGTTTCCTAGCCGATATGTTCGAAATTTCTTTTGATTTTATGGATAATGTCACAAATTTGGCTAAATGACACGAATATCATTTTTCCACTCCTTTTATTATATTATTTGAATCACTTACAGTTTAAATCTGACTTAACTCAAAAAATTGCTTGAAAATCAATTAATTAGTTAAATAAAGCAAAGGCAAAAAATCACCAAACTTTAATATGGGCCGGCACATGTTGTTTGTGGAGAGTAGAAAAAATTTTGAATTCAAATTCGAATTTGAATCCCATTTGACTACAAATTCATGTTGAGATGGGGAAGAAGGTATTTTGCCGTCTGGCAAAGAAGGCTCACAGTAAAATGTTTGTTGCCAAGAGGCACTCTTTTGCCGTCGGCCACGGAAGGGCTCACGGCAAAATAGCATTTTGCCGGAGCCCCACTTTTGCCGTGAGCCTTCATCGTGGCCGTCGGCAAAACGCTCTTTGAGCTCAATTTTTAGCTCACGGCAAAAAGTAGGGCTCATGCAAATCCATGGTTTCGGGTAGTGTAGGCTCCATGTTCATCTCAGTTTCTACGGTCCATTTCAGTTGATGGCATCTCCATTGTTCGAGATTTATGGTAGAGTATGTGACATTGTGACCATCCTTGTGAAGTGCTAGAGAGTGTACTAATTCATGCTCTAGCTTATATATTATACTTATGCAGTTCTAGGCTTTACGATTGGAGACTTGCACTATGTTGCGGAAGCAAAGCAAAACTATATACGACATATGTAGCATGCATGGTTGTACTCATACGGTACCCTTTTCTTATGGATTTGAACTTCTTGTCTCTATGACCTTAAGTATTGATGTACGAACTATTAAGTGTTAATGATTTTAATGGGGATATTGATGTACGAACTAGTAATTACACACATATACCTTAATTGCCTATGCTCTCTCTCTCTCTATATATATAGTGTCCAAGAAGCCAAGCGGCGGGGACGCCTGCGACAAACTTGCTCAGAACAAAAGTGTGATTATGTAACACACACTAAAGATGCAAGTAGCTTTTAAGCATAGCAAGCAAAGAACCGACCACGCACATGGAACGACTAACGGAGGCAATATATGGATGCTGCTCTTATATCTTACGTACACAATTTATCTCAGTATTAGCTACATGCTGTCATTGGAGCCATGGCGTCACCCCCTGCCGAAACCCCAGCCAAGGACAGGTGCCTTGATCGCATGAAGGAGTTGAGCCAAAAATACAAGGATTTGGCCAAGAAAAGCGCGCCTCTCATCCGGTACTTGGACGACAAGAGCGATGGCATCAGGAGGAACCTTGATGAGGGGCGCATGGGCCGGCACAATTTCGCCCCCAAGTACGTGGCCATCGGCCCGCGCTTCAGGGGTGAGGATGGCCTCAGCTACGGCGAGGAGCTCAAGCACGCCGCGGCTCACGACTTCTGGCGTGGCTCCGACACGCCCTTCGGCGCCCTGTACGCCCGCGTCGAGAAGGTCGCCGCGCAGGCACGGAGCTCCTACCCCATCGACAGCAACAGCAACAGCAGCATCACCGATGAGGAGTTCACCGCTATGCCGTTCATCGACGGCTGCTTCCTGCTGCATCTGATCGCCTTGTCAACCGAGGACGCCATGACGGCGGTCGCGTTAGGCTCCTCCTGTGACCACATTTTCAATCTCATCGACAAGCTGTACGTGGACATCTTCATCGTTGAGAACCAGATCCCGTGGATCGTGCTCAAGGCGCTCATGTCCGCGAGGCCAGTCCAGGTGATGCGCTTCATCGACACGCTCGTCGCCCAGCTGTTCGACAAGCAAGTTGCCAGGCCTGGGCATGCGTGGGGCGAGAGCGCCGACGACTGCAACCCCGTCCACCTCCTCCACCTGCTCTACAACCAGCAGGTCGGAGAGGCATCATCGCATCGAGGATGCTGACACTGAGCGACTTGTCGTCATTCATTTACAAGCAGCCGATATCCATCACGTCGGCATCGGAGCTGGAGGAGGGGAGGGGCTGGTGTGCAGATCCGCCCGAGCCCCACCCCGCGCTTCGCAGACGTCCACTTTGAGAGGCGCTGGCTCCTCTTTCGCCGCCTTTTGCTTCCTCCGCTCATTCTCGCCGCCGAAAACGTCCCTATTCTCCTTAATTTGATGGCGTTTGAGCTGCTCTACTCAGAAGAGCTCAACGGCAGGTAATTAACGACCAATAATGCGATGCATGGGCAAATCAGTAATTCAATTCAATGTACAAATAATGTACTAATTAATGTCGTTAATTTATGTAATCCCTCAAGGAGCCACATGGCCGCACGCATCGCGATGCTCTCAAAGCTGATTAGCACCGAGGAGGATGTGCGGCAGCTGCGGCGAAAGGGCCTTGTCATCACGACTCTGAGTGACAAAGACGTGATGGAGCTCATCAAGAAAATGGAACCACACATCCTAGACGCATCCCTAACAACTTCCTACCCGCTCCTGCTCAAGATCACCACCTTCTTCAAGACGCATCACCACTGGATCACTCTCCACCGCTTGGTATACAATAACCTCAAGTTCCTCCTAGCCATCGGCTCCTTCCTCAGTGTGTCAATCTCCATCCTCAAAGCCGTCCTTTCTCTCCGGGATTCGCCGATGGATGCTACGGGCACAGCTCACTGATGGAGGCGTGTATGACACACACACAAGGAAATATATTGAGCATTGTCATATTGTATTGTGATAATATAATGTACGCGTGTTGTTATGGTGAATATCAATTGTGTTATTTTCTTTTGTAACTCACACAATTTCTTATTTCTGCCATCATATTTTTCACTGCATTTTAATGGATCTCTAAAACACTGGATTCTCGTTGTTGAGAATCTGACTCCATGTACTATTGTGATAATCCCAGAATCAGCAGCAATAACATACAAAACTCATCTAAGAATAATATTACATCCATACATCAGTTATAGAGTACATTATGAATAAATAAATTTTAAATAAATGGAGTATGACACAAGTACAAGCCCCTAGGGCTGGACGACAATATGAAACCATGTGAAGTGGTAGCTACGGCATCAAGCCTTCATCTTCGGACATCATGTTGATGGCAGTTAGCACACCACGTTGTGAATAGCAAGGATCAACGTAGCCTTTGTAAGATTTCTCTTAGAGTATGCCATTCAACACTACCGGAAATCACGGCGCTGCTGTGAACCTTTTTTTTGCTGAGAGATATTTTTTGGCTCACGGCAAAGGCTTATTTTGCCGACGGCCACGACAAAAACTCTCGGCAACGGCAAAAAGGTTGTTTGCCGTGAGTATTTGAAAAAACACTCAGCAAAGACAAATTAAAATCCAATTTGAAACCGTAAATTAATTCAAATAAAAAAATTTCAATTACAAAGTTTCATAACTTCTCAAGATGAACAACTTTTATTTAAGTTATTTTTTCGTTTGACAAAGTGATGCTAATTTTGTTCGCAAATCTTATATACCTCTCATATAGTTTCATGAAACTATACGATAGGTATACAAGATTTATGAAGAATGTTATTACCACTATACCAGATGAGCAAATGACCAAAATAAAAGTTGTCGATCATCAGAAGTTATAGAACTTTGTAATTGAACCATTTTCAATTTGAATTACTTTCATGAACGAAAAGTACATCTGAAATTTCTCGAATTTGAAATTTTGAATTTTTCAAACGTCCTCGAATGAAGAAACATTCTAAATAAAAGTTGTATATCTTGAAAAAGTTATGAAACTTTGTTGTTTTCAACTTTCTTGTTTGAAATCATATAGTCAACAAAAAACTAAGTTTGAATCTCTCAAATTTGAAATTCAAATTTTTGTAAACGACATCGAATGGAGACACTCCGAATATGAAAGATGTATATCTCACAAAGTTATGAAACTTTGTATTTGACAACCTTTTAATTTGAAGTTGTTGAGAGCTTCAAATTAGCAATTTACGCTCTGTGTTGTATAATATGAGGAGATAAAAAACGGGAAATAGGCGCAAGTGAAGACATAGTATAGTGGTAAGGGGGCTATACGTGAGGGAGGAGGGCGCGGGTTCGATTCCCACCGGCCGCGAAGCGTCCCGCTGTTGCGCGAAAAATGCCGCGGGTGGGCGATTGGCCGGTTGATGGGCAGGGGTGATTCTTTGTTGTGAGCCCTTCGCCGAGTGTATCCGGCACTCGGCAAAGCCGCAGTTTCCCGTAGTGCAAGGCTCAAGGTTTGTCAATTCGTAGATCGATAGCAATCTGACTAGGGTTTTCCATCTAATCTCTAATGAAGCTATCCCTACATGAAGTAGATTGCATAAGATGAAGGTAACCTTAGTGGCTCTGTTTGTTCGGGGTTGTAAGCTGAGCATGAGCAAATGTCACGGCACATCTACAATTTTGCTAATGAAGAAAACTATTTTTCTAATAAGGAAACTATTTTTCTTGCTAAGAAATTATTTTTCTAATGAGGAAACAATTTTTCTAATGAGAAAACAATTTTTCTAATGAGAAAACTATATTTCTAATAAAACTATTTTTATAATGAGAAAGCTATTTTCCTGACATAAAAACTATTTCTCTAATTCTAGTATTAATATTCCTAGTATTCCTAGTCATTTCTCTTAGTAAAAAACATTTAATATATTTATTTATATCAAAAGTTATGAAAAAAAAATGAAATTCTATCATCATATACAACATCTCATCCAACTAACACGGCACATCCATTTCAATAAATTCTATTAGAACGTAGACAAAATACATATAAATAGAAAAAAATCCACATTCTTAGTTCATTTTAAAGTGCTAAAATACTCCTATTTTAACCAACAAAACTCAAAATAATACTCATATATCAAGAGAAAGAACTAAGCAACCTCTACACCACTTCAATGAGTGAAATAGCCGAGAAATGGTCGCAAATCCGGCAAAAGCTCCTCTAGGGCGCCATGGAGAAGGGGGAGCTCGAAGTGGAGAAGTGGAGGAGGGGGGCTCGGGCTGGAGGAGGTAGAAGCTCAGATATAGCTGTTGCACATTAGTACCAGCCCGTATTATGAACCGGTACTAATGTGACGACATTAGTACCGATTTGTAATACGGGCCGGTACTAATGTTCAGCGTTCACATTAGTATCGGCTCGTATTCAGCACCGGTACTAATGTATAACATTAGTACCGGTGCGTAATAAGGGCCGGTACTAATGTTGGTCACGTGAGGGCTCCACGGCGCTCCTCCTTCGCATGGGACATTAGTACCGGTTCTATTTCACATTAGTACCGGGCGCCGAAAAAAACGGTACTAACACTAGTAGAAATACTATAATCCATGACGTTTTGCTTGTGATGATGCAAAACTTCGTCACAGCATAATACCTTTCTGTGACGAAATTTTCATTTTCGTCATAAGGTACAAGTGACGAAGTTTTTTCTTAATTATTAATGATGAAAATAAAAAAAAATCGTCACAAAACTCTAACTGCAAATGGTCATAGATTATGTTTTTATTTTGTGACGAAATCTAATCGGTCACTGATTAGATTTGACATCGTCATCATTTATTTGCCTCGTTCGGCACATTTAATGATGAAGCAAATTGGTCACATATGAGTTTAAGAATTCATCATAGATAATGTGTCTGGTTTCCCTCACGTCTACCACTTGACGGCGTGCGATGCATGGGCAATTTGGTCACATATAAGTTTTAGGAATCGTCATAGATAACATGTCTGGTTCCACCTTGACGGCGTGCGATGCGTGGGCCACATTAAATGTGCCCAAATTGCAAAAAAGTTGCCCACTCAGGGATTTGAACCTGAGACCTTTGGAATAAAATTGAAGTGCGCTGACCACTCGGACGAGAATCAATTTGTGTTATACTGGAGTTTTTATTTGTTTTTGTTAATGAAACACAATAAATCCTATAAATAAACCTGATTTGCAAAAAAGTTGCTCGCTCAAGGATTTGAACCACTGGAGACCTTTGGAACAAAATCGAAGTGTGCTGACCACTAGGACAAGCATTAGTTTTTGTTGTATTAGGGTGTTTTATTTCTTTTTATTAATTGAATGCAATAAATCTTATAAATCAAACTTGAAAAAAATATGTGGAACATGGGATTTGAACATGAGATCTCTTGCAATAGAATATTAAGTCATACCACTACACCATTCTTCCTTTTGTGATAGAAGGGGCAAATATTGCTCTTGTTAAGTACATGCACATTTATGGAATTGAGTCACACAGAAACATCAAGAACATGAACAAGAACAATTTCTCTTTTTAATCTTTAGTTAAAACTTGTAAGTAGTCTTTCTCCCTCGTACTAACTCCGAATTTGATAGTTTTTTTCCTAAATGCTTCTAAAATCATGTTCTATCAATTTATGATATTGACTTTGGTCATCTCTTCATGTGTAAAAATTTGAACAATTCAAATTTTGAATTCTAAAAAATGACAACTAAAAGCATAAGATTCTTTTAACACTAAATGATGTAAAATGTAAAAATGACCTAAATGAACTTTGTATATCGTGATGAGTTGTGAATTTTTGGTATTCATGACTTTTCAATTCGAGATAGTTTAGGATTCGAAAAACAGGAAATTCTATTAAATTTAGTGAAATTCAAAATTTGAATGGTTCAAAAATTTTCAAATCCAAAAATGTCCAGTATATAGTGTGTAGCTATTGAAGAGTTAAACAAACATGGTATTCATGACTTTCAATTTAAAACCACCTGGAGGTCAAAAAAGTAGCATATGTGTGACAAGGGTATGTGTGTGACATGTATGGTTTAGTAGGGATGTGCATCACTACTTTCTCAGAATCACTTAAAACTTTTTTTACAACATGATACACCAAAAGGTGGATCTCTTGTAAGTTCTCAGATTTTTTTGAGCAAGATTTGATGATTTTAACATTTATTATTTATTAAATCAACAAATAATTACAATAATAGGCAAACTTGGTCGGAAAATTTCAAAACTTCACAAAACATCACGATTTGGATCCATAAACATCCCAAAAAAGTTTCAAATGATTTCGAGCAAAAGGTACTATACATCTCACATAGGGATGAACATCTCTCGCTAAGTGACAATGGCATGTGTGAGACATGTATGCTTTAGTGAGGATGTGCATCATCACTTTCTCAGAACTAATTGAATTTTTTTTACAACATAATACACCAAAAGTAGGATCTCATGCAAGTTTTCAGATTTTTTGAGCAAGATTAGATGATTTTAACATTTATTATTTATTAAATCAACAAATAATTACAATAATAGGCAAACTTGGTTGGAAAATTCCAAAACTTCACACAACATCACGATTTGGATCCATAAACATTCCAAAAAAGTTTCAAATGATTTCAAGCAACAAGTACTATACATCTCACATAGATATGAACATCTCTTGCTAAGTGACAATGGCATGTGTGAGGCATGTATGCTTTAGTGAGGATGTGCATCATCACTTTCTCAGAATTACTTGAAACTTTTTTTACAACATAATACACCAAAAGTAGGATCTCATGCAAGTTTTCAGATTTTTTGAGCAAGATTAGATGATTTTAATATTTGTTAAATAAACAAATAATTACAATAATAGGCAAACTTGGTCATAAAATTCCAAAACTTCACACAACATCATGATTTGGATCCATAAACATCCCAAAAAAATTTCAAATGATTTCGAGCAACAGGTACTATACATCTCACATAGGGATGAACATCTCTCGCTAAGGGACAATAGCATGTGCGAGGCATGTATTCTTTAGTGAGGATGTGCATCATCACTTTCTCAGAATTACTTGAAACTTTTTTTACAACATAATACACCAAAAGTAGGATCTCATGCAAGTTTTCAGATTTTTTGAGCAAGATTAGATGATTTTAACATTTATTATTTGTTAAATAAACAAATAATTACAATAATAGGCAAACTTGGTCGGAAAATTTCAAAACTTCACACAACATCATGATTTGGATCCATAAACATCCCAAAAAAGTTTCAAATGATTTCGAGCAACATGTACTATACATCTCACATAGGGATGAACATCTCTCGCTAAGTGACAATGGCATGTGTGAGACATGTATGCTTTAGTGAGGATGTGCAACATCACTTTCTCATAATTACTTGAAACTTTTTTTACAACATAATACACCAAAAGTAGGATCTCATGCAAGTTTTCAGATTTTTTGAGTAAGATTACATGATTTTAACATTTATTATTTGTTAAATAAATAAATAATTACAATAATAAGCAAACTTGGTCGGAAAATTTCAAAACTTCACACAACATCATGATTTGGATCCATAAACATCTCAAAAAAGTTTCAAATGATTTCACCTCTTTTCAAGATTATACGAAGTGCCTCTCCATTATGTCTATGGGTTTTTTTTCCTTTTTTTAATATTTCACGTATTTTCCCCTTTCTTTTCCCGACGTGTAGGAAAAAATTGGAAGCTACGTGGTGTTTTCTCCACCACGGAAACAAATCGCTGTCCACCATCTCCCACGCCGCACTTCTGGCTGCCATACCTTCACGCCATTATCCTCTGGTTCAGTTCCGTGATGCTACCGCTCTCCGTCGTTGACCGATGCATGCCCGGCAGTCACTCCTCCACGGCAAGGAGGGCTGAGTGAAGCGCGTTGGCTTGCCGCTCCCCCGCAACGAGGAGACGCGCGGAGCTGCTCCGCGTCGGCCTTCGCCGTTGGGGCCCGAGCTCTACACTGGTCTTCTCCGCCGGCAGCACGAGGTCTGCGTCAGCTTTCTCCATCGCCGACTCGAGGTCAGCGTTGCCGTCCTCCCTCGTTTCCTGGTCCATCCTCCTTCCCCCTGCGGGCGGTGGAGCAGCAGGCAGGCGCAGGCGCAACAGCAGGCAGGCACGCGGGATCCGATCTGCCCGTCGCCTGGGGCATTTTGTAAAAAGTCCATCACATAGACGGGGAATAAAGTCGAGCTGTACATGCCCTCCCAACCCCGCCTCCCTCACCTCCCAACCTCGCCTCCCTCACTGCCGACGCCATCTTTCTCTCCCTCACCTCCCTCGCTCCTCTCCTCTCCGAGATCCTCACGGTGGTGGGCGTAGACTGCGAGGAAGCGTCCCATCTCCGCGCCCATCTTCCACGTGTGTGGCGCTGTCGGGGACGGGGTCCTCCAGTGCGCCGCCACCAGGGTCGAGGTCATCCGCTCACGCACGCAGGGGATGGGCCCCTACTCATGCTCCCGTTGCCGCTCCAGCGAACAGGTCCCTCCACGCCCGCACGCCGCCGGGGACGAGCTCCTCCGCGTTCGAGGCTCGTGTGAGTAAGAACCCTAGATCCAGCGTCCGCCTTTCTCTGCTTTCTCCTATCGATTCCTTTGAGCATGTGATTCGATTCGACTCACACATGTTGGTTCTCACCGCACTAAGATCTCACGAGGCCGCCCCCTCCACCTCCGTCCGAGGCTCGCCGGCAGCAGGCTCTCCTCCACCTCGTGCTAGCCAGCGGCAGCACCTCCTCTCCCACTCGTGGCTGCGTCCCCGTCCTCCTCCCCCTCGTACTCGCCAGCAGCGTCCTCCACCTCAACCTGGCAAGAGGCGCTCCTCCACATCGTGCACATCGGCCGCGCCTCTTCTTCGGCCTCACCCTCGCAGAGGGAACGTACAGCAGTCCGCTCATCAATGGCAGGTGAGATCTCAACACACTCTGCTGCGTTGATGTTGGATCTGCGTTGCACTAGATCCCATTTTGTTCTATTGAAGTGCACTATGATTGAAAGCTCCACAATTTCATAAGATGGGTATTCATTTTCTTGCTCTTACACAGATGGATAGTGAGGAATCACAAAGAGATTATGTACTTTGCTGATATGTATGGTGGATTAGACTGCATGAGTAGTTTCTAAACAAGGCCTGAACTCTCAATGTTTAATGCTTGTCTTTCTTCTAGTTAAATATGTCTAGTTTTTCTATAGTGATGGCTAGGGAGGCATTAACTGTAATCTTGAAATGCTCTTGTCCTCCTGCATTTTCTTGTAAGCACTTCTAGATGCAGATGCTTGTAACTACTTATAACTACTTATTAGACAAGTTGCGAATAAATTTAATGTTAATACTACTAGCTAGAAACTTGAAACTCTCATAAGTACTGATCAATTATTCTCTCTACATTTGCATGTTGACATGAGCTCTATGCTGGAAGAGGCAGTACATCAAGTTTCTGCACCTACAAATAAAGGTTCTTCTCTGTTTCCCTATGCATGATCCTCTGTGTATGCAGCTCTGAAATCGTATGCAAGTGATCTTTTCTACTAATTTCAAAGTTAGTAATATTTTACTCATTTGCTCATGTTTGGTTCTTAGAAGTTCATAGTAGAATTCTTACCTATTTACTGTCAGCACATTTGCTCATTTCTTCAGCCCTATACATTCGGACAACATAGATTTGATTTGGCTACCTTAAAGTCTTTGTTCCTGGTATTGGTCCTTAGAAGGGCGGAAAAAGCTAGGTTTGAGTACATTTTGTATGTTTAATATCCTAGAAAATATTTATACAATATTAACCAACGCATATGGCACCTACTACTTTGTTTGGGAGCACACAATTTAGCTTATTATACTTATGAACCATTTCTCATGGCTTTCACAAATATAGCTTTGCATAGTTTTAATTTTTGTGTTGATGTTTGTCAACAGGAGGGATTCAATAGGGATGTTCCAAAGAGGACTGGAGCAACAGAAAAGACAAGTGATCTGAGTGTATGTGTTGTTGGATAGTGATCTGAGTGTGTATGGATAGTGCTCTAAGTGTATGTATGCACTAGTAGTGTAAAGACCACTTCCTCTAAGTTGAACTTTTGTGCTTCTTTTGCCTATCCTGTAACTCTGAGCCTTTTGTCTATCATGTGTTTTCTAGGAAAAAAGGGGTTCGGGTGCTGATGTTCCAGAGTTTAGAGCAGCTCTAGTTTCTTTGTCTCTGTGTGTGCGGGTCTGAGTTGTAAGCTGGTAACCCCAGCGGTTTCGGTTGCTTGTATCAAACCTTATTTGCTTTCTATAAAAGCAGGGTTAATCTGTTAAAAAAAGAATGCTGACATTTTTTCAAATAAAGAATTCACGTTGGTTATCCATAAGTCAAAAAAGAAGTATCATCCTACAATAGATACATGGCTATCTCAGTCAGTCAGTTGTAATTCGCTTACACTAGAAATTTGGGGTGCGCCGTTGGCGCGCCAGCTTGAGCTAGTACAGTAGATATGATTGGTGAGTAGTATTAGCGTAGTCCATGTAAAAAGGTTTATATAATTGACAGGAAGATTGGAATTAGGTGGATCAAGGAAGCGATGATGGAGTTGTCGAGACCTTTGCCGCAGGTTTGCAAATTTTGCAAATACAATTTATGTCATAATTTTTGGGAGTATAGAAGATAATTTTGCAAATACAATTTATGTTATAATTTTAGGGCGAAGACTTCGTAAAACACATTGAATTTTTGCAGCATTGATAAAATAATTGTAGAAGAAATAATTTTTGATAGTTTGGATCCTAAAAGTTATCTTTTGATAAAATATTTTTGTTTTTGGAGATAACGAAGGCACACAAATTACATTAACTTGTTGGAAACTTAAATTATGAAAGGTAAGATACGTGTAAAAGCGATTCGAATTTTAAAATTTGATCTATTAAAATATTGTAGGTTGTGAATTTTGAAATTTTTTTGTAGTGGACACCTTTTGATTTCAATAATGTGTTTTGGTGTTCGATTTCCAGGTGGAATCGACTTCATGTAGAATAAATAACCTCTGTAATGGGCTGCATGGCAATAGGTTGAATTTCATCGGAAGCTAAAGGTTCTTTTGAAAATATGCATGTGAGGAGGAACGGACGGTAGGCTGAATTTTGAGAAAACTGGAGGGATTTTATGCAAGACCGCCGGCCTGAGAGGAAGGGACAGCGGGCATGATTTCAACAAATTCCGAGGACTTTTTTGCAAAATGCTCAACCTTTCTTCGCTCTAAGCCATTGATCGCTCGATCCAACGGCTAGGAAATGGAGGAGACGTGCCGGCTCGGGCCTTCCGTCGATCTGGACCATTTATCGCGCGATCGATGGTAGAGAATTGGAGTCGACATGGCCCAATGCCCGCTCGAGGACATTCCGCAGGTTTCGTATTTGAAAGATCTTCTTTCCTTTTTTCTTTGTCACCTATGTACATATATATGACTTTGCTTTTTTAATATATACCCACAAGGGACTTGGCCCCTCCTGTTACATAAAAAAAAGTAGTCGAAATATTTCATAGGGGACACAACATCTGTAATTTTCTAGTCACTGTGTTATTCTTCTGTCGCTATTTTATTACATTTCATACGGATAGGAAATTGATTTTTATTTTCACTAATGTGAAGTTGAGTGAATAATTAAGTGTGAAAATGCACCTTGTGCATCAAAGAAACAACAAAACAGCATGCCAAGATATTATTCATGCTTGATCATGGATATGTATACATGCATTAAAACAGTGCAGCTTACTATATATACTATCCTTATAAATATTCAATTATTTATTATAGATGCACTCATGTATTCTACAAATACCTCCAATTTCGTGATATCCATTGTATATGGTTTCATACTGAAACCCATTACCAAGGATAATGATGAAAAATCAGCACTCAACTTGGTACAATAGATACAAAAAATCAACATTCATACAATTCCTTTCATATCATCTGGGGTATATTATATGTACATACATAAATCCCAAAAGACATGTTGCGTATCAAATAATTTTTCAATCTTGATTATACCAAGATTCGGCATGATAGCTTTGGTCATTCTAACCCATGAATGATAAGAAAAATTATTATCAATTCTATTGGTCATAGCATATATTCTCAAAATCCTCAGATTTTGTGCACTGTATGTGCCACATGAGAATTAATTTAAGGCCCTCTTACCTTAAAATTATAAACAATGAGCCACATAATTTCTTGAATGCATTCAAGATAAGTTGGCCATATTCAACCATTTATGGACTATCTAGTCACTCTCAAATGCTAATAAATGTATTTGCAAATAGTTCCACATGTGTTTCTTACTGATCATAAGCCATCACAATTTTACCAAATTTATTGCTCTAGTTTTTCTAGTTAGAGCAAATTTTCCTAGACATAGGAATAAATCCATTCATATGGAATTATTTGGTTTTGGAGAACTATAACACAAAATACCATATGTCTTTAACAATTATGGTTTAATTGAATCTCTTATCGAGATAACTCATTTGCATGACCATCACAATAGAATTCAACCTATCAACATCAAGTTGGTAATATGTGGATTTACACACCACATATTTTACATTCATCAAGCTGCAATCATACGGCTTCCTCTGTTGCAGTAAGTACGTGAAAGCTTAGCTACAGTCAAATATTTCCCATCTGCGTGTCAGTTCTGTTTTGCACATACACTACACCACAACACCAAATTAACGACGGATGTCAGTTGGTAAAAGTTCAATATTATTGATGGACAGTCCGTGGGTAAATCTTCCCTACGAGCAGTCCGTCGGTGAAGCTAGTTATGCAGATGCACCGTCCATAGGTAAAGATATCTATATTTGCATATGAACGGTCAGTCGTTATATCTATATGCTACATCCAACAGTCAGTCGTTAAAACTATGCAATAGGTGCTATGAACTAAGCCTGCATATGTCAAATTTTTTTCCCATCGGTAGTTTGTAATTTATTGGACATTAATTTTTTAACAAGATTTTATTTTCCTCATTGCACATCCTGTGGCCATGCTCCATTTTTCCCTACGCAGGCTACGTTGCACAGATACACCAAGAAACAGTTCGTTTCGTGTATCGGATGTGCATCAAATATGTATAGGGTAGAAATACATTCGAAATATGTACCACATGTATCAACTGATGATGATTAAATAAATAAATATACTTTGCGTATTGGCCCATTTCAATACAGCCCAGCCCAGCATCGAACTCTCCTCCCTACTCCCATACGCTACCTCTCCCCTCCACTACTCCCATACGCATCGCGCCGCCACCAGCTCACCACTCGTGTGCCTCCGCCTGCCCGCACAGCCCCCGCACGAGCGCCACCGCTCGCCGGTGATGGACCTCCGCCGGACCTCCGGTGAGTAGTTACCCTTCGCCTTGTTCATTGGCTGGTCAGCCCTTCTCTTCCCATTCTAGATCGACAGTTCTTATTGCTCTATTTTTTTGATCCGTTTCTTGATCTCCACGAGTAGGGGACTCCTCCAGATCCACCTTCCTGTGCATCAATTCATGGGGAGTAGGGGCCTTCTCCAGATCTACAGCAGGCGCCCTCCCATGGATCAGCAGCAGGCGTCAATGATGGAGATGGGGAGCTAAGATGATTTTGCAGCAGGAAGTGGACGTCATGGGCGGCCTCGCCGGCGATGACGCCTGAGGAGGATGTGATATAGTTTGCCTTACTAAGGTACTGTCTCCTCCCCTCCTTTCCTGTGATTTGCGGATCTTATGGCCTGATGTAACGCTCTTGATTAGTAGACATTGTGTTTGACAAAATGCAAATTTGGGTTATAAAATCAATTGTAACGCTCTTGATTAGTACTGTCTCTCATGCACTATTTGTATGGAATAGCTTGAAATATGAAGTTATTGAACTGAATAATCATGTAACTCGTTCAGGGTGAAGCTTCATGGCATTCCCAACTATCCCACTATACAACTAACGCACAAAGCACACATATAGTTTTGGGTATATTTTAGATGGGATCAAAGCTTTGTAAGCATAAGTTCACAGATTGCTAGAGTGCATCCTGTCAATATCTATTATATGCTTATCTGTTTTTATCTTTTGCTAAACTAACAAGGAAATTAATGATGAATAATTTTAGCATCTGTAGGCACATGCGTGTTTCTTTCATGTTGTGGTCAAATTTGCATGAGCTTCTATCACATGAGTGGTGCATTGGCTTCTGTAGCACAATTATTGATTGGTTAGTTAGGTTTGCTTTGAGCATCTATGGACTACAGTATTATCCAGTCTACATTCAACTACTATTATCAACTTTTGCATGCATAGACTGCACCAATACCAAGTTGGTTCTTCTAGTTGTTACTGAGTACATGGTACTTCATTTTGCAGGACATGCTAGGCGCTACTAGCTCTTTGCTGCTGTTGGTTTACCTTTTGTTGTCTTTTTGGAAGTACCAAGTTTGCGGATGGCAAGCAGCTGAAACATCATGATATCTTTTGTGCAACAAACCTAATGCTATGCAGCCAAACAATATCTAGGATTGTTGTTGTTAACTAAGTTTTTTTATAGACTTATGGCTTCTGTATGGACATGATCAGCTAGCTATCCATGTATCATTTTGGTCAGATTGATGGCTACCTGATCATGCCCCTTGAGGATAGAGTTAGTTTGATGTTTCGAAACTAATGCCTATTTATGTCTGGTGCTATGCTGTCACCAAAACTCCCTAGAGTGCTAATGTGATAACTCTTGTCATTCTCAATGTTTGGAGATGAATGAATATGGTTTGTGGCACGGTACTGAATCTTATTTGTATGTGGATGTATGAATGTTGTACTAAATTTTTTTTTTGGACCACATACATTGGTGCCATTGGATGGTCAGTTGGTAAAATTAATAGTTAATGTCAAATGGTGCGTGGGTAAAAGTTTGCTATGGACCGTCCATCGGTATTTTGTGGTCCGTCGGTATAGTTTTGTTGCTGTTTGACGGTCTGTCGTTATAATCCTAGTCCGTCGGTATAGTCCGACAGCTAGTATACATCGGTATAAAGTTATACCGACGCACTCTCCATTGTTATAGCCGCTTATAACGACGTTCTGTCCATTGCTGTTGTTGGGTTGTGGTGTAGTGATACCGATATCACCACCTTACAACATACATCATGGGCATTAGGGACCTACATAAAAGGTATTATTATACGTCATTCATATGAGACCTTAGGTCTCTATGGGGATTTACACAAAAGCACGTATGTTGATCACACGTTGAGGATAATTCCAGGCATTAGGGGGAGATAAAAACCACATATTGAATGCTAGGAATACAAAATGAATATTCAATCCTCACATCCACGTACACACCAAAGAATATCTTAACCATCAGTTCAGAACATCTTATATTTGTAATATATTACAAATATTCTGCCAAATGCATTTACTTATCAAAAATATCATCTTATTCAATCCCTACAATTAAGTGTGCCAGAAAGGAGTGGAAATCTAACAAGATCACTCAACTCCCAAATTAAAATAAGAGGAGGAAGGGGGGGGAAGTATGGTCACTAGGGATATAACTTGTTAATAAGCATCCGCAGAAACAGGGAGAGACATCCTCCAGTATAGTAAATGCAAATCAACATTATGCATGTTGTTAGACACTTTATGGATAATTGAAAATCCAAATCCTATGAATGTTTAACATTCTAAAGCCCAGTACATGTGCACATAAATTTAGGCACTGAGGCATCATTGGAACACCTTAACTCTATCATCTTGGGAATTGAGATAAGAGTTCTAAAGTATTTATATTTCACATGCTATATTGGTTCCATTGATTCAATAATACAAAGACTACAAAATGTCGACATATACTCCTCAAAATTGCTATACACCTTAAACTAGATCCAGACCAAAAGTCCTAGGCAGAGTGTAACAACACTCAAATTGGATCAAAAGCAAAGGTGGTAATTATGGAGAATTTTCTCATTCACTAGTAAGAGGTATTTACCACAGTAATACCATCTTCTCACAAATGCATTCTTTATGAAAAAAAAGTGGTGATATATAATGAGAGATTGTAGCAATTGTTTCACGCAGAGACCGAGCAACATACCATTGTGGCCCATATTGCCAGACCATAGACTGATATAGATAATAAAGTTTTCACGAGTCATCAAAATGGACTCTAAGAAAAATTTTATCTATCATTATGAAGCATCATATTCACATGTATGACTTCAATGATAAAATGTGATTCCATATAATCATTATCATTATCCATAAATGATAATGAATCTTGTATTGATGAAAATGTTTACCCTCATTTTTACAAAATGAGAGAATAAATATCTTGCAAAACACACTCACAAATGTACTTATCCACCACTACATCGTAGAATGGTGTTCATGGTGAGGGGTGAGTGACAACTTAAAATTTTGCAAGGTTCAGGGGAGACTCCTTATACAATCGTCATATTGTACTCTTTTTCCTATATGAGTTTGTCCTTATAAGGTTTCTCATATAAGGTTTTAATGAGGCAATATCAATACAAGAACATATTTCATATCACCTAATTTTTCCACTAAGGTTTTAAGGGTGGTATTCAAGACATATTATATGTCATATCTTCTGTTTACTCTACAAGAGTTTTTAAGAAGATATAAAAGACATAGAATCCCTTCTCATATTTTCCCCATTGGGTTTTTGGGGAAGGTTATTCAAACATGATCCTCAGATCATAACATTATTGATCTCTAAACTTATTTATGAGTTTTTCCTTACAAGGTTTCTCATATAAGTTTTTCAATGAGACAATAATTAAATATGTCATATCATTTTCTTCTTATATTTTCCCACTGAATTTTAAAGGAATTTTAATGACATGTACACATACAAATTGGTTCCTCCTCAAGATTTTTCCCAAAGGGTTTTTGGAGGAGTTTTACTAGATAATATTCAAAGATGGTTGAAGAAGAATTACATCAAGATCATATGAAGCAATTGATCAAGGGGGAGTGTTGTGAAACATTAGTTAATGATCAATTAACTTAATATGTAATTATAATATTAATTAGTGATGTAATTAGGAAGGAGCAACTGCTCCTCCCCGTGGGGGTGCGTCTATACCGAAAGGTGCGTCCGGGTTGTGTCAGTACCCTTTCATCCCTGTATATATTCATGGGGGTCCACCCCTCAACCATCAATGGAATCATTCATTCTCACACTTCTCATTTCATTCTAAGTTTTCTCTTAACAATATGTGCGTGATATGACATGTCAAATTCACATGAGCTGTATAAACTGTTTTACATACCATTAGCATCACTCGTGCATACTATTTCTCACGCAATAATTAGCACGCTGGTTATTTGGGAAAGCACGAGGACGTACGTGGTGCATCATGGGGCGGCGCGGTTGAGGCGGTCGTAGGATCCCTGTTGGGTACACGAAACTACCAAACAGGAATGGGAGAACTCGACGAACAATTCACAACACGAACAGAATCAGTTGAAGGACGTTTTTAACTTTCCTCAATACATTACACGCTCAACTTTCCAAAATTGTGACCCCTTTACAATGAGGAGAGGGCCTCCTTTTATAGTGTCAAAAGATTAAATTTACATTCCAAGTATGCCCTCGAAACCCTAACATCTGACAAGAATCATCCGAGGGCAAACTTGGTTTTTTACACATGTTGCGGAATTGACGCCGGAGTTTGCGGAGCGCAAATCACGCCGGAGACAGTGGAGTGGAAAATGCGGCGCGAAGACCGGAGGTAGTTCCGTGTTGGACCAGCTTTTGACCGAGTCTTCGAGCTTGAAACCTTGAGAAGCCCCGAGCTTCGCCGACTTGTTTCTCCCGATGCTTCTTTTTTAGCGTGACGCAGAGCTTCGGAGTCTTGATAACGGAGAGCTGTGAACCGGCTCGGCCTTAAGGCGAAGCCGAGACCTCCGCTCCTCGCCGCCATCGATCGGGAGCTCCGGGAAGTTTCCTGAAATGACGGATCTGGCCACGGTGTTAAATCTTGCAACTGCCTGATATATGGAGAAGATGCCGGAGCCCGGACTTCACAGCTGTTCCCGAAAGAAACAGTCAAAATCGCACGTTTATGGGTTAAGACGACAAGCCCGGAGCCCAATTTCCTTCTCTTGCCGAACATGTTTAATTTTCGGTTTCGCAGATGGCTCTCTAACTTCTTAAAAAACTTTAGCGAAGCCCGCGACTTTTACTTTCCCTACATAAGATCCGAAGCCCGAATATTGTTTTAGCTCGCGCAAACCCCCGGTGCCCATATGTGAGGTTTTCTACCGCCCCAACAGTAGCCCCTCGAGGAGAAGTGTTTGAACGACGAGATTTAATCTTCTCCTCGACTTTGCTTCGAGATCTGATGAAGAAAACGTCACCTTCGGCTCCGGGGAGTTTGCTGATAGACTTTTAGTTTCGCGTGACTAATTTCCTGAAGACTACAGTGAAACCGCTCCTTCCCGAGGTGTCTGTTCGTATTTCGAGACCGTTACGCTTCCTTCTCTCTCCTCGGGTTATATAAGGGGGGTCGGGGGTCCCTTGGTTTCTTACTTTCACCGAAGCCAGGACTCCGCCGCGCACACTTCAGTTGCTTTAGGATTCGTGCGAACTGTGCGATTTCGACCGAGCTTCGCCGCTTGTTTCTATTGCGGAGCTTGGTTTTTTTTTCTTCTCACTCTGGCGCGTACAAAACAGACTGCGCGGCTGATGACTGAAGAGGAGATTGTTGCCTTAGTTGCGCCAGCTGTTGCCCCTGAAGAGCCGATTGGAGACATAGTTGATTACGAGCCATCACCGTCGGTGAAGGGGAAGGAGGCTGACCTTGGCGAAGATATTTCCAGAGTGGAAGCTTCGCCTTCGGAGCTGATGGCTGGAAGGGAGTCTAAAACTCCATCGTACGTTCTCGCGCCTTCGCTCGTGTCTGAGAACTTGATCAAGTATTATGAAGAGAAGGGTTTTTTTCCTGAAGGCGTCGACCGTCATCCAGAGGGTGAAACTACTCCGGAGCCTAAAGCTGGCGAAGCTGTGGTTTTTCGTGATTTCTTCAACGCCGGCTTAAGGTTTCCCTGCTCCCGTCGCCTGCCGGAGATCCTTGACCGCTACAGCGTGAAGCTGCATCAGCTGACACCAAATGCGTTTGTGCAACTGTCTAAGTTCTTCTTTGCTATGCGTTCTTGCGACGGCCGAGTGGATACCGAAGCTTTTGTTCGGTTCTACGAGCTTCATGTTCAAAAGCAAAATTTTCGGGTGGACGGCGATCCTGCTGTGTACGAGAATCATTTTGGGTGCATCACTTTCATGACCCGGAGGAGAAATACCAAAAAGGACATAGAGAGAGTGGAACTCAGCCCCGCCCATAAGAACAAATGGGACGATGATTGCCTGAGTTATTGGTTCTACGTGAAGGTCGACATGCCCCGCGGCTCCGATGGTGTTGCTTTCTATCCCTTTTCCCCGATTTGGGCTAAAGATGCCTGAAGGAAAGAACGCTCACGAGTTCGTGGGTGAGGTAGAGCGCCGCGTGGTGGACCTACTTGGTCCCTATACTGAGGCGGAGTATCAAGCTTCGCGAAAGTTGCCTACTGGAGGCCGCCGCGTGAATCGCATTTTCTCTGAGCTAGGCATTGAAGTGGAGGATCGCGCGAAGCCCAAGGTTTCGTCTAAGCGCGCTCGTGATCTGACCGAGGTCACGCCTGACCCAGCTGACGCAAAAAAGAAGAAAAGTACTGTGACCTCTCCGGAGGCATCTGGCGAAGCCGCTGCTGCTGGCCAACGAAAATCTTCAGCCCCGCTTTCTTCTTCAAAGACGAGCCAGCTTGAGTGTGCTAAGAAGAAACAAGCTGTGGCGCAAGAGAAAGGCTCCTCCGCTGAGAAATTGTCGAAGCCCGGTCTTCACCATAAGAAGGCTGGCTCGAAGCCTAGGCAGCAATGCCGTATTGTGAACATCCTTGGTTTTTCTGATGACTTGGAATTTCTTGACTCGGGGGCTGAAGATGATGGGAACAAGGAACGTGGAGCCGCCCCTGTGCCTGAGGTGGAGAAAGCTGTCGTGCCTAGCCCGAAGGAGGTTGTCACGGGCCCTCCTGTTCCGGAGAATGTTGGTGGTGCGGATCCGGTTGGTGATGTTGCAAAACTTCCCGGAGCCAAGGTTAGTCAAGACAAGGGAAAAAGCCCTACGCCTCTTAGTGCCCATCCTGAAGCTTCGGACGACGCTAAAGCATCACCCGAATTCATGCAGTCGTTGGCGGAGACTGTGAGCTCATCTGGCGCTGTGGAAGGACATACTTTGGAGATGGTGCTTGCGGAGAAGAACTCTTTCGACCCTTCAACGTACTCTTACAACAAGGCTGTTGGTACGAGGGATTTACAAACTTTATTATCTGTTCGTTTGCCGTTTTATAGAGAAAGCAGGGTAATCGAATCTCATGTGCTCTGGGAGCTAAGGGATTCTGCTCGGCTTGTAGGAGCCACATCAGATGACGCTGTACGAGTGGAAGGTGGCGCCCTTGGTAATCAAGTTTTGGAGGAAGGGGAAATTCCCGGGGCTCCCGGCTCTTCTCTGCTTGTGAAACAACCGGGCACCAGTACCAGTACGGGGCCTTCGGATCCTTTTGATCCCGAAGGTTAGTTTTTTTTTTTGCCCTCTGTGGTGGCTAAGTCGTGCTATTTTGTTTTTGCAGCTTATGGGAAGTCTATTGAGAACATGAAGGCTGGTGCCCTGGCTGGTTTATCGGTTGAGCTGTGCTACAAAGCCATGATCTCGAGTCAAAAACTTCTTGCAAAATACCGCTCCCAAGAGCATGAGTTTCTGGCTACTGAAGCTAGCAATGTTGAACTCAGCCGCGAAATTAAAAGGCTGAAAAAGGAAAATGAGATCCTGACCAACCTTCGCACGCTGCAGGATGGAAATATTGAGATTCTGAAAGATAGCGTTAAGACCTACCAGGCTGCAGCGGAAAAGCTAAATGAGGATGCTGAGAAGCGGGACAAAATGCTTGAGGATTTTAAAAAGATAATTAAAGATGATGATGAGATCATTGAGTCTCTGAAAAAGGAGAAAGAAGCACAAAATACTGAGATTGAAGAACTCAAGAAAGAAGTTAAGGGGCGCGATAAGTTTATCGAAGAAGCCGAAGATGTTTTGAAGAAAAATTTCAAAGTTCTACACGAGAAGTATTCTTCTGCTCTTGGTGAGTTTGGAGCGGAGCCCCTGCCTTTCCCTGGTGATAAAGATGCTAAGGCTATATTCGACTGGATGGAACAAGAGTTTGATCACCTCCCGGGCATGATGACCGGAGCCAGTGATTATGCAGCTTCGATGTGCGTGGAGACTCTCCTTGGGCTTCTTGAAAAAAGTGGATGCTCAGACTTTCTGTCTTTAGGAGCCAGGAACTACAAGTTCCCGACGGCGGAAGAGCTTGATATCGGGGTTGCCTCAAAGAACGTTCGAGTGATCAAGAAAATTTTCTTGACCCTGTTCTGGGAGGCGTCCGGGCAAGAATATGCTAAGGTTGTGGCGCACCGGCTTCTAGCGGAGGTAGACGTTTTGCATTATTGGTTTTTTGCTTAATTTCATTCCCCCTTCTCCCTTTTGGGTTGCTAACTTCTCTGTTTTGTAGGCGAAGGAAAAGGAGGTATTGGGATCGGATCTGAGTGATGGCGACAGCGATGGTGATGGAAATCCTGCGAGTACGGCTCTGGGAGGTTCAACCTCTGGTGTCAACAAAGATGCAACCGTTGACGATGCTGAAGACGAAGATGGCGAAGCCTGAATACTTCTAGCTTGAACTATTGTCTTCCTATGACGCCCTGCGTGGCGATTTGAGCTTTTAGAGTTGGAGAACTTAAGCTTAAGTATGAAAACTTGTAAATAACATCATTGGTCTCGTTGCCATTTTGTCTCTTGCTCGTAGGCTTTTTCTTTTTGCTGCTTGCTTTGATTGAAGAAAACGTCACCTTCTTTTGGAATAATTTTCTTTCGTAGTTTATTTCACGCGAGGATGTCAATTTTCGATGTTTCTTAGCTTCGGAAAAAAGAGCGAAAAACTAACTTTGTTTTTGAAGAAAACGTCACCCCCTCCTTTTTGGTCTTTTTCCCAAAGCCCCTAGGTAGAAAGAAATCCGCGAAGCTTTTTATCTTTCTCGTAAGTAGGCTGTTCTTTTTTGAGAAGAGTTCAAAGTCTAGCGAAGCTTGTTTGGAGCTTCGCAGACTTTCTTTCCGATGGTCGAATATCAGCAATCTTGTTGCTTTTTTGACTAAAATTTTGTACCTTTTGTTTTCAAGAAACGTTCTTTTGGAAAAGACGTAGCTGACCTGCAACTTTCTGTGCGACTAGCATTTTCTTAGTATAATCGATCTTTTCGAAGCAGTCAAAATCTTGCGAAGCTTGCTCCGAGCTTCGCAGCTTTTCTTACTTGTAAACGAACGATAGCGATCTTCTTTTTTGAAGAGAAGATTGCTTTTGAATTTTTAGCATTTTCCCGCAACTTAGTTTGTTGCCTAAGGGATTGCTTGGTACTTAGGCATGATTGCTAAGATTTTTTATGAGACAACGTGTGTAAGCTTGTTGCTTTTTCGTTGCTCTGTGGGCAGAAACCCCCTTTGCAAAAAGTAAATGACTAGAAGTAAATTGCTGAAAGTAGACAAGACAGGAATTTAAGGGGAAAGTAATTTCATTAAGATCGAAATTTGATACACGGATCCGCCTCATTAAAAACCTTGCCTCCTGATTTGGAGTCCCCTTTTCGCAAGGAAAAGAGTACGGATCTCGACGAATGTAAAGTACTGAAAGGAAAGTTTAAAAGAAAAGAAACATAAGATAACTAAGCTCCGGCTTCGTTTATAAGTTTACGAAGCTAGAACCTTTACACTGCCTTGTTCTTACGGGTAGTATTTGAGGAGGCTGTTCGTGTTCCAGGTGTGCGGCAATGCGTTGCCCAACTGGTCTGCCAAGTGAAAAGACCCTGGCCTGATACTCTTTGTTACGATGAATGGCCCTTCCCAAGGTTCCTGTAGCTTCCCTGGGTTGTCAAAATTTTTCTTTTTCTTGATGACCAAATCCCACACCTGTATTTCTTTCCTCACGACTTTCTTATCCCTCCACTTCTTGGTTTCTTGTTGATATTTTTCTAAGTTGTCCGCAGCTTGGAGTATGTCTACTTCGATCAAATCTTTTTCGGCTTCTTCGAAGCCCCTGTCTTGTGCTTTCAATACTCGCAAGCTTTGGTTTTTTATCTCTTCTGGTGTCATGGCTTCGGAGCCGAACTGCAACTTGAAAGGCGAGAAACCTGTGGTTCTTGAGAAACTGGTATTGTGCGACCAAATAACCTTCGGCAATTCGTCCACCCATTTTCCTTTTCTCTGGTTGAACAGACACTTCTTTATGCTAGAGAATATTTGGCCGTTTGCTCTCTCTATAGCTCCGTTTGATTGTGGATGGTACATAGAAGCAAATTTTAACTTGGTTCCCATGGTGAGGCAGAATTCCCTGAAATCGTTGCAATCAAATTGCTTTCCATTGTCCACGATTAGCTCTATAGGGACCCCAAATCTGCAGATTATGTTTTGCCAAAAGAATTTTTGGATGTTGCGAGATGTGATGCTGGCCAGCGGCTTGGCTTCGACCCATTTGGTGAAGTAATCTACAGCGACAGCTGCAAATCTACAGTTTCCTTGTGCTGCTGGTAAGGGTCCAACTAGATCCATTCCCCATCTTTGGGGTGGCCAAGAGGGCGGTATTAACTGTGTAGGCATTGATGGGCTTCGCTAGTTGTTTGCGTTCTTCTGGCAGGCTTCGCATGTTTTTACCAGGTGATGGGCATCGTCAATGATAGATGGCCAGTAGAAACCTTGCCTTAGTGTTTTCTGGGCCAAAGCTCTGGATCCCATGTGGGCTCTGTAAAAACCCGAATGAATCTCTTTTCCTGCATCGAAGCTGATGCATCTCAGGGTTGGAGCTGATATGCCAGATTTGTACAATTCTCCATCGATTATCTCATAGCCTCGGGCCCTTTGTCTCATGCGATTTAAGGAAACTTCCTCGGTAGGTTCATAGTGACCCCTTAGGAAGGCCAAGATTGGAGCTCTCCAGTCATACTTCTCTATGACATTGATTGTTTTGGCCTTCGGCTCTTTTACAGCAGGCGTGGTGAGGACCTCATAAAAAACATCCAGGGGTAGAACTTGATTTTGAGCAGCGGCCTTTGCCAATGCGTCCGCTTCATTGTTTGAGTTTCTTGGGATGTGCTCTACTGTGAATCCCTTGAAGTGCTTTTCCATAGATCTTACTGCAGCGAGATATTTGACTCGCTCTGGCTCTCTGGCCTCGCTATCTTTTTCTACATACCCCTGAATGACTTTGGAGTCTGATCTCACAATAAAACTTTATTGGCCTAGAGCTTTCATTTTCCTTAGTATAAGGAACAGAGCTTCGTACTCAGTTGTGTTGTTTGTTGCTCTTTCACTGTCTGGGAAGTCCAATCTGACTGCGAATCGCATTTTGATCCCGGTTGGAGAGGTTATAATTGCTTAGGCTCCGGCTCCTTTGTGACAATAAGCCCCATCGCAGTATGCAATCCATGGCTCATCGATGTCTGCGGAGTTCGAACTGACTGGGGAAGTCCAATCCACAACAAAATCTGCCAAGACTTGAGATTTGATGGCGCTTCTTCTTTCGAAGTCAACTACATGTTCTGATAATTCAAGAGCCCATTTGGATATTCTCCCCGAAGCTTCTCTGTTGTTGAATAGTTTGTGCAGGGGTTGATCTGTTACAACTATAATTCTGTGGGACTCAAAATAATGCCTGAGCTTCCGTGCTGCCATAACGACCGCATATGCGATTTTTTCAAGTTCTGAGTAGAACACCTTTGAGCTTGTGAGTGTTTCGGAGACAAAGTAAACTGGGACCTGAGTCGGCTTCCCTTCCATCTCCTTTTCTTGTATCAACGCTGCGCAGACAGCAGTTCGTGAAGCCGAGATGTAGAGTAGTAGGGGGGAGCTGGGCTCCGGTGGGCACAGCTTGGTTAGCTTGGCGAGGTAAAGCTTGAGCTCCGCAAATGCTTTGCTCTGATCTGGTCCCCATTCGAACTTCTTATTGTTTCTGAGAACTTGGAAGAAATGGAGGCTTCGCTCCGCAGCCTTGGACACAAATCTGTTTAACGCTGCAATTCTCCCTGTGAGCTTCTGGAAATCTTTCAGAGACCTGGGCTCCTCCATCCCCAGTACTTTTCCCCGGCGAACTCCGAACACGCATTTTCCAGGGTTTAATCACAGGTTTGCGGTTCTCATGTTTGCGAAGGTCTCTGCCAGGTCAGAGATGTGATCGTCGTGCTTGTTACTCTTGACAACAATGTCATCAACGTATGCCAGTAGATTTCTGCGTAATTGGTCGGGAAACACTGAAGCAGTCATTCTTGTGAATGTTGGTCCTGCGTTCTTGAGCCCCTCGGGCATTCGCAAGAAGCAAAAGATGCCGAAGGGGGTAATGAAGCTAGTTTTGTCCTCATCTGCTTTTCCAATTCTTACTTGATGGTAACCTGAAAACATGTCGAGTAACGACAACATCTCGCTGTTTGCCGCGTCATCAACAATTTTGTCCACCCTTTCCAGTGGGTAATCATCTTTTGGGCAAGCTTTGTTCAAGTCAGTAAAGTCTATACACATTCTCCACTTCCCGTTTTTCTTCCTTGCAGGGACCGTGTTTGCGAGCCATGCCGAGTATTTGGCTTCGCGGATCACGTTGGCATCTAACAGCTTTTGTACTTCGTCTTTCATAGCTTCGGCTTTTTCGTCAGACATTTTACGGAGTTTTTGCTTTTTGGGCCTGATGTTCTTGTCCATCTCCAGCCTGTGCTCGATGATGTCCCGGTCGACTCCTTTTAGGTCTTGGGCTGACCATGCGAACACATCTTGGTTTTTGGCCAGAAATGTTAGCAACTCTCTCTCTTCGTCTAAGCTTAACTCGGCTCTGATTGTTACAGTTCTATCTGGGATATGTGCATCCAGCGGGATCCTTTTTGTCTCGCCGTCGGCGCTGATGTTAACTTTCTCCTTGTCCCTCTTGGGCTCCGCACATTTTTTCTTTCTATCTTTCTCTGCGGCTTCGTCAGCTTCAGCCTGAGTGAGATGGTGGATGCTTCTTTGGCCTGGGGATATGCCTTTTTCGATGTCTCTGGCTGTCTGTTGATCCCCAAATACTGTGATAACCCCCTTGAGCGATGGGATTTTCATGCACAGAAATAGTTGCCGGACCGCAGCATCAAACTTGTTGATGAAGCCCCTGCCTAAGATGGCCAAGTAGGGATAATGCATTTCCACTACATTGAACGTGATCAACTCCGTTCTAGGGTTGTCAAGGTTTCCGAAGGAAACGGGCAACGTGATCTTTCCGAGTGCTCTGACGGGCTTCCCCCCGAAGCCTAGAAGCGGAACATCTGCCTCTTGAAGCAAGTGCGGGTCTATCTTCATTTCCCTGAATGTTTTGGCGAACAGAATGTCCGCGGAGCTGCCATTGTCTATCAGAACTTCCCTAATTTCCCAGCCTGCGATAATTGTCTTGATGACCATGGCGTCGTTGTGTGCAACTGTTTTTAGTTTGAAGTCCTCCTCTGTGAAGGTGATGGCCATATGCACCCAAGGTGGCTTGACCGGAGGTCCGTCCTGGACTATAGTGTGCACCTCTCTGAAGTAGTTCCTTCTCATCCTTTTGTTTTCGAATTCGAGAGATGAACCCCCTACAATTGGGAACACATGGTGATAGTTTTCCTGGTTCTGAGCTTCTGTTTGGGAGATGGCCATGATGGAGCCGAAGGTAGGTAAGGCTTTGGGATCGTTTCTTGGATTTGGCGGCTCCGCCTTTGGAATTACGTTTGGCATGCCGGGTGGCGGAGGTGGGATTTGTTGCATTGTCTGCGTGTTTTGCTGGTTTTGCGACTGGTATTGTTGCGGTGCTGGTGCTTGCCATGTTGGTTGCGGCTGGCTATATGCGCTGGTTTGGAAGTAATTTTGGTTTCCTTGGTTATAGGGATGTAGCGGAGGTGCAGTGGGATATGGGTTTTGGTGAAAAGGTGGCTGAGGCCAGGTGTGATTGACAGGTTTTGGTGGCGGTGGTTGGTGTTGGGTTTGGGCGGCCCTTTTTTCTTCGGCCATTCTTTCCAAAGTTCTCTTGGTTTCGGGACAATTGTCTGTGGAATGGTGGGGTTGTTTTCCGTGGAAGGAGCAGTAAAACAAGCGTGGGCAAGAGTTTTGGTTTTGAGGGGACGGTCCGTTGCCCCTTCCTCTTCCTCTTTTGTTATGACCTCCACGGTTCGAGGCTTGCGAAGCTGGGGGTGGTGGCTGATTTTGCGGAGCTAGCGGTGGAGGTTGGTTTTGCGGAGGGTTTGGATTTTGGTTTTGGGTGTGAGGTGCGGCCTCGATTGGGAGTACTTGGTTTGGCGGGTATGGAGCTCTGTTGTTTTGTACACTTTGGTGGGAGGGAACCCATTCTTGTTCTCTTTGTGCTTGCCTTAAGCGATTTCTTTCGGCCACCCTTCTCCTGTGATCTTCATCTGATCTGCAGTATTCTTCGAGCTCCGCCAAGAGTGCTTGCATTGTTTTTGGCTTTTTCCTTGAGAGGTGAGATGCTGTTTGCCCTGGGTTTAGCCCCTTGATGCAAGCGGCTATGGCAACCTTTTCTGATACGTCAGGAGTTTGGGATTTTAGCTACATAAATCTTCTCACATAACTCGCTAATGGTTCCTTGTCTTTTTGGATGCAGTAGAACAAGTCCCCTTCATCTGTGGTTGCGGCTTGAAAACCTTGGAAGTTCTGGATGAGCTTTGTTTTCAAGTCGACCCAGCTGTATATTGAATGTGGCGGTAGTAGTGAGTACCAGTTCAACGCTGCACCCTCGCATGCTATGATGAACGATTTGGCCAGAACAACTTCGTCACCTCCGGCTGAAGCTACAGCGGCTTCGTAACTCATTATGAATTGCCTTGGGTTTGTTAACCCATTGTATTTTGGCAAGGAGATTGTTTTGTAGGAGAAAGGCCATGGCGCTGTTTGCAGACCAATGGACAAAGGTGAGGTTGCATCGACGGTCATGAACATCCCTGCGGAGTTGTGGGGTGGGAATCTAAACATAATGTTTTCATTTTGTGGTGTCGGATCTTCCTCGTAGTTTCTTGTGGGACTTGGCGGGGTGTGCCGGTGGGATTGCAACTCATCCAGTTCCTGCTGCATTCGAGCCAACTGTAGCTTCGCAGCTTTTATTTTCTTGATTTTTTCTTCGGCTTGCTTTTGGGCTTCGAGTTCCATAGCTACCCTCTCTTTTTCTTTTTTCATGGCTTCGATTTGCCTTAATATTGAGTCCAGCTCTCTTTCAGCTGCGCCCTCTTTATCATTTGTGAGCTGGTTTCTGGGTCTGAATCTTGCATGGCCTTTCCTGCCGCTTTTCTTTTTTCGCTACGGGTTCGTGCGGGGTCCTCGTCCTCCGGCCTGGGCTCCGGGGCGACTATGATTCTCTTTTCCTTGGCAGCCACCCTGGGCTCTTCTTGGTCAGCAGTCTTCTTCTTTGGAGGTGCCATTGTGGGTTCCTTGGTGGCTAAGAACACGGCGGGCGCCTCTGTTGGGTACACGAAACTACCAAACAGGAATGGGAGAACTCGACGAACAATTCACAACACGCACAGAATCAGTTGAAGGACGTTTTTAACTTTCCTCAATACATTACACGCTCAACTTTCCAAAATTGCGACCCCTTTACAATGAGGAGAGGGCCTCCTTTTATAGTGTCAAAAGATTAAATTTACATTCCAAGTATGCCCTCGAAACCCTAACATCTGACAAGAATCATCCGAGGGCAAACTTGGTTTTTTACACATGTTGCGGAATTGACGCCAGAGTTTGCGGAGCGCAAATAGCGTCGGAGACAGCGGAGCGGAAAATGCGGCGCGAAGACCGGAGGTAGTTCCGTGTTGGACTAGCTTTTGACCGAGTCTTCGTGCTTGAAACCTTGAGAAGCCCTGAGCTTCGCCGACTTGTTTCTCCCGATGCTTCTTTTTTAGCGTGACGCGGAGCTTCGGAGTCTTGATAACGGAGAGCTGTGAACCGGCTCGGCCTTAAGGCGAAGCCGAGACCTCCGCTCCTCGCCGCCATCGATCGGGAGCTCCGGGATGTTTCCTGAAATGACGGATCTGGCCACGGTGTTAAATCTTGCAACTGCCTGATATATGGAGAAGATGCTGGAGCCCGGACTTCACAGCTGTTCCCGAAAGAAATAGTCAAAATCGCACGTTTATGGGTTAAGACGACAAGCCCGGAGCCCAATTTCCTTCTCTTGCCGAACATGTTTAATTTTCGGTTTCGCAGATGGCTCTCTAACTTCTTAAAAAACTTTAGCGAAGCCCGCGACTTTTACTTTCCCTACATAAGATCCGAAGCCCGAATATTGTTTTAGCTCGCGCAAACCCCCGGTGCCCATATGTGAGGTTTTCTACAGCCCCAACAATCCCTTCACTTCCCGTGCAAGGCGGACGAAATGTGTGTGCAGCTCGTGCCCGTTGTTGAGCTCGGCTATAACCTTGAGGCCTATCCAATAATTGTTGGCGTCCTTGAACTTGTTGGTAGTTCTCCGCACTAACACACCAGCGCCCTGCAGCAGATTCATGTCGTTCTCTGACCGGATCAGGTTGCTCATGAACACCACGTAGCTCAGGAACAGCCGCTGGCTGCTGTCCCACTCCCACTCCAGCTCCAGCGCCACCAGGTTCTGCACCAGCCGAAAGCCGTTGGATCCATCCAGATCCAGCGGCGGAAGCTCCAGCACGCCGTCCATGTCCCGGAAGCGCGCGTCAGCCAGGCAGCGGCGTGTAGCTTTCTTGGGCAGCCGGAACCGGATACCCACCCTATTTAGGTCACATGCAGGGGGGAGCATGCTGTACGACCACCACGCAGCCTCTAGTCGGAGCCAAGGCTCGGTCACGCCGTGCGCGCGCCTCAGCCCCATCGCCTTGCCAGCCGCGCGGACGTAGAACGCCTTGCCGGCCGCGCGGTAGAACGCCTTGCAGCCCGCCGGCCACAGGGAGGACGACCCCCGCGGCGGTGCCACCACCACCAGTCGCTGCTCTACAGCAGAAGCCAGGTGTAGATGGACCAGGTGCAGGAGGTGGTGAACCGGGCCCTTGTACTTGGTGAGAAGCCACTCCGAGGCCTCCTCAGCTATGATGTAGCCTATGGCTATCGGCATCAGGAAATTGTCCCGGCTGCCGCCGCACTTTTCTGGCAGTGCCGCCGTCGGGAGCTTCACCGCCTGCATCAGCTCCTGGAGGAGAGTGTAGGGGATCTGGTTGCCGAACTGCACGAGTTCGATCCTGTGCCGACCCGGCCGCATCACCGTGATGGCCCGCGTCCCGGCCTCCCAGTGCTGCAGCAGCTGCTCGAGGACGAAGGCGGCGTCGAGCAGCAGCTGCTGTAGCATCTTCCGGCTGTCCTTGTTCCACCTGCCGTCCTTCTCGAAGACGTTGCTGTTGCTGTGCTGCAGCCTGATCTGCTGCTCGAGCGACTCCAAGCGGGTCAGCATGCAGCGCGTGAACTCGGCGGCGTCCTGGGATCCGCGCCGGATCAACCTGTCCAGATGAGCAAGTTTGACTTGCAAGTTCCAATTCTTGAGTGCATCGTGGCCGTCGTCGGAGAAGAGGAGGCCGAGGCGGATGAGGCCTACATCACCGACGGGTCTTAGTTGATTCTCAAGGTAGAAACAGACGTGCCAGTTCTGCATTTGCACCAGACCGACGCGGACGGGGCGTTGCTCCTCGTCGCCGTCGTCCGGCCTGAATTTGGCTACAGTGTCCGGCAAGGCATATTTCACAGTGGCTTGTTCCATTCCTTCCGGCCAAGCAAAGAAAAAGAAAATGATGTAAGATTCTCATAATATATTTCAGGCTGGCCCTTGTAGGTCGCCTTAGGTACAGTACCACAGTCGGTTTTAAGCACCAAGCCACCAACCGATGGTGATAGTGAGCAGCAGCGCCAGTTTTGTGTTTTGATTGTTAATTGCTGCCCCTAGCAACCTACTTATAAACCGGTGGTGAAAGGACAACTGCAGTAGAGACCATGGGCCCGCGGTGATAGCAATTTTTGTACTAGTGCAACCGTAAAATTAATGTACATATATAAGTAGTACATTCTTTTTTTCTGTTTGTTGATCTGCATGAAATTGCTAGTAAGCATGATAGACCAGAAAAGGATGGAAGAGCTCATCGTCTTGGCTGTTGGTCTATATATCCGGAAGTACAGAGACAAAATAATTGGACTACATATCTGTAAGCACAGAATTAATTAAAAATAACTTTGACACTGGAAACTCCCTAGAAGCCTGGAAGCTTGACATCTGCAGGAGCCTGCTTGTTTTAGCCTTAAAAGCCAACTGTGGATTTTTGGTTGTGTTAGAAGCTTGTGAGATGATGCAGCTTCTGGACTGGTTTAATTGTGTTAGAAGGTTGGATTCTAGTAAATTTGATTTTAAAAAGACATCCCACATATTTTAACATCAGCATTAGAACTAGAGTCCATCAACCAAAGCTAAAACAAATAGACCTTTAATTTAGAATGAACTGCAATCATTGCTATGATTTTTAGTGTTGGCACACAGACATCAATTCGGTGGCCCCTCTATTCTGCATATTACCACCTTTATCATACTTTAGTATGTATAATCATTGGATCGTCCTCTACACTTTTTCACATAAGAAAGGCATGAAATCTAGTAAAACAAAACTGCAATAAATTGAATAAACTAAATTACCTGTTCAGTTTCACCTTGAGGGACGGTTCCATCCACCTCCTTGGTGCGAACTCCTACTGCTACTGGGCTTATATGAACGGATCATGAGAAATCAGTTGTCGCGTATTTATAGGTTTGGCTGGGACTAATTAGCTCGATTCCAAGAACACTCTACACGCATTCCAGCTGATTCCATTCTTGCTAGGCTGTGGGCTAATACTTTGCTTGTGATTATTGTGTACGATGGATTCCCTCGAGTTGAACCAACGAACTATACAATGAACGCCGCACACTTCACGCGAAACCAATTTGGCGCGCGGTCGCTTGGAGCGACCGCGCCGCCCGTCCCGTGCGCCCCCACTTGGGGTTTTTTTTTCTATTTTCTTTTTTCTAACTTTCTTTCTTTAACAATTTTTCTTGCACATAAGTTATGTGTACAACTTGTCTTTATGGAAAAAGTTATGCACACAACTCGACGTTTAAAAAAAATATGCGCATAACTTGTCGTTAGAGAAAAAAAATATATGCATAAGTTATTCTTCAATTAGTTGTGCATACAAGTTGTATGCACAAGTTTTACGCGAATCAAACTTATGCTTAAAAATTATCTGACAATTTATAAGTCGACGTTATGCACCAAAGTTGTGTGTATAAGTTATGATATTCCAAAAATAGAAACTCGTGGGAAGAAAAAAATTTTCAGAAAAGGAAACTTTGCAAGGGGAGGGAACCGGTCGCTAGGAGCCCCCCTAGCGACCGGTCGCTGATTAGCACGGCCCCACACTTCAAGCTAAGAATTCTTTATCCCTTTCTTTGTGTAGTATGTTTTACTTTTCTTGATGCTGTTAACAAAGGATATAATAATCTAAAACGTGTATTTGGTGTCCACATGCAAAAACCACAGTATTTGGTGTCCCTACTAAAACCTGATGGTTTGGTTCTAGAGATTGTTTTAAAATAGGTTTTTCACGTGAGTGGGCTCTGAATATTTTTCAGCATAATACACGGAGCATTGAAAAATATCAATACCCAGAAAACATCATTATCATCGCCGGTTTGGGAACGGTTGTGGCACAAGCAACTCCATCACCGGTTGTGGAACACGCGATGACGCCGATAACAAAAAAATAAAAATACAAGAACATGCTGCCACCAGCCCACCACCACTGCGCCCCCACCAGACGCGACCCCATTGGATTCGGTCAGCTGTCCGCTTGTCACTGGCAGCCGTGGCCCCATTAGATCTAGCTGGCTAACCGGCGCCCGCTACCAGATGTCGACGGCCGGATCCGAGACCATTATTCGTGTTGGACGTTGAGAGATCGTGTTGGATTTGGGTCCTTGGTTTAGTCAGTTTGGAACCTTCTATGTACTCAGCTTCAATTCGTCTACTACACCCATTGGATTCGGTCAGCCGTCCGCTAGCCACTAGCAGCCGCGGGCCCATTTAGATCCGGTTGGCTAACCACCGCCTGCTGCCAGATGTCGACGGCCGGATCCGAGACCAGTATTCGTGTTGGACGTTGAAAGATTATGTTCGATTTGGGTCCGTGGCTTAGTCGGTTTGGAACCTTCTATGTACTCAGGTTCATCTACTATAAAAAGTGAGGAGAGTGTGTCAAAACAAGTGCAGCTCAAGACTGAGGCACCATTAGAATAAGATCTATTGAAAACAGGGACGGAGAAGAAAAAAGACAACAAAAACTAGACCGGCAGGGTAAGACTGCCCCACTGAATTTTTACTAAGAAGGAGAAACCTTCTTCCCACCTAGAAAATCTCAGATCCACGGTTTCATTAACTAGGGATTAAAAAAAACAATCCCGTAAATTTGCTCTCGCGAGGATTCGAACCCAGATCTACTAAGTACTACTCAAGCACTCGAACCATTAAGCTAGAGGTCCTTTCACTATACACAAAACCAAACTCACCATGCCTCTGTCTTCCTCTTATGAGGTCACACCCAGTTTTATAAACAAACCCAAGTTCTACCTATATGTATGACATGATCTAATTTCATACATATAGTGACATACAAGTGAATAACAGAAACAGTATCACGTAAGAAAAAGAGAGATTATCAGAGATTACGCTTAATCCTGAAAACAAAGGCACCAAACTCCACAGGCAACCGACTAGGGGCTACGTACGCCTAGCACTCAGCAACATCTTTGTAGCATCTTCCTCTTTTGAGCAATATTGCTTATAGCAAGGGTGAGCACATGTCGTACTCAGCAAGTATAGGGAAAATATGAATGCAAGCCTTAAACAAGGAAATGCTGACAGGTTGACTGCATTAAGCATTTTTAGTTGGTCAAATTTTGTTAACACCTGATTACTAAGATATAAATATATACCAACCCACATTAACAAAAAGAGAGGCCATAAGCATATGCTAAACATAACCATAACAATGACTAGAGTACATCTTCAAGTTTAATTATCATGTGAGGGTCTAGGCCGCTCATATTTTACACTCTGCAGAGGTTGTACATCTTTACCCACAAGTCGCGTAAAAGTTCCGAAAACTTTGAACCCAATCATGCGATGCTAGCTAGGCATCATACCACACTACCGAGATGTGATTGCATAGGGACGCTGCGAGGCTTTTACAAAGACTTCCCTAGTGTGTTTCAGTGCATAAGGTTCCGTGAGTCATGCCCCCTGTAATCGCCAGTCCAACACTAGAGTCCTCTAATTACCCAACCAGAGCCATAAAGTTTTTTGGGAAAATTGGTCTCATAGAATCAAAAGATCGCAATATTCAAAAAATACAACTAAACTTACCAACAAAAGAATGCAACATTATCGGAATATCGCATCCCGTCATGTTTGGAGGCGATGTCATCGTTTCTGTAGTCTCGGTCTCAAATCGCTGCTCCCAAATCACAGATGGGCGTCGCTTCCCCGGCGCATAGGGTCACTGGTGCGGGCGGAGGGTGTCGGCAGGCGAGCTACTGCTCCACTGTCATTTTCTCGGTGTCGGTGCTCCTTCCAGCGCCGTCGTCCCGAGGAGTCCTCTGTGTCGTCGCCACTGGCCAACGAGAATAGGAGAACACCGCAGGATGGTGTGCTCGAGCTCGGCGAACGGGCGAGCGCGACGGCCATCTTGCTGCGCTCGAGCTCGGCTCGCACGCTGCCGCTCACCCTATGCTCACCGGCCAAATTCGTCAACCATGGTGACTTTCAATTAAATCGCTCGTGCTAGAAGCTTCCATGATTTGTTGTGACTCAATTTTACTACCCACCTTTACGAATCTGTTGAAGCAAAAGTTGGAATTCAATTTTTCCCATCCGCCTGTCTCCATGGAAGCAGCGCAAGGGAAGCTCAGCCGGCACAGTACCCCGGCCGGTCGGTCCCAGCGGAATCGAAGTGCAAATGGTGCAGGCGAGCTCCTCAGACGGTTCGCCGCTTCTCCTCGCTGCGACCGCCACTGCCATCAGCGTCGCACCATCATCCTCCCTCCGCCCCTGCCCCGCCGCTCCTGGCTGTCCACGCCCTGCACCTCAGGCCCGCCGCGTCGCTCGGTCGCCCAGTCCCGCAGCTCGGAGCCTCCGGACGGTCCCCGTCCCATGCATGCTGCCCCTCTTGCGCCCCCATCCTCCACTCCCCGCCCACCATGGCGCCATGGCCGAGGGGAGGAGCTTCACGAAAGCTAGCAGCGGCGGCGGCAGCAGCAGGTCCTCTCGGAGGGGAGGAGCTTCACAGAAGCGACGGCTATACCTGATCATGGGTCGGGTCGTGTCGGGTTCGGGTCGTGTTGTCGGGTCAAAATTCATGGCCCGCGCCCGACCCGTCACACGTGTGGCTCGAGTCGGGTTTGTCGGTTTTGGGTTTTTAGTTATAATTTTCGGGTTGGGTCGGATTTTTTTCTGAGTTCGGGTGAAAATTTTGGCCCGTGCCCGACCCGTCGCACAGTCGGGTCCGGCTTTTCGGGTGGGTTGGGTCGGGTTTATCAGGTCGGGCAGCCCATGATCAGGTAAAGTGACGGCGTATGCTACAAACGTGGCGGAATGCTATATCTTGGTAAATTTGTATTCTCTCAATGGTATTTCACTGAACGGCAAAAGTATGATGATTAACTATCTTTCAATGCTATGAGACCAATTTTCATTCCCTAGTTCTTATGGTTGCACTATTCTGGGTGGTTCTCCATGTTCTAATTAAGCATGGTGATCTTGTATTAAATAGAGGTATATAACATAAAAGTAAAGCATGGTCATCATTATTGTTTATTAGAACCACCATAACTTAAAATATAGCAACTAAGCAAGAGCTACCAAACAGAAAGGTAAGCCTAGGTTGACAAGTAATGATAGTAAAGATTAGGATAAACCTTAATAAGATCCATTAAATTAAATGCAAAGCATATGCAAAGGTAATTAAATATAGTTGTGGGGACAAGAATATAAGGACACACTTGCCTTTAACCAGAGAAATGTTGCTGCTCAGAATATCTTCATCTTTGTGCTCTTCAAAGCTCTCAAACAACGTTCATTCTACTTGCATCAATCATCTAGCACAAGCATACAAAGCAAACAAACAAGTACAACTAAGAACAATACACCAATCATGAAAACTGAGAATTTGGAATTAAAATGAGAAAGATATGAAGGTCTCGTGTGACAAGTAGAGCATTTTAGATATTACACGTGAGATAAGATACAAGGATAAATCAATGGAAAAGTACATGCGCATAACAAATCAGTGTATCATTTTAATAATTCAGATTCATGCGAATGGGCTTGTAGTCCAATGGTAGGACGGTCCAGTGGGACGCTACCCACCAGGGTTCAAATCCCTGGTGCTCGCACCTTTTCCTGGATTTATTCCGGGAATTTCCGGTGTTACGCATTAAGTGGTAAGCGACGTTCCCGTCGACGACGAGGCGCCAGTGGTGACTTCGAGAATCTCCAGATCTGCCGGTGCTCAGTCCTTCGAAGGTGCTCATAGGGGTAGGATTTACGTACGTGTGTTCATAGGGGTGAGTGTGCGTGCGTGTTGTGAGCGTCTGCATTGTACTGTGTAATCTAAAAAAAATCAGATTCATATTGCAGTGCAATGGCATAGTAATAATTTGATATTGAATATTGTACCGTTGAATCAATACGAAACCCACTATTAAAATAATATTAAAAATAGTACCACGAGATGCTTGGTTGAAATTTGGTGGCATGACTCAGAACTGATGAAGACCGCCGTCGAAATTGAATAAGGCTATCCGCGTCATACTCTAAATTCATCTCATAAAAAAGAATATTATGTCTGGTCATCGAGATTCTTCCATCTAGTTTCAATTTTTCCGCACCCTTGTACCCTATATCTCATACTTTATACCAACTATCTCATATTTTATTCATCTATCTTCAACTACCCTCCCTCCTCCACACAATCGCTCCTCTCCTTTTTCTCCTCCTCGTCCACTCCCTCCTCCGGTCCTCCCCTGCCCCTGCGACGGCGTGGCCCAGGCGAGCCCTAATGACTCCTCCTCCCAGCGCCACAACGTGTCGCCCATCTCCACTACGCGGACCCTCTCCAGTCTCCACGGTGGTCGAGCTCCTCCCGAGGCCAAGCTCCTCCATCCTCTCCCTCACTCTCCTCGCGACGGCCTGCAGCACGGCGCAGCGGCCTACACCGTTGGCGTCGCGGTGGCCCGGCCTACAGCATGGTGCGCCGCCTCAAGCTCCTCCGCCTTCCTCTTCTCCGGGCTCGGTGACGATGTCCATGGTGGAGGACAAGGGGACGCCGGATCTTTGCCGCACAGAACAGGGGCGGGGCACGCGCGGCGCCTCCACGCGCACCAGTGGCGGATCCAGCGGCGGATCCATGCGCACCAACGGCAGATCCACTGGCGAGGAGAGGGTTCTTTCTGTCTGATGCCGGCGTGCCCCTGCGCGCCCCGCATTGAGCGCCGACGCGTCGTCCTCTATCCCTACCCCGACGCGCCGTCTCTGCTCCCCGCCACACCGCCGTCTCCACCTCCTCTGCCGTGGGCGGCGCTCCAGCTCCTCTGCTCACCATCCCTTCCCTTTTCCTTGTATCCTTCCTCCAGCAGCCCTGGCAGCCCCATCTCTCCTCTGCGCGGGGGTGGGCTGGGCCTCCGGTGCGCAGCCTCGCCTCCGACGGACCTCCGGCGGCGGTGTCTGAGCGGATGCGGGAT